>CM066736.1:50088351-51288351 GCA_033961575.1 Aselliscus stoliczkanus | reverse complement strand
CGATTGACCAATGACATTTGTTTCTTTGTCAGTCTCTATGTTCCACTTAAGTTTTTTGTAAAATTGCAATATTAAAATAGGCTCATAAATACTCCGTAGAAAAGCAGCATTGTGTTTCTGTATTAAAGGTGTGAAAAATTCTAAGTAGTTTGTACCCTCCAGTTCCCTCCGCCAACAACTGGTGATGTTTGATTAATCGATACAAAAGTGAATTTTTAGTTCAAGAAAACCACTTTTTCTCGTTCCTTATACACTTCAGTTTCCATGGGGTGGGAAAGTGATGGATGTTGGTGACCTTGTTGAAGTCATAAAGTGCTGACAAATGTAAGTTCTATGATTGTGTTTCTAGTTCCTTATGGGTTCTCCTCCCCAAATAAATTAATCTTCAGTTATATATTTAGTACCTTTGTTCTAATCGAGGTGGATATCTGTATTTATTTTTTAGAATTCCTGATTACATTTCTGTTATTTTTAAACTTTGTAAAATTTGAATATTTTCCTGATATCTGTCTTATTTAAATTGTAAACTTTTTTTTCTATAGGCGGGGCCAGTAATAAAAGTGAAAATTCCAAAAGATAAGGATGGTAAACCAAAGCAGTTTGCATTTGTGAATTTCAAACATGAAGTATCTGTTCCTTATGCAATGAATCTACTTAATGGAATCAAACTTTTTGGAAGGCCCATCAAAATTCAGTTTAGATCAGGTAACTATTCAGTGATATTTTGTTTGGGGAGAGGGATTATTTGTTGGTTTATTTTGTTTGTTTTTATTATTCAGTGTTAAAGAATATGTTTTAGATGAAAATACTTTGAGCTTTTTTAATAGTAAATAGTATCTCTGAAGATGGGTAACATTGACAATATGGATTTTGAAAGTTGTAATTTTAAAACTGAGTCTATATTGTTAGAAAGACTTGGGTTTGGGTCCATGCTCTGAAAGGTGCAAGGATTATTTTCTGAAAATACTTTTCCTGGCTGCTTTGTAATTTACTTTTATAAAATTTGATTCTTGATCCTGTGAGGATGAAATTTCCATGTACCCAGTTTTACAATTTAGTGTGAGGATCACAATATTATGGCTAGAGTGGATATTTTACATTGGATATTACCATATTCGAGACTATTTGTTTTTGCTGTATTAAACACAGAATTTTCACTCTGATGAAACTGTAAAGCAGTCTACTAAAATTTGAGGTTTTACCTTTTAGGCTATGTGTACCTTTTTGGAATGATTTGGGGTGGGGGAGACAATTTCAAATTTTCTGTCAAGAAGAATTTCTCAAATGATTCCATTTTAGGAAGTAGCCATGCCTCACAGGATGTTAGTTTGTCACATCCCCAGCATCATGTCGGAAATTCGAGCCCCACCTCCACATCGCCTAGCAGGTAATATTTCTCATCTTTTGTTAAAGTCATTTGTCAGGAATGTTTTTTAGGTAGTGATCTCACAATGAGTGATTGGTTTTCTTCTTTATGTTCCTACCTCTTTATTCTTCGCTATGTTGGATTATACTTGGTCTTACCCAAAAGGCCTAGAAGTGATGATGTGTTGGATTATGGTTATATATGTATCTATTCTAAGGGGACTATATATAATGTCTATCTTTTAAAAATTCAAATTAGTTTTATGACCACTAATTGGTTGTTAACTTGCAGTTTAAAAGTACCTATTAGTAAACAGGCTACTGGACTAAGAGTTCCGTAGAATTGGATTTTAGGTCTGCCTCTCCCAATTGTGTAACCTTGAGCCTGGTCCTGTCCTTCCATTTGTAAGGGAAAAAACGTTGAATTAAATGATCTCTAAAATCCCTTCTAGCCTCTGAGGGTTACAAAAGAGACCGTATGACTATTTACTTAAGTAATCTATTTAAGTAAGTAAAATTGGGGAGGGTAACATTTTACCAGGGACAATTTTTTCCTGGTATATCCATAGAGCTATTTATCAATCATAATAGGCTTCGTTCAAGAAAGTTAACAAATACCTGTCATATGTCAGGGTTTTTACCAAGGTTTTACATTTATGATCTCATTTATTCTTCACAGCAGTTTTATAAGGTAGGCATGATTATTATCTCTTCCTTGTATATGAGGAATGGAGGTTAACTTGGTCAAGTTTGAACTGCTCATAAGCAATGGGCTGGGTGGGGTACAAAGCCAGGCAGTGTGATCAAATCCAGCCTATGACATGCTTACTGCATAATGGAGCTTAAAGTCTTGATGACTTCCTGTCTAATTACTACATAAGTTCTCTAAAGAAGGAGTAGAAAGTGCTTGGAGAAAGTTTTAACAAGGGGAGATGATATAAATGAATGAGGACCATGTACTTAGATCATAATGAATGAAAAATGGAGAGCAGTGGGTGATATTGGTGAAGTAGATAGAGGCTGAATGATATAGTCTTTCTTATAGGCCATAATATGGACTTTGGGATTTTACCCTAAGAACTGTACAAAGACATTGAAATGTGTTCAGTAGTGTAGTAATAGGAACAGGTTTGTATTTTAAAGAACTGTTTGATTGCAATGGGAGAATGGATTGGAAGGACAAGGGTGAAAATCAACCAGTTAAGAAGCTATTTGTAGTAAGGTATTGTTATTAGTAGCAAGATAGCAGGGAAGTTAATTGGGGAGAGAGGTTGCTGGTCTGGATTAGGGTGGTTCCAAGAGCTGGAGAGATGTGGATGGATTTGAAAAGGTATTGGAAGGTGAAATTGTAACAAAGCAATAGTCAAAAAAGGTACCCTCTTAGCATCCTTTCTTACCAGCTGAAATTGTGTTTACAAACTTCTTAGTACAGTTGAAATTCAGAGCATTTCCATCCACTTTTATAGAACCTTCAGAGGTATCGTAGGTGGAGGAAAAAATGCTTTTAATCCCCACTTAGAATTTCTTGGAGAAAAAATTTGCAAGTCAGTATTTAGTTTTAATCAAAGTCTAGAGTGTACATTCTTTTTATACTTTTGTTATAAGTAAAATTATAGTTTTTACCCCCTTAGTGTACAGATATGTCACTGATTTAAGAAAACTCAAAAAGATCTAAACTATCAGCAAATTAATTGGTAATTTGATTCCAAGGGCATATTTTAGAATAAAATTATAACATTTTCTAAGATTTTCTGTAGAGCAAGTTACCTCTTTTGGAACTGAGGAATAAGGTGTAAGTCCTTAAATGTTCTATTTTTGTTGCAGAACCCTAATTCCTTACTCTTCAAAACCTGTTCTTTCCTGTCTCAGTATATGTCTGCCTAGTTGCTCAAGCTAAAAATCTAGATTTTATTTTTTATTTCTTCTTTCCCTCATTTGTTATATGTAATTGATCAAATCCTTTTCATTTTAGTTCTCAATCTAGGCCTTTGCACTAGCCCAGGCATTGATAATTTTTTTCTATAAAGGAACAGATAGTTTGTATTTTACACATTGCAGATGCAGTTTCTTTCTCTGACATTGTAGCACTACATAGATAATATAAAAACAAGAAAATGTAGCAATGTTCCAGTAAAACTTTGTTTACAAGAACGATTTGGCCTACAGGCTTTGGTTTGCTCACCCCTGCATTAGTCCTTCCCTCAGCTGGAATGTTTTTCCTCCAAGTAACCTTGATAATTCAGCTCTCGCTTCAAATGTCTCTTTAGAAAGGCCATCCCTGACCAGCCAAGCTATAATAGAATCCTTTATCTCTTTCTTGCTCTTCAGTCCTTCAGTATATCACTTATGACCTTACTCCACCTCCATGAAAGCAGATAACTTTGTCTGTCTTGTTGTTTCCTACCTTTGAGAGCTATGTCTTGCTTATTGGTATGTAATAAATACTTATTGAATGAATGATTATATGTTGGTTTTCTTATTTTTTGCAGGTATGAAAGGACTGTGGATAACCTGACTCCATCAACACAAGTAATTCAGAGATCTTTCTCTTCTCCAGAAAATTTTCAGAGACAGGCAGTGGTAGGTTGATTGTTTTCAACTTGAGTTGCTTAAAAAAAAAAAAAAATTAGTTAACATATTCCGATAATTCTTAAATTAACTTCTTAAATTTTGGTTAGACTTGCATGATCTTTGTAGGTTGATCACTCATTTTAGTTTTCACTGGCCTGAAATATATATTTAAAGATTGAAAATAGATAGATAGATAGATAGATAGATAGATAGATAGATAGATAGATAGATAGATGAACTGCATTTAACATTTTTATTTTTCAACCATTGTTGGGAGGGTGTGTGTGTGTGTGTGTGTGTGTGTGTGTGTATTTCAAATATTGGAAATTCATTCTCTGATATTCTTGGAACTTTTGCTGAGTGACTTTTTATCATATATTCTCTTTAATACTTACTACTTTAATATACTGGAGTCCTCTAGACTAGCCCCTTTTGAATGTTCTGTTTTTCTGTAATATCAGTTTAAGACTAGGCTTAAAATTTTGTTTCATCTTTGTTTCCTTCTAGATGCCAAGTCTTTAATTTTTTTCTTTTTTTCACATTCATTTTATTTTCTTTGCCCAAATCACAATCTTAGCTTGTGGTCCATAGGCTTTTGAATTTCATAGATCTACAAAATAAAAATAAAAATATAAGAATAGAATACAGTAAAGAGCAGTATAAAAGGATGTCAGCTTTTAATCTACATATTATTTATTTGTTTCATTTTACTATAGGCCATTAAAGAAAATCATCATTGGTTAATATCTATCCATAGGTAGAAATTGGGAACCACTATTCTAATCTGTTGGTACTTGTCTCCATTTTTTCCTTACTAGTCCACCCCACACATCATTTCAAAATTAATGTTATGGGACTGGCCAGGTGGCTCAGTTGGTTAAGAGTTAGCTTAAGAGCGCGAGCTCTGAGCAACAGGGCTGCCAGTTTGATTCCCACATGGGCCAGTGTCGCTGTGCCCGAGCTGAACTGCCACTGAGCTGCCAACAGATGGCAGGATAGCTCAGCTGGTGAGAGCACATGCTCCTAACAAGACTGCCTGTTCGATGGTGGGCTATGCCCACCGGCAACTAAGACTGAACTTGTCACCTTGAGCTGAGCTGCCACCCGGATGTCTCAGTGGTTAGAGCATGCAATCCTAACAGCAAGGCTACTGGTTCAACTCCCGCAGGATGGTGGCTATGCCCACCCACAACTAAGACTGAACTTGGCACCTTGAGCTGAGCTGCTGCCCAAATGGCTCAGTGGCTAGAGCGTGTGCTCTTAATAACAAGGCTGTTGGTTAGACTCCCGCATGGTGTGTAGCTATGCCCACCTGCAACTGAGATTGTAACACAGCACCTCGAGCTTAGAGGCCATGAGCTGCTGTTGGGCAGCCAGGTGGTGACTGGCACCCTCCACAATTAAGACTGAAAAACAACAACTTGGCTGTTTCCCTCCCCCAATTTCCCAACACTGTTCCCCTCCCCCAGACCCCAATTTTAATTAAAAAAAAATAATGTTATAATTCCGTTTTGCTTATTTTCCTGGCAATTTGAGTCTCCATTGTTTGCAAGATAAAGCAGAGTTCTCTAGCCTACTTACTAGGCACTAAAGTCATTTGATTACAGTAAATCTTAGCCTTATCATCCATTCCCTATGAGATCTAAAACCTGCATCAGCCAGAATTTATTTACTAGTCTATTAACCCACTCTGTGTTTCCTGTTATTTTTCTTTGTGCAATTTCCTTTCCTTGGCATATTTTCCTCCCTTTCCCCCACCCCTAAAATATTTTCCGTAGAAGATTCCATCCATACTTTTAATACTCAGATCATACGCCACCTTCATGAAGCCTTTCCTAATGATATGAGCTCATGGCTCTTTATATGTTCATCCCACAGTGATTCATATTATACTCATTTTGTATGACTTCTTCCATTCTAAGTTGTGTTCTTGAGGGCAAGGAGTAGTAGTTATGTACACATATCTTGTAGATGTGCATTGGAATGAATGAAGCTATTGTATTGTACTACTTTTAGTTATGTTGAACTTAAGATTCCTCTAGGCAAGAGTGATTTTGCTTTTCCATCATTACCTGGTTAACTGTGACCAAATAGCTATTGGCTTTGATATCTTGAAATATTTACAGTTAACATTTTCTCTTTCTCTTCCCTCAGATGAACAATGTTTTGAGACAGATGTCATATAGTGGGCAATACTGTTCTCCACATCTCGATCAGTCAGGATTTTCCCCATCAGTTCAGTCACATAATCATACTTTTAACCAGTCTTCAAGCTCCCAGTGGCGCCAAGATACACCTTCGTCACAGCGTCAAGTCAGACAGAATTCTCATCCGTACATGGCAGATAGACATTATAATCGTGAACAGCGTTACGCTGATCACGGGTCTGACCATCATTACAGAGGAAACAGAGATGATTTCTTCTATGAAGACAGGAATCACGATGGCTGGAGCCATGACTATGATAACAGAAGAGACAGTAGTAGAGCTGGAAAATGGCACTCATCTCGGCACTAAGTGTTCAAAGGACATTTTTTTTAATAGAGTCATTCTAGGCCCTTTTGGCTAACTTGGTCTGGGGATGTTTTGTTAAAAAACTGTACAGGACAGCTTTACAGGTTGCTACATTTCTTTATACAAATTTAAAAACCTATAGCTATAGTCTAACAGAAACGAGAATTGTGGTTCTAGTTTTTACATTAATAACCTTTCACCTCAGGGTTTTATGAAGAGGAAAGGGTTTTATGCAAAAGCAAGTGCCACAATTCCTAGTTGTTTTAGACACTTGAGGGAGGGTTGTATTATGTATTGGTTGCATTATAAAGCAGATATTTTCATTTTCTGTTATCTTTTTGCAAGAACCTGCTTGTTAGTGAATCAGATTTTGGTGTATACAATAGAAAATATTCAAATTGATTATCTGAAATGACTTATCAGTATTTTGTTAATAAATATGAAATGTAATTTCAGTGATTCATTTTACTAACATTTGAGAAAGTTTATTGGTAAAGTTTGGAGACAAATCATATTGTTTAACTTGTTAGAGAACTTAAATGCAAATTCTGTGACATGGTCTTTGAGTTTTACCCTAATTGGACATACAAGTGTAAGTCTACATATGCTATTTCATTCTAAAATTTTGAATTTCCTTATTAAATCATGTTTGATGTATGACTGAAGTCATTCAGGAAGTTAAATTTCTCTAAATGTATTTTTTGACATTAAAAATACAGTGTTGATGTAAAACCTTTTCAGGAAGAACAAAAATCTAAATGTACAGTCAGATAAAATGGTAAAATGTTTTACTGGAAGTATACTTATTTGGAAAAAGGTTCACAAAACCTTTGAGTGCTGCCTCTATCACTGAAACTTTTAAAATTTACCATTTTCAGAGTGCCTAGTGCATGTATACAACAGCACATTTTATTATGAGGATTGTACAGGTTGCTTTTTTGTTTGAACATTTGAAAGAGTTTAATCTTAAAGATTTTCTGATTTAAAAATTTTTTAAGTCTTGTGTAACAAAACTTTTGTGTCAAGATACTGTTTTCCTTTCATTGTATAACTTGTTTATAAAAATTCATTCCTTGAAATATTTAGATCCTTTTTAGTATTAACTACAGCATTTGTACTGTTACTTTTTAATATATTGAAAACAAAAAGGAGGGGTGTGTCATTTTTTTTGATGTCACTATAGAGACATTGTACACAAAAAGTTAGCACCTACTTTTATTCAGTGATTTCCTACTGTTAAGAATGTCAGTTCTTTAATTTAGAATATCTTGAAATATACATTTTTGTATATACTGAATTTAATATTTTAGAATCAGATTTTCAGTGACACATGGATTGTAGTTCCAAGCATTGGAAACTAATTTAATCTCCCTGGTCTCTAGGAGTTTATGTACATTCAAGTTTTCTGTTTCTAAATGCATGTCATTTTCCTGTGTTTAGGTAAATGGAGTTATCCAGCTACTCAGCATAGGGAGCATTAAGATGAAAAGTGTCTGTTTAAACAGTTTAATACAAGCATTTGTTTCCAAATGAGCCTGTTCTTTCAGGTATCTGATATAAAAATTTATTCAGTAGCATTTGTAGATATTAACAAAATATACTGCTTTATTGCCACTTATCTGTGGTTCAAGTCCTTTCATATTGATTCACAGGTGATCCTGGTTCAGATTTTATTTTTTAATGGCTTTTGGGGCACACCTTGTGAGGCTCCAATGAATCTTTTTCACTTCAGTCTAACCCAGCTGAAAGTAACCAAACTAAATGTACCATGTAAAGGGATAGAACAAGACAGCATCAAAGAATTGATTGGTGAGAAAATTCACCTAGGTATTGAGAGCTACAGCAGTAGAACAGAGGAGACTGTGGGAGGGCAGTTTCTCCCTGAGTGTGTTCCATGAAATACTACTCACGTGGTCTGCAAAGCAAGAGTTCTATAATCAAGGTTTGATAAACATTATGTACTAACATTGACAGAATGACAGAACAGCACCACAAAGCTGCTGGCAAGTACTACAGTAAATAAAGCTATTTAGGGCCGGCCGAGGGGCACATACGTTAAGAGCTGGTTTTGGGATGCCAGCGGCCCTGGTTCAGATCACACATGAGGGCGAGTGACACTGCTCTCCACAGCCAACAACAGCTCCACCTGGAGCTGGGCTGTGTGAGCCCTGGCGATGGTGTAAGCTGCAGCCCCTGCTGCAGTGGGCTGCCATAGGCTACAGTGAGCGGCTGGCAGCCAGCGTGAGCTGCCAATAGCCGCGGTGAGCGACCAGAGGCCAGCGACCGATCTGCCTCATCCGGGAAGAGTGCAATGATACCAACATGGGCCAGTGAAGCAACGTCCTCCGCAACTAGACTGAAGAACAATAAGACAGCAATTTATCTGTTCCCCTTCCTTGATTCCCCAACGCTGTTCCCCTCCCCCAATTCCCCAATACAATCTTTTTTTTTTTTAAAAAAAAGCTATTTATACTTAACCTCGTATTTCCCAAACTTATTTGACCCGTATTTTACCCTTTTATACATAACACATATTAAGACCCTCCCAAAGAAGCTGTGACTCCACCCGTCTCCATCCAATCAGCCATAAACTTTCCATACAACTTTCTGATTATGTTGTTCAGGCCCATGTTCCTTATGTCAACTGCCACCATCCTAGAGTGGGCAATCATCATCTCAACAGGATTATGCCAAGCCAACAGCACCCTAATGTTTATGAATTTATGTATTCCCATAGTACCCTGTATTTCTTTTATAGCCTTTATACCATATTTTAATATTCTTTTAGTTTGTATCTCTAGACAGCTCCATGAAGGCAGAGACCACATTTATTCACTGGATTCAGTATCCGATGACTGGCATATGTATAAATAATACTTGGTAAATTTTTGATGAATGAAACAACATTTATTTATCAAATAATTGCATTCAAAAAGGAGGCTTCAACATAGAAAAGTTTTAAAAAAATAGATTTTCTAACCCTTAGCCATTATTGTATTCTATTATTAAAACTATCACAATATATTGTGCCTTTAATACACTCTAGAATTCTATTTTCAAATTTTTAAGTTTTGGGTCTTTATTCATGAGGTTTTCTTTTAAATTTATCTTAGTTTGGTTTTGGAATTAATGGTTTTAGTTTTGTAGAATGAGTTGATAAGCTTATCGTTTTTTAATGGCCTCAGAAAAAATTTGATTAATACAGGAATTATCTGTTTAAGACTTGTTGAATTCATTTATAAAACTATGGGGGTCTTAGAAGTAATTCTTTTATTTTCATCTGTTTCCTTTACGGTTATTGATCTATTTGGCTTTTCTACTTTCTCAGGAGTCAAATTGAAAAATTTATATCTTTCTAAAAAAGCCATTTCCTCTGTCTTTCCAAATTAATTGTTAAAGAGTTGTACATAGTATTTATAATTTCTGTAAAATGCTTATCTCAAGTTACAGGTTTAGTTTCTGATATATTTTACCTTTCTCCCACACCCTGATTTAGTGGAGGCTGTGCTGTTTATAAATTTTATGTTTATATGTGTATAAGCCCGACACTTCATTGTTTTTTTGTTGTTAAAACAAATAGATTCTCTTTTAAGAAGACTTAAATAAATCCTAACATATTTTTCTAATAGTTACCATTTCTGTAGCTCTTCATTCCATTGTCTATATCCATTCATCTAGTATTCTGTTTGAAGAATTTCTTTTGATAATTTTTATAGATAATTTTTAACTATATAGTGCAGGCATGCACTATGAATTATTTTAGCTTTCATATGTCTGAAAAAGTTTTTCACCTTCATTTTTGAAATATATTTCTTGCTGGGTATAGAATTCTAAGTTTACATATTTTTTTCTTTCAGTACTATAAAAAACGTGGTTCCACTGTCTTATTGCTTGCATTTTTCCTATAAGAAATCTGCTGTCATGTACACAATGTGCTATTTTTCTCTGGCTGGTTTTGAGCAATTTGATTATGATGTGCCTTCATCTAGTTTTCATGTTTCTTTTACTGGTTCATTGAGCTGCATGGATCTGTGGGTTTATCATTTTCATCGAATTTGGGAAATTTTGGCCATTATTAGAAATTTTTGTTGTTGTTGTTGTTGCAACTTTCCTCTTTGGAAACTCCAATTACACTCATATGAGGTGTTTGATTTTTGTCCCATAACTCATTGATGTGTTATTTATTTTTTAAATTATTTTTACTCTTTAATTTTAGATAGTTTTATTGCTGTGTCTTCAAGTTTATTAATCTTTTTTTGGGGGGGTGGAATTAGGGGAGGGGAACAGCGTTGAGGAACAGGGGAAGGGGAACAGACAAGTTGCTGTCTTTTCATTCTTCAGTCTAGTTGTGGAGGACATTGCTTCACTGGCCCATGTAGGTATCATCAGTGCGCTCTTTCCAGGTTAGGCAGATCGGTTGGCGGTCTCTGGACGGCCGCTCACAGAGGCTCTTAGCAGCTCACACCGGCTGCCAGCCACTCACTGTAGCCTATGGCAGCCCACTGCAGCAGGGGCTGCAGCGATGCTGTCCCCAGGGACTCGGAACTGTTGTTCGCCATCTTAGCTGTAGAGGGCAGTGTCACTGGCCTTCATATGTGGGATCCAAACCAGGGCCTCTGGTGTCCCAAGCCAGCTCTTAACCAACGCGCCACTCGGCCTACCCTATTAATCCTTTTTTCTGCAGCGTCTCATCAACAATTAATTCCAATGTAATCTTTATCTTAGACATTGTAGTTTTTCTCTTTAGAAGTTTAACTTGGATCTCTTTTTTTTCTTCTTTTCTGCTTTATTGTAGTATAATTGACAAAATCACTGCCATTTGTACCTGATGTCCATTCTCTTGTTTCATTTTTTTGTCTGTTTTGGTTGTTTTAGGCAGGAGGGTAACTCTAACCTTGATACTCCATCTTCACTGTAACTGGAAGTTAATCCATGGTATTGATATGTGTAGTACAGTCACCATTCTTCATTTTAAATGGTCCGTACTTTTAGGTTTGATTTTTCTCTCTTAACTTGAGTTATTGAGATCATTTTTGTTTCTAAATGACTTTTTTCTTCATTCTTCAATTAGGATTCTCATTTACAGACTTGTAGACAGGGAATGTGACCTATGTGATAAAAACCTGTCGAGAGACAAACCACATCATTAGGCGGATGTTCACAGGATTTTTCTAGGTTTTCTGGCAGTGAGCTAGCAGGGCTTAACCCAGGCCCAAGCACCGTTCTCTAGGGTTTTCTGAGGGAATCTGGAACCACATCCATCCTCCTTGGCTGACACTTCTGTGAGCCAAGTGTGATGGCTGTGAGTTCCATCCTGTACTACGTACGCATAATGCCTGCGTGGTGTTTGACCAAGGGTTTCTTTTCCCAATTTTTATAATGGTTCTATGGATATTTGAAAAACATTTGTTTTCTCTGTTCCAATTCTGTCTACAAAATTCACTCTTACCTAACTATGTTTGTAAGTCAAAAAAGTCAGAATGAGGAGTAATTTAAAAAATAAAAAATATATGCATTTTATATTACTTTAATACACATAAATATACTTTCATTTATCAGTCTTTTGATGCAAGGCCAAGGCCTTTTCCTTAAGTTTAGGTACACTGGTTGGCGTTCAGTGGGTTTTCTTGTATAAATCTCTACCAGACTGCTTGCTTATGATTTGGGTTTCTTTATAGTGGAATGCGAATGTAGATAAACTTCTGGAGTATTCAAGTTTCTAGCATTTATATCCGAAATATTTTACAGTTGTCTTGCTCACACTTAATCTGACAGTAAATTTTTATTATGATTTATCCTGACTTAGTCTTTATGAGGTATTCAACTAGTTTTTTAGAAACAACTACCATTTTCACATTCATATTTTATTGGTTCATATACTATTTAAATTAAGAAATTACATTAATAAGGACTAGCTTAAGCAGGATTGGGACAACTTAACTGGCAACACAAGAGTGTGTGAATATAAAACAGTGGCATACTAGACTCCAGCCTTCAGCAGATCAAGGACATTGATATTTATTACAGAAAAAAAACAGAGCATCAGTTAATCCAACAAATGTGTGGAGTTGAAGTTAAACGTATTTCTCATATGGTAGATAATGACTGTTATATATTTAAAATCCTATATATATTTTTTTCTCTTCTTGATCACTTAATTTTGAAAGAGCAGACCTTTTTAATTTTTTATTAGTTTCAGATATACAAAGCAATGTAATAGTTAGACTTTTACACCCCTCACAAAGTGATAAGCCCCCTCCCCCAAACTATTATCCCTCTGACATCATATATAGTTGTCACAATTCCATTGACTCTATTCCCTATGCTGAACTCCACATCCCGTGGCTATATATATATATATATATATATATATATATATAAAATTATAGTTGACATTTATTATTCAGCTTCAGGTGTACACTACAGTAGTCAGGCATCTACACCATCCATGAAGTGGTCTCCCTAATAAGACAAGTGTCCATCAGATATACTACAAAATCTTACATTCTTGATTATATTCCCCAAACTGTCTTTTGTATCCCTGTGGCAATCCTGTGGTTACCAATTAGTGCTTTCTAATCTCCTCACCTTTTCTCTCATCCTTACCCCACTTCCATCTAGTATTCTCAGTTATTTCTCTATATTTCTGAGGTTGTTTCTGATTAGTTTGTTCATTTATTCTATTCTTTAGATTCCACATACAAGTGAGATCATATGCTGTCTTTCTCTGTCTGACTTATTTCACTTAGTGTAATGTTCTCTAGGTACGTCCATACCATTGCAAATGGTAAGATTTCATCTTTGTGACTAACACTCCATTATATAAATGTACCACAATTTCTTTTTTTTCCCCATTTAATATTACTTTTATTTATTTTCATTAATTCTTTTTATTTATTTATTTATTTATTTATTTATTTATTTTTAATTAGTTTCAGGTGTACAACACAGTGCAATAGTTATACATTTTACCCCTCAAAGTGACAACCCCCCAGCCCCAATTCGTCACCCCACTCCCGCCCCCCATATCATACATATCTATTACTCTTCCTCTGACTCTCTTCCACAGTATAATCCACATCCCGTGACTATCTATATATATTCAATTACAGTAGGTATACAACCTCCGCTTTAGTTATACAGTGCAGTGATCAAACCTCTACTCCATCCATGAAATGGTCTCCCTAACAAGACCTATGACCATCTGACATTCCACAGAATATTTACAACATTATTAATTATATTCCCCAAACTGTTTTCCATATCCCAGTGGCAATATTGTAGTTGCCTATTTTTGCTGTCTAATCCCTTCCTCTTCTTCCTCATCCCCATCCCTCTCCCAATTAGCAACCCTGATTTTTCCTCTATATCTATGAGACAGTTTCTGTTTACTTTGCTCATTCATACAGTTTTTCAGATTCCACATATGAGTAAGATCATATGGTACTTGTCTTTCTCTGACTGACTTATTTCACTTAACATAATAGTCTCTAGGTCCATCCATATCATTGCAAATGGTACGATTTCATTCTTCTTTATAGCGGAGTAATACTCCAATGTATAAATATACCACAGTTTCTTAATCCAGTCATCTACTGATGGGCATTTTGGTTGTTTCCAAGTCCTAGCTATTGTAAATTGTGCTGCTATGAACAAAGGGGTGCATAACTTTTTTTGAATAAGTGTCTTGGTTTTTTTCAGGATAAATACCTAGGAGTGGAATTGCTGGGTCAAACGGTAGCTCTATTTCCAGTTCTTTGAGATACCTCCATACTGACTTCCATAGTGGCTGCACCAATCTGCAATCCCACCAACAGGGCAGCAGGGTCCCCTTTTCCCCACAGCCCCTCTAGCACTTATTGTTTGTTGATTTATTGATGATAGCCATTCTGACTGGAGTGAGGTGGTATCTCATGGTGGTTTTTATTTGCATCTCCCTAATGACCAGTGAGGTTGAACATTTTTTCATATGCCTGTTGGCCTTCTGTATGTCCTCTTTAGAGAAATGTCTCTTCATATCTTCTGCCCATTTTTTAATTGGGTTGTTTGTTTTTTTGGTGTTGAGTTTCATGAGTGTTTTATAAATTTTGGATATTAACCCCTTATCAGATATATCGTTGGCAAATATATTCTCCCATTCAGTAGGCTTCCTTTTTGTTTTATTAATGGTTACCTTTGTTGTGAAAAAACTTTTAAGTCTGATATAATCCCATATGTTCATTTTTTCTTTTACTTCCCTTGCTCGTAGGGATGTATCAGTAAAAATATTGCTCCGGGTAATGTCTGCAAATGTACTGCCTATATTTTCTTTTAGGATTTTTATGGTTTCAGGTCTTACATTTAGGTCTTTAATCCATTTTGAATTTGTTCTTGTATATGGCGTAAGGAGGTGGTCCAGTTTCATTTTTTTGCATGTGTCAGTCCAATTTTCCCAGCACCATTTATTGAATAGACTCTCTTTACTCCAGTGTAAATTCTTGCTTCCCTTGTCATAGATTAACGGTCCGTAAATGCCTGGGTTTATTTCTGGGCTCTCTGTTCTGTTCCACTGATCGATGTGCCTGTTTTTATGCCAATACCAAACTGTCTTGATTACTGTAGCCTTGTAGTAGGTTTTGATGTCTGGTAGCATGATCCCCCCGACTTTGTTCTTATTTCTCAGAATTGCCGAGGCTATTCGGGGTCTTTTATGATTCCATATAAATTTTAGGATTATATTTTCTATTTCTGTGAAAAATGCCCTTGGTAGTTGGATAGCAATTGCATTGAATCTATATATTGCTTTAGGCAGTATGGACATTTTAACTATATTAATTCTTCCTATCCATGAGCATGGTAGGTGTTTCCATTTATTTGTATCTTCTATGATTTCTTTCTTCAGTGTCTTATAATTTTCTGAGTACAGATCTTTCACTTCTTTGGTTAAATTTATTCCTAGGTATTTTATAGTTCTTGAAGCAATTGTAAATGGGACAGTTTTCTTAATTTCTCTTTCCATTAGTTTATTATTGGTATATGCAAATGCCACTGATTTCTGAACATTGATTTTATATCCTGCTACTTTACTGAATTCATCTATCAGTTCCAATAGTTTTTTGATGGAGTCTTTGGGGTTCTCTATATACAGTATCATGTCATCTGCATATAATGACAATTTTACTTCTTCCTTGCCAATTTGGATGCCTTTTATTTCATTTTGTTGTCTGATTGCTGTGGCTAGAACTTCCAGCACTATGTTGAATTAAAGAGTAGAAAGTGGACAGCCTTGTCTTGTTCCTGATCTTAAGGGGAATGGTTTTAGCTTTTCCCCATTGAGTATGGTGTTAGCTGTAGGTTTATCATATATGGCTTTTATTATGTTGAGATATGATCCCTGTATTCCCACTTTGCTAAGGGTTTTTAACATAAATCGCTGTTGGATTTTGTCAAATGCTTTTTCTGCATCTATTGAAATGACCATGTGATCTTTATCCTTTATTTTGTTGATGTGGTGTATCACATTAATTGATTTACGGATGTTGAACCAGCCTTGCGCACTAGGGATGAATCCCACTTGATCATGATGTATGATCTTCTTAATATATTGCTGAATTCTGTTTGCTAATATTTTATTGAGAATTTTTGCATCTGTATTCATCAGGGAGTTTGGCCTATAGTTTTCCTTTTTTGTGATGTCTTTATCTGGTTTTGGAATCAGGGTGATAGTGGCTTCATAAAAAGAGTTTGGGAACCTTCCCTCCTTCTGGATTTTTTGGAATAGTTTGAGAAGAATACGTGATAGTTCTTTTTTGAATGTTTGATAAAATTCACTTGTGAAGCCGTCTGGTCCAGGGCTTTTGTTTTTTGGGAGCTTGTCAATTACTGATTCAATTTCCTTGGTAGTAATCAGGGTATTTAGATTTTCTGTTTCTTCTTGCGTTAGCTTTGGAAGGTTGTATGCTTCTAGAAAATTATCCATTTCTTCCAGATTGTCAAATTTGTTGGCATATAGTTGCTCATAGTAATTTCTTAGAATTTTTTGTATTTCTGTGATGTCTGTAGTCATTCCCCCTCTTTCATTCCTGATTTTGCTAATTTGAGTCCTCTCTCTTTTTTTTTTTTTTTTTGATGAGCCTGGCTAGAGGTTTGTCAATTTTGTTTATCTTCTCAATAAACCAGCTCTTGGTTTCATTGATCTTTTGAATTGTTTTTCTGTTCTCTATATTGTTTATTTCTGCTCTGGTCTTTATTATTTTCTTTCTTGTACTCCCCTTGGGCCTCTTTTGCTGTTCTTTTTCCAGTTCCCTTAGGTGTAAGGATAACCTGTTGATTTGAGATTTTTCTTCCTTCTTTAGGTAGGCCTGCACTGCTATAAACTTCCCTCTTAGGACTGCTTTCGCAGCATCCCAGAGATTTTGGGTCGTGGTGTTTTCATTTTCGTTTGTCTCGAGATGTCTTTTGATTTCCTCCTTGATCTCATTTGTGACCCACTCACTATTTGATAGCATATTGTTTAGCCTCCATTTATTTGTCAGCTTCCCAGATTTCTTCCTATAATTGATTTCTAGTTTCATAGCATTGTGGTCAGAGAATACAGTTGAAATGATTTCAATCTTCTTAAATTTATTGAGACTTGTTTTGTGGCCTAACATGTGGTCTATCTTAGAAAATGTTCCATGTGCACTTGAAAAGAACGTATATTCTGTAGCTTTGGGATGAAATGCTCTGAAAATGTCTGTTAAATCCAGCTGGTCTAATGTGTCATTTAAGGTCGCTGTTTCCACATTGATTTTCTGTCTGGAGGATCTGTCCATTAGTGACAGCGGGGTGTTGAAGTCCCCTACTATGATAGTGTTACTGTTGATCTCTGTCTTTATGTCTGACAATATCTGTTTTATATATTTAGGGGCTCCTATGTTAGGTGCATAGATGTTTACTAGAGTTATGTCCTCTTGTTGGATCGATCCCTTTATTACTATGAAGTGTCCTTCTTTGTCCTTTGTTATATTCTTCAATTTAAAGTCCATTGTATCTGATATAAGTATCGCTACTCCAGCTTTTTTCTCAGTACCATTTGCATGAAATATTTTACTCCATCCCTTTACTTTCAGCCTGTATGAGTCTTTGGATCTGAGGTGAGTCTCTTGTATACAGCATATGCTGGGGTCTTGCTTTCTTATCCATTCAGCCACCCTATGTCTTTTTATTGGAGCATTTAATCCATTTACATTTAATGTGATTATTGATAGGTGTGTATTTATTGCCATTTTGTTATTTGTACCACAATTTCTTAATCCATTCATCTACCGATGGGCATTTTGGTTGTTTCCATGTCTCGGTTATTGTGAACAACATTGCAATAAACATAGGGGTGCATATAGTTTTCTGAATTAGAGTTTTGGATTTCTCTGGATAGATACCTAAAAGTGGAATTGCTGGGTCATAAGGTAGATTGCAGATTGGTGCAGCCACTATGGAAATCAGTATGGAGATATCTCAAAAAACTGGAAAGACTAGATTTTAATTTGTCATTTTCTTTGAGTACATCTCTTAGTTTTTTACTTTATATACCCTGAAGCTATGCTAGATGCAAAAATTTTGACATTTCTTCACAATGTACTATTACTTTTATCAATGTAAATATCCTTGATCCATTTTCATACAGTTAACTTTTAATTCTATTTTTTGTTTGTTTGTTTGTTTGTTTTAGATTTTTTATTGGGGAATTGAGGAAGGGGAACAGTGTTGGGGAAGGGGAACAGCCAAGTTGTTGTCCTTCAATCTTATCTGTGGAGGCCACAGCTAGCTCAGCTCCAAGTCTAGTCTCCATCCAGCTGCCCGGCTGCAGCTCAGGGCTGCTCAGCTCAAAGTGCCGTATTCAATATTAGTTGCGGGGAGCTTAGCACATCATCCCATGCGGGAGTCGAACCAGGAACCTTGTTGTTAGGAGCACATGCTCTCACCAGCTGAGCTATCCTGCCACCTGTTGGCAGCTCAGCTCGGTTGCAGCTCACTGGCCCATGTGGGAATTGAACCGGCGACGCTGTTGATCAGAGCTCAAGCTCTTAACCAACTGAGCCACTTGGCTGGCCCCCAAATTCTATTTTGTTTTATATTGCTATTGCCACATCTTTATTTTGTTAATATTTGCCTAATATGTGTTTGTCTATTGGTTAATTGTTAATACACTTGATTTTTGAGTGCCTCTTATATTCAGATATGTTTTGATGTTTTGAGTTTTTCCTGTTATATTCCTTGTGTGTGTATATGGGTATTTATAAGATTTGTCATCTATTCTTTATTCTTTTTCTTCTTTCTAGTGCAGTATTTCATAACCCTGGATGTATAGTATGCTCACTTAGAAGCCTTTCAAAAAACAATTTAATGACCAAACTTTACTCCAGAATCTCAGGGGAGGACAGTAGTACCAGTATGTTTCTAAAGATGCTTATTAAAATATAGCTAACATACAATATTATATGAGTTTCAGGTGTACACCATAGTTATTCAACATTTATATACCTAAAGAACTGATCACCATAAGTTCAGCCACCATCTGACACCATACTATGCTATCACAATATTATTAACTATATTTCCTGTGCTGTACATTACATCCCCATGACTTATTTGTTTTATACCTGGAAATTTGAATCTCTTATTCCCCTTCACCTTTCACCCCTTTTTAATTTTTTAATTACAGTTGACATTCAATATTATTTTATATTAATTTCAGGTGTAGTGGTTACACATTTATATAATTTAAGACATGATCCCCCTGATGAGTCTAATACCCACCTAGCACTATACATAGTTATTGCCATATTATTGACTATATATATATATATATATATATTTTTTTTTTTTTTTTTTTTTTTAGGGCAGTGTCACTGGCCCTCATATGTGAGACCTGAACCGGGGCCGCTGGCTTCCCAGACCAGCGCTTAACCACCACAACACTCAGCCGGCCCTTGACTATATTCTTTATGCTATACCCTACATCCCCATGACTACTTTGTAACAACCAATTTGTAGTTCTTAATTCAAGTCCCTTTTTCACCCACCTCCCTCAACCCCTCCTCCCATTTAGCAACCATCAAAATATTCTCTGTATCTATGAGTTTACTTCTGATTTGTTTGTTTACTTTATTCTTTATATTCCACATGTAAGTGAAATCACATAGTATCTGTTTTTCTACGTCTGACATATTTGGCTCAGCACAATACCCTCCAGGTCCATCCATGCCACCACAGATGGCAAGACCCATTCCCTTCCAAGGCTGAGCAATATTCCATTGTATATATGTACCACCTCCTCTTTATCCATTCGTTCTTCAACAGACTCTCAGGCTGCTTCCACATCTTGGCCATTGTAAATAATGCTGCAATGAACATATGGATGCACAAGTCCTTTCAAAATAGTGTTTTGGGTTTCTTTGGATAAATACCCAGAAGTGGGATCACTGGGTACTTTTTTGTCTCTTATTATAGCCTTTATTTATTTATTTATTTATTTATTTATTTATTTATTTATTTATTTTGAGGGCAGTGTCACTGGCCCTCACATGCGGGCCCAAACCAGGGTCGCCAGCTTCCCAAGTCACTTGGCCAGCCCAATATAGCCTTTATTTTAAAGTCTATTTTGTCTGATGTAAGTTTTGCTGCCCCAGCTTTTTTTTTTTTTTTCATGAAATATCTTTATCCATCCCTATACCGTCAGTCTCTGTGTGTCTTTCGATCCAAAGTCAGTTTCTTGTAGGCAGCAAATGTAAGGGTCTTGTTTTTGTATCCATTCACTCACCCTGTCTTTTGATTGGAGCATTTAATCCATTTACATTTAAAGTAATTGGTGATAGATATGTAGCTTTTGCTATTTTATTATTCATATTTTAGATCATTTTGTTTGTTTTAAAGAAGTCCTTCTAAGATTACTTGTAATACTGGTTTGGTGGTGATGAACTCCTTTAGCTTTTTCTTGTCTGGGAAAGTCTTTATCTGTTCTTTGATTCTAAATGATAACATTGCTGGGGAGACTAATCTTCGTTGCTTTTCATCATGTTGAATATTCTGCCCCAGTCCCTTCTGGTCTACAAAGTTTTCTGTTGAGAAATCATCTGACAGTCTTATGGGAGCTCCCTTATAGGTAACTAACTGCATTTGCTACTTTTAAGATTTTTTTCTTTGTCTTTAACCTTTGACATTTTAATTATGATGTGTCTTGTGGTGGGCCTGTTTGGGTTCATCTTGTTTGGGACTCTCTGCACTTCATGGGTTTGAATATCCGTTTTCTTCCTCAGTTTAGGGAAGTTTTGCTCTCTTCCTCTGTACCCCTATGATACAAATATTGTTATGCAGCGGCCCTTAAACTATCCTTATTTTTTTAGTTCTTTTTCCTTTTTGCTGTCTGATTGGGTGTTTTCTGTTACCTTATCTTCTAAATTGCTCGTTTAATCCTCTGCTTCATCTAATCTACTATTGATTCCCTCTTAAGTGGTCTTCATTTCAGTTATTTTATTCTGTTTTTCTGACTTTTTTTGGTTTAGTTTTCTATCTCCATTTTTATGTTTTCTATTTCTTTGTTGAAGTTCTCACCAGGGTCCTGCCAAAAAAAGATGTTAGCAGGGTTGATGAAGACTCAGATATGGTGGCCACCTGTGTCTGCATGCTGGGAGGAGGAAGGGCTTAACAAAGAAACAATGGATTCCACCAGCACTTCTGTCTGGGAGAAAGCTGCCCCTCCAACTCTCACCCTGAGGCTAGACAACTCAGTTCCTCCCCATATGTCCCTGGTGCCTTTGGAGCTGCTGCCCCAGTGCTGAAGCTCAGAGTGAATGAGTCTGTCAGTGAGTAAGTCCATTTGTGGGCCTACAAAGGAGCACTTGGGACTCCAGCCACCCTCTATATCATTCAGCCACAATCTCCACTGTTTTTCACAACCAGAAGTTATGGGGACTTCTCTCCCCAGCACTTAAACCCTGGGGCCTGGACCCCTTGCTTTTCCAGGAGAACCTCTGCAGCCAAGATATCCCTCCCAATTTTTAATGGTCACACAATGGTGTGGGACCAACCTGTTTCGAGTCTCTGTCTTCCTACCAACCTCAATATTGCTTATTCTGTATATCCTTAGTTATAGGACTTCTGTTCAGCTAATCTTCAGGCGGTTCTCAATGATGGTTGTTCTCTAGTTTAGTTGTAATTTTGATGAGGTCCTGAGAGGAGTTAAGCACAGAATTTACCTACTCTACCATCTTGACTGGAAATGGGTATCAGTTAAAGGATTCTAATATGGATTCTGGATTGAAAACCCTCGTGTCATACTATTTTTATTCCTGCAGTGCTTCCCCTTAAATACTCAACAATTACATTTAAATTTATAATTTTTGACCGAGGGATAGATTGCAGCTGTTGTAGTGGTCAACATAAAATCAGAGAGGCAGAACTAAGAGTGATAGAGAATAAGGGACTTATAGGGATTCAGCCTTATGCAATTGTGAATGCTGGTGGAATAATCCCTCGCCCTAAATCCAATGTTTGGCTTGAAGTCATTATAAGTTAGCTAGACCAGCACCTGGGAAGGAAAGCAGAACAAGAGCAGGATCAGGGACAACCTGGAAAATGCTAGGAAAAAATTGGTGCCTGCATCTGTCTCTTATTACTCCACCTTAGATGACTTCAATTATCTGAAACCTGCAGGTGTAGTTGGCACCCTTGGTTATAGAACTGCACAGGTCTTTAGCTCAGGATGCAGAGAAGTTGGGGGAAATGTGGCAGGAGTGGGAGGAGCTGCAGGTTGGGTGCTGCCCCACACAAAGAAGGTGAGCCAGGAGATCAGCAAGTATGTGCATCAGATACCACAGTGCATGGCGTCTTCCACCAATCTTCCAGAATGTAAAAAATATGGCTGCTGCTTCCTTTATGTTTTCCAAATCTCAAGCGAATTTCTCTTGTGGTCAACTGCACTGCAATTCTGACATTGACTACCTGGAGTTAGGCCAAACTTCACAGGTTAAGGGCTTAGTGCTCTATGAAACTGCCCTCACTTCAGGCACCAGCAGCAAACTCATAGATTGCCAGGCCACGTACACTTTTGACCAATTGGCTAGAAATTTTGGGGTTCCCACCACCCCTCAGTGTTAATAATTTACTAAAATGACTCACAGAGCTCAGGAAACACCTATATTTGTGGTTGTTATAGTAAAAGGATACAAAACAACACCAGACAAAAAAGGAGACACATAGGGCAGGATCTGAGATGGTCTCAAATGGGATGCTTCCATGTCCTCTCCCCATGGAGTCAGGATACAGCATCCTCCCGGTATAGCAATGTGTACTACCAGCCAGGAGGCTTATCCAAGCTCCATGTCCAGAGTTTTTGTTGGGTTTTCGTTACACAGGCATGATTGCTTGAATCCTTGGCCATGTGATTGAACTCAATCTCCAGCTCCTTCCCTTCCCAGGAAGTTGGACTGATATAATGTTGCCCAAAGCCCAGCTCCTCTAGTCACATGGTTGATCTTTTTAGTGTGGCAACCCCCATCCTGTTATTCATGGGCCAACAATGAATAACAAAGATACCCTTATCATGTGGGAAATTACCAGAACTTAGAGATTCTTTCTTAGGAACCAGGAACAAAGGTCAGTCAAATTCTTTACTATACATCACCCACTCTAAATGGGAACTAGATGTGCAAGAGAATTCTGGGAACCATAGTTCTGGGAACCACCTTAACTAAGGTGACACAGTACAAACAAACTGCAGTATAATACCTGACTTCCCTGCACTCTACCAAGAAAATACCTTTACCATATTAAACTTTCACTTTCCTTGCTGCTCCTCACCCACTCCAAGCATACAGATCACTTCCAGTGCTTTATCACAATCACTTGGATTTTAGTTTCAGATTACCATTAATATATTAAAATATTACCCCTTCTCTAAGGAAATATTTCTTGACTCCCTATTTATTATATTATATCATAACTTTTTATAACTAAAATAATTATATTCTATTCTACAATTAGTTTTTTATATATATAAATTTAATTATTCAGTTTGTTTATTTAGTTTTACTTTTTTTTAAAGATTTTATTGGGGAATTGGGGGAGGGGAACAGCATTGGGGAATCAGGGAAGAGGAACAGACAAGTTGCTGTCTTTTTTTTTGTTCTTCAGTCTAGTTGCAGAGGATGTTGCTTCACTGGCCCATGATGGTATCATCATTGCGGTCTTCCTAGATGAGGCAGATCGGTCACCAGCCTCTGGATGGTCGCTCACTGCGGCTATTGGCAGCTCATGCTGGCTGCCGGCCGCTCACGCTGGCTGCCGGCCACTCACTGTAGCCTATGGCAGCCCACTGCAGCAGGGGCTGCAGCCTACACCATTGCCGGGCTCGCACAGCCCAGCTCCAGGTGGAGCTGTTGTTAGCTGTAGAAGGCAGTGTCACTGGCCCTCATATGTGGGATCCGAACTGGGGCCGCTGGCATCCCAAGCCAGCTTTTAACCAACGCGCCACTCGGCCGGCTCTACGATTAATTAGTTTTTAAATTTCTCACTTCTAAAAAGAAAGCAAGATTACTTGACAAACTTAAAATAAATGTATAATGTTTGGTGTGGGTCTTGGTATATTAAAATGTAGATGGAAATAACTTTTCCCAATAGCTAGCATTTATTGAGTATTTGCTATGTGCTAAGGATTGTGTTAAGCTACTTATGACTGTATTACAGAAGAGAAAGTTGAGACTTATAGGATTTAGGTAACTTCCCCAAGATTACACAGCGGTAGAAATTTCATTCATTTCTAATAGTCAATCTGATTCCAGAGATCAAGCTCTTAACTACAATGCTTATCTTAATTATGTGTGGCAGCACCAAAGGTAGACCAAGTTGCTTTTATGGCCTGGTGTTTGGAATCTTTGCATTTTGTGTTATATATAAGAAATTATTTATTTTTATTATTTTAGTGTGTGTTTTTTTCCCCTCTGTAAATGATAATAAAAAAAGATGCCAGGGGTAAAACTGCTTCTGCCACAATTACAGTTGTAGATAGTTTTTATTCCCAATAAATGATAAACTAAATTGGACAGAATTTTTATTATATTTCTCTTAACATTGGTTTTTGAAATACAAAGATCTACTGGTACACCATTGAAAATGTGCTTATTAGTGTTGCTTTTAAATTTTTTTATTTTTTAGAATAGATAATAAATTCACATGGTTCAAAACTAAAACTATATAGTCATTTTCTGCATAATCATGTTTTGGTCAACGATGGACCAAATAAATATATGGTGGTGGTCCCATGAGATTATAATGGAGCTGAACAGTTCCTGTCACTTAATGGCAGTGTGGTCCTACCTTACTCATGTGTTTGTGGTGATGCTTGTGTAAACAAACCTATTGCACTACCCATCATGCAAAAATATAGCACATACAGTTTGGTACAGTACATAATACTCGATAATGATAATAAACAACTATTTTACTGGCTTATGTATCCTTTTTATTGTTATTTTTAGAGTATATTCTTTCTAGTTATAAAGAAAGGTTTGCTATAAAGCAATACACTGTGTTGCTGTAATGTCCTAGGCCTTCACATTCACTCACTGACTCACCAAGAGCAACTCCCAGTCCTGCAAGCTCCATTCCTGGTAAGTGCCCCATATAGGTATACCGTTTTTTATCTTTTATGTTATATTTTTACTCTATCTTTTCTATGTTTAGATATGTTTAAATACACAAATACTCACCATTGTGTTACAATTGCCTAGAGTATTCAGTGTAGTAATATGCTGTACAGGTTTGTTGCCTTGGAGCAATGGGCTGTACCATATAGCCTAAGTATGGAGTAGTTTGTGTAAGTGCATCCTATGATGTTTGCATAACAACAAAATCCCTAAATGATGCATTTCTCAGAATGTATTTATGTCATTAAGTGGCACATGACTGTATTAGAAAGTATATGTTGAGAAGTCTTGCACCCAGTCCTGTCCCTTTCACCTCATTCACTTCCAGATCCCAATATATTTTCTCTTCTTTCATATGTTGCTTTTTGTACTTACATATAACCTGGAGATCTTGATTTGTGATTATTTGAATACAATTTTTATATATCTGTTGAAGAACATCCTTTAGTAAATTGCAGAATTATTACCATTTTATGTGCTTTATTACCTTTCTTTATTTCATCATCAGTGTACATTACAATTACTTTTTAAAACAAATAATAAGTATGATGTTTCTCAGATACATTAATATTTATTTGTTTAAGAAACAAGAGGCTGGCTCAGTTCCTGTTGTTGAAGGTAAAAATGAATGTATTCCATTTGTTCCAGTTATCTGTTGCTGTTTAACAAAGCACCCCAAAAGTCAGTGGCTGAAAAAAAACGATCACTTGGGGAAGGTGGAGTGGCTCAGTTAGTTAAGAGTGTGAGCTTCAAGCAACAGTGTTGCTGGTACTATTCCCACATGGGCCAGTGAGCTGCCCTTGAGCTGAGCTGCTCCTGAGCTGCCAACAGGTGGCAGGATGGCTCAGCTGGTGAGATCGTGTGCTCCTAACAACAAGATTGCCAGTTGGACTCCCGCATGGGATGGTGGGTGCATGGGATAGTGAGCTATGCCCAGCACCTCCTGGCGACTAAGATTGAACACAGCACCTTGAGCTGAACGGCCACGAGCTGCTGCCGGATAGCCTGATGGCTACTGAACTTGGAGTTGAGGTAACTGCTCCCTGAGCCCTCCACAACTAAGACTGAAGGACAACAACTTGGCTGTTCCCCTTCCCCAATTCCCCAACACTATTCCCCTTCCACAATACAAAATCTTTAAACAAACAAACAAACAAACAAAAAAATCATTTGGCCAGCACTCAACAGAGATGGTTCTTCTTTGCTTCACTTAGCATTTGAGGTGACTCAAAAAGGGGCGAGAACACCCACTTCGAGGATGGCTTATTCCTACAGCTGTTGAGTTGGTGCTGGCTACTGGCTGGGAGCTCAGCCAGGGCTGTAAGCAGGGTACTTTGGCTCCTCTCCATGTGGGTTTCCTTTCAGCATGGTGGCTGGATTCCAAGAGTGAGCATACCAAGAGAGCAAGGTGGAAGTACATGGCATTTTATAATCTAGATTGAGAAATCACTTCTGCTATACTCTATTGGTCATAGTAGTCATAATGGTCCACTCAGGTTCACGGAGATGAGCCACAGAGCCTGCTGATCATTGAGAGAAGTTTCAAGGTCATATTGTAAGAGAAGAATGTGGAAGAGGAACTATTGTTCCTACCATCTTTTTTTTTTTCTTTTTTGAGGGCAGTGTCACTGGCCTTCATATGTGAGACCCGAACAGGGGCCGCTGGCTTCCCAAGATAGCACTTAACCACCACGCCAGTCGCCTGGCCCCCATCTTTTTAAAATTCAGTCTGCCACATCATTGTTTCAGGACCTAAATTCTGCAAACAACACTGAAAACAACTATTATTGTTTACTTGTAGCAATTTTATTTTTAATTTTTCCCATTTAAATATTTAATCCATTTAGATTTTATTTTGGTGTAAACTGTAAAATCAGGACCGAATTTAATTTTTTTCCAGATAGCCACCTACCAATATTTATTATTAATTCATCTTTCCCCATTTATTCCCCCATTGTATTAAGCCTTTTTCTGGAGTTTAAATGTCTGATTATTCATGCCCCAGAACATAATTATTACAGGACTGATTTCTCCCACACCCACTCCATTACTCTTCTTTTTCAGATTTTGCCTGCTAATTCTTTCATACTTATTTTTCTGTGAACTTTACAATCAGCCGGTCTAGTTTTAAACTAGCCTATTGGTATTCCCATCAAAATGAAAATTATTGCTATTTAACTGACTTTTATTATAATGAGATTGGGTATTTTTTCTTCTTTGTATCAACAAATAATATTTCTTCATGAATTGTCTATTCATATCGTTTGCCCATTTTTCCTATTAGGGTTTTGATTCTTCTTACTGATCTATGAAAGCTTTTTGTATTTAAGAATACCAAAACTTTGATTGAAATGTTTTTTGTAAATGTTTTCTCCAATTAGTTAATTTTGTTTCTGATGTATTTTAAGTCTTGAAATAAAGAGTAAATGTGTGTCTGTGTGTGTGCGCGCGTGCATGTGTGCATGTGTGTGTCTATGCATGCACATGCGTGGGTAGGGGGAATGAAAGCTAGCCATCTTTTCTTGTGTGGTTTCTTATCCTATTTTGAGATTTATACATTATTTCTGTACCCCAAAGTAAATTTTTCAGCATATTAAAGTGACTATTTTTATATTTAACTGTTTAATCCATTTAAAATTTATTTTAATGTTAAGAGTTGGCTTGGTACACCTGAAGCTGATGTTGTATAATATTGTATGCCAACTGTAATAGAATATAGAGATAGTCGCGGGATGTGGAGTATACTGTGGAAGGGAGACAAGGGAATTGTAATAGATATGTATGATGGGGGGGAGTGGGGCGACGAATTGGGGGAGGTGGTTGTCACTTTGAGGGGTAAAAAGTATAATTTATAACTGCGTTGTACACTGAAACTATTTTTTTTTAAAATGTTTATTTCACAATAAAATAATTTTTTTAAAAAGTAGAGATTGACAGAATAGATTAAAAAAGTGAAAACACAATACTGCTGTTCAAAAACAAAGAGTTAGCTTGGGAGCACAAACTCTGAGCAGCAGGGCCCCATTCGGATTCCACATGAGGGCCAGTGATGCTGCGCCCTCTATAGCTAAGATCGTGAACAACAGCTCTACCTGGAGCTGGGCTGCCACAAGTTGCCAGCGATGGTGTAGACTGCAGTGGGCTGTCAAAAGCTACCGTGAGTGACCAGCAGCCAGTATCACCGGCCGGCAGCCGGCAAGAGCTGCCTTGAGCTGCAGTGAGCTGCGATCCAAGGGTCAGTGACCGATCTGCCTCACCCGGGAAGGGCGCAATGATAATACCAACATGGGCCAGTGAAGCGATGTCCTCCACAACTAGACGGAAGTACAAAAGGACAGCAACTTGTCTGTTCCTCTTCCCCAATTCCCCAGTAAATAAATACATAAATAAGTAAATAAAATTTATTTTAGTGTAGGATGAAGTTCTGATTGAATCAGTTTTTTTCTAGTTAATTTCTCCAACAGTATTTTTAAAAAGCCTTTATTTAACTATTTTTCAGGATTCAAAATATGATCAAGAAAACACTAGTTTTCAAGTTTGGAAAAAAAAAATCCAGTTATGATTTTGACTATGATTGGGTGAAGCCTGTAAACTAATACAGGAAGAACTGGCATTCTATAGCCTGAATGTGAAATGACTTTTTGTTAGAGTCACAGGTTTAAGGTCCTCTAGTATATATATATTTTGTTTGTTTGTTTAAAGATTTTATTGGGGAATTGGGGGTGGAGAACAGTGTTGGGGAATTGGGGGAGGGGATCAGTGAAGTTGTTGTTCTTCAGTCTTCTTTGCGGAGGGCACCGGTCACCATCTGGCTTCTCTTTGGCAGCTCATGGCCTCTAAGCTCAAGGGGCTGTATTCAATCTTAGTTGCGAGTGGGCGTAGCCACCATCCCATGTGGGAGTCGAACCCAGGCAGCCTTGTTGTTAAGGGCACATGCCCTATCCACTGAGCCATCTGGGTGGCAGCTCAGTTCAAGATGCCTAGTTCAGTCTATAGTTGTGGGGTGGGCGTAGCCCACCACTGAACAGGCAATCTTCTTGTTACACCAGTTGAGCCATCCTGCCACCTGTTGGCAGCCCAGTGACAGCTCAGCTAGGGTGCAGCCTCACTGGCCCACGTGGGAAACAAACCAGTGGCCCTGTTGCTCAGAGCTTGTGCTCTAAGCCAACTCTTAACCAACTGAGCCACTTGGCTGGCCCTAGTTTATATTTTTAAAAAGTGGGCTTTCCCCAAATTTGACAATCTGTAAGCTTTAAATTAAAAGTTATAATTCCTATTAATAAAGAAATAATTCTATTACAAATTTCTTATTGTGGTAAAATATATAACAAAATTTGTCATTTTAAAGTGTGTAGTTCAGTTGCATTTAGTACATTCATAATGGTGTGCAGCCATCACCCTATATATTTCCAAAACTTTCTCATCATCCCAAATAAACTGTACCCATTAAGCAATAGTATCCCATTCCCATTCCCTCCCCCACTTTCCCTGCCCCTTGTAACCTCTAATCTACTTTCGGTCTCTATGAATTTGCCTATTCTAGATATTTCATATAAATGATATCATGTAATATTTTTTTTGTGTATGGCTTATTTCACTGAGCATAATGTTTTTGAGGCTCATCTATATTGTAACATATATATCCTTTATGGCAGGATAATCTAAATATATATCTCACACCTTGTTTATCCATTCATCTATCTGTTGATGGCATTTAGGTTGTTTTTGTTTTCACCTTCTGGCTATTGTGAATGGAAATAATTCTATTTTATTCAATGAGTTGATTGTCTATCCCCAAAGCTCCCACATTTTCTTTGAAATAAGTAGGTGTCTACTCGATAAATGGTATTGGGAAAACTGGACAGATACATGCAAAAATAATGAAACTGGATCATTTTCTTATGCCATCTACAAGAATAAACTCAAAATGGATTAAAGACTTAAATGTAAGATCCAAAACCATAAAACTCTTAGAAGAAAATATAGGAAATAAACTCAGACATTACTCTTAGTATTATTTTCACTGATATATCTCTTCCAGTAAGGGAAACAAAAGAAAAAAATGAACAAATGGACTGCATCAAACTACAAAGCTTTTGGCACAGCAAAGGAAACCATCAACAAAATGAAAAGACATCTTACTGAATGACAGAAGATATTTGCCAATGATGTGTCTGATAAGGAGTTAATATCCAAAATTTATTTTAAAAAACTCCTACTACTCAACTCCAAAGAAACGAACATTCCAATTAAAAAATGGGCAGAGGACCTGAATACACATTTCTCCAAAGGGGACATACAGATGGCCAGTAGACATATGAAAAGATGCTCAATGTCATTAATCATTAGAGAACTGCAAATGAAAACCACATAGATAGCACCTCACCCCAGTCAGAATGGTTATCATCAATAAATCAATGAACAAGTGCTGGTGCGGATGTGGAGTAAAGGGAACCCTTGTGCACTGTGAGAGGGAAGAGGGGGAATTGCAAATTGGTGCAGCTGTTATGGAAGTCAGTATGGAGGTATCTCAAAAAACTGGAAATGGACCTACCTTATGACCCAGCAATTCCACTCCTGGGTATTTATCCAAAACACTAATTTGAAAAAATATATGCACCCCTATGTTCACTACAGCGCTATTCACAATAGCCAAGTTATGGAAACAACAGTAATGCCCATCAATAGACACTTGGGTAAAGAAATTGTGGTACTATTATACAATGAAGTATTACTCTACCATGAAAATGAATGAAGTCTTACTATTTGCGACAACATGGATGGACCTAGAGGGTATTATGCTAAGTGAAATAAGTCAGACTGAGAAAGACAAATACCATATGATATCACTTATATGTGGAATTGAAAGAGCAGAATAAACGCAAACAAAACAGCAATAGACTCATAGACAGAGAACAAACTGATCGTTGCTAGAAGGGTGAGAAAGGTGAAGGGATTAGGAAGTACAAATTGGTAAGCACAGAGCCAGAGTGGGGGCAGCCCAGACAGCGGCAGGATCGCTGTAGTGCTGGGACCAGCGACCGTGAGAAAGTGCGAGACATGGGACGACGCTGACTGCGGGAACTCAGGGACTCCATGACAGAGTGAGAAGCACTAGCTTTTGACAAGCAAGTTTGCACCGTGCAAGAGTATAAGCCAGTCGTTTTTGGCTCAGGAGTCATTGGAAAATCTGTTTTGACTGAATAGTTTGTTCAAGGAATTTTTGTTGAAAAATGTGATCCTATGATAGAAAATTCTTATAGAAAGCAAGTTGAAGTAGATGCACAACAGTATATGATGGAATTCTTGGATACTGCAGGAACGAAACAATTTACAGCAATGAGGGATTTGTACATGAAAAATGGACAAGGCTTTGCATTAGTTTATTCCATCACAGCACAGTCCACATTTAATGAATTACAAGATCTGAGAGAACAGATTCTTCAAGTTAAAGACACTGATGATGTTCCAATGATTCTGGTTGGTAATAAGTGTGACATTGTAGGAAAGGAACAAGGTCAAAGTCTAGCAAGACAATGGAACAACTGTGCATTCTTTGAATCCTCTGCAAAATAAAAAATAAATGCTAATGAGATCTTTTATGATCCAATGTGGCAAATCAACAGAAAAACTCCAGTGCCTGGGAAAGCCTGTAAAAACTCATCCTGCTAGTGGCTTTAATATACTAAATGCATTGTAGCTCTGAGCCAGGTCTGAGGAACTGTTGCTTAATTCATCAGTGCCAGTGTTCCAGCTTTGTTAAACCTACCAACATCTTAAATGGACTTTCTGTGGTGGTACACTTTGAGAGGCGAATGAAATCTAACACATCAGCTTGCACATTCTAATCACTTTCCAATATCACAAGAGAGATTTTTACTTATATAGTAGTTCTTCAGTATGCAGCTGGTAAAACCAGAGGCTACAATCCAGTATTACTGGTAAGAGACATTTTTCATCTGTCAATGTTGTACATGTATGAAAATGGTGTACTGTATACCTTAATATGCCCCATAATTTGTATTGGATAGTATAATAATGTAAATCCTAAAAGCACCACTATTTTAGCATAATAAAAAGAAGTCCTAAGAGCTGCTATGTAGACTACTCCAGATAACTTCGCTTCTTTGATACTTGAAGCTTATTGTAATTTTTTTAAAAGAAATGGAAAGTCATTATCATTGTATTGTACAAATAAGTACTTTGATTAACAAAGCTATATAATATTCTTAATTTAAAAAAACCTGTGGCGACAGTGATCTTGTCTTTTTTTTTTAATATTTTTTTTTTATTGGGGAATTGGGGGAGGGAAACAGCGTTGGGGAACCGGGGAAGGGGAACAGACAAGTTGCTGTCCTTTTGTTCTTCAGTTTAGTTGCAGAGGATGTTGCTTCACTGGCCCATGTTGGTATCATCATTGCACTCTTCCCAGATGAGGCAGATTGGTCACCAGCCTCTGGATGGTCACTCACCGCGGCTATTGGCAACTCACACTGGCTGCCAGCCACTCACTGTAACCTATGGCAGCCCACTGCAGCAGGGGCTGCAGCCAACACCATCGCCAGGGCTCGCACAGCCCAGCTCCAGGTGGAGCTGTTGTTAGCTGTAGAGAACAGTGTCACTGGCCCTCATATGTGGGATCCAAACCGGGGCCGCTGGCATCCCAAAACCAGCTCTTAACCAATGCGCCACTCGGCCGGTCCCTGATCTTGTCTTTAAAACATGATAGTCCTTTCAGTATAATGTCTTAAAGATGTTGCCTTTAATATCCGTTGGGAAAGAAATGTCAATACTTTTCAAATCTCTTATTATATGTTTCCTTTTCTGTTTACATAGGGAACAATGTTTATAGTTGTGTGTACAGTGGGGAGCCTACGACAAGAAGTGTATATTTTCAAATAATTTTAAAATAATTTAGCGATTTTTGTAAGTCATTTTCAGGCTACTGCAGCTGTAGATTCTCACTGTGAACCCTTGCTTATTCATGCGTAAGTGTATCTGCAATACCAAATATACATATTTAGTATTTTTGCCTGTTAGTGATTGTTTCACATGTGTAAAATTTTAGTTGAGATGTTAAGTGATGGATGAATACTATGGATGTGAAAGTGGGAAATAATTTTAATCATGTATAATTGGTCACAAGGCCTAAGTTGCAGTAACTATTGCTGTTTTATTTAACAATGCCTTGTTGCTTTGTATGCATTAATGTTTGGGAGTAAAGGCTGTGTGTCTATCCAATAGGGAACCACAGTATTTAAATTGACCAACCTAATGTTGCAACTACTTTGAGATGGCCAAATGTAAACTAAAAGCTTTAATTAAAGTGGGGCTATTTTGTATAATTTAGCATCAGTAGTTCAATAAGAGTGGATTGCCATGAAAAAAAAATTGGTAAGTACAAAATAGTCATGAGGATGTTGTTATACTCAGCAATCAAATTACAACCCCAGACAGAGTCTTTAATAAGTTTGGAGTTTATTAGCTGGCGGCTATGAACAGGCTCATGCCCTGAATAAACCCACAGCCCTGAACAAAAGGAGAGAGGGGATTTTATAGGCAGAAAACGAAAGCAAGCAAATTACAGTTTACAGATGGGTTCCATAAATCTTAGACAGTTTTGACAGCATCAAATACAGCAAGCAAGTTACAGAAGTTATAAAATGTGGTGTAGTTAATTATATTGACAGCACTAAATGTAGCAAGCCTGTGTGATAGCACTAAAATATAGCAAGCCAGTGTGATAGCACTAAAATATAGCAAGCAAGGAAATTACAGGGGCCATAGTTAACTGGTGGAATGTTTGGATAACAAGCAGAGAGGATTATGGTCTTATTTGGATAAGCACAGCTGGCCTATGTCACGTTTAGATAAGAGGTAGTTAAAACTTGTGGAATGTAGCAAGCAGTTAAGGAGATCTATTCTTGGTCAGTCTAAGGGAAAGCTTTTAACAACTCTTTAATATAGAGAGGCCCGGGGGTGGGGGCTAGTAGATAAGGGTCCTGTTACTTCAATGTGAAATACAGTATGGGAAATATAGTCAGTAACATTGTAAAAACTATATAGTGTCAGATGGGTACTAGACTCATTGGGGATTTCCTTCATAAATTGTATAAATGCCTAACCACTGTGCTGTACACCTGAAACTACAATAATATAGATAATATTGAATGTCAACTATAATTTAAAACATTATATAGTCATGGAATATAAAGTACAGTGCAGGGAATACAGTCAATGGTATAGTAATAGCTATATATGTTGTCAGATGGGTAATAGACTTGATGGGGTTATCATTTTGTGAGGTGTGTAAATGTCTAATCACTGTGTTGTTTAGTACACCTGAAACTAATTAAAAATTAAAAAAAAAGAAGTAGGTGATTAGTTTTTGAGAGGCCCTTAAAACCAAGTAATATACTAAATGCATACTCTTAAAAATAGTCAACTTAAAATTAAACAGGTTGGTTAGTGGGAGAAGCCCAGTGCCAAGAGGTTCATTGAATCCATGTATAGTTCTGTTTCCTGTCTCATTGAACTGACTTTTCTGGAAACATAATACAAAAGAAGGAATGGGAAGGACAGAAGCTTTTGAATTGCAAAACTCCGGTCCTGTTTGTTATGCCCTTGGGGAATTTTAAGAAGAGCCTAAAAAGAAGAAAAAAAATACTTTCTATTAAAACAAATAAAACATCCTCAAATATCTACCAAAATAGCTTTCCTTAGGGAGAACCAAACAAATATTAACAAATATTTATAAGCAGTTAATATAATAAATAGTTACTACTAGTAAGTAGTTGTCTTTTACTGGGGGTTTATGAGATGTGGTGGGTACATGAGCTGACTTAATCTTTACAGTAACTCTAAAAAGTAGGGAGTAGTTGTCACTTTTATTTCATGACTGAAGACAAAGAGATTTAGACAGGTTTCCTTAATAGATCAAGGTCACACAGGTAGGGAGTGGTAGAGTAAGAATTTGAATGCCCGTCTTTCCTATGCACACTCTTAAATACTGCCGTACCTTATATTGCACTCCCCCCCATCCCCCATGAAGTATTTTGCTTTGGAAACTACTGTTTAGATGTGGCAAAAATGTGAATATAATTTATTAATTTTTTATGTCTAATTTTTTTGTTTATATATTTTCCTTTTAGAAAAGAGCTCAAAGACTACTTTGAGGCCAGTGCAGAATTAGAAGGTAGTGTGGCTTCACAGCAGCCTCGCCATCTGCCTCCCTGCATTTGTCCATAACAGCAGAGCCTCACAGGGACAGGATTTTCACTGTTTATGGCAAAACCCCACGGAACCCTAAGAGAGAGGGCGGGTCAGCCAATTAGGGGCAAGACCCTAGATATGTGCAGAATTATAAAATGGGTGCAAGATCCTAAATAAAATTTGTGCATCAGGGAGGCCCAAGCCAGGCGTAGTCTGGAGGGTATACCCTGGGAGGAATAAAGGAGGTGAAGCATATGGGGCCTAAGGGCCTGTAAACACTTATCTGCAGAGCTAACAGCCTGCCAGAGAAGAGAAATCTTCCCAAGAAGATAACAGCAGTCCTCCTTGCATTCTTGCCTCTAAGTGTCATAGTGAATCATTAACTGTTCCTGTAGGAGGCAAGGTTGTATTGGTCAAGGGTCTTTTGGCTGACGTGGTCTGTGGGACATAGGGAGATTTGGCTAAATTCTTGGGTGACGCATGTGATTTACAGACCTCGGAAAGAACAAAGCCCCTTCCCTGTGAGTACTCAATAAAGGCTGCAGTCTGACCAGATTCTGGGCTCCTGTCCATCAGACAGAGTCCCCTGGTTCATTGCTTTTTAAACTATCCCTGTCTGTTGCTCTTTATTTCTTTTTCTGAGTCCCCGCCGGTCCTCTCGAGGAAGCTAGACTAGACTCAGCCGCGCAGAGATGCAACAAGGTAGGAAATGGAAGATGTCTTCCTGCTTAGAATATTTAGGATTAGTAGTAAAAGTGTTCTCTAATGTGGAGTACATGTTTCTTATTGTTTTTTGTAGGAAGCAAAAGATGCACCAAATTTCAAGAATGAAATAGTACTGAGGAGTTTGTAGTCTGCATTTAAAGCAATGATTAAATTTAGCAGTATCACTTGATAATTTTTGTAACATAAAATTAGATATGTGCAATTAGATGAAACAGAAATTAGTCATTACAATTTTAAGTTTTGGCACGAGTTGACTAAAATTCAAATGTAAATTATAAGCTCTGAAAAGAGTCTGATTTCATGAACATACTTCTGGTATATTAGTTTACTTTTAGTTTATTTGTTAATGACAATTTAAAAACATGGAAGGCCCATTTGATTTAAGTTAATTATGCAATTTTCCCAACAATTGTTTCCACATGAAGCTTTGTTTTTGTAAGATTTTTTTCCCTTTCAAAATTACATAGAGTGTTGTTATATTTATTTAAAATTTAATGCAAGTTTTTGGTGAAGATGGTACTTACAATGTAGAAATAAAATTACTATTGTCAGCACTTACATTTGAAAAATTTTGTGAGGATAATTTAATTGTTATTATTATTATTATTTTTAAAGGTTTTATTGGGGAATTGGGGGAGGGGAACAGTGTTGGGGAACTGGGGAAGGGGAACAGACAAGTTGCTGTCCTTTTGTTCTTCAGTCTAGCTGTGGAGGACGTTGTTTCACTGGCCCATGTTGGTATCACCATTGCGTTCTTCTCGGATGAGGCAGATCAGTTGTCGGCCTCTGGATGGTCGCTCACCGCGGCTCTTGGCAGCTCATGCTGGCTGCCAGCCGCTCACGCTGGCTGCTGGCCACTCACTGTAGCCTATGGCAGCCCACTGCAGCAGGGGCTGCAGCCTACACCGTCGCCGGGGCTCACAGCCCAGCTCCAGGTGGAGCTGTTGTTAGCTGTAGAGGGCAGTGTCACTGGCCCTCATATGTGGGATCTGAATCGGGGCCGCTGGCGTCCCAAGCCAGCTCTTAACTAACGCACCACTTGGCTGGCCCTACAATTTAATTATTTTAAAAAACAGTGTTCATTCAAAGGAGATTTTATTTGTTAAAACAATAATTCTAAGGCCTGTCCCAACTCTTTCCCTTTAATTTTTCAAGCTCTTTCCTATCAGCTGCAGTGTAGTCTTTACTCTTAACAAACTTGTTTGCTCCTTTACTACTTCTCTTCCATTCTCTCTAATATATCAGGGAAGGACCTTTATTACCTGCTTTGCCAACTTGCAATTCTCTTATTTGTTTCTTAGCTGCCGCAGAAGTTTGTGCTCTGATGACCGAATATAATGACATCTTTCAGACTTCATCCTGAGTTTGATACCAGTGACTTCACACCTGCTTTGAGACTTTTTCTTGCTTTATTTTCTGTAATGCTGCATTTTCTTGAACCTCTTTCTACCATTTTGACCAACAATTATCTTTCTCTTTCTGAATTCCTTTCTTCACTCACCATTTACATAGAGGCAATGTCCAAAGTAAGTTCTGTAGGGGTTAAGAATTGTGTTAGGTTATAAAAAATAAAGACTCAAAACTATTTTTACAAAGTAGAGATGTTCCTAAACCAATCTTCTGGCTACTATGAGAAGTTTCCTTGAGTCACCATGCATGGAGAGACCAGGAGTGCTCCTGTCTTCCTGCCTCACTGTACTCAGCACTAGTTCTAAGCTTAAGACCACATCACGTTCCAAGATAGACGGTGGGGCTTCAGCCGCCACACCAAAACTTCAAATATCTGGAAGAGTAAAAGAACACTTCACTTCCCTGCTAAATCAATTACTTTTAAGATCTTTTGGGATTCCCATAATATCACTGGGCAGAGCTTAGTCACATGTCCACAACCAGCCACATCAATGGCCCAGTTCCCTGCTAAAACCCAGAAATATGTTATTAATGAAGAAAGAGAGAAGTGTATTTGATAGGTCAACCTCTGCCACAATCTGTTTTCTCAAATGCTCAAAACAGATCAGTGTTTATAAATGGTGAGTGGAGTGGGCCAGTGAAATAATAACAATAATTTATTTATACCATTTATTAAATACCTATCATGTGCTAGGCATTATGATGCCTTTATGCATATTATCTCAAACATTTACAATAATTCTTCAAATGAAGTAGTGTTATCTCTGTTTTAAAGAGGAAGAAAATAAGTCTCAGAGAGATTATAGTCAACTTGTTTAAAGAAATATGAAATAGTTGAGATAGGGCTTGAATTCAGCTAGTTTGTCTCCAAACCCTTTTTCATTATACATGGGCCACACTGAATATTCCTGCCCACATTCTTTATTTAGACTGCTCTAGCTTGATGTCATAATAATCAATGGCATTTACAGTCGACTATTCATAATTATAGAATATCTAAATTTGGCTGCTATGACAATTACTGATTGATTCAAGCTTGTTATCAAGACTACCAGGTCAACTGGTCGCACAGGAAGCTGGTTAAATCTCAACAGGGTGTGGGTGCAAATGAGATCATACTGATGGAACACAAACTTAACTCTAGTGCTCTCCATCCAAATAACACAGGATCTCAGCTCTTTGCAAAGCCTCTTGCCCAAGTATTTGCAAGATTTTAAATAAGGACACAGCCTTTGCACGGTTTGCCCATGTCTAATTTCTGTCCCAAGTCTTGAAATTTTACTTCTTTATGGTGAAATAAGGGGCCAGGACTTCCTACACATGGAAGGAATATCAGGAGTGAGAAGAAACATTCCTCTCCACTCCCCATCCCTGCTCCTGCCTTGCTTCAGATTTGTCTTTTTAAAATTTTGTTGTGCTAGTGGAGAACTTAAGCAGTGTTGTGTGATACCATCATCATATGTGCTTTTTACTGTTAAAGTTCTGCAGCCTGTTCTCCATAGGACTTAGACATGAGATAGTAGGGACAAAGACAGGAGACAAATCTAAGTGATAGTTTCTGGGCTATCATAATTACTCTCTTTCTCCCTTTGATTCAGTCAACTTTTGTGTTGAACTGTGCACTCTTTGTTTCGGGTTGCTTCTTCCTTTAGCTTAGTTTTTTCCCAGGATACTCTTTATTCTTCCAAGAAATAATAGGCTTCTGTTTGTTCAATATGTATCAACATGTACAAATCAAGTTGAGAATCTTCTTTCTGTGCTTATTTGGTTTAAAATTTTGCAAAATAAAATTTTCAAGGTTGGCATGGACCTATAGCTGTATTTTAAAGACAACTTGCAATGTCCTCCTCTCCCATAGCTTCTCCAAGTTAATGAGCCTATCCCTGTTCTCTTCCTAGCTACCTGATGGGTATCTCTATGTAGTTGTCCCTCTTGAAGCACAACTTCAACCATTCCAAAACTCAACTCATTAGCTCTTACTGTTCTTCCTGCAACTTGTTCACTCCATTGGGTTTCTGTTTTGTTTTAAAGGCTAATTATCTTAGCTGCTTAGGTCCAATATATTCTATCTACCTGGGATATTCTTCATCATATCTATTGTCAAAGTTCTCTTTCAGGATCTAATCCAATTTCCATCTTCCTGTATCTCTTTAGTCAAAATTAATCCCTTTCTCCCACATTCTCATAGCACTCTATAATTATTTAAAGCATTGGCACAATCTCCTGTGTATTAAGTTTTGTATCTCCTGGATTGTTTACAGAAATAAAAGAGCACCTATTATATAAGGTAATAGATGTTCGATGTTTTATTTAATCACCCTAGAACTCATTTTACAGACGGAAAAATTAATGCTATTTCTTATCTGCAAAAGAAATGACTCTAAACCCAAAATAAACCATTAATATTTTAAATACCTATAGTGTCTAGTATAATAAATATAAGTTTAATAAATGCATTTTTATTTTGGCATTTTAGCACAGTGTTTAATACAGACTAAGTGTTAACAAAGTGTTTGTTGAACTGAATTCAGATAAAATGCAATTCAAATTTCATGAAAACCTTTAGGGTGTCCATTTTGTACAAGGTACATTTTTGAAGATTATGTTTGGCTTGTATTTTTACCTTGTATTTTTTTTTGCAGTGATAGATGGTAAAGCCAAAAGATTTATCATCCTTTATTTCTCCCTAGACCTCTAGACAGAGGTAAACAACAGTTATCAGGTATTAATAGTAAACCTGATGCCAACATTTCTCAAGACCAGGTTCCACAAAGGAGGAAAAAAAGAGATATTATCATCAACCAGCAAGTCTTCATCAAGTGGCTACTATCATTTTAAAAATGCCTTATAAACTGTAGGATAGTTTTTAGTTGTGAGATACTCTCATTATTTTGGTGGCTACTAACTAGTATTACTACAGTTAATATATGGCTCTGTGGTAGTGCTATAAAAGTATAAAAATAACTATAGTCTGGAAATTAAAGTCTAGTTTAATTTAGGCTGGGGATAAAACATATCAGTTAAAGCTCACTAGGAACATAATTGTAACTTCGTTAGGTTTATGAACTCTGTAACAATATGAGGAAACAGGGGCCTCTCCTAAGTGGAAGCAGAGATGGATTTTTAAAAAATAGGGTTTGGGATGATTCTAAATGGGAAGTAGGGGGAGGGAGGATCACCTCTGGATTATCATAGTAATCTTTGTTCAAGAGGTAGGAGGAACAAAGCAGGGCTGGGGAAGTCCTGGTAAGAAAGCAGCCATAAAAAACAAAATTAGGGCTCGCCAAGTGGCGTGGTGGTTAAACGCTGGTTTGGGAAGCCAGCGGCCCCGGTTCAGTCCCACATATGAGGGCCAGTGACACTGCCCTGAAAAAAATTAAATTAAATTAAATTAAATTAAAATCCATGTAAATATTCATGATAGCCAAAGGGTGGATGCAACCCAAGTGTCCATCAACTGAAGAACAGATAAATAAGATGTGGAACACATGTACACAGGAATATTATTCAGCCTTAAAAAGGAAGGAAATTCTGACAATTGCTACAACATGCATGAATTTTGAGGACATTATGATAAGTGAAATAAGCCAGACACAAAAGGACAAATACTGTATGATTTCACTCATAATGAGGTACTTAGCATAGTTAGATTAATAGGGACAGAAACTAGAATGTGGTGGCTAGGGGCTGGGAGGTGGGTGGGTGGAAATGGGAAGTTAATGTTTAATGGATATGGAGCTTCACTTTGGGAAGATGACAAAGTACTGGAGATGGAGAATGGTGATCATTGCACAATGATGTGAATGTACTTAATGCCACTGAACTGCATACTTAAAACATGGTTAAAATGGGAAATTTTATGTTATGTGTATTTTACCACAATTAAAAAAAAATGAAAGTAAAAAAAAAAATGGGGGAAAAAAAGTAGTGATCTCTCAATAAGGGTGGGTTTGTGTGGCCTTATCCTGTTAGCAACATTGTAACAGATTCTGTTAGAAACAGAATCTGACTATCAGCAGTATTGAGAAGCTGACTCAGGGTCCTGTTTCCTTAGAAACTACAAAGTTAAGATAAATGTGGAATGCTGAGTCTAAAAACCTTTTATCTGAATCTCTGCTCCTGGATTAGAAATTGAGACAGCTTCTCTTTGTCAAAGTGACCTACATGGCTTAGATTCTTTAAATAAGAGATGGTCCATTCTCACTGAAATAACACCAAACAGCAACATTTCTCATAGTCTATGATTTTTAAAGAACAAGATTTCTAGGTCCTATATCCTTGATGTTAATTAACAAAAGCAGTTTTTATAGGTTCATAACAATTGGAAAAGCAAAGTCTCTTAGCAGAGTGGCATAGCCTCAAGATAAATTTTGTTAAAAAAAGGAAAAGGGAAAGAAATGATTGAGTCCACTGTGGGACAAGGCTGCTTTCAGATTCTAGCGCCCCATTTTCTTATGTCTGCCCTCCCTCTTATTTACATGGTTTAGATTTATTAATTTGGTGCATACATTGCTCTGCTTTGGGACATTAATATTGAAGATTACCAGTCTAATGATATTATACACAAAAACGAATAAACTGTAAATCTCCTTACATTATAACATCATTCATGTAAAATGTCTTCATATTTATAATGGAAGTACATTACTATGAAAACTGAGGTTTCAAAAATATCCACACATAATTTTAACTACCCAATATTTTAAAATTATGATAGTAAAATTTCAGGATATAAATTATTAAATATAAATAGCATTTTGTAAGTTGTAATTTATAATCAAACTAATGAATGTTCCAGTAGTAACTTCGAAAACAAAAGTTATTAGAAAATTTAAAGTAATAACACTTCAGGAGAATAATAAAAAGCCCAACTGATAAGTTTATCTACTTCAACTGAATTTACTTTCTATGAATGAAATTTAAAATTAAGAAAAAAGGGCCGGCCGAATGGCGCAGTGGTTAAGCGCTGGCTTGGGAAGCCAGTGTCCCCCGGTTTGGTCCCACATTTGAGGGCCAGTGACACTGCCCTCAAAAAAATAATAATAATAAAATTAAGAAAAAAAACTAAAGAAGAAATGTAGACTATTTCTTATAAAGGGATGCTACAAATGAATAAAAAGCTATAGCAAAACAACGTGACTCATCAGGCAATGCAATTACAATATACACACATTCTGCTTAATGAAAGTCTTTATACTGTATATGTATATGTAATCTGTGCACATGATTTGATGACCCTTCAAAGAGAGTTTCTCGGCTCCTGGTGGTGGTGGATTAAGTACAACCAAGGAGTCATATAGCTGAAATCCAGTGCATCTCACTATTCTTACAGCTCTGACTGGGCAACAAAGTTTCTTTCACAAAACCCAGTTCACCAGGTACGAAACGTTATGCGATGGATCATGACCTCTGTAATTAGTGGCAATATGACTTTCAGAAAAACTATACAGAAGCTAAAATTCCAGGCTGAAACCAATGTTTGATACAAAGTCGCACTCTGCACACAAACGTGCTATTGAATAGCTAGGATTTAAGACACTTGAAAGGTCCTGTTGTTGGTGGCCATCATTACTCTTGGAAATGATGGATTAGAAGTACAATAGTTTGATCAAAGCCAAAGCAGATTACAGAATGGACCGAGCTGTTTTTAGTTCATTATTTATTTTTAAAAATTTATTTATTTTTTAAATTAGTTTCAGGTGTACAACACAGTGCAATATACATTTTACCCCTCAAAGTGACAACCCCCCTCCCCCAATTCGCCACCCCACTCCCCCCCCATATCATACATATCTATCTTCCTCTGACTCCCTTCCACAGTATAATCCACATCCCGTGACTTTCTATATATATTCAATTACAGTTAGTTCATTTTGATTTAATTTGCTGCCTGAATTCGTTATACAAGGACAGGATTTAACTCTGAGAACTTGTAGGGTAGAATAGGAAGTCATTACCACTGACATCCAACAGCTGAACTGAAACAGACAACATCCCTCACTAAGAAAATAAGGAGTAACTAACCCTTTGCCAATGAAGGAAAGGCACTTCAACACCTAATGCATTCCAGGTGATCTCTCAGACACGATCCCATTTAAGGATTTCTAAAGGATTTGAGGATAGTGGAATTGGCCTTCGGGCCTAAAAAAGGCCTGCAGTCTAACGTTAATTAGAAACCCAGTGTGTGGTGTGGAGGAGCAGGTTAGTAAAAAGCGGAGGGGCGAGGGAAGAAAAAAAAGGAAAGATATATTTGAAAAAAACCCAAAATAGGAAACAAGGTTTTTTTTCGACCAAAGTAAGAGAGTTCTTTCACAGGCAGTTTCCTGAGTTGCAAACTCAGGAAATAACTTTTTGAAACGAATAAACTTAGTTCTGAAACACAGGCGCGTCCAGTAATACCCGAAAACACGTGGCGGGGGTGGGGAAATCGGCAGCAAGACTGGGCAAGACTTTAAGTCCCATCATCCTCTTCGGCAGTTAAGCTGGGCTGTTCAAGGCGAGCCGGCGCACGGGATGCCGGGACTTGTGGTTTCGCTCCCTGAGCCTCCCAGCGGGTTTGCGACGTTTAGCGACCATCGCGCCTGCGCCAGCTCCGGCTGAGCGGCTGGGGCCGCGGCGGCTGGTACCGGGTGATGCTAGGCGGCTACGTGCGCTCCAGGCTGTGGCGAGGTGTGGGTGGGCGTCGCGGGCAGTTCTTGGTGCGGGGTATCCGCGAAGGGGGCGCAGCCATGGCCGCAGGGGAGAGCATGGCTCAGCGGATGGTCTGGGTGGACCTGGAGGTGAGTGAGGGTCCGCGTGTGGAACCGATAGCTGAGCCTGCCCGGGAAGGGCTGCGGGTGTCTGGGTCTCAGGTGTGACAGATGAGAGCCGCCTGGTGCGGGGCAGCTGCGGGGGCGGGGGTGCTGCGGCTGCTGGGCACTGTGCTGTCCTGTGGGTTTCTTTTCCAAAGGGAGAAGTCATCCATATGAGTCTCCTTCCCCCCTCCCCAACTCTGCCCAGCTGTGTACCTCCGTAACTCTGGTCCCTGTCGGCTTCGGGTGACAGAGTGGCTGTGGGGACAAAGGCTCTGCTAGACCCCACTTCCCCAGACCTACAGGACCCTCGCTAGGTTGTTGGAGCTAGTCTGGACTCCGGAGATGACTCAGCCTTCCGCCTACTTCCATAAACGAGAAAACTGAGGCCCAGAAAGAGGATTCAGCTCATTCAAGATCATGCTGTTAGTGAGCATGAGTTGGGACTAGAACCCAGCTCTGTAACCTCCAGGTTTTCCATACTCATGTCAAGGACTCCACCTCTTTCTTGAGCCTCAGTATTATCATATAGGAAATGGAGATAATACCAGTACTTTCTATATTTGAATGTGATGTCGATCAAGTGGTTAATTAATATTAAAACTTTGTAAACTCTGCAGAGATGTAGTGATGTTAGTTATCTAACTCTTCCAAAATTGAATGCTGTTAGCACTCAATTTTGCTCACTTGGCATCCGTTCTAGAGTTGCACCAGGGTGCCTGACATATATAGCATGTCTTTGGTGAGTGTTTATTGAATAAATGACTAAGTTTAGTACTTTGAGGACTTTTCTGTCCTGGCTGTGGGATATAAACTGAATATGCTTGAGGGAATTTCTGTTAAATAAACTTTGGTAGAATGGGCCAGAAAGATGGTTTTGTGTGTGTTTTATGTTTATTTTTTATTGCAGATGACAGGATTGGACATTGAAAAGGACCAGATTATTGAGATGGCTTGTTTGATAACTGATTCTGATCTCAACATTTTGGCTGAAGTAGGTGGTGTTCTGTAATACAATCATATGGTTTAGAGTGTATTGTAATTACAAAGATCATTTTTCCTTATCTCTTTATTTACAAAATAAGAAAACTGAGGTGCATGTACTGATGTACAAAGTAATGTGTCAGGTCATGGTAGGGTTTATACAAGAACCAAAGTAACCCAGCTCACAGCCTAGTTATTTTTCAATAAGCCATGCCCCAAATTACAGAAACATAAATGCTATCATTTACTGAGCACTTGCTGTGTGCTAGGCACATCTCTAACTGCTTTACATGTGTTCACTCTTAATCCTCACAATGGCTGTCAGGTAGATACTGTTATACTCATTTTATAGAGGACGACATTTTGGAACAGAGATGTTGTGTAATTTGCCCAAGGTCACCTGACCTGTTATTAGAGGAGCCAGAGTTTAACCCAGGTAGCCTGAGTAAAGTGCCCCTAACCAATGAGACAGCTAACTATATAGCCTCATCAGGATTGGTGACTCATGCCAAAGTTGACATTTTTCTATTGTAACCTTAATTTTAACTCGACTCCGTATATCCAGTTTTTGCTTTTTCAACTAGGACATGTGATTCTTCTAGATCTGTATTAAGATTTTAGAAACTCTGTTGATGCAGAATCGTAAAATATTCTTTTGTTGACATATTGGGCATGATTAAAGTTTTAACATGCTGCTTTTTAACTGAAACATTAAGCAAATAAAATAAAATAAAACACACCTATTGCCTTTTGGCCACTCACAAAACATTTAATAAGTATGTGATATCATCTGATTGGTTGAGGATGAAATCCCTGGCCTTGAATGACTGTCATATTGTCAGCAGTATTCAGAGGCAGTGAGAAACTTTGGAATAGGAACACAGCAGGGGTGTGTGTGGGAAAGACAGTCTTCTTAAAATAAGTTCCCAGAGGGTAGGCTTGATGTGTTAATAGGCACTGGATAAATTTCGTATATCTATAGTTAAGACTTCACTTAATTTCCTGGGTAGGTAAAAGAGGGGAGAAGGCATTTATAAATAAATTACTACTTTGTTGGAGTACTAGGCATATGTCTTGCAACCTCCTGATACATCAGCTGGAGGACGATTATGAGACTGTATTTCTCATAACAACTAGCTTCTTAAAAAACTTTATATAAATAAAACCCTGAGTTTTAGGTTTGGTTGTTTTTTTTCCTGTCACTTGGAATTTACTAGAGACGAATAGTGAAGAGAAGTGTCTTTATTTTACCAGCCCTGCTTACCCTTGGCTGAAGAAAAATTTTTCCCTTAGACTGTTGATATAATGTGAAATACTGACAGTTTAATGGACCAGTTAGTTGATATGTACCCTGGAGGAAATTTGGGCCTGTATTCACCAGCTGCAGGTGAGTGCGACATTTGTAAATAGACTCAGTCAGATGAGGATAAGGATGTTAAAAAAAAAAGTGCTTGGGCTATTATTGGCACTTAAGTGTCAGTAGAAAATACGTTTTATTCTTGTGTATGAGTCTGAGGTAAAATTTTTTTATGCTGATAGAAGAACAAACATCCTATCCTGAAAATTTTTCTCTGGGTAGCTTAGTATGCCAAACTGGGATCGAATAAGTTATATAGCCTTAGATTGATAATAGTTTGCTTTTTTCACTTGAGTTTGTCAGGACTTTTTAATGAGGTTTTGGTTTTTAAAAAAAATATATTATCAGAGCAAATTTTTTGCTTTATAGAGGTTGCCATTACCAGTTTTCTTGTTTGGTTAAAACTCCTTGTTAGTTGTAGGATGTCAGGAATATTTTAGTGAAATTCTAGCCATTCCTCTTAGTGATTGCAAACTATTTTTACCACCTTAGTATTAATAACAATACCTTGGATTTGTAGTACTTTAGATAGTTCAAAGAACTTTCATATCTATAATTTCTTTTATCCTGTTAACATCTCTTTGAGGGAAGGGGGGCAATGTATTATCTCCATTGTACTGAAGGAGAAACTAAGCTCAAGATGACTTGCTTTAATGTCATAAGTTGGGCTTCTGTTACTGCTGGGACTCTATCCAAGAGACACATAGTTGAATGTTCTTCTTTTAAATGGAACTGAGAATTTAGGGCCACTATTTTTTTTCAGATGTCACCAATTACCTTTTTAATTCTTTAATATAAAAATATTGTTAAAATTAAACATATAACTGTGTCCAGAATATATGTATAGTAAGCTCTTGGTTTTTTGACCTGTTCTCCTGCCCCATTCCACTCCCCAAAGTTTATGTATTTTCTTGGTATTTTTTATATGCATATATAAATGTATTTTTTTTTAAACAAATGTAAGTGAAATCATGTGTGTATACGAGGTCTGGCAATTAAGTTTGCGAACTTACCACTGTGCTCTTACATTGGCAGCACTGTCCAAACAGCTCAGTAGGGTTTCATAACGTTGGTATATCAGTGTCTCACAGTTGTGTTCATGTCGATGTGTGGCAGTGCCTTGTTGAGTGGCATTCATTGTTGTTGTTGTGTGTTTTTGTGTGCCATTGTGAGAATGTCTGAGCTTGAATTAGAGGAATGAACAAACATTAAATGTCTTGTTAAACTTGGCAAGAGTGGTAGTGAAGTTAGTCCAAGTTTATGGGGATAATGCCATGAAAAAAATGGCAGTGTACAAATGGATTAAAGATTTTTCTAAGGAAAAAGAATGGGTCACTGATGAGGAGAGGTCAGGGCGACCAGTAACGAGCAGAACTGATAAAAACATGGCCAGAATTCATTGAATTGTGTGTCAGAATCATGGGCTGACTGTGAGAAGCGTAGAAGACCAAGTAAACATCAATAGAGAAACAGTTAGGAAAGTCTTAACTGAAAATCTTGACATGAGAAAGGTGTGTGCAAAAATGGTCTCCAAGGAGCTCTTGCATCACGACAATGCACCAGCTCAAATGGCACTGTCTGTGAGGGCGTTTTTAGCCAGTAAACAAATAACTGTATTGGAACACCCTCCCTACTCAACTGATCTGGCCCCCAGTGACTTCTTTCTTTACCCAAAGATAAAGGGAAATACTGAAAGGAAGACATTTTGATGACATTCAGGACATTAAAGGTAACATGACGGCAGCCCTGATGGCCATTCCAGAAAAAGAGTTCCAAAATTGCTTTGAAGGGTTGACTGTGTGCTGGCATTGGTGCATAGCTTCCCAAGGGGAGTACTTCAAAGGTGACTGTAGTGATATTCAACAATGAGGTATGTAGCACTTTTTCTAGGATGAGTTCGCGAACTTAATTGGCAGAACTTGTATTCTGTTCTGCAGTCTGTTCTTTTCACTTGGCAGTGTAGACACTTCAAAATGAACTCAGCAGGGGTTGGCAACCTTTTTCTAAAAAATACCAAATATTAAATAGTTTAGGCTTAGAATGCCACATACCTCTCTGTTACATGTATGTTTGTTTTACCATCTTTTACAAATGTCAAACTCATTCTTAGCTTGCTGGCAATAAAAAAGGAAAAGCCACAGGCTAGGCTATAGTTTGGTGACCCTTGGTAGATACCCATTTCCCTTATTAATAAGATTTTCAGTTTTCAGGTGTGTGTGTGTGTGTTTGTTCATTTATTTTTTGCCATCATAAACAGTACTAGATGAATGAGGACCACTTCTCGAGTTAACAAAATGCCCTCATCTTTTACTTTCTTTGGAATATATATATATAATCCTTAAAGCAGCTTAAACTTTACCTCAGAAAACCCCAGTTATCCCTGTTATTCTGCTTGACTAATGGATTTTCCCATCCACAGGGTCCTAACCTGATTATCAAACAACCAGATGAGTTATTGGACAGCATGTCAGATTGGTGTAAGGAGCATCATGGGAAGGTAACTTTACCAAATAACAGGATTGCTGCTTTGGGGATCAGTAACAACACCTGAATCCTATACCATTATTGGAGGTATTTTTAAAAGGGTTAGAGGAAGATTGCTTGGCAAGCCTGGGAAACTGCGTGCTTGTTTACTTTCATCTTTGGGACCTCTTGAGATCATCTCTTCCTGAATGTCCTCTTTTTTTCCTCTCCTACATTCAGTCTGTCACGAACGCGTTGAGGATTGTCAAGTATTGCTCAAGTCAGTCTTTTGGATAAGGTTAGACATCAACTTTCAGAAAAGGGGGAATGCTGCTCTCCTGTTAATAGTTGTCTCTTCCCAGAGATTATATCCTTGGACTTTGAGCACCATCTTTTTTGACTGTGTGGAAATGCTGTTAACATTCAGAAACATAGCTTATTTAATTTGGATTCTTTTAAGAAAAAACTGGTATAAAGATGGCAGCTTCAGTTTGAATTTGGGCTTTATAAATGGTCCATTTGTGATTATATTTGCCCATTTTTAGAAGTGAAGTTTCATTTCTGGATGCCTTTGAAAACTGACTTCATGTGTTTCTGGTGGGGGCTGGGAATTCTCTCTTACAGTCTGGTCTAACCAAAGCAGTGAAGGAGAGTACAATGACATTGCAACAGGCAGAGTATGAATTTCTGTCCTTTGTACGACAGCAGACTCCTCCGGGGCTCTGTCCACTGGCAGGTAAAATCCAATCTTACATATACCTTGTAGATAGTCTTCCAATGTAGTAGTTCAAGAGACTGCTGTTCCAGGAAGATCAGCCAAGACCATCATGTCTTCCACTTACCCCTGATTTGGATTATTCATCTTACTTTTGTGTTCAGGTGTCCTTGTATAACTTACATAATGAAGGTTGGGGAAATGCCACGAAACCCAACATGAGATCTGGGGAACTCAGACTAACTCAATAAAATTTTTCCTCATATTTTTATTATGGAGAATTTTCAGATGTACAGAAAAGTTGAGTTTAGTAATTGTTAACCTTGTGCTATGTTTGTTTTACCGATTTTATGTTGGATATTTGAAAGTAAATTGCAGGCATTATGATACTTCATTCCTGAATACGTCATCAAGCATTTCCTAAGAATAAGGACATTTTCTTATGTAACCACAATATCATTATCATATTTAAGATAATTAAAAATAATTCAATAAAATCAGCTGATATCCAATCCACATCCAAAAATGTCTTAATTATTTTTGAAGCAGGACTCAATCAAGGCTTATGCATTTCATTTGGTTATGTTTCTTTAAGTCTTAATATAAAAGGTCCACCTGTATTTTTTACTTTGTGACACTGACTTTTTAAAGCAATCAATCCAGTTCTACTAGAATTTTGAAAGCACTGCCATATGTCAGAGGGAAGTTAATGTTCTATGGAGGTGTTTTTGTATTTGTATATGAAAATTGATGTAGTAACTAACACTTTCCTTAAACATTCATTTAAAAAGTTTTGACTTTTAAGTACTAGAACATATATTGTATAAATTTATCCCCTAGCCTTGTAGCTGATGTTTATTTTAAAGTTCTCGTTTAAATTTTAGTGTTTTTAATATTGTATGGAAACATGAACATGGATATAATTTGTTAAAATTGGAATGTAAATAAAGGTTTATCAACTTACGTGATTCAGTTAAATTTTTAGTGTTACTAGCGTGGATTTTTGTGACATTGGGAGAAAATTTGCACATCTGGTATGATATAAACAAGTAGATTTGTGCATTATTTTAAATATGTGGAATGATACATAGCTTTTTCCTTTTGTCCAGAGAGAGACCCTGTACAAATTTATTATGAGCTAGACTGACTAAATACTCAGAATTTGCACTTGTAACCTAATCAGATACACTCAAACCTGACATGCTTTTAGGACTTGTTTGCATAACAAATATATATATATATATATATATATATCTCCATTTCAAATACAGTTTATGAATATTTATATCCTGTTGTATACTACTAGAAATGCACAGATGCGGTATACTTCGTGTCTTTCTAGGAAATTCAGTTCATGCAGATAAGAAGTTTCTTGACAAATACATGCCCCAGTTCATGAAACATCTTCATTATAGAATAATTGATGTGAGCACTGTTAAAGAGCTGTGCAGGTAAGGGCTATAATTTAGGAACCATTAAACTGTCTCATTTAGCATGTTTTAATTGAGAATTTGTAGACAGCAGTTGAATAGAGCTGTAGGTCTGAGGGTGCCAAGTGGGTATATAACCTCATCCCATATGCACTTGGACAGGACCTTAGTTTATTCTGGACTGGTGAGAATTGGAGGAAGCAATGTCAAAAATCTTCCACATAAAGTTCATTAATCCAGAAAATTTATTGAGCACCCATTCTGTGCCATGTATTGGTTTATGTACTGGGAACATATTGATGAAAAGCCCTTAAACAGCTTAGAATTTAGTGGGTTGACAGATGTGTGAAAGACATACTCTAAAAGTATACCGTGTGATGACTTATGTAATGGAAATGTGCTTACAGAATGTTGAGGGCACAAGGGAAGAAGTGGCTGTGGTACCGTGAAGGGAATGGGAAAACTTTACATGGAAATAGTTTGTAAGTTGAGGTTTAAAGAAGGGTAGAAGTTTTCCAGGTTAGGAGAGAGCATTCCAGAGCATGGGCAGAGGTGCAGAGATATAAGGGAGCAGGAAGATAAGAGCAAAACATGTTCAGGGAATTATAGATAGTTCATTAATGCTGGAGTACTGAGCATGAGGTTCAAAACAGTAGGAGATGAGGCCCAGTTATGAAGGAGATTGAAGTTTATCTTATAAGGCCTGGTGTTCCTTTGAAAAATTTAAGTAGAGGGATTAATGATATGATTAGATCATTCTGATTAGAAGGTGGCAAGAAAAGAGACGGAAATAAGAAAGGAGACTTTTTTTTTATCATCTCGGAGAGAGAATGAGCTACGGAAATGGCAGTTGGGTGATAGAGAAAGGTATGGAGACAAAGTGAGAAAGTCAGTTGACTGGCACTGAATGCTTGAATGAGGGAAGTGAGGAAAAGGAAGCGGTATAAAGAGATTCTAGTGTTTCTAGTTTGGGCAGTTAGGTTAGATGATGGAAGATAGAGGGGGAAATAAGAGAAAGTAGATGATAGATGGGAGAAGGGAGGTGTTGAAGATGATAAGAATGGTTTTATATAGCTGAATTAAAAGTGTCTGGTGGATTTTTAGGTGGAGATGTCTCCAGCAGGCAGTTGGATATCCATGACAGAAACTCGGGGAAACCGCTGGGCTGAACTTAACAGATTTGGGAATCTTATACATTGATGAGCTTGCCCAGAGAGAATATATAGAATGAAGAGAAGAGAAGGTGGAAGATAGAGGCCTAGGCAAGGAGTCAACTTGATAGTCACAACCAGATGCCGTTTTTAGTGTTAATAAATTACTTGAAGGAGGTAATTATTCAGTGTATTTGATACACTTTCCTTTGAGAGTTCCATTTTTGCTGTGTATAGACGCTGGTATCCAGAAGAATATGAATTTGCACCAAAGAAGGCTGCTTCTCACAGGTAAGTTTGTGTCCTTCCACGTGCTTGACAATCTGCCATCCTAACTGTTTGAAATAATGTCCCTTCTCTACTCTTTTTCCTTGGGGGAAAAAGAAAGGAGAACTAGAGTAGAGATAACTTTATTTTGCTAAGATTATCAGAAATTTTGGTCAAGATTCTAGCATTTTATTCTGAGATATGTAGGGTCTTATGTCTTTGCTGCATTTTAAAAACTTTTAGATAACTAAGTTTCTAGGTATGTGAAACTGTTTAATTTTTCTAGTAATGAGCAGGTTAATTTTCTTCCCAGCAAGAATATGGACTTCTAAAATTAGAGCACTTCGTGTATAGTTATATAGACAGTTAGCCTAACTTTGCAACATTTTAGTTTTTCAGATTGTTTCATTTATGTTTGCAACTGTAGGTATAAGTACAAGGAATTTAAAGATCTTACTGCATTTAGTGTCCTCTTTTTCTTTTTTGTATTCTCATCTTTTAGGACCATAAAACCTGATGGGAGATTTAGCAGCTGGCTTCTAAGGGCAGCATTTGGTTCATCCATTCACTCCTATTATGTGCCAGGCACAGTTATAGGCAAACATAGAAAGACCCAAGTCCCTGCTTTAAAGAGTCTGGCATTTTTATGTTTTGTTTTTTTTAATTGGACCTATATGGACTACAGTACAGTAATAAACAGCTAGAATATCTTACCTGAAACAATTGGGATTTGGTGTGTTTTGAATTTCAGAATTTTTCAGGTTTTAGAAGGTAATAGCTCATCTATAGAAACATATCATTATTTAATACTCTTAGCAAGGTCTGAGGAAGCACCCTATAATCAAACACATTGATATTTTCCCAGTGAAATGTATGGATATTCACACAGAATGGCATTCCTAATGACTATAAATAGCGTCACATCGAGATTGGTCAGGCTTTGACAAATAATGGCTTAATAAAAGTACTTTCATTAAGTACTTTTTTTTAATCTTTTTTTGATTTCAGTATTGTAAATTGGATGTTGTGTATCTTGATTTAGCCACAGGCTATATTTTTCACAGTTTCAGATCTCTGTCATATATCCAAGATATGGGAAGAAAGCACAGTTGTTGCCTTACCACAGAAATAACTGTCTTAAAACTTTTACCTTAAAGTTTGTGCAGTTTATTCTCTAGAAGAGGCCCTTGTCCCATCATTCAGAGCTTATTGATTTACTTGCACATTGTTCTAATAATCTTGGTTAGCTGATTTCCCAGACTACAACAGATGAGAAACAGCATGTTGGAGGAGAAGAAAGGCTGTTAGATGGACACAGGCTGCCACTGATTATAGCACAAATCATCATGAGAGAGAGGAGGCAGATCCTCTTTTATGGTTAGGTACTGTTCGATAATTGATGTTTATTCTGATGACTGAATCATGAGTTACATTCGAGTATGTCAATATATTTTGTGCAGGGACGTCATTAAATATTGCACAGTGTTTCCCAAACTGTGTTCCCTGAGCTGTTAATAAGTTTTCCACAGATGTGGTAGATTAAGTTTTAGAAATACTTTTATATGGTACAGCCTCCTCTTACAATTTCACAATACATATTAGAACATTAAATGTGTTACAGAGAACTTCGAAAACTAAATGCTTAATCTAGTTTTTCCTAAACTTATTTGATCCTGGATTTCTTTCTTTTTCCGTTGGAACACCTCACCATCTTATGGAACAGTTTGGGGAAATTTAATCTGTTACATATTAGACATTTCTTTTTAATCAAATATTTTTTAATAAAGCACTTAAATTTGCTTTACTGAAATGTTCCAGTTCTTGATGTCAGAGAGTGGCATTTAGAGGAGTACCTGTTCTTAAGTTATTTATAAAAAGTTGTGCTTTTTAAAATGATGGTCTCTTACTTTGTGCCATTTCAATTCAGTATAGTGTGTTTGCTTGTAGGGCACTTGATGACATTAGTGAAAGCATCAAAGAACTTCAGTTTTACCGAAATAACATCTTCAAGAAAAAAACAGATGAAAAGAAGAGGAAAATTATAGAAAATGGGGAAAATGAGAAGAGTGTGAGTTGATGCCAGTTCTTGTGCTGCTGCCACACAGTTCTCTGGAAGCAGCTTCTGGTGGCTTTGTTGTTCACACGGATTGCTTGGCAGAGCACCTTCTTTCAGTTAATTTGCATCTCCAGAGTATTGAAGCTGACAGCACCTGAAATATTTTTCTCCTGACATACTGTTTTCATTTAGAACATAGCAGCTCATTTGTAAGTACCAAGTCATGTCCATTCCTTGGTACATATCTGCCTTTGCTTTTAGACCATTTCTTTTATTTTAAAAAATAATAATAAAGCTAGTTCTATTGAAATGCAAACCTTTTTGTACCGTCTATTCTTTAGTAGTTTAATCATTGCAAAATGATGGCATTTTCTATTTTGTATTTTTTTTAAAGATTTTATTGGGGGCTTGGGGGAGGGGAACAGCTTTGGGGAATCGTGGAAGGGGAACAGACAAGTTGCTGTCCTTTTGTTCTTCAGTCTAGTTGAGGAGGATGTTGCTTCACTGGCCCATGTTGTTATTATCATTGCGCTCTTCCCAGGTGAGGCAGTCGCTCACCGGCCATTGGACGGCTACTCACGGGCTCACTGCAGCTCACAAAAGTGCACGCCAGCTGCCGGCCAGCCCCACTGCAGCCTACGTCACTGGCGACTCATGGCAGCCCAGCTCCAGGTCGAGCTGTTGTTAACCATCTTAGCTGTAGAGAGTGCAGTGTCACTGGCCCTCATATGGGATCCGAACCGGGACACTGCTGCTCAGAGCTGGTGTCCCAAGTCAACTCCTAACCAACACACTACTCGGCTGGCCCAAAGCTTTTAATTTTATGGTGGCCTTTTTCCTTTTACTCTTTGACACCCCCTCCCCCCGCACCCCCCTCCCCCCCAGCACACACACCCCTTATCTGGTTCCTGATAAAGTCATTCCCATGCTGGTAATGTAAATGAAGGATTCCTCCCTAGTTGAATATTTTCCATTGAGTAGAGGAATGCTTGAAATTTTCTAAGAAGATAGATTTTAAATCTCAACACACAGAAGGGTAACCATGTAGAGGTGATGGGTAAGTTATTTAGCTTGACGTTAATTTTTTTCACAATGTATACATTTATATAAAATCACAGTTGTACACCTTAAATATATTTTTGTATGTCAAAAGTATCTCAGTAAAGGCTGCCAAAAAAGGGGATTAGAAGTCTTTACTCTAGTAGAATGCAGGCAGATATAATAGTTGCTTTCATAATTGATTCAGGAATGCACAAGTTCTGAAACTTAACTTCAGGGTAATTTAATCAATTCAGTTTTGGACCAGGGTTATAATACCACTGGTAGTCCATGATACAGAAAACAAGAGAGTCTCATTAGGAATAAACCCTAGAAAATGGGAAGGTTGAGGAATGTGGAGCAAAAATATGTTCTTGTGCAAATGAAAACGTACCATGGACAGCCTGCAGAAACCTTGGGGACCCAGGGTAAATTGCATAATTTGAGTTGCACAACAGTGTGAATGTACTCAATGGCAATACCTGTATACTTAAAAATGGCAAAAATGGTACGTTCTGTGTTATGTATATTTTAGCACAAAATAAATCGGCGGCAACCCATTTTCAGAGTGGTCTTAGGACCAATGTGTAATGGGACTCAGCTTAGAGGAGTTGAACTCTGGGGCCCTCGCTTATGTCTTCAAGGAGTAACTTACCTTTATAAGAGCAGGAATGGACAATTTTAGGGCAGCCTCAAAGTGGTGTAAGAAACTGCTGGTTTTACTTACAAAGGAAATTGAGCATATGTCTTTTAGGAGCCATCTCCCCTCCTTCCAAATTTAGCCATATGGGTTGGGGTGGAGATGTTTCTGAATTTTGAGTTAGGTGTACTTCTTGGATAATCTAGGGTAATAGGCTCATGGAGGCTGCCTTGGAACCCAGTCCTATTTTGTTTCTGTGAAAAAATTTTTCCATTTTGCATTCCATCTCACCAGCTCACAGTTTACATTGAGCAATAGAATTCATTGTTGAACTGGAGACCATACAGTTTCATACTTTTGTTTTGGCTGTACTCGCTTGGAATCATTCATTTATTTTCCTCATGCACGGTCTCATCTACCTTCTTATTCTGTCTTTAAAGTCTTTTGTGTAATAGGTTGACATGATAGCCCAGTCATTTTATGTTTATATTTAACAACTGCTGTGAAAAGAATTTCAGAACTAAAAAGTAGGACATGTTAGGGCACTGTGAAGGAAAGCCCTAGCCCTCCCTAGAGTGGAATAGGAGCACGAATTATTTTTGTTAAATATAAGCTCCCAGAAATGTGGGGATTGGCATTATGTGCTTCAGAGCCAACTCAGAAAACCTGTTCCCTCCTCAGACTGTCAGTATTTGTTTTAAACAGCTTAGAGTTTTATAAATAGTAAAATGTTTACATTATTTGGATACTCTATAGAGATTGCCAACTTCTATTTTGCCAAATAAGAATGTTAAAAATACCATCTCCCATCATTGCCATTTCATAAAAGAAAAGATATTTTAATTTTTTATTTTATTTTATTTTTTTTTTGAGGGCAGTGTCACTGACCCTCATATGTGGGACCGAACTGGGGCGCTGGCTTCCCAAGCCAGCGCTTAACCACCACGCCACGTGGCTGGCCCAGAAAAGATATTTTAAAACATAAAAAGGGACATAATTTCAGAATGAGAACAGGTACTTTAAATTGAATACATTTAGCTTCATGAAAAATCCAATCATGTCCTTATTTTTTACATTGCATTTTAGATTAAAAAACATGCCAGTGTCCTCCTGGGCTGATACTAGTCCCTAGACCAGAGTTTGGGACTCACTGGTGTATTATGCCTGGGATTTCTGTCCACAACACTCCTGAAGGAGCAGAAGGGAGAGAAAGAAGTTGCAGCCTGCACTACCCAAATTATTCTTTTTTTGTGAGTTATTAAATGAAAATATTTGAAAGATACCCACCAAGCCTTGGTGTGGTCTAGTCGCGATACAATTGTGTGGTGTGTTGATGGTCAGAGCCTCAGAGGACGGCACTTCGTCCGTGTGTTTTAGACCACTGCTGACCTCGCACAGTCTTTCCAAGTGATTCTAGGAATGCTGCAACTCCCTTGGTTATTTGAAAATTTGTTTTCACAGTTTTGACATTCTGAAATTGGCTTTATGTGACCTTTAGCTGTAAAGTCATCAATGTTCAAACATTGGCTTTCTGAGAATACATGGGAAGAGGGGACAGGTATGAGTTTTAAACTTATTTTAGAGTTTCAGATAGCCTGAAAATATTTACAGTAATTTCATTTGAACTAAAACATAAATCTAGTTTAAGTTTGAAGAATACAGATAAGTGTTTCCTTGGTTAACACTGGTTTTTAAGAAAAGCATGACATACTTTTACGCATTGAGTTACTGAAAGACCCTTGGAAATGGAGTGTCATGGGCTGTTGATAACAACAGTTCTAAAATTGTTTGGGAGAATGGCCTATGCTTTGGGAATTTCTCTTCTGAAAATATATAGCTTAAATGTGATAGCACACATTCATATTTCTGGAGAATTAAATTAGATATTTAGTTGATAGGGAGAAAATAACAATTTTATGATTAAGAATTCATTCTTTCACTTGTTATTTCAATACATATTTACTGAAGATTCTCATTTGTGCTGCGTATTGTTTTAAAAATTGGAGATCCAGCCAGAACTTAGACATACCCCTGCCCTCATAAGTTTATGTTCTATTGAGCAAGACAGATAACACTTAAGTAAAAAAAATAATTGTGCTGTTAAAAGGTGCTTTGGTAAAGACAAATAATGGTAGGGATTGGGGAGAAGAAAGGGCTACTTTAAATAGTATGACTAATGCAGGTTGCCTTGATTAGGTAACATTTTAGTCCAGAAAGATGAGAAGGAGGCTGTAGGAGGCCCAGAGAACTGTGGCCTCGAGGTAGCAAAAAACTTACTGAACACTTCGAATTGTCAGAACGTCAACTTGGATGGAATTTAGTGAGCTAAGAAATGGGGACACTAGGCTCTTTTTTAATGTCTCTAATTTTTTTCAATTACTGTTGACATTCAATATTAGTTTCTGGTGTACAGTAGACATATTATGAAGTGATCCCTCTGATAGATCTAGTACACATCTGGCACCATACATAGTTATTACCATACTATTGACTATATTCCCTATGCTATACTTTAAATCCCATGATTATTTCATAATTTCCAATTTGTACTTCTTAATCCCTTCACCTTTTTTACCCAGCCCACCATAGATACAGAGAACTAGACTCTTTTTAATAGCTCCCTACTAAGTATTTGCTTAATGAATGAATTTAAGATATTTACAGCCTTAATTCGGGCAAATCCTTATTGCATACTAACAGGATGTATTGCAGCCTAAAAGAAGGTGATAATGAGTGAGAGGTGGATATCACTGGGGATGCTGGTCAGCTGGTCAACTCAGAGACTTTAGAGCAGTATCGCAATTTGGGCATCCTAGTTTTAGGTCTTGCATTACAGACTCAGAAATTTGATTATATCAGTACACCTACAATAGAACAATCCCATTAAGAGAAGCTTATTCCAACCAAACACACCAGGGTTTATGTGTAATTATGCATGCTGATTAGTTTACATTGGAGGCTCCTTTTCTAATGACCACAATAATGTGTTAATGTGTGCTCTATGGGGCATCCCTTTTTCCAGTATCTGGACACTGTGAAGATGAGTTTGTAATCAGAAGGCCTCTAAGTAAATTTAGCATAGGATCAAGAAAGTCTTGAGGAATATTCTGTATGGGTCAAGTTGAGGCTTGATGAAATATCTTTGCTCCACAATGAAGAAAGCTTTAATGTCCCAAATGCTCCCTGGATTTACTATCTTTTTAGGATAGGACTGGATTTGTATGTACTTTAAGTCACTGGTGTGCTTTTTCTAGGCTTCATTTTTTATTATCTTGCTTCTATCTTTTGCCACAGTCTTTCTGTTTGATATGTAGTTTTGGGGATTTTTTTTGTATACCAATTTTTTTCTGATTGTAAAATAACAGGTGGATGGTGTAGAAAATAACCACACTGTATAGAGAGGACCACTGTTAATATATTGGTGCCTATTTTTTTTTTTTTTTTTTTTTTTTTTAGCTGAGCCATCCTGCCACCTGTTAGCAGCTCTGCCGCAGCTCAGCTTGGGCTGGGAATCAAATCGGTGACCCTGTTGCTCAGAGCTCGCAACTGAGCCACTGAGCCAGCCTGCCTATTCTTTTTTTTATGTGTGTATATATGTAGCAAGGCTGCTCAATGAGGCAAACTTTGAAATGTAGTTCTCTTGCCATAAATATTTAAAGCAGATGGTGTCAGAGGTGATAGCAAAACACCTTTCAACAGACTTGTGCTTTAATAAGGTCATCAAAATGCCTCTTTGGTTATATGATTATAATACAAATATCCTTGTGTTTTTTTCATAATGTAGATAAAACAGAATGCAAATAAGTCAAATGGAGATATTATAATAAGTAATCTTTAATAATGTAAATGGTTCTCATTTACATTACTAAGGCACATCATAGCAGAAATTTATTTTTAAAAATTTAATACAGTATTTAAGACATATAAAAGCTGAGGCTAGTGTAATGAACCCCCAGCTTGAACAGTTATCTCTACTATACCCCCATCTAGTCTCTTAATTCACAAATCATTTTGTAGCAGTCTCCAAACAGCATATCATTTGTATATTTCAGTATATATCTCTCTAAGATAAGGACTCTAAAACAATACCATGATATGATTATTATATCTAAAAAAATAACAATCATTGTTTAGTATCAGACATTAAGTATATACATTCCCCTCTTCTGTAATTTTCATATGTAATTTGCAGATGTACCTAGTGAATTAATGAGAGTTAGTTTGACTTTTACCATTTCCCTTTCCATATTTTGGAGTTCTTTGAAGCCAGTCAAGTCACTAAGTGCAACCTACATTTGAGGAAGAAGCAGGTTCAGCTTTACACTCTGGAGTAAAGAAGGGAATCCAAAGAGTTATTTTGATATCAAATGATCGTCTTTCCTGGTTGTCTCCTTGGGGATGGTAAAGAGTGGAAGATGGAAGAAAGGACTCAGAGTTGAAAAGATATCCACAAGGATGTAAGGGGAAAATGGTCAAAGGGAGCTCCCTTTGGCTGATTAACTGTAGAAGCTGTCATGACTAAAATTTTAGGTTTTCTTTTTATGTGTTACAACTTTAATGACATTTATTAAATGACTACTAGCATCAGCATTAGTTGGCAAAACAAAATTGAAAGAAATGGAGTATGTAAAGCTTCAGTAATAAACTGACCAGTGGTTCTCATAGCAGCTGTAGAACAGTTATCAATGAAAGGTGACAAGGGACAACCAAGACATATATGCCCCTCATGGGAATCTTCAAATATTCAGAAGGGACTTGAATTTCCTATAGTAAAGAAGAGGTTTTTCTTTTCATTCGATTTTAAGGAAAAAGATAATCCCAGAAGGCTGGAGTTCTGAGGTTACTCGTGATACATGTATGTTTTCATAAAGCAAAATGGATATATAACATGATGAATCAATCAGGAATTACAGTGTGAAAGTTTTATTGGATGGACCTCCATTTGTTATAAAGTGATAGTATTTTGGATACAACATAGAGCCCAATAAGAAAACAGATATGAATAACTCAGAGGAACTTTTTCTATGGAATTTTATCTTTTCCTTAATGATTTTCATTTCATTTATTTACTCCCAATCTGTTATCCATATCTGTTGACTTTGTGTTTGGTGACTTTCTTTAAAAAGGGACCTTTAATTTTGTTATTGTAACATCTGTCACTTTTCCTCCTTGACATTTGTTCTTTGAGAATATTATATAAGAAATGGTTCTCTACCTCAAGATCATGAAGATATTCTCCTGTATAACATTTTATTAGCTTTATATTTTAATTTGATTTTTTATGTTTTGGTTTTTAATACATCTGGAGTCCACACCTGGAGAGTATGTGAGGTAAGGATCCAACTTTATTTTTTTCCATGGAGTGTGCAATTTTCCATCTCTATTTGCTAAATAATCCATCCTGTCCTACCAACTTGTGATACCACCTCCATCACATACCAAGTTTTCTTATAAAGATGTGTTTGTTTCTGAGCTTTTCTGTTTCATTGGTCTTTTGTCTTACCCTGTGCCCCTGTTTTTTTTTAATGTGTATTATAAAGTCAGCTTCAAATAATAATTTCTTCCCTTTTAATTGCTTTTGCCTATTATTCTTATTACATTGTCCAGAATGTCTTTTTTTTTTTTTTTAAAGATTTTATTGGGGAATTGGCGGAGGGGAACAGCGTTGGGGAATCGGAGAAGGGGAACAGACAAGTTGCTGTCTTTTTGTTCTTCAGTTTAGTTGCGGAGGATGTTGCTTCACTGTTGGTATCGTCATTGCGCTCTTCCCGGATGAGGCAGATCGGTCGCTGGCCTCTGGATGTCGCTCATCGCGGCTATGGGCAGCTCACGCTTGGCTGCCAGCCGCTCACGCTGGCTGCGGGCCACTTACTGTAGCCTATGGCAGCCCACTGCAGCAGGGACTGCAGCCCACACCATCGCCGGGGCTCGCACAGCCCAGCTCCAGGAGGAGCTGTTGTTAGCTGTAGAGGGCAGTGTCACTAGCCCTCATGTGGGATCCGAACCGGGGCCGCTGGCATCCCAAAACCAGCGCTTAACCAATGCGCCACTCGGCCGGCCCCAGAATGTCTTATACTGTGTTGCACGCTACCTGTGGTGTGGCTTTTTTTTTTAAATCTTGTTATTAACATTAAAAGAAGTGCATCAGAAGTTTTCCACTAATTATGTTTGCTATAGGCCATTAATACATAGCCTTCAAGAAGTTAAAGAAGTTCTGTTCTATCCATGTTTTTATTTAGAAAAATATAATTGGATGTTGCAAATTTTATAAATGTTTTTCCTATGTCTTGTGAGATAATCATGTGTTTTCTTCTTTACTCCATTGCTGTAGTGAAGTACATTTATAGATTGTTTTCAATATTAAATCTTTGCATTTCCAGAATAAACTCTTAATAAAATACTTATAAAAGTATTATTGGGGTTGTTTTTCAAACTCCCAGGTGGATTCTGTTAGCTAATATTTTATCTAGGGGGTTTGCTTCTATGTTTGTTAATGAAATTGACCTCTAATTTTCTTTTCTATATTGTCCTCATCGAGTTTTTTTTCTTTTTTCTTTTAAAGGTTATACTACCCTGAAAAATGAATTGAGCATCTTTCACAATTTCTCTAATTTTGGATAAATTTATATAACATAGAGATTATTCCAATTCAATGGAACTCCCCTGTAAGACCATCTGGGTAGTTTTCCAAGAGATTTTTGATTACTACTCTTATTTCAATTTCTTTTCTGTTATTGGCTTATTCAAGTTTTCTATTTATATAGTGCTAATTTTGTCAGTAATATATTTTCCTAATCTATTTATTGTAGGATAAACCTTTTCAAGCACTCAGTAGTTTAGAAGAATATTAGAAGATTGAAATTCAAAGAATGTTTATCTGATAACAATTTAATTGAGCTATCAATCAGTAACTGAAGTGTAACTAGAAAAATGTAATATAGTTACAAACAACTCAGATCACAGAAAATTTTAAATAGAAATTAAAACATATTTGGGGCTGAAGGTTCATGGAAGCACTATATACAGATAGAAACTTTTAGCTAAACAATACTGAAGGAAAACTAGCTATAAAACCTTATTTTAGAAAGGATGATAGGTGAAGGGAGTAATAAAGTTATGAGCAAAAATTAATGAAATAGAAATGAATATTGAATGGGTAATATCAAGTAAGATGAAAGGAATAATAAAATGGACAAACATTTGTTAAGATCACTCAAGAAGAAAAGGCACATATAACCAAAATCAGGGAGAAAAACGATGATATAGCTAAAATGCTGCAAATAGTATAAAGGTAAGAAAATAATGTGAACATGTAAAAGCTAGAGTATGATAATAATTTTATACCCATCTAAATGGTAAAATTCCAAAGTCTGACAGTACCTAATATTGGAAGGAATCTGGATCAGTAGTGTCACTTATTTCTAGTGGGAATGGTGACATATCCATTTTATGAAACAGTTTAGTATTATCTTAACAGGAACATTTATATACTCATCTACCAGCACTTCCACTACTGGGTGAAGAAGAAACTTGCAAATATATATATCATAAGACATATACAGAAAATTCAGAGTAGCATTATCTGTTAAAGCAAAAACCTGGAAACAATCCAGAGGCCTACAGACAGGGCAATGAGGAATAAAACATATTTTCAAATGATTATTATGTAGCTATCAAAATGAACTACATCTATATAAATTTCTGCTGCTATATAAAATTGGGTGAATAAATAAGTTCTAAAAAGATTAAATGTGCTAGATGTTGCTAACCTTTTTTGATATCAGAGGGATTATTCATTATGAATTTGTACCAACTGTTGTTAACCAAGTTTACTATTTGGAAGTGCTGAAAAGGCTGCGTGAAAAAGTTAGATGACCTGAACTTTTCACCAACAGTTCATGGCTCTTGCATCACGACAATGCTCCAGCTCACATGGCACTGTCTGTGAGGGCGTTTTTAGCCAGTAAAGACATAACTGTATTGGAACACCCTCCCTACTCACCTGATCTGGCTCCCAATGACTTCTCTCTTTACCCAAAGATAAAGGAAATATTGAAAGGAAGACATTCTGATGACATTCAGGACATCAAGAGTATACAATGACAGCTCTGATGGCCATTCCAGAAAAAGAATTCCAAAATTGCTTTGAGGGGTGGACTAAGTGCTGGCTTCGGTGCATAGCTTCCCAAACGGAGTACTTCGAAGGTGACCTTAGTGATATTCAGCAATGAGGTATGGAGCACTTTTTATAGGATGATTTCGCTAGCTTAAATGTCAGACCTGTGGGTACATTCCACACCTTGTGGAATGACTCAACCAACCAGGGGCCCTGGCCTGTATAATAAGGATTATTCTTTGCAAAGCTTTGTTGGATGTAAATATAATAAAATTTGCTCTGCCTTTGAAAAAATATATATGATGTATAAGTATATACGTGCATATATACACCTCTGTCTCTTGGTTGCCAAATTCAGGAAATACTGTGAATGAGGGGAGGATATGGGGAGATGGAATGGAGGAAGATCACATAGGTGTATAAAAATTAATTTGGTTTTCTAGTTTTTATTTTTGGTTCACAGGTGTTTATTTTATTATTAAAAGAATAAAAAAAATAGTTTGTATGAAATGAACCAATAGCCAGAATGTTATAAAGAAAGGGTTTTGAGTTCCACAAACATTAAAATATCAAATAATTTAGAATATGAACATACTAAGGGGGAAAAATCAATTTGATTATTTTAATTGGTAGAAAAAATCATCCTTTAAAAGTCAATACCAGTTTGTGAGTAATGGGAAAAAAAACCCCAAAACATTTAAACTAGGAATACAAGAGAATTTACTTAATATGGCAAAGGGTATCTATAAAAAACACTACCAAAAACATCAAACATCATTCTGTTTCCCCCCCATTCACCCCTTATTATTCACATCTTGCATTAATGCAGTGTACTTGTTATAACCAATGAGACAATATTGATACATTATTATTAACTAAAGTCCATAGTTTAAATTAGGGTTCACTCTTAGTATTGTACATTCTGTGGTTTTGGCAAATTTATAGTGACATATACCCACTGTTACAGTATCATACAGAAAAAATAGTTTCACTGCCCGAAAAATCTGTGCTCCACCTGTCATCCCTCCATCCCTCCCCCTGAGCCCCTGGCAACCATTGATCTTTTTACTGTCTCCATAATTGGTCTTTTTCAGAATGTCACTAGTTAGAATTATACAGTATGTAGCCTTTTCTTTTTTTTTTATTTATTTTTATTAGTTTCAGGTGTACAACACAATGCAATAGTTATACTCTTTACCCCCCCCCAAAGTGACAACCATCTCCCCCAGTTCGCCACCCCACTCCCCCCCATATCATACATATCTATCACAACTCTCCTGACTCCCCTCCACGGTATACTCCATATCCCGTGACCATCCACATATTCAGTTACAGTTGGCATACAATACTATACAACATCAGTTTCAGGTGTACAGTGCAGTGATCAAGCCTCTACTCCATCCATGAAGTGGTCTCCCTAACAAGACATGTGACTATCTGACACGCCACAAAATTTTTACAACATTATTATATTCCCTGAACTGTGTTTCATATCCCTGTGGCAATATTGTAGTTGTCTATTTATGCTGTCTAATCCTTTCCCCTTCCCCCCCCAACCCCACCCCGCTCCCAACTAGCCACCCTCAGTTTTTCCTCTACATCTACGAGTCTGTTTACTTTGATCATTCACTCAGCTCTTCAGACTCCACACACAAGTGAGATCACATGGTACCTGTCCTTCTCCGACTGACTTATTTCACACAACATAATAGTCTCTTCACGACATTATCAATTACATTCCCAGAACTGCCCCCATCTCCCTGCAGCAACATTGTAGTCCCATCTACACTGTCCAAAACCTTCCCCCTCTCCCTCTTCCCCACTCCCTCCCAGCCAACAACCATCAGTTTTTCCTTTATATCAACTCTTTCTGTGTTGATTTTCTGTCTAAAGGGTCTGTCCATTGGTGACAATGGTGTTGAAGTCCCCTACTATGATAGTGTTACTGTTGATCTCTGTCTTTATGTCTGTTTAAATCTGTTATATGTAATTAGGAGTTCCTATGTTGGGTGCATAGATGTTTATTAGGGTTCTAGTGCCCTTCTTTGTGTTTTATTATAGTCATTTTAAAGTCAATTTTGTCCAAAATAAGTATTGGTACTCCAGCTTTTTTTTTTCTCATTTCCATTTGCATGAAATATCTTATTCCATCTGTAAACAGCATATACATGTGTCCTATTTTCTTATCCACTCAGCCACTCTCTGTCTTTTGATTGGAGCCTTTAGCCCATTCCCATTTAAAATGATTATTGATAGGTGCATATGTATTGCCATTTTTTTATCTGTATTCCTGGTCTCCCTGGGTTAGCTTGTTTACCCCTTTCTTTTGTTTAAAAAAGCCCTTTTAACTTCTTGCATTGCTGGCTTGGTGGTAATGAATTCCTTAAGCTTATTCTTTTCTGAGAAGCTCTTTATTTCTCCTTCAATTTTAAGTGATAGCCGTGCTGGGTAGAGCAATCTTGGTTGTAGGCCTTTATTTTGTGTCACTTTGAGTATCTCCTGCCACTCCCTTCTGGCCTGCAGAGTTTCTGTAGACAAGTCAGCTGTTAGTCTAACAGGAGTTCCTTTGTATGTAACCTGCTGCCTTTCTCTTGCAGCCTCTAGGATTCTGTCTCTGTCTTTAACCTTTGCTATTTTAACTATGATGTGTCTTGGTGTGGACCTGTTTGGGTTCAGCTTGTTTGGAACCCTCTGCACTTCCTGGGCATGTATGTTGATTTCCTTCACCAGGGTAGGGAAGTTTTCAGTCATTATTTTTTCAAATACATTCTCGACCCCTTGCTTCTTCTCTTCTCCTTCTGGTATCCCTATGAGTCGAAGGTGGTTGCGCTTCACCTTGTTCCATAGGGCTCTTAAACTATTTTCTTTGTTTTTTATTCTTTGGTCTTTTTGCTGTGCCAACTGGGTGATTTCTGCTATTTTATCTTCCAAATTGCTGATCCGCTCCTCTGCTTCATCTACTCTACTGGTGATTCCTTCGAGGGTGTTCTTCATTTCCGTTATTGTATTCTTTAGTTCTAACAGGTTGTATTTTATGGTTTCCCTATCCTTCTTTATGTCCTCGCTCAGTTCCTTAAACATTCTTATCATCAGTTTTCTAAACTCTGTCTCTGAAAGGTTGGCTCCCTCTGTTTCATTTAGTTCCATTTCTAGAGGTTTCTTCTGATCTTTTACTTGTGACGTGTTTCTTTGTTTCCCCATTCTGGCTGTCGCTCTCGGATTGCTTTGATGTATTAGATAGATCACCAGGGAGCCCTGGCTGGATCATGCAGGCACACAGCTCACGGCCCAACACTCCCAGGAAAACTCCCAGTCTCAGCCTGTCCCAATCAGCCTCTCGCAGATCAGGCCGAGCAGCCCGACAAACAATCACCAGCCTGGAAACTCTGCAAGCGCAGTGCGGAGAGCAGGGACCCGAGGCGGCTTGCGCACTCCCACGTCTCAGTGAGCAGCCTGTTGGAGCCGGAGCACACCCACCAGGCGTTTCCCTGGCAACGCAGTATAAATCAGGCAGAGGGTGGGAATCCAAGGCCGCAGGCGCGCGCGCGCATGCACACACGCACTTCTGCGCCAATTCCACCAGACCAGTGAGGTCTCGGTCCTGATCCTCCTTGGGAGGGCCCAAGCCCGACAAAATGGCATCCTCCCTACACCACTCGCGTGCAGGCTTAACACCATGGGAACAACAGTCCAAAAACCTCCAACCTTTGCACCAAAGGTGCTTAGTTCAGTCCGTCCCCCCAGGCTCCCGGGTCCGGCTCACACAGCCACTCCCTCCACCAGTAGCCAGGTAAGTGCTCACCAGCGAGCAAGCCTGGGCGCCGGCCCCACTGATTCTCCAGCCGCTCTTAGCCTCACCGAGCTGAGCAAAGAGAGTCCTCACTAACTTACTGTCGGCTATATTAGAACTCCTCTTCCTGGCAAAGGAGCTCTAGGCTGGTGAGCTTGGAGTGCAGCCGAAGGGTCTCTCCCCCAACCAGACAAGCTTCCCATGGCTGGGGCTTCCCTCACGGGGTTTGCCTTCTCTCATCTCCGCCCGTCCTACCAGACCCGACGTAGCCTCCTCTTTAAGTTCTTCGTTTAGTGGTTCTGTTCATCTAGTGTTCCAGGGACCTCCAGGGTTGAATGCTGTATAATTTGTTTGTAATTTTGGTGTGATCCTGGGAGGCAATTAGCACAGCGTCTGTCTATTGCGCCATTTTACCGGAAGTCTAAAAACGTATGTAGACTTTTCAGATTGACTTCTTTCACTTAATATGTATTTGAGGTTCATCTATATCTTCTCATAGTTTAATAACTCATTTCTTTTTAGCACCGAATAGTGTTTCATTGTCTGGATGTACCACAGTTTATTTATCCATTTACCTACTAAAGGATGTATTGGTTACATTGAGAATGGGAGCATGTAAGGATGCCCACAACCAATTCTATTGATCATACTGGAGTTAGTCAACACAGTAAGTCAGTAAAAAATAAAACAAGTTAGGGTTGGGAGGCAAGTAATAAAACTATTATCCATAGATGACTTGAAGTCTATGTGGAAGACCCAAAAGAATATATAAAACATTTTTAGAAATAATAAGAATTTAGTGTGTTGGCTGCATACAAAAACCAATACATAAAAAGGTGAGTTTTTGTATACCAGCAAACATCATTTAGAAAATGAAAATTTAAAAACATGCCATTTACAATAGCATAGAAAAATATGAAACACATAGGAATAAATTTAACAAAACCTTTATAAGACTAATGGATAAAATGATAAAACTATATAGAAAGGAATTAAGGGATACTTAAATGGAGAGAAATATAGGAAAGAGTCAATAAAATGTGAATATCAATTTTTTAAAATATTGGACCACTTTTGAAGAATGCATGTGTGTGTTTGCATATGTGTACACACATGCATGTGCTTTATTTTGCTTTCTGCATGCATGTGTGAGTGTGCTCTTGTTTAGGAAACTCTTATGTACTTCAAAATTCAAGATACTTTCCTGGAATTTATTAATATTCATTGAAAAAAATATCCTTTCTCCACTGATTTGAAAACCACCTTGTTAAGGTTGGACAATTACATTCGTGAACTCATCCTAGAAGAAATGTTACATACCCCACTGCTGAATATCACTACAGTCATCTTAGAAGTACTCCCCTTGGGAAGTTGTGCACCAACACCAGTACCTAATCCACCCTTCAAAGCAATTTTGGAACTCTTTTTCTGGAACGGCCATCAGAGCTGTTGTCATATTACTCTTGATGTCCTGAATGTCATCAAAATGTCTTTCTTTCAATATTTCCTTTATCTTCAGGAAAGAAGAAATCATTGATAGATAACCAGATCAGGTGAATAGGGAGGGTGTTCCAATACAGTTACTTGTTGACAGTGCCATGAGCTGGTACAATGTGGTCATGCAAGAACCATGAATTGTTGGTGAAAAGTTCAGGTCATCTAATTTTTTCACGCAGCCTTTTCAGCACTTCCAAAGGAAACTTATTTAACTGTCCAGTTGGTACAAATTCATAATGAATAATTCCTGTGATATCAAAAAAGGTTAGCAACAACATTGCAACAACTTCGCGAACTTAATTGTCAGACATTGTATATCAAGAGTGTTTTAATGTGTGGTTCTATTTTTTCTTTCTAAAGATTTTATTGGGGAATTGGGGGAGGGGAACAGCATTGGGGAACCGGGGAAGGGAAATAGACACGTTGCTGTCCTTTTGTTTTTCAGTCTAATTATGGAGGACATTGCTTCACTGGCGCATGTTAGTATTATCATTGTGCTCTTCTCAGGTGAGGCAGATCCGTCACTGGCCTCTGGATGGCCGCTCACAGTGGCTCTTGGCAGCTCACACCAGTTGTCAGCCGCTCATGCTGACTGCTGGACACTCACTGTAGCCTATGGCAGCCCACTGCAGCAGGGGCTGCAGCTATGCTGTCCCGGGGACTCAAAGCAGTCCAGCTCTAGGTGGAGCTGTTGTTCACCATCTTAGCTGTAGAGGGCAGTGTCACTGGCCCTCCTATGTGAGATGCGAACCAGCCGCTGGCATCCCAAGCCAGCTCTTAACCAATGTGCCACTCGGACAGCCCTGTGTGGTTCTATTTTTTGATTCTGTTCTGCTCCATTGGTCTATCCCTGCAATATCATATTCACCTAAATTCTGTAAGTCATTATATCTAAGAGTGCTATTTTTCTCTACCATCCTTCTTCAACAGTGGTCCTATGCTTAGATCTTTGAACCACAATATAAATTTGAGATTCATTTTTATCAAAGGTCCACAAAATAATAAGGTTAGAATTTTTATTAGAATTACATTGATGTTATAAATAACATTTTGGAAAATTGACATTCCCATTATACTGAATCTTTCTTCTATCTGTCTCCATTTGTTTGAGTACCCCTTAATTTCTTTCAATATAGTTTTGTCATTTTCTCCATTATGGTCTTGTAAAGATTTTGTTAAATTTATTCCTTATGTATTTCATATTTTTCTATGCTGCTTTAAATGGCAAAATAATCAGGTTATACAAGAATACATGCACTATTTCTAAGTGATGAATACACAGCGCAATATATAGATGATATATTATAGAATTATACACTTGAAACCTATATAATATTACTAATGTCAGCCCAACAAATTTAATGGAAATTAAAAAAAAAATAATTTAAAGGAACAGCCAAAGTTAAGTAGTGTATTTTTAAGAATGTACACATAGGTGGAACAACTGTGAAGTCAGGAAATCAAGACAGTGCGTTATTTCTACATGGGAGGGAGAGGTTATGATTGGGGTGATGGGAAGCTTCTAAGGTTTTGTGGCAATATTTTCTTTATGCAAAATGTGTATACGTAGGTGTTTGCTTTTTGAAAATGATTATTCTTTGAAAAATATGTATGTTTTATTTTCACCAGTATATATTTTACAATAAAAATACAATTGAAAAGTTTAAATGTGATAATGTATGAAAAATTTAAAAAATGCATATGGCATATAGAAAGTACTCTACATTTTATTTGTTATTGCTTAATGATTAATTATTAATATCAAAATGTTTCCTTCTAAATAGTCACCTGTATCACAATTTTTCATGTAGTGCATTTATTTTTTACACCTTGAGGTTGATTTTAAATTCTCTCATAATTTTCTCCTTAAAACATATACAATTGAGTTGACTGTATTTTTGTTTTCAGGTACATAAGATTGTTTAATCTCTATCTCTGTTTTGTATAATAGTGCTGTATAATACTCAGCAAATGTAGTTTCTGAGAACGTAGTTGGGTTTTTTTGACATTTATTGAATGAATTTGCTATTTGAAGACTGAAATAACAAAATTTACTTAGATAAATAAAAATACCTTTATTGAAATTCCTGCAGTAAAAATAATTTTGGTGTTGCAATTCTGAAACTCCACTTCTTCCCCCATCACAACATTTATGTATTTATTATTTATTTATTTATTTATTTATTTATTTATTTATTTATTTATTTATTTTAGAGGGCAGTGTCAGTGGCCCTCATATGTGGGATTTGAATTGGGGCCGCTGGCGTACTAAGCCAGCCCTTAACCACCACGCAACTTGGCCAGCCCACAACATTTATTTTAATATCTCTATTTTTGATAATCTGAGGGTTTTTTTTTTAGCACTATGTCTGTAATGATATTACCAAATGAATAGACTATGATTTTGTGTTTAGTTAAAAGTAAGTTTTAACTTTTTTATCCATAGATTGTCCAATTGCCATTCTACGTGAATTGTTCATGTCTTTTACTTAATTTTGTATTGTGGAAGCAATTGTTTATTCAAAATTAATTTTTAAAACCTATTTACATATTTAGGATGATATCATCCCTTGCTACAGTTTTCCCTCACCTCCCTACTCCCCCAATTTGGTATTTGCTTTTTAATTTCAATGTATTCTTTTTACTTTTCTTTTCTTCCTCTTCTTTAGGAACAAATATCCCTAGCCTTTTCCTCTTATTTCATCAAGAGCAATTTAGTCTTTTATTGCAGGGGAAGATGATCACTTGGCAGAGATAATGTTGCCCAGAGTGCGGAATGAGTTGGAGGTTGAAGTATGTGAGCTCCAATACTTACTTCGTAAGTCAATGAATACCATATCTATTCAGACAGCTTTCAGATAATAGATAACTCTGAAATATAATCTTCCTTATGATATAATGGTGACCTCAAATTTAAACATGTCAAGAAAATATAACCTTGTGACATCTTGACAAAATTTTATCTCAAGTGACTTCATAAATACACTGAGCACACTTCATCAAGCAGTCCAAGGGAAAATATCTCTTTTATCTATAGTAAAAAAAATAACATTGACATTAGTCAAGGGTCAGGTCTTCAGTTAATAAATCTATGAACTGCTAGTATTTTTATATTGTGGTAAAAAAAAAATCCAAGTTTTGGTTTTGTTTTGTTTTTTTTACACATTTTAGTTCCTACCAAGAGTTTCTAAGCACATTGTTTTTCTACTAAAATCCAATTTGTTTCACAGTTTCGACTGATAAAAAGTTAAAGTTTTTCTTCGTGAAAGAAAAGAGATTTATGGAGAATAGAGGTCTAGGAAATATGTAAGTCTCAGTATAAGCTTCCCCACATTCCTGACTTAAGATGACCCCAAAATAGGATAAATTGTAAACTGGCCCTAGAAATAAGGAAGAAAGTCAACTATATGCCACAATACTAGAGATCATCTACTAACTAATATAGGACGAGCTATATTGAAGGAAGACATTAGACCTGGCCTGCAATATTGCTTTTAAAAAAATCATCAGAATCACAGGAAATGAATAAAGGAACTTATGGGAGAACCCCACTGACAGTCCTTAATTTAGAGAGGTAGCTGGAGGTGAGGGTGGGCTGTGGGACAGAAAGTGAGCACACTGTGGGAAGAATCAATGACTGGCTTTCACAAACTGTAGAGTTGTATGTGGTGGTCCTAGCTGGCCTTCTCCCAAAGAAGGGACTCTACTCTTAATTGTGTTGGTCCTTCTAAATAGTGGTGGGGCTAGATTCAGTTGTGCCCCTTACCCGTGGTTTCACTTTCCACAGTTCAACTGTGGTCAGAAAATATTAAATGGAAAATTCCATACATAAGCAATTCGTGTTTGAAATTGCTGCCGTTCTGAGGAGCATGATGAAATCTCTCAATTCCTGCTCCATCCCATCCAGGATGTGAGTCATCCCTTTGTCCAGTGTCTCCATGCTGTCTGTAGACATTCCCAGCCTATTAGTCACTTAGCAGCCACCATCTTAGTTGTTAAATCACTGTCGGTACACAGTGCTTGTGTTCAAGTCACCCTTATTTTACTTAGTACCCATCCCAAAGTGTAATAGGGATGCTAGCAATTTGGACATGCAAAAGAGAAGCCATAAAGCGCTTGCCTTTAAGTGAAAAGGTGAAAGTTCTCAACTTACTAAGGAAAGAAAAAATCATATGCTGAGGTTGCTAAGATTTACAGTAAGAACAAATCTTCTATCCATGAAATCATGAAGAAGGAAAAAGAAATGGTGCGTTTTGCTGTCGCAACTCAAACTACAAATGTTTTGGCCACAGTGTGTGTTTGGTTAAGATAGAAAAGGCATTAAATTTTTGGGTAAAAGACTTGAGCAAAAATGTGTTCTTACTGATGGCAACGTGTATTGCCACACAGCACTGAGCCACCCAGCAAGGGATCCCCTGAAATGAGTGACACCCAACTATTTACTGCAGGTAAGGGATGGTTACACAGATTCAGGACTAGGTTTGGCATTTTATCATTTCACATCATCACAAGAAGGGTGAGTGCAGCACAATAAGGTATCTTGAGAGAGAGAAACCGCATTCATATAACTTGTTCTGGTATATTATTGTAATTGTTTTACTTTATCATAAGCTATTCTTAATCTATTATGTGCCAAATTTAGAAATTAAACTACCATGGATATGTATATATAGGAAAAAAGTATATATATAGGGTTCTGTACTCTGCAAGTTCAGGCATCCACTCGGGGGTCTTGAACCATATCCCCTATGGATGGAGGGTGGTGGGGGCTATTGTACAAAGGAATTTGCTAGGAGCAAATCTCACAGGTCAGGCCATTGTGTCAAATGGAGCAAGTAAAGACTTGTATTCTCATAACAGACATAATGGGTCCATACTGTATTACAAGTCATAACTGACTTGTTTGGGAAACGAGGGGTAAGTTTTTGTTGTTGTTGTTTGTTTTTTAATCTGTGTTCTAATTAAAAACAAACAAAGAAAACCTCCAGTACAGTATTCAAACAGGTTTTTGAGTTAGCCATTATGAGGTGCTATTTTTCTCATTCTTAAGTGTAGAATATCATTTGGGAAAGAGGCACATAGGCATTGCTATAACTGAAGAACAACAGATACTAATCATAATCTGCTAATGTTATCTCTTTCTCTAGAAAAGAAATATTATATGATGAAGTTAGGATTTTTCTGAGGGTTTCCCAAAATACCACTTTCCTCAAGTCTTTCCTCCTCGCTGAGAAATTTTAGCTTTTTATGTTCTCAGTGTTTCCATTTTTAGAATAGAATCTTTGCCTCTTTGCAAAACCAGAGTGTTTTTGCCCAATTGGTGTATTAAAGATGATGAAGGATAGCAAATGTGACATATTTTATGCCTTTTTGGCATAAAAATTGTCCGAGAAACTGCAGACACAGGAGAAGCTCTGAAAACCGAGTAGAAGTTACCCTTTGGTAAGGAAAATTTACATTAGTAGGACCTGTACCAGGAAGAGAGCTATTATCAGAGATTACTTTTTCATGTGAGAGACTTATCTGCATGGCAGGATCTTTGTTTACCATATATTTCCTTGTTTCACCTTCCTGTGAATTACCTTCCCCAACTTGGAAGCTCTGCACCCCATCCATTTCCTTTGGTCAGGATGGTATGTAATTGCTTTTTGAGTCTCATATCTTGATGGGGCTCCCATAAATATGTAATTAAGACAGTTTTTTCCTCCTATTAATATGTCTTTTATTACAGGGGTCTCAATTAAAAACTTAGATGGGTAGAGGGAAAATTATTTTTCCTCCCTTACATTGAATTCAATCCTCTATTTCTAGAGAAATAGAAAAACTGCTTGCAGTTTTTAAATTGCAAAATTTCTTACTTGTAGTCCTCAAGGTTTCAAAAAAATTAAAGTTTAATTTTAGCAAGGGTACTCTATCATAATAAAGAAAATGTAATTATACATTTTGAATTAAAAAAATGAAAAACAGAAAAAAGTATCCCAATTTTTAAAAAATTACATATGCAAACTCATTATAAAACTGAATGGGAAATTCCATTACAGACAGCTAAAGCTGTGTTCTGGTTTATGAAGATATATTTTAGGTATACATTTACTTATTGAATAGCCTACTTGGAAGACACTGTTAGAAAATGTCCATTTTTTTGTCTTTACCCAAAGCATTCTTGAAATTATACCTCAATTTTTGGAAAACCTTGATGACTAGAATTAAGGAAATTTTCCATTTTAAAACTCTAAAGCTAGCCTACCTAGGTATAAACCCGAGTTCTACCACTAATGAATTGTGTGACCTTAAACAAGTATATAAGTTTTCTGTGACTCAGTTTCCTCTTCTTTAAACCAGGGATAATTCTAATGACTAGAAGGTTCCAGTTGACACAATATGCTGATGGCTTCCATATGGCTTATATGTTTGTGAGAGAGAGCAATGACTTAGGAGGGAGGAGAGAGAAGGAGGCAGGGATGGGGAAAGTTGAGAAGAGATCCAAGACTTTTCCCTGGGGCACTCTAACATTTGGACATTAGAGAGAGAGAGGAATAACTATCTAGCAAAGGCTATGGAAAAGCATCAGCCTATAGGGTAGGGGGAAACCAGGAGAGTGTGGTATTTAGAAACAGAGGTTGTTTGTAATTAATTGAGTTAAATGCTGCAGCCAAGTACATTAAGTAAGATTTACAGCTATCATTGAATTTAACCATTTAGCAGTGATTAGTGACTTTGAGCAGAGCAATTTTGGTGAAAAGTTGTGGACAAAAGCTTGATTGGAGTGGTTTGAAGGGGGAATGGAAGGAGAGAATTAGGAGTAGTAAGCATAGACATTTTTAAAAAATTGCATTACAGGTGATAAACAGTACCTAATGTCTATAAAATAACAGGTGACATTTATTCAGCACTTACTGTGACAGACATTGTTTTAGGCACTTATATTAAATGTTTAATGAAGAATGAGAAATATAGGATTTGCATGATAGTGTTAAGACCATGGAAGCTAAAACCATGCAAAGCAATCTTAAAAATCATTGGGAAAGATTATGAGTGTTCTGCAATCTTCAAAATTTTTTGTCAGAACAGTCAATATTTTAACTAGCTCTTACTGTTGGTTATTAATGTATTGGGGAAGTGAAAAAATAGTAAAGCTAATATTTATAGTACATTGTAATTTAAAACATTACAAACATTGGAAGTTAAAGTATTTTTATTTCATTATATAAAATGTACAAAGGTTGGTTTTAACTATGCTTGCCTTCTCATCATAAAACTTATGATGATATGGAGCAAGCATCTTTTCTGTTTCTCATACTCTTTCTTCCTTTCTTTTTTTTTTTAATTTTATTGGGGAATTGGGAGAGGGGCACAGCGTTGGGGAATTGGGGGAGGGGAACAGACAAGTTGCTGTCCTTTTGTTCTTCAGTCTAGTTGTGGAGGACATCACTTCACTGGCCTATGTTAGTATTATGATCATATGCCTCTTCCCGGCTGAGGCAGATCGGTCGCCGGCCATTGGGCGGCTGCTCACAGCAGCTCATGGCAGCTCATGCCGGCTGCCAGCCACTCACAGTAGCTCACGACAACGGTCTGCAGCCTTACTGCAGCCTATGCCATCACCAGCGACTCATGGCAGCCCAGCTCGAGGTCGAGCTGTTGTTCACCATCTTCTTAGCTGTAGAGGGTGTAGCGACACTGGCCCATGTGGGATCTGAACCAGCAGCCCTGCTGCTTAGAGTTCTCATTCCCAAGCCAACTCTTAACCAACAAGCCACTTGGCAGGTCCCTCATACTCTTTTCTATGTTTGAATCAGTTTCCAACATTTTATCCTTTCTTCAATGTTGTGAAATATCTCCGAGAGTTCATTTAATGTGAGGTTTTTGCTGGTATCACTCCCTCTGGGACATCTCATCTGTTTCATCATCTATACTGAGTTCCTCAAGCTGTATACATGCCCCTCTGTGGTGTGGGGCTGACAGTGTCCCACCTGAGCTTCACATTACTAACATGCCAGCGTTTTTAAAGAAATGCTGTGACTAGGAGGGGGAGAGTCAGGGGAGACAGAAGTGCAGTGGGCAAAAGTAACCTGTAAGTGGAAAAGACTGTTTCTCCAGGGCAGTGCACTCTTTCCCCCGACTCAGCTGTGCAGGGTTCTCCCAGTGCAAGAACCTTGATGAAAGGCTTGAGCAGCTTCACTCTGCGTTCACCACTGCTAAACATCTTTTCATATACAAATTCACCTCCTGTCACTGTGTCAGTCTGGCTGGTGATTAGTGCTGTTGGAGAAATAAAATTGAAAACATAATCTTCTGCCAACCCAGAAAACCTCTCCACAAAGCTAGAAAACAAAACAGTTTTATTGTTAAATAAGCATTTAACCAGAATGTGGTATACATCATAAGCAACCAGCTAAAGAGAATGTAAAGACAGAGGGAAATCTCAGCCTTGTCTGTAGTCAGGCCGACACAACCTATTCTATGTTCTCAAGATAAATAATAACTAGTCCTTAGGTGACAGGATGTGACACTTGTAGTTGGGGTGACCTGTGTTTGCTAATTGCCATTATCCAGAAGAATAAAACTTTTCAAATCTCTGTGACAGGTGTATTGGAGCCAGCTGCCAAAATTAAACTCCCATGGAGACAGGGAGAGGGGCACTATCTCCCTTGATGTTTATGCTTGAAACATGGTTCCTGGATCTTTGAGAAAGATATTTGTGGGTTGTAAACTGATAACAGGTTTATTTAGCATTAAAATATATTTACATACATCTCAAAAAGACAGAGAAAGAATTTACAAGGTTTCTAAAGGAAATGCTCTAAGAAAAGGTAGGGGAAGGGTCTTTTTCTCTTTTTACAGAGCAAGTTCAATCTTTGTTTTAAAAGATTTGTATTCACTCTTACACTACTTGTGACCAGAAACTCTTTGAATGCATTCCAAAGCTTATTTCTGTTCATTTGATCTCTCTGGAGACTGGAGAAGAGCTTGATATCAACTTCCAAATAATTACTTTGATTTTGAAAATTAAACTTTCTCCTTCAGGCTACTAATTAATTACTCCGGTCATTGTTGTCTGAGCCCTTTTTCTTGGTCTGTACACTATTAACAAATGAAGATGTTTTCAGGCTTGTTTAACCAACCATGCTGTAGAGAAGTCCTTTACATTAAATTCTTGTTGATTCTGAATGATGATGAATATTAAACAATGTTGATGCTGTGCCCTACTCTCCTGGGCAGTAGGGATAAATGATAAATATGGCAGGCATGGTGCCTTCCTCCTGGAGCTTACCCTCTGGCAGGGAATCAGACATTTAACACAAAGTAGCCAGTCTCATGTGAGTGAGCTACTCCTGGAGAAGTACGGAGTGCTCTGGGACAGCGTGGTGAATAAAGTGCACTACTCTAGCCTGGGACTGCAAGAGGTCAGTTTATGGAGGACCTGTAAACCATAGTAAGGATTTGGGATTAAAGATTCAGTGTCTTGGGCTTATCCCTAGAGATTTTGATTCTTTGGTTTTGGTGCAGCTCAACAGCCAGTACTTTAACAAGCTCCTCTATAGGGTGCACATCCCTTCAAGACACTCTGGGCTTGCTTTATAGCCTTTGAAGGATTTTAAAGGCAGAGATTGATATAATTGGATTTGAATGGATTGGTGGAGTGAGGGGACAAGAATTGTTGTAGGGTAGTTAGGCAGCTACTGCAGTAGTTAAGGAAAGAATCATGGTAGCTTGGGCATAGAGAGAGGTAGACAGTTTTGAGATATTTAAGAGATAGAATAGTATCCTGTGATCATTTAAATGTGAAAGAAGGTACTGAAGGAGAGGGAGGTGTCAAGGTTGATTCTCAGGTTTCAAATTTTAGTAACAAGCATATTGGAGTGGAGGGGTAGGGATGAGTTGAGTTTTTGGACACAGAGACAGTCATGTGGAGATGTTTAGTAGTCAGTTACCCTGTTTCCTCAAAAATAAGACCTAGCCAGAAAATAAGCCATAGCATGATTTTAGGTGCCAAAATATGGCACCTTGGCATACTGAATTTTTTTAAGCTGAAGGAATGTGTGGAAAAGGCACCTTTCTCCCTGAAACAGGTCATAAAACTCTCATGTGAGAGATGCATGCCCTCCATAGCCTAGAGGAATCATGCTGGGGCTTATTCTCTCGCTAGGTCTTATTTTTTGGGAAACACAGCAGATACAGTTTGAAGCTCAGGAGCTCTGGACTCGTCTGTACTAGAGATGTGGATTTCAGAGTCATCTGAAAGATAGGAATGGATGAGGTCACCCAAAGAAAGGCTATAGATGAGAAGGGAAAAAGGTCTAAATAAGACATGAGCAATGTCAGGATATATGTTGCAGGAAGAGAAACAGGAACCAGCAGTAAGTATTGAAAAGGAATGGCTAGAGAGATGGGAGGAAAACTGGTAGAGTGTGGTATCCATGTGGATATCTATGGAGAGTGGCCACTGATGATTTTCTGTATTTGTAATTTAAAAAAAGCAGGTTAAAAACATTTCAATGTCATTTCCAATCACATGATCTGCAGGATGGATAGTCTTGTGCCACATGCAATGGTTTTATCCCAGGCATCAATCACACACTGAGATCTTAAAACATATCCTTCAGGATAAGTGAGTCAATGTAGCCATGAAGTCACTGAGTTCCCCTTCCATATGCACATTTTTAATATTTTTCATCTCATTTTGGTGTCTAGACTTCTCAAGAGCAGACATTCAATGGCTTTTTGACCCTGTGAATGAAAACATTGATAGGAAAGGTTCTGAAGTGCTGGCAAAGGGTAATGACAATGACTGCGCTGTTTGCTGCTAGTGGGTCAATTTCTGGAAGTGGGGTTGGGGGGTGGAGTGGTATATTTATCTTTCACAGGGAAATACTTCAGAGTGATAAATGGAGTCCATATCTTTTCCATTGAATGTGAATTTTTTTTCCCCCCCTGCATTTAGAAAGTACATGTTACTTTTTCCTTTTCTTGTTTTTATAAGCATGCCTGACCCAAAACTCTTGACCAAGGGTGAGCAAATATGGCCTTCCTCCTGCTTTTGTACAGCTCACCAGCCAAGAATGGTTTTCACATTTTTAAATGTTTGCATTTTAAGGGATTACATAAATACCTACACAATCTTGATTTTTCCTCTTGGCCCACAAAACCTAAGATGTTTACCATTTAGTCTTTTGTGGAAAAATTTTGCAACCGTTACTTTTTTTTTTTTTTTAAATTGGGTCACAGTATGTTTTTCCAGGACTCATCAGCTCCAAATCAAGTCATTATCCTTCAATCTAGTTGTGGAGGGCACAGCTCAGCTCCAAGTCCAGTGGCCATTTTCAATCTAGTTGTGGGGAGCACACCCACCATCTCATGTGGAGTCAAATCAGCAACCTTGTTAAGAGCACACGTTCTAACTAACTGAGTCATCTAGCTGCCCATGAGCAGCTTAGTGGCAGCTCAGCTCAAATCATTGTCTTCAATCTAGTTGCAAAGGGTGCAGCTCACTGGCCCATGTGGGAATTGAACTGGCAGCCTTCAGAGCACCCACTCTAACCAACTGAATCACCTGGCCATCCCCACAACCCTTACTCTTGACTATTCTTAACTACCTAAGGCTGAAAAGAAATCTTTTTACTCAAATGGGAGTCAGCTAGGCCAGTGGTTCTCAAACTTTAGCGTGGTCAGGATCACCTGGAGGCTTTTTCTAGGGCAGATTGCTGGGCCCCATCCTTGGTGTCTGCAGTGGGACCAGAGAAGTGGCATTTCTTCTTTTCTAAATTTCTTTTATTTTTGAGGTGTACTTGTCATATAACATTATATATTCTAACTTTATATTAGTTACAGGTGTACAATGTAATGATTTGGTATTTGTATATATGGTAAAATAATTACCACAATAAGTCTACTTATCATCTGTCCATATATATAGTTATAAAAATGTTTAAATAATTATGAGAACTTTTAGGATCTACTTTCTTTGCAACTTTCAAATATGCAATATTGTATTATTAACTGTAGTTACCAAACATGCTGTCCATTATAGCTCCATGGCTTTTCCTTTTACTATGCCCCAGGCATGAAATAGTCTGGCCACCAACCCAGGCATCAAGCTAGGATGAACGAAGGACTGTACATTTTTTTGCTCCTGACTGATAAAAGAGTAACACCAATCAGGTGTCTCTTTGCCCATTGCCAGAGGTTCCCCATGACTTATTTATTTTATAACTGGTAGTTTGTACCTCTTGACCCCCTTTACCCGTTTTATCTTTAGCATAATGCCATCAAAGTCTATCCATGTTGTTGCAAATGGCAAGATTTCATTCTTTTTTTATGGCTGAGTAATATTCCATAGTGAGTGAGTGTGTGTGTGTGTGTGTGTGTGTGTGTGTATACGTGTACACATACCATATTTACTTTATCCATTCATCCACCAATGGACACTTAGGTTGTTTCCATATCTTGGCTATTTTAAGTAATGTTGCAATTATCATGGGGGTGTATATATGCCCTCAAATTAGTGTTTTTGTTTTCTTTAGCTAAATACTCAAGAGTGGAATTGCTGAGTCATATGGTAGTTCTATTTTTAATTTTTTGAGGACCCTCCATAGTGGTTGCACCAATTTGTATTCCCATAAACAGTGCACAAGTGTTCCCTTTTCTTCACATCTTCACCAACATTTGTTATTTATTGTCTTTTTTGATAACAGGTATTCTAACAGGAGTGAGGTGACAACTTTGTGATTTGCATTTTCCTGATGATTAGTGATGTTGAGCACATTTTCATTTACCTGTTGGCCATCTGCATGTCTTCTTTGGAAAAATGTCTATTCAGATCTTCTGCCCAATTTTAATCAGACTGTTTTTTGCTATTGAGTTATATGAGTTGCTAAAATATATTTTGCACATTAGCCCCTTATCAGATGTACATGTTTCTTAATTAATCCAGTTTGTGACAACAAACAAACAAACAAACAAACCACAAAGCTATTGCTGATGGCATATGTATGACTGTACTAGCTATACGCGTATATTTGCCAAATCTATTCCTCTTGGGGAACCATCCCCCTCTCATTCCACCAGGTAAGCTGTCAGGCTGTCAACCTGTCAAGCCTGGTGCCCTGCCTCCATACCGTATATATTATGGACACATGACCATATCCCCCGGGCCAACTGATTGTTTTACGGATGAGCACATAGCCCATAGAGATTCCTTTTGGGATAGGTACATGGATGTTAGGGGAGGAAATGTTTTTTGCTTTTGTGGTTGCTGAGCCGGAAGGGTGTGAAGCTGGGTCCAGGGACAGCCACCTTTCAGTTGCATAGGAGGGGCTTCTCTGAAAAAGGAAGCTGGCCCACAACTGGAAGCGAAGTTGAGAGAGATGGAGAGAGAAGAGCTCTGGTGACACTTCCTAAGTGGTGGGTCCAGCTGTCATTTTGAATCCCATATTTACCAGTTATGTGATAATAACCCTTCTCATTTAAGCTGATTGGAAGTAGACTTTTTTCATTAGCAACTGAAAGAGTTCTAATTAATCCAGTGACCCAGTGGTTAAAGTATACACTTTAATGTTTCAGGAGACATTTATTAAACATCCTTCTGGGTCTGAAGTCTACCACCCTAACCTGGTACTTAACATGACAAAAAAAAAAAGAATCATTAATTTGTGACTTTTTCATTCTAAATCACTTAAGAACAGTGTGCTCCCTTTCAGGAAAGTAAATGATATGTATTATAAGGTTAGAGAATATACAGTATTTGCTAGATTTCTTTGAGAATCTATTTGTAGAAATGATACTTCCTTGCTATTTTAATGTTTAATAAAGAACAGAGAGGAACTCTGCCCACTGAACTTGCCTCAAACAAGATTTTAAGGTCATGACTGGATTCACTGAGGACCATTTATTTCTATCTCAGGGGATGAACAAAAGAAGTCAGAACTCTCATCCTGTGGTGTCCTCAGAACTTGGGTGTTTAATCCTCAGTACTATGTGAGTTCCTAGCTAAGTGTGGAGCTGGGCTGAAGGTATCACTGTGGCACAAGGCTGAAAACTGATGTAATATTTGAATATTGCTTAGTGTTACCTTGGACAAGAGAGAGCAGAGAACTTTGATTGGTGTCCTGAAATTTCCATCCATTGCTTAACAAATTTCAAAAGTAAGCTCAACACAGAAAAGGAACTCATTCCAGACTTTGGTAAGGTTTTTAAAACACATGATAAGATAATCAAATTTAGAGCATTATTGCCTAAAAAGGGCAGAACACTAGCTCAGATGAATTAAAACTGCAATGACAGAACTTTTTACTGGAACACATGAAGAGGATGGATATTTTCAATATTTATGACAGGAGACGTGAAATTTTTAAAATAAAAACTCTCAAGTCAAAAAGGTGAATAAACCCAAATAAGACCAAGGGCATAGAAAGATCACATTTTAAAAAATTAAAAACAAAAACAACTAAATTTGAATTTTTAAATAAATATAGAAGAAAAGTACTTTTTAAGAACTTGGGAGAGCAATAATTCCACTCATGTAGAATCTCCCAGGAGGAAAATAAGTTTTTCTTTCAAATGATCATTGATCACATTTAATCCAGTCTGTTTGCAAATTTCTGAACTCCATCTCCCTTTCAAACCACTCGCTGTGAATTGTGAATCTCAATCTTGCAATTTCCTTGCGTTTTTTCACTCTGGTAAAACAAACAGCTCTCATAAGCAATATTCAGCACCATGTTTTGTTACAGCCTTTCCTATAAACTTTCAAGTATCGGAAGAATCAGCCCTATTTTTTTCCTACGTCCGCATGCAGAGTAATGTGGCACAGGTACTGTGTTAATTATATCCATGCACAAGATTCAGCTGAAAGATGCATTGAAGAACCTCGTAATCTGTGCCCCTTATCAAGTGGTGGTTGCATGCCTGCTCCTTCCTCACCTACTTAGCAAGTGGCTGCACTGTAGCTATGCAAGTTTCAAGGCATACAGAGATGAAAAAAAAATGTCTTCTGCTCTTAAGTAGCCCACAGCCCACTGTACATCCAAATACAAAAGACAATAGTGTACAGGCCTATCAACACTAATCCTGAGGTTAGAAATGCAGCCTTTAGCTCTGAAACAAGGTAATTAATTGACGTAGGGCACTCAAGACACTGGCCTAGTCCAAATTGTGATTTAACCAACTGAGTTAAGTAATTGGAGCTATCTATGAAGTCTAGATGTTACCTAAGTATTCATGAAAGGATTTCAGAAAATACCTCCCAGAAAATCTTACAAGCAAAGGAATCCATACATGCTTGTTTATTTGGGATTTTGGAGCATTTTCCAGTAGTTTTAGCTCTATTTTTTCTTTTTTAATTTTAATTTTTTTATTAGTTTCAGGTGTACAAAACAACCTAATGATTAGACATTTACACCCCTCATAAAGTGATAACCCTCCTCCCAGTTTACTACCCCTCTGACATTGTATATAGTTGTTACTATACCATTGACTATATTCCCTATGCTGTACTTTACACCCCATAGATATGTATATATCTAATATATAAATATATATATTTATATATATATAATATAGATATATATTTATTAGAGTTGACATTCGATATATCTTATATCAGTTTAAGGTGTACAGCACAGTGGTCAGGCATCTACACAGTCTATGAAGTGATCCCCCCAATAAGTCCCGTACCCATTTAACACTCAATATAATCTTTACATTATTGATTATATTCCCCATACTGTGTCTCACATCCCCATGACTATTTTGTGACTACCAATTTGTACTTCGTAATCCCTTCACCTTCTTCCCCATTCCCCCAACCTCCTCCCCATCTAGCAACCATCAGTTTTTTTTCTGTATCTCTGTTTTTAGCTCTATTTTGAACATGTGTAAATCCTTCTCCCTTCCTTCCTCCCTCTCTACATAACAGCCAATTATGTTCCTTTAGTTATTCATTCCTGTTATGAAAGCAGGTACAAGATGCCTTAGGTGTCTATAACTAAATCACCTTCCCCCCACAACGCACACTGAATACTGGCACATTGTCCAATCTGTCATTCCCATTCCTTTCACCATTGTTTTTTTGTCTGAGTACATCAAAACTTTGGTTATTTAGCATAACTGTATGTGTGTCATTTCTTAAGAAGCCTTTTTCCATTAAGAGGTGTGATTGTCTTATGAAATCTGTTCATGATAATCCACAAAGGTTTTTTCAGCATATTCTTTTGGGCTTCATATCAACTCACTCAGCCAGTTGTTAGTTGTAATCCTGCATCACTAGATCACAGCAGTTAGGTTCCTCCCTTCTTCCGGGGTCCAGCTAACAATAATTTTATTCCTTCCCACAGCCTGTCATTCTTTCACAAACTTTTTATTCATATTCTGTTATCTTTTTATTCTTTCCTTTCCTACTATCCTAGTTTGTGTATTCCCTGTTGTCCATAGTTATAAAAGCAACAGTAAGAGTTAGAATTTCAATAGATTTGTTAAAATACTTAAAAACTATTCAAGAAATAGAAACTGGCATATCTTTAGCCAGTTCAACCCAGCTATGCCACTTGCTGGTTGGGCTAATTAACCTCTTTCTGTGACATCTCAAGAGCAAGCATAATAGTAGTACATAAATAGTAGTACATAGTGGTTAGAATGAGGGTTCTGGAGTTACCGGAGAAAAGGGGGTTCTTGATAAACATCACAGGAAGGAATTCCAGGACTTACCAAAATTAAGCAATGCCAACAAAGCCAAGCAAGCTGAGCAAATAGAGGATTTATTAAAAGAAAGAAAGAGAATGTATTTCCAAAATAATGGGCATCGGCAGGCCAGGAAAAAAGGCAACTACACCGAAGAACAAAGAAATTGAAGATTATATTCAAATGGGGCACAAAATATTTAGGGGTGGCATTACATGCATTCCCAGGGCAGGTCTTTGCTGACCACTGGGGGAAGTGGGATATCCTTGTTTTTACTTGACTTTTGTCAGAACTGTTATGGCCACACGGGGTGGAGATTTCTCCCTGCCTGCAATGCTAATAGTGGTATAATCTATTACAATTAGCTGTAGCTGCACCTTTTCTTAAGAATGATGTCAGCATTCTTTTTCAGTTTTCTGCACTTCCTTCTTCCCTTCCTTCCCACTCTGGCCCCCGTGGCCTTGTGCCCTGTTCTTTCTGCCAACAGTAACACTGGCAGTGAGTTCAAATCTTTGTTCTGACACTTATTTGCTGTCTAACCTTTGTCAAATTTACTTAACCTTTCTAAATTGCAATTTGCTCTTCTATAGTCTAATAATATCCATAGCACCTGCCTCTTGAGATTGTTGTATGGAATATGATATGAATGTAAAACATTTAGCACAGTGCCTGGCACATCTTAAGTGCCAAACGCATATTAGATGTTCTTCAGAAAAACACATTGCAGGGTCAAAATCAATAAACTAAAACTCGGGCCGGCCGAGTGGCTTAGTTGGTTAAGAGCTTGCTCAAGAGTGTGAGCTGAGGTCTGAGCAATAGCAGTTTGATGCCCAGCCAGAGCTGACTGAGCTGCCAACAGGTGGCAGGATGGCTCAGCTAAAAAAAAATAAAAATGAAAAAATAAACTAAAACTCTGATATGTAAAACAATGTAGCTTTTCAGACTTAATTTTGTTCCTTCTGTTGAGGGGGCAAAAGTAAAATTTCCCTTCACAGGTCAATGTCTCTTCCAGTTTCAAATGGTATTGTTCAGATTATGTCCCCATTTCTCAGGAGGACTCTTCTCTCTGCCCTATCTGCCTTGATCCCTCTCCCTACTCCTTCTCTGTTCTGATTGCTATCTGGGCACAGAGATCAGGGTATATGACCTTCTGGTAGCAGGAGAGATTTCTTTCCTGAGAGAGATCTTTCTGTGCTGGTTGCCACTGACTTCTGATGTGTAACTCATGCCACCGCTTCTTTGAGGGAGTGTCTGCTGCTGTCCTTTCTGCATCTGCTGTTGATGGCTTTGTGGCTGGTAATAGCTTGTGGTCTGTTTTCCAGTCAAGGAAAATGCAAGATGGCTGTTGCTTTTGGGAAAGTTCTCCATCATGTCCCACTGATGACTGAGCTCCCACTTAATGTTTACTGATGCTGATGAACTTATGTGATCCAGCCTCATCATTCCCCTCTGCACTCCCTCATCCCTTCATGTTGCTTATCTATATCATTGTTTTCACTCTACCTTGGCACAATGGACCTGCAAGCCATTCTTTTATTAAAATTCCAAATGGAAAGTGAGATTTGAGCATTCTTTTTGCTTTTCCCATGACTTCAAACTATCTGGGGTAGACTTTTTTTTTTTTTTAATTGGGGAATTTGGGGAGGGGAACAGTGCTAGGGAATTGGGGAGGGGGAAAAGACAAGTTGTTCTTCAGTCTTCATTGTGGAGGGCGCCAGTCGCCATCTGGCTGTCTGTCGGCAGCTTGTGGCCTCTAAGCTCTAGGTGTTGTGCTCCAATTCTAGTTGCAGGTGGGTGTAGCCACCATTCCATGCAGGAGTTGAACCAGAAGCCTTGTTATTAAGAGTGCATGCTCTTTCCACTGGGCCATCTAGGTGACAGCTCAGCTCAAGGTGCTGAGTTCAGTCTTAGTTGTGGGTGGGCGTACGTAGCTCACCATTGAACAGGTAGTCTTGTTGTTAGGAGCATGTGCTCTCACCAGCTGAGCCATCCTGCCACCTGTTAGCAGCTCAGTGGCAGTTCAGCTCAGGTGCAGCATCACTGGCCGATGTGGGAATGGAACTGGTGACCCTGTTGCTCAGAGCTCACGCTCTTAAGCTAACTCTTTTTAAAAAAAAAAAATTATTTATTTTTATTACTATTTTTAAAAAATTAGTTTTAGATGTACAACACAGTGCAATAGTTATACTTTTTACCCCTCAAAGTGACAACCCATCTCCCCCAATCTGCCACCCACTCCCCCCTCCCCTGATATCATACATATCTATTACAATTCCATTGACTCCACTCCCACACTATACTCCACATCCCGTGACTATATATATTCAGTTTTAGTTGACATTCTTAAGCTAACTCTTAACCAACTGAGCCACTCAGCTGATCCTATCTGGGGTATTCTTATTGCATCTTTCCTAAAGTTTCACTATGAGAGGTTTGGAGGCTGAACTGAGGACTTCCCTTGATGACCTCTCTCTACCCTCTTTTCTTTTCCCAGTCCCCAAAGGGTTTCCTACTTCTCCTTTCTAGGTGGTGGGAATGCCATAACTTTATTTTTGCCTACTTCATGGATTTTGTAAGACTCTGATCAAGCTGGCCATACTTGACTCTCTCTTTTTTTTTTTTAAAGATTTTTATTGAGGAATTGGGGGAGGGGAACAGCGTTGGGGAACCAGGGAAGGGGAACAGACAAATTGCTGTCCTTTTTGTTCTTCAGTCTAGTTTTGGAGGACGTTGCTTCACTGGCCCATGTTGGTATCATCATTGCGCTCTTCCCGGGTGAGGCAGATTGGTCGCAGGCCTCTGGACAGCCGCTCACAGCGGCTATTGGCAGCTCACTCCAGCTGCTGGCCGCTCACACTAGCTGCCTGCCACTCACTGTAGCTTATGGCAGCCCACTGCAGCAGGGACTGCAGCCCAGCTCCAGGTGGAGCTGTTGTTCACCATCTTAGCTGTAGAGGGCAGTGTCACTGGCCCTCATATGTGGGATCCGAACCGGGGCCGCTGGTGTCCCATGCCAGCTCTTAACCAATGTGCCTCTTAGCCGGCCCATACTTGAGTCTCTTGATGTATGAAGGGTATTAAATACCTTTTTGAGAATATTGTCCCCTAAACATACAGACAAACACACAAACAAATAAATGTAGCTTTCAAGTCTTATCTGTTATTGTGTGCTAGAATTCTTGTTTGAAGATCAAAGCTAAGCAATACTTGTTTTTCTCCCCAAAATAATGAATATTGTTGATTAAGGAGGATAACACAACATATGGGAAATGAAATTTATATCAGTTTAACATTTCAAAATATACTTATTATTTCTATTTGTTATAGAAAGGTATTATTACAAAGTAGAAAAATCATTACTTGTAATTCCATCTCCGAGAAATAATCATTGTTAATGATGTTCTCTAGGCTTTGTGCTATTTTGGTGATTTAGAGCAAGTTACCTTACTATCTGATCCTCACTTTCTTTCTCTGTTAAATGGGAATAACTCCTTCTTTCACAGAAGATTGTTTTAATTTAAGATGTCACTTTTATCATAGAGGAAATGATTTATATAATTAGTTCTGATTTTATCTATTTCTGTTGCAATATTCTACTCTAATTTATATATCTTTATAGTACATTTTAATATTTGGTAAAACATTATATGTCTTTAATTATCTTTATTTATTTTATTCTATTTTTTTTGAGGGGAGTGTCACTGGCCCTCACATGTGGAACCGAACCAGGGCTGCTGGCTTCCCAAGCCAGCACTTAACCACCGCGCCACTCGGCTGGCCCTGTCTTTAATTATCTTGTTACACATCTTTTCAAGTTATTTTGCCAAATATAATTTGTTCTTTCAAGTAAACATTGGAATTATTGTGTTAACTTCTTAAACATTTCATTGGTATTTTCATTATGGTTGCCTTAATGTTTGTGGTTTTAAACATTCTAATAAACAGATCTCTCTTCTGAGCCTCAGTAAGGTTGGATAGTTTTCATCATATAATATGTTTCACATTTCTTACTATGATATTTCCTAGGCATTTTATGTTGCTGGTGACTGTATAAAATAAGGCTTTTTCTCTGTTATATTTCTGAACTGATTACTGGTGGCCTATAGATATAAAAAATTGTTGACTTTTGTATATTTTAAAACTAGCTACCTTACTGACTTCTCCTACTAGTGAATTTTCATTTGATTTACTTACATTTTCCACTTAGAGATGGATCATTTGAAAATACAGGTTAATTTGTCCCTGTGTTTCTAAAATTTATCAATTAAAAACATTTTTTTCTGTCCTTTATTGCACTGGCTATAACTTCCAGAAAAGTGCTATATAATAATGAGTGCACTGCTCTTGCTCCTGGATTTAAAGGGAATAGGCTCTAGTGTTTCATCATTAACTATAATATTGGCTATTTATATACAATAACTATTTTCTAATAGATTAAGGAGGCTTCTAGTACCAGCAAGGGTATTTATTTATTTATTTATTTATTTATTTATTTATTTTTTGAGGGCAGTGTCACTGGCCCTCGTATGTGGGACTGAACCAGGGCTGCTGGCTTCCGAAGCCAGCGCTTAACCACCACGCCACTCGGTCGGCCCTATATTTATTTTAATATTGCATTTATTTTAATTATTTTTAATCTTTGCATTTATTAAAATAACCATTTTTTAAATCTTCTGAGGCTTTGAAGTGACTAATTAATCGACTGGTATATTTAACATGTTACTAGATTTTCACGCTTGCGACCAGAGACACCAAGGATGAAACAGAGATGCAATGCAGAGAACGGGGAGGACAGACAACGCAGTCTGAGCTCGCATCCTCACTGACTTCAGTCTTTTATTAGAGATAACAGAGAAACAGGTGGTAGAAAATTACAAGTACACCCCTAAAGCTAAGGAAGAAATACTTAGTGTAAGAATTGTTTTTTGTTTCAAGAGGAGCAAAACAGTTTCAAGGACTCTGGTTTCACACACACTGTTTTCAGTGGCAAGCATCCAGCCTCCCTCGGTTGACTACTGAGCTTTTGCTCAAGGCAGCAACCTTACAATTTTAGTTGCAGGGGCCTATATGGGGAAGTCCCTAATGTGTCCCTACACTAGATTAACGTGTTATTTGTATTAATAGGGAGATTACTTTGTGATTTTCTTCTTTGTTCGCTATTAGACTTTGGAATTAGAATATTGCTGGTTTGGGAAAATGAATATTTTTCTATGCTTTGGAACACTTTAAATTATATGGGAATTATTCTTTCCTCAAAGCTTTGCTAGAACTTACTAGTAAAATTGTCTAAACACAGTACAATGTTTGTGTAGTTATTTGCTAGGCAAAAATTTCCATTTCTTCCATGGTTATTGGTATCCAGATGGGTCACCTTCTCAAGCCATTTCTGGAAGTTTATGTGTTTTCAGAAAATCATGTGTTTCATCCTTATTTTCAGAACTTTTAGCTTGGAGTGGTACATTTAAATTTCTTATACCATTATAAGTGCTCCTATATTTGTGAATAAAACCTATTTCTCACTTTTAATGATTTGAATGTTTTCTGTTTAAATCTGTAAGATGTTTGTCTATTTTATTGATATTTTCAAAGAAATTAGCTTTAGGGTTTTTCAAATATTTATTTATTTATTTATTTATTTATGATTTTTTATAAGAGTTTATTTGGGCCAAACTGGTGACATATACTGGGAAACAAGATCTCAAATGCTCCACCTGTTTTTTATTTTCTAATAATTTCTGTGTTTATATTAACTTATTTTTCCTCATCTCTCATGCTTTTGTTCTTTTTTTGGATATTTTTCAAATTTCTTTTTATTTTCTATCTTTAAAAATTAAAATGCTTAAGACTATGAATTTTTAAATATAGTTTTAAATATATTTAAATACAGTTTTAAATATATATTTAAAATTTTTAAATATAGTTTTAAATATATATTTAAACTTTTAAATATAGTTTTCTTCATCATATCAATATTGATTTGTAGGTTTTGTGGTTTTTATAGTTTTAATGTTCTGTAACTGCATTTTAAAACTTTTGTAAAAATTTAGTATTATTTACAAACTGCACATATCTGAAGTGTACAATTTGATGTATTCTTGTTGAAGTAAAATTTATGTACAGTGATATGCATATATCTTAACTATATAATTTGATGAGTTTTTGACAAATCTGTGTAAGCAACACATCAAGCAAGATATATAACTTCTCACTCCTTAGGCCCCTTTCCACTTAGTTTACCTACTCTGGACAACCACTTTTATGATTTTTATCATCACTGAGTCATTTTGTCAATTCTTGAACTTCATATAAATGAAATCACACAGTATGTATTCCTTTGTGTCTGACTTTTTCCCCTCAACATAATGATTTTTATTTTTATTTACTTAATTAATTTACTTTTGAGAATTTTTATAATAGTTTATTTGAGCCAAACTGATAACAATTGTCAGGAAGCAAGATCTCAAATCCTCCTCAGCACAATGGCTTTTACATTAATACATATTGTTGCTTGTATTTGCAGTTCATTTTTTAAAAAAGGGCTGAGTTTAAAGTTGCTGAAATTAAAAACATCCATTGTATGACCATACCACAACTTGTTTATCTTATTTTCTGTGGATGGACTTTTGGGGTGTTTCCAGTTTTTGGTTATTACGAGTATGAATAAAGCTGCTTTGACAATCCCATAAAAGTCTTTTTGTGGATGTGTTTTCATTTCTTTTGGATAAATACTTAGTAGACTTGCTGGGGAAAAGGGAAGATATATGCTTAGTTTTTATAAAACTTCCCAAACTGTTTATCCAGTCATTTTACCATTATGTACTTCATCCAGAAATGCATGAGGCTCCAGTTGTTCCACATCAATAATTGGTATTGTCAGTCTTTCTATTTTATTGGATATAAAGTAGGATGTCATTGTGGTTTTAATTTGTATTTCTCTGATGGCTAGTGATATTGAGCATCATTTTGTATTTATTTGCCATTCACATAATATTTTTTGTGAAGTATCTGTTCAAGCCCTTAACCTATTTTTTAATTGGGTTGTCTTTTTGTTATTTGAGTTGTAGGAATTCTTTATGTACTCTACAAGTTCTTTGTGAGATTTATGTATTGTAAATATTTTCTTCTCATCTGTGGTCTGCCTTTTTTTTCAGTGTTTTCTGAAGAATAGACTTTAATTTTAATGAAGTCCATTGTAATAAATTTTCCTCTTTTATGGTTTTTGCTTTTTGTGTTTCATTTAAGAAATCTTTACCTACCTGGACATTGCAAATATATTGTATATTTTCTTCTAAAAGCTTTTTGTTTGATCTTATCATTATCCCAAATTACCTTTTGGGATGAAGTAACCTTTCATTTTTTTCCCCATTGGATATCCAGCTGTTCCAGTACCATTTGTAGAAAAGGGTATCCACTTCCTATTTAATTAGCTTGGTTCCTTTGTTGAAAATCTGTTGATTGTATTTTGTAGGTCTATTTCTGGACTTTTATTCTGCTTCTGTAATTGCAGTTTTGATATTCTCTTTGATCTATGAATTATTTAGGAATGTACTGTCATCTTTAACAACAACTCTAACTTATGACCCAGAAAACCACTATGTTAGAGCCATGTCAAGACTGGGTCGAATGGTTATAACCATGAGCAACAATGTCCAGTAATACTCTAAAGCAGTAGTTCTCAAACCTAGAAGTATACAGGGAAAAAACAGCATATTTTGGCATTCCATCCCAGTTTCAGTGTGAAAATGGGAATTTATGTTTTTAAAAAGCTCTCCAGGGCCGGCTGAGTGGCACATTGGTTAAGAGCTGGCTTGGGATGCCAGTGGCCCCGGTTCCAATCCCACATATGAGGGCCAGTGACACTGCCCTCTATAGCTAACAAAAGCTCCACCTGGAGCTGGGCTACGAGCCCCGGAGACGGTGTAGGCTGCAGCCCCTGTTGCAGTGGGCTGCCATCGGCTACAGTGAATGTCCGGCAGTAAGCGTGAGCTGCCAATAGCCACGGTGAGTGACCATTCAGAGGCTGGTGACCGATCTGCCTCATCCAGGAAGAGTGCAATGATGATACCAACATGGGCCAGTGAAGCAACATCCTCTACAACTAGACTGAAGAACAAAAAGACAGCAACTTGTCTGTTCCCCTTCCCCAATTCCCCAATAAAAAAATCTTTAAAAAAAAAAAAGCCCTCCAGGTGAATCTGAGACATCCTGTCAGTTTGGGAATCATTGCCCTATGCATCACCTCTTACAGCAAAGAATAGACTTACCAGTTACACTTTGAGATCTCAGTGGGTTCACTGTGTTTCTTTTTGTACAGAGTAGATGTTCAAAAAAAGGGAAACAGAAAATTAGCCTGTTATTGCTTCAGGCATTGAAATGAACATGATCTCAGGTCGTCTTTGAATGATATTCTACTTAATTTGGGAGGATAAAATGTTTACTATTATTGTAATACATTTAAGATATTTTGTATGTTATTTAACTACTGGATTCTGGATGACTGTTTTTCTCTTCACATATGGTTATTTGAAGTTTCAGGGAGGAATCTTTGGGTCCATGGAGGTGTATGCCTTCTTTATTCCAGGTTTAATGGATAAGAAAAGCTCTAAGAAAACCAAGAGGTGTGTCAAATAAAGTTCACTGCGGTTCTGGACAAGAGAGAAGGACCTAGAAATAATGATTTTTGCAGGGACTTACAATCTCAATGTATTGGTGAGAATATTTTTAAAATTTAGTTTCTCAGTAGATAACTACATTTAAAAATTAACATCTTGGTGATTTTCAACTAGGGATGATTTTGTGTTCTCGGGGACACTTGATATTATATAGAGACATTTTTGATTGTCAACTGGGAGGGGTGCTACTGGCATCTAGTGGGTAGAGACCAGGGATGCTGCTAAACACTCTACAATGCACAGGCAGCTCTCCACAAAATAGAATCATGCCACCCAATCAAAGAAACTAAGACCTGTTCTTTGAAAAAATAAACAAAAGAGACTTTAGCCAGACTCATCGAGAGAGAGAGAGAGAGAGAGAGAGAGAGAGAGAGAGAGAGAGAGAGAGAGCCAAATAAATAAAATCTGAAATGAAAGGAGTGACAATCAGTACCACAAAATTACAAAGGATTGTAAGAGAACACGATGAACAATTATACACTAACAAATTGTACAACTTAGAGGAAATAGACAAATTCCTAGAAACGTAATGCTCCAAGACCGAATCAGGGAGAAACAGAAAATCTGAACAGACCAATTACTAGAAACAAATTGAATCAATCATCAAAAAACTCCCCAAAACAAAAGAACAAGACCAGATGTCTTCACAGGTGAATTCTACCAAGCATTCAAAGAAGAATTAATACCGATCCTTCTCAAACTATTCCAAAAAATTGAAAAGGAAAGTTCCCAAATTCATTCTATGAGGCCAGCATTACCCTGATACTAAACCCAGACAAATATATTACAAACAAAAGAGAAAATTACAGGCCAATATTCCTGATGAACACACATACAAAAATCCTCAACAAATTATTAGAAAACCAAATTCAGAAATACATTAAAAAGATCATATACCATGATCAAGTGGATTTATTTCTGGGATGCAAGGTTGGTTCAATATCCACAAATCAATTATGTGATATACCACATAAACAAAATGAAGGATAAAAATCATATGATCATATCAATAAATGCAGAAAAATTATTTGATAAAATTCAACATCTATTTACAATAAAAATTCTCAAAAATGTGGGTATAGAAGGAGCATAATATAAGAAAGGCTATATATGACAAACTGACAGCTAATATATTCTATGGTGAAAAGCTGAAAGCTTTTCCTCTAATGTCAGGAACAAGACAAAGATACCCACTATCACCACTTCTATTCAACATAGTATTGGAAGTCCTACGTACAACAGTCAGACAAGATAAAGAAATAAAAGGCATCCAAATTGGAGAGGAAGAACTAAAACTGTCACTATTTGCAGATGACATGGTATATATAGAAAAGCCTAAAGATTCCACCAAAGAACTATTAGAACTAATAAATGAATTTAGTAAAGTAGAACGATCACAATTAATGTTCAGAAATATGTTGCATTTCTATACACAAATAATAGACTGGCAGAAAAAGAAATTAAAACAATTCCATTTACAACTGCCTCAAAAAAGAATACAATACCTAGGAATAAATTTAACTAGGAAAGTAAAAGACCGTTACATCAAAAGACATTGAAAGAAATTGAAGACACAAATAAATGGAAGGATATACTGTGCTCATGGAATGGAATAATTAATTTCATTAAAATGTCCACACTACCCAAAGGAATCTGCAGGTTTAGTGTAATCCCTATCAAAATGCCAATGGCATTTTTCATAGAACTAGAACAAATAATCCTAAAATTTATATGGAATCACAAAAGACTGCCTGTCTCCATTCCTCTCTGCGCTGTGTTCTGAGTAATTTCTTTAAATGTATGTTTCTTCCATTTTACTACAGTAGTCCTCCCTTAATCCACAGTTTTGCTTTCTGCCGTTTTAGTTACCTGTGGTCAACTGTGATTTGAACATATTAAATGGAAAATTCCAGAAATAAACAGTTCCTAAGTTTTTATTTGTGCACCATTCTGAGTAGAGTAATGAAATTTCACATCCTACCATCCTACCCAGGATGTGAATCATCCCATTCTCCAGTGTATCCATGCTGTATACACCACCTACCGATTAATCACTTAGCTGCCTCAGTTATCAGATCAATTTTTGAGATATCACAGTGCTTCTGTTCAACTCACCCCTATTTTATTTAATAATGCCTCAAAGTGCAGGAGCAGTGATTCTGGCAATTCAGATATGCCAAAGAGAAGCCGTAAAGTGCTTTCTTTCTTTTTTTTTTTTATTAGTTTCAGGTGTACAACACAATGCAATAGTTATACTCTTTACCCCCCAAAGTGACAACCCCCCTCCCCCAGTTCTCCACCCCACTCCCCCCCCATATCATACATATCTATTACAATTCCTTTGACTCCCTGTAAAGTGCTTTCTTTAAGTGAAAATATGAAAGTTCTCAATAAGGCATTTTATCATAGCATCACAAGAATGGTGAATATAGTACAATAAGATATTTTGACAGAGACCACATTCACAAAACTTATTACAGTATATTGTTATAATTGTTCTGTTTTATAATCAGTTGTTAATCTCTTACTGTTCTTAATTTATAAGTTAAATTTGATCATAGCTATGTATGTGTTCAAAAAGACAGTACATATAGGATATGGTACTGTGTGGTTTCAGGAATCTGCTAGGGGTCTTGGAATATATCCCTTGTGGGTCCTTCTGTCTTCATCTTTGTCCAATCTGCTGTTTAACTCATCCACAGAGTTTTCAATTTTAATGACTACATTTTTCATATCTGGACCTATTTATTTCTTTTACAAATCTATGTGATATTTTTGTTACATAATATCTTTTAATGTATTTGATTCTATTTTGTATGCCTTTAATAATTTTAAATGCTTATAGTATTTAACGACAAGTCTTATCTGAAGATCTCGGAGGTTAAATTCCATGATTTTTAAAATTCTTGCTTATGCTAGATCGTTTTCTTGTGTTGTTGTATAATTTTGAGTTGTGATCTTATAATTGGTGGGATTTATCTATGGGAATTCTATGTGGTTTGGTTTGAGTGTGTGAATTCAGAAAGTGTTTGCATTTGTTTCTGTTAAATTTCCCTATGGAATTATCCTCACCTTGTTTTCTTATTTACTTAATTATTGGATTGGGGTTTCCTGAACTGAACAGGTAGTGTAGATTAGAATTTCAGATCTTTATCAAGACAGGTCTGGGCTTACTAACTCTCAGGGGGGGATTTTCCCTTTTTATCAGAGTCTAGGACAAAACAGACAAGATGTTTTATCATCTTTCATTATCAGTGGGTGTATTCTTTCCCAATCCACTCTTTCTCTGAGAGTAGCCTTTTGAAGGTTTAGGCTTATTTATGCAGGGATTTCAAGCTCACAACCTGGCCTCCTTTTGAGTTAAAGCAAGAAAGCCAGTGAGGGTGGAGAATTATGAATGAGGGTCAATAGTGGTAGGATATGAAGTTAGAGGTAATGAGAGGCAAGAACATGCCTTGTGAGTCATGATAAGATATTTTGTTCATACTCTGAATGAGATGAAAACTCATTGAAGAATTTTGATCAAAGATATGACATGCAAGAATGTGACCTGATTTATATTTTAAGTGGATTTGTCGATTGTGTTGAAAATCACATTCCAAGGATAAAAACAGGGAGAACTACTTGAATGCTATTGCAATGTTTTGGGTTAGAAATGATGATGGTATACACTTGGGTGGTTACAATGATGGTAGTGAGAAGTGACAAAATTCTGGATATAGTTTGAAAGTAAAGGAAATAGGATTTGTTAATGGACTGAATATAGAGCATATTTGAAACATTTCAATGTTCTTAGGACTGGAAAATTGGCAAAAAAAATATATTGCTATTAGATGAGAAAGACTTCATAGAACAGGTTTGTGGAGGAAAATCAATAAATTGTTTTTGGACACTTAGACTTAAGCTTGATATGCCTGTTAAACCATACAAATGGAGATGTTGGCTGGCCACTGAATATATGAGTCTGGGAAAGTTCAGAGGAAATGTATACATTATACCTATAACTTTGGGAATTGTCAGGTTACATATATGGTATAAAATTCCATGGGACTTTATAAGATTATCTATACATTTAAAAAAATGTGTTTGTTATAAATCATCTAGAATTTCTCAATATTTTATAGCAGATGTGTTTTTAGATTATATTGTCTACCACATTAGGACAAATAGAAGTGGTAATTTCTATTGTGGTAAAATATATATAAAAAAAATTGTGGTAAAATACATATAACATAAAATTTACCATTTACCAGCTATTTTTATGTGTATAATTCAGTAGTGTTCAGTATATTTACATTGTTGTTCAACCACAACTTTTTCCTATTCTTCTTTTTTAAAAAAAATCTGAGCCATCCATGCCACCTATTAGCAACTCAGCGGCAGCTCAGCTCGGTCTGGATATCGAACTGCTGTTGCTCAGAGCTCAGCTCACACTCTTGAGAGCGAGCTCTTAACCAACTGAGCCACTTGGCCGGCCCTTTCAACCACAACTTTTTATCTTGCAAAACTGAAACTCTATATGCATTAAATAAACTCCCCATTTCTCTCTCCCCCCAACCCCTGGAAACCACCATTCCACTTTCTGTTTATATGAGTTTGACTACTCTAAATACCTTATACAAATGAAATCATACAGTATTTCTCTTTTTGTGACTGGCTTATTTTGTCCTCAAGGTTCATCCATGTTGTAGCATGTGTTAAAACTTTCTTCCTTTTTAAAACTGAAAAATATTGCATTTTATATATATGTCACATTTTGTTTATCCATTTCTGTGTCAATTTACATTTGGATTGCTTCCTTGTCTTGGCTATTGTGAATAATGCTGTTATGATCATGGGTGTGCAAATATCTTTTTGAGACCCTGCTTTGATTCTTTTAGATATATACCTAGAAGTGGTATTGCTAGGTAATTCGTTTTAATTGTTAAAATTGAGATTTTAATCTGACCAGCCCCATCCAATGCACACAAAGGATCCAAGTGGCGTTTAAGTGCGTAATGAAAAGATGTAAATATCTAAGGAATTTAGGCATTTGATGAACACTTCCTATGGAAAGAAAAACCAAAAAATCACACAGATAAACGGAACCCAGAAGAAACAATGCAAAGAATTAAAGAAAACTCCAAAAAATTAAATAATAGTAGGGGCTGGCCATATGGCTCAGTTGGTTAAGGGTGAGAGCTCGGGTGCGAGCTCTGAGCAACAGGGTCGCTGGTTCAATTCCACATTGGCCAGTGAGCTGCACCCAAGCTAAGCTGCCACTGAGCTGCCAACTGGAGGCAGGATGGCTCAGCTGGTGAGAGCACATGCTCTTAGCAGCAAGGTTGCCAGTTCAACACCTGTGTGGGATAGTGGGCTATGCATCCCAGCAGCTAAGATAGAACACGGCACCTTGAGCTGAGCAGCCGCGAGCTGCTGATGGGGGACTGGCTGGATGGCTCAGTGTGCAACAAAGTTGTTGGTTTGACTCCCGTATGGGAGAGTGGACTACGCCCCCCACCCGCTGCAACTAGATTGAAAGCGACTAACGACTACTGGACTTGGAGCTGAGCTTGCACCCTCCACAACTAAGATTGAAGGACAACAACTTGACTTGGAGCTGATGGGTCCTGGAAAAAATATACTGCACCCTCTACAACTAAGATGGTGAACAACAGCTCGACCTGGAGCTGGGCTGCCGTGAGTCGCTAACGACGGCATAGGAGGCAGTGAGGCTGGCCGGCAGCGTGCAATTTCGTGAGATTCTCTGACCCTCCGTGAATGGCCATCCAACGGCTGGTGACCAATCTGCCTCAGCCGGGAAGAGTGCAATGATCACATTACCAACATGGTCCAGTGAAGCGACGTCCTCCACAACTAGACTGAAGAACAAAAGGACAGCAACTTGTCTGTTCCCCTTCCCTGATTCCCCAATGCTGTTCCCCTCCCCCAATTCCCCAATAAAATCTTTTTAAAAAAATACAGATTAATAAAAAAGAAAATATTTCCCCTCCTGAAACACATTGATAGCTTACCATTTTACTTGAAATATAATCTAGACTCCTGTTAACAGATTATTCATGATATATCTAGCCTTGGCCACCTTCCTGCCTTTCACTTTCCTCCTTGGAAACCATGAGCTTCTGGAACTCAGTAGCAAATGCCTCAAAACACTGTGGATGCTGCTTCTCTTAAAGTTATCAAACCATCCCCTGCTTGCTTAAAGCCTTCTTCGTTTTCTGTTGACGTACCTGGCAGTTTACTTATGAGGTCCCTGTACAAGACCTTTGCCTTCTCACGGATAAAGTTCTCGGTTACAGTATCACCTTCTAGTTGCTTCTTGTTTATGCAAACCAGAAGCAACTTTTCTACACCTTCCAGAACACGTGGCCATTGCTTTGATATTCTCATGACTTCTTTTGCTGCATCTAGCCCCCTTATTTCTTTTTTCTTCTTTAATGCTGTGCAAATCATTGACATAGACTTCTTATAAATCTTGCAATTTTGGCCACCCCTATACCTCATTCATACTTCTCGATGATTTCCTTCTTAACTTACACCATAATCATCTCTTTCTTCTTACTACCTTTCTTATCAACCCTTTTCTGCATGGGGGCCATTGTATACACTCATACAGATGTTGACTACAGTACAGTATTAATAAATTCTTATATACTGTATTTAATGTAATAGGCAGCAGAGGAAAGGGTCTATATCTGCAGGTAGTCTGACCTAGAATGAAGCAAAGCATACCTAAGCTTACTCTTGTATGGAAAAGCAAAGGACTGTCCATAGGTGCTTTCAAGTGACAAAAATACACGTGCCAGTTGTGGGCACCTTCCAACATTCTGAAAAATCACTGATTTCTGCCAAACACCATGGCCTGATACCAAGCACCCAAGCATGGAAGACAATCACCCACAATCCAGGAGAGAGAGAGAGAGAGAGAGAGAGAGAGAGAGAGAGAGAGAGAGAGAGAGAAGAACCATTGGCTCAATTGTGATCATGTGAATTTGGCATCACGTACTACTCATATTGCAAGACACTGTTCGTTTATCAAGTTAAAATTTATTAGAAATATTTGCTCGGTTTTTTTTTTATTGTTGTTTTTGAGGGCAGTATCACTGGCCCTCATATGTGGGACCTGAACCGGGGCCACTGGCTTCCCAAGCCAGCACTTAACCAGCACTTAACCACCACGCCACTCGGCCGGCCCAAAATGTTTGCTCGTTTTGCAGAACACTCACAGAACAAGTTACTCACAATCCAAGATTTTACTGGGTATTGTATGTTATATGTAATTTATAGTATAGTATATAGTAGATATTATAGTATATATTGGGGTGTTGGAAAAGTCATGATGTATTTTCTCTGTTTTTCATTGCAAAAATGCATCGTGACTTTTCTGAGAACCCAATAGTATGTATTATACTATATATAATATTTAAAATTATATATATATATAAATTTTTAAAAGTATATTTTAAATAGTCTAAAAATGATAAGACATTTCTCTACCTGCCCTCATTCAAATTTTGTTATTTGCAACATTCCTACATTATCACAGTTTATAATATTTACATTCTGTTATCCAACAATAATCTCCATAGTTTTGTTTCTTTTGGCTAGTACTGTAGTTAAGTGAATTCAGTAATTGTCATCATTCTGTTTGTAAGAGTTTTTTCCATTTATCTCTTGTTTAGCTGAAGTTGGTCTGTGGTACTTAAATGATTTTTATTTAAATATAGTTAACATGCAATATTATGTTATTTTAGGGTATGCATCATAGTTATTCAACAGTACCCAGCTGGCACTATACATAGTTCTTACCATGTTATTGATTATATTCCCTATGCTAAAGAATTGATCACCATGATAAGTCCAGCAAACTTCTGACACTACCACACTATCACAGTATTATTGACTTATTCCCTATGCTGTATATTATATCCCCAAGACTTATTTGTTTTATATCTGGGTATTTGAACCTCTTATTCTTTTTTATCTTTCCAACCCCTTTTTAATTTTTTAATTACAGTTGACATTCAATATTGTTTTATATTAATTTCAGGTGTACAGCATAGTGGTTAGACATTTAATATAATTTGCAGAGCAATCCCTCTGACTAGTACCCACCTGGCATAGTTATGCATAGTTATTACCATATTCTTGATTATATACCCTATGCTTTACTTTACATCCCCATGACTATTTCATAACTACCAATTTGTATTTCTTAATCCCTTCACCTTTTTAACCCTCCCCGCAAACTCCCTCCCATCTAGATTCACTCTGGTAAATCTAGTACCCATCTGACACCATACAATTATTATAATATTATTGGCTATATTCCTTGTGCTATATCCTATATCCTCATGACTACTGTGCAGCAACCAATTTGTACTTCTTAATCCCTACCCCTTTTTCACACACCCCATTTGCCCTTCAATCTGGCAATCACCAAAATCTTCTCTGTATCTATGAGTTTGTTTCTGTTTTATTTATTTTGTTCTTTAGATTCCACTTATAAGTAAAATTGTATGACATTTGTCTTTCACTGTCTGACTTACTCCAATCAGTATAAGGCAGGCGGTATGTACAGAAAAGCCACTGGAAGAGGTTTGGGTATACCTGAAAGTTGGGTGGGGCAGGGTCACAGATCATTAGGCTATGGTGAACAAATGGTGTCAGCCAGCCTGAGTCTACACACCAGGAAGGGGGAAGGCTCAACAAAGAAACAGTGGCTTCCACCAGCTCCTCCATCCAGGAGAAAGCTGCCCCTCCAGCCCCTATCCCAACGCCAGACAACTCAGCCCCTCCCCCCAACCCCTACCCCCCAATTTCCTTGTTGCCTCTCCAGCTGCTGTCACAGCACTGGAGCTCAAAGGGAAGTCCATGCGTGGTCTCTTTAAGAGGGGCGCCTGGGACTCTAGCCACTCTCCATGTCACTCAGCCATATTCTCCACTAGTTTTCATAACCAGAAATTAGTGAACTTCTCTTCCTGGCAATGGAACCCTGGGTTGGGAAGCCTGGCATGGTGCTGGGACTCCTTGCTCCTCCTGGGTGTCCTTTGCAGCTGAGATATCCCTCCCGAGTTTTATAGTGTGGGACCAGCCCATTCCAGGTCTCTGCCCCTACCAGTCTGGCTTCTTCTGTATATCTGTAGTTGTAGGGCTTCTGTTCAGTAAGATTTCAGGTGATTCTCAATGATGGTTGTTTTGTAGTTTAATTGTAACTTTAATGTGGTCATGAGAGAAGGTAAGCATAGCATTTACTCTACTATCTTGACCAGAATTCACTGGTCTTCTACATTTTTTAAAAGAAGGGCTCACTGAGACTATATCCCCCGAATTTGTTATAATAGTTGGACTAAAAAAGTGGTATAATCTGTAAATAACCTGAGATTTATTTGATATGAGGTGAGAATACAAATTAACTTCTAACTTACAGAAATGTATGATATCTACTGAAACATTTTTGCTTATTACTTCTTTAACATTCAGAAAGATGAAACTGTCCAAGGACAAATGAAGAACTAATATATGCTTTCCTTTGAGGAAACAGATTTTAAACAGAAAAATATGTGTTCAGTGAATTTAAAGGTTTAGGGGAGAAAAAAGTTCAAGTAACAAACTACATTTATTTATTTATTTTTTAAAAGATTTTATTGGGGAATTGGGGGAGGGGAACAGAACTGGAGAATGGGGGAAGGGGAACAGACAAGTTGCTCTCCTTTTGTTCTTCAGTCTAGTTGCGGAGGATGTTGCTTCACTGGCCCATGTTGGTATCGTCATTGTGCTCTTCCCGGATGAGGCAGATTGGTCGCCGGCCTCTGGATGGTCGCTCACCGCAGTTACTGGCAGCTCACGCTGGCTGCCAGCCGCTCACGCTGGCTGCCGGCCACTCACTGTAGCCTATGGCAGCCCACTGCAGCAGGGGCTGCAGCCTACACCGTCACCAGGGCTCGCACAGCCCAGCTCCAGGTGGAGCTGTTGTTAGCTGTAGAGGGCAGTGTCACTGGCCCTCATATGTGGGATCCGAACCGGGGCCACTGGCATCCCAAAACCAGCTCTTAACCAATGCACCACTCGGCCGGCCCAATAAACTACATTTAGACATACATGGGGAAGAAAAGGAAATTGAAACTAGAAGGATGTCTTATAAATGAGTGAAAATAGAAGAATCAAGGAAACAGTGCCTGGGATATAAAAGGCATTTAATTCCTTTTTCTTTCCTGAATTAGTGAGTGAATTTAAGGTTTCTGGGAGGTGTAATGAGAGTTTAAGACTTACAGAAGATAAAGAAGCTGTGGTTAGAAAGTAAGATGCCAGTTGGGTGATAACAAGGTTCAAGGTATGGTCCACATAGTGAGTTGTCAAAATACATTAAATGTGAAGGTCATTGGTACTTAGAAAAATCACCAGAAGGCTTGAGGTTTAAATTGGTTTGGACATGGTATCTAAAGTTTTTCAGGGCAATGAGAGAATTTTGAGAAAAGATGAAGACTGAGCAAGCTACCTAATTATTCAATGAATGTGAGGAAACAATCAAGTCTATGAGGTGGTCCAATCTTCTATTCATTTTAAAGATTAGGAAATGAAGCAGAAAGATGTTAAAAATTTGCCTAAGGCTATACATGAATAACTGCCAGAGTCAAGATTCCAATCCATGCAATCTGACTCTCAAGCCTGTTGTCTAATCATTTTGCAGCCCACCTCCAAGTTGTGTGTGTGTGTGTGTGTGTGTGTGTGTGTGTGTGTGTGTGTTGATTGTTGGTGATCATGGGGCTGGTGTTGTTACTTTATGTGAATACAAACCTAGGGTTGTAGAACAGAGGCTGAGCAGCATGAAACTCCTAGATGTTGTCATATCAAGTAGAGCTGTCCTCTGGGACAGCTCAGGGAGCTCTTGAGTCTATTTTGAAAATATAGTTTGGAATTAGGGTTTTCCATTCCACGGTCACCCTCATATCCCAAGACCAAGCTGGGTCACAAGGGGAAAAAATTGACATTAAAAAAAACAACAACCTTAGGCATTTCAGAAACCATGATATTTCTTTAAAATGTACTGAACAATTCATCCATTTGTTTAGCAAACATTTTAGAATCTGTCTTGTACTAAGTGTAATAAGGGACATTTAAGGTAAGATCCCTAATTAAGAGAAATTTAAAATTCAGTTGGGAAAACAAGTTAATGCAAAGTAGGTTTCACTCTATCCATCTCATTTATTTTGGTCTCTCAGGTTACAAAGCTATGGGTAAACTGAGGGAATATTAGATCTTTCCCAATTAAAAAAACTTACCCACCCACAATATATCACCAGGCAATTTAATGCTATGTTCTTGGTCTGACCTATGATAGATTGAATTCTAAGAGAGATTTTATTGAAGAAGAGAAGAAACTGAAATTGTTTTCCCCTAAGTCTTCATGGAATCCTTTCAATTGTAAAAATGATCCATACATTTAGCCCTAACAAATATGCCAGCAGTGATGTTTTATGAATCATCTTATTTGAAAACAAGAGAGCAAACAACGGAGGGACTGCATACTAAGTCCCATGTAAGATAAGACCTTTTGTACATCCTTCTGGCATGCCCTCCCTCTAGGTTGCTCCCCTTGTACATCACTGAAGCCTACTCATTGTTCTAGTCTCTTTTTAGATATCACTTCCTCTGGGAAGCTTTCTCTGAATTCTCAACCCTGAGGAATGTGACTTTGTTTCCCCCCAGCACCCTTTTGCAGCATATATCACACAGTATTGCAATAGCCTGATACTTGTATTCTCTCTAGGCAGTCTGTTATATGAAGACAGGAACCTCAACTGTCTTGATTAACATTGTATCCCCATCTCACGGCCTGCTATATTATAGTTGTGGAGTAAATCAGTGTTCATTGACTGAATGACTCTTGGAACAGAAGCTTGTTCTTCTTATAGTTGCTTTAATATCTTCTCCTTTGGGAATTTTTAGGTTTTCAGTGTGTATCATTTGTATAATCAAAAAGGAGGGCAGTCAAAAATGTGATTAGTAGCAGCATGTACATTTTTTGGAAGACCCAGGCTTCCTCATTTTTATATTATTTCTCTATTCCCTATGTTATAATGTCAGCTTCATTGCCCTCCTCCCTCACCCAGGAAACAGTAGATTTAAAGAAGTATCAACAATTATTCTCATTGTAAATATAAAATTTTGGCCTATTGCCTCCTTTTCATAAATGATCATGGTGCTTATTCTGTTTTGTCTTGTTCTTCCTACTCTTGGTTAACTTATTGATTGATTTTTAAAATGTCCTGTGTCCCTTTTCTATGTACACTATCACCTATATTCTGTTTTATGACATGTTCTGGATGTATAGAGATGCAGCATCATTCATTTGGCAAATATTGATTGGATGCTATGGGCCTGGCCTTGTTGAAGGAACTAGGGAAGAATAAAACAGTTCCAAATATGGTGCTGGGGTGATGGATGTGCATCTCTGTGAAGTGACCCATCTCTATATGTAGGGAAAGAGGAGAACAGAGAAACTAGGGGTTAGGAGAGGAAGTGAGGAAGGAGTCTTGGACAGGAAAGGAGTTGGCACCAAAGCAGCATGCAGGGCCACTTAGGGGCTTTTCAACTTCATGCCCTGGCAGAGATCCCAGCTTCACCCATGGTGGTTCTACACTTGCAGCTTTGTCTCTGCTAGTCCTTTTCTTTTGGTAGCCATCAAGTGCGATGAGGAGTCACAGGCTGTAGATTAGAGAGTGCCTCAGGAATTTTGGGGGTGGGGTTCACAAGGTGTTCAGGTACCTGGGTTGCTTGCATCTCTTGTGAGGCTAGATGGGCTCTGTTAGTAAGCAATGATGGAACCCAAGTGTTCCTACACTCCAGTTACAAACTTTTAGGTTGAATATATTATAGCTCTCAGTTATTTGGTATTCATCTTCACATTGGTACCCCTTCCATCACCAAGTGTTGCAAACAACACGACTGAGGCTTTGAGACCAGGATCAGTGGCAAGAATGAGTGCTGTGCAGCAACAACCTTGCCTCTCCAGGGTTTGCTGAGAGGCACAGACAACCTTAGGACTAGATTAACACATTCATCCCTACAACAGTGGAGCTCTTTCTCTAAGTTTTATATCTTTACATTATAAAACATACCTAGATAGCCAAAGAATCACATGGACTATTTCAATAAAGAAAACCCCTGTTGGGAGAGGGGCAAAAATGGCGGCTGTGAGGAGGGCTCCATGAGTTCCTTCTTGCAAATTGCCACAATGTGGGCAGCTGTAACTCATCAAAGGAACTCAACTAATCACACAGAAGAGGTGAGAGACTCCCATGGCGATTGCTTCACTGGTGGGCAGAAGGGGCAAGTGGGGGAAGAGGGAAGCGAGAAGCGTGGAGGCGCAGGGCCCCAAGAGAAAGATCAGAGAGTGTTCCCTGGGCTCGCTCCCTGCACCTTGGTCCAGCGGAGCTTGCAGCGGGAGCACGATGGTTTAGAGTCTAAGACAGAAGCTTCAGGCTGGGCGAGTGGGGGAAGAAAGAGGGGAGACGTGGAGGTGTGGTCCGCACCCGTGACTACAGAAACAAGGGACCCCAGGAAGCAGATCGGAGAGCGTTGCAGCACCATGGCGGGCTCAGTCCCTGCGCCCCCCTGGTCCCATGCCAGGAGCACGACTGGAGAGTCTGAGGCCGAAGCCTCAGCTCAAAACTGCGGTGGAAGATTTTGTTTGTTTGTTTTTGTTTTCTCTTTTTCTCAGACAGAGAGCAAAAAACAACTGCATAGATAAGAACCTACCCCCCCCCGCCCCCCTCCTTCAGAAACTCTGGCCTCTGCCTTCCCAGAGTCTTAAACTGACATCTGAATGGAGGAGTAGTGTCAGATTACAGAGATGCTCCTACTCCCAGGGGGTTGAGGAACTCTGCCAGGAAGAGGCTACAAAGTGCTGGCTTACCTACCCCGCCACCACCCCTCCTGCAGGGCAGAGGAGGCAGGGCAACTTCAACTGCTGAGTTATTCACAGGAACCCAGGCAGTTGGCTTTTAGCATCTCAGAAATCTCACACCCTCCACAGCCTCCAGCCGAAACAGTGCCCGAACATGCACATCGAGCCTTCTAGTTGTGCAGTTCTCAGTGTGCCTCTGGGCAGGTGAGAGCTGAAATGGCATTGACTTTGTAAAACCTACCAGTTACATCCCATAGCCCCACCCATCTAGACCTGCATCACCAGGGCCACTCTAGGCACCAGCTCTGCCCCCACAAGATGCAGAGGAGCTTTTGTACAGCAGAAGACAACCTGGAGATAGCTTGGTGGACTTTAGCCAAGACTGGCACTGGGTTTTCTTTGGCATGCTTTTTTTCTTTTGCTTTTTGTTTGTTTGTTTTTTGGGGGTGTTTTGGGATTGTTGTTTTTTTTATTTGCTTGTTTCGGGTGTTTTTATTTTTTCTACTTCATTATTATCGTTTTTGGTTTTTTATATAGGTATATATATGTGTATATATGTATATATATGTCCATATATATGGGAATGTGTATATATATATATATATATATATATATATATATATATATATATTTCTGCTTTGTTTGTTTGTTTGTTTGTTTCTTTTCTCCCCACTCTCTCTCCCTTCATTTCTTTTCTTTTCAAGTCTCTACTTTTCCTCTTTCTTTCCATTTTTCTGCAATTTTTTTTGTATGTTTGATATTTCTATACATGTTTAGTGTTGGTTGTTTCTTACATGTGAGAGTATCTGGTTTTTTTATGGCTGTTGTGCTCAGGCTTGTTGATTTGTTTTGCTCTAAAATCACTCTGCAGTAGGGCCCAGCCAAAGAGGCTCAAGAATCATCACACCCAGAGGCCAACTTTAGACCAAACCACAGCATTACTGGGTTTGACCTGCAAGAGTCACACCCAAAGGGAAATCGCTATAGGCAAAAGAGCCCATAAGGGCCAAGCTTCATTGGAGGAGTCAACCCGCACACAGCAGCTCATAAAATATGGACACAGCTAATCCTCACAGCTAGTCAGCCTGAAAGTCAATCCCACATACTGACAAGCCAAAAGCAATCAAAGCTCAACTTCAACAGAAGAAACACAACACAAGGAACACCTCTGGGGCACACGCATAGGAGAATAGGGAGACAGAGCAATTCAAATATAAAGGACACACACCATATAAGTCCACCCAGAAAAGACGGACTTTTCTAGGGGATCTACCTAATACATCAAAGCAAGCACAAAGAGTAAGGCAGAATGGAAAAACAAAGAAACACATTCCAAATAAAAGAACAGAAGAAACCTCCTGAATCAGTAGAACTAGAGGAAATAGAGGCAACCACCTATCAGAGACAGAGTTTATAACACTGATGATTAGAATGTTCAAGGAAGTTAGTGAGACTATAAAGAAGCATAGAGAAATCATGAAAAACAACCAGCTAGAAATAAAGAATGCAATTACTGAAATAAATAACAAACTCAAAGGAATTACCAGTGGATTGGATGAAGCAGAGGATGAAATCAGTGACTTAGAAGACAAGATAACAGAGATCATCCAAGTGGAACAACAAAAAGAAAAAAGAATAAAAACCATTGAAAATAGTTTAAGAAAGCTGGGCAATAACATCAAGCACAACACCAGTGTATCATAGGAATACCAGAAGGAGAAGAGAGAGATCAAGGGATTGAGAACATATTTGAAGTAATAATGACTGAAAACTTCCCTAACCTAGCAAAGGAAATCGGCATACAAGCCCAGGAAGAGCAGAGAGTTCCAGCCAAGATGAAGCCAAAAAAGCCCACACCAAGACACATTATAGTGAAAATGGTAAGGGTTAAAGATAAAGAGAGAATCCTAAAAGCAGCAAGAGACAGGCAGCAAGTTACTTACAAGGGCACCCCCATAAGAATATCACTCAAGTTTTCTACACGAACTTTGCAGGCCGGAGGGAGTGGCAGGAGGTTTTCAAAGTGATGAAAAACAAAAGCCTACTATCTAGATTGCTTTATCCAGCAAGGTGCTCATTTAAATTGAAGGAGAGATAAAAAGCTTCATAGAAAAGAATAAGCTAGGGCCGGCTGAGTGGCGTGGTGGTTAAGCGCTGCCTTGGGAAGCCAGCGGCCCTGGTTCAGTCACACATGTGAGGGCCAGTGACACTGCCCTCAAAAAAAAAAAAAAGAAGCTAAAGGAATTCATTTCCACCAAGCCAGCATTCCAGGAAATGTTAAAAGGGCTTCTTTAAGCAAAAGAAAAAAACAACCTAACTAATGAAGACCAGAAACACAAATAACTAAATGGCAATAACTACATACCTATCAATATTCACATTAAATATAATGGATTAAATGTTCCAATAAAAAAACACAGGGTGGTTGAGTGGATAAGAAAGCAAGACCCTTGCATATGCTGTATACAAGAGACTCACCTCAGATCAAAAGACACATACAGGCTGAAAGTAAAGGGATGGGGTAAAATATTTCTGAAAATAGAACTGAGAAAAAAGCTGGAGTAGTGATATTTATATCAGATTAAATAGACTTTAAATTGAAGAATATAATAAAGGACAAAGAAGGGCACTTCATAATAATAAAGGGATTGATTCAACAAGAGGACACAACTCTATTGAACAGCTATGCACCTAACATAGGAGCTCCTTTATATATAATACAGATATTGACAGACATAAAGATGGAAATCAACAGTAACACTATCATAGTAGGTGACTTCAACACCTCGCTGTCACCAGTGGACAGGTCCTCCAGACAGAAAATCAATGTAGAAACAGCAGCCTTACGTGAAACATTAGACCAGCTGGATATAACTGATATTTTCACAGCATTTCACCCCAAAGCTATAGAATATACATTCTTCTCAAATGCACATGGAACATTTTCCAAGATAGACCACATATTAGGCCACAAAACAAATCTCAATAAATTTAAGAAAATCAAAATTATATCAAGAATCTTCTCTGACCACAGTGCTATGAAATTAGAAATCAAATACAAGGAAAAAACTGGAAAACACAGAAATACATGAAGGCTGACTAACATGTTATTAAATAGTGAGTGGGTCAAAAAAAATGAGACCAAGGAAGAAATCAAAAGATACCTCAAGACAAATGAAAATGAAAACACCATGACCCAAAATCTTTGGGATGCAGCGAAAGCAGTCCTAAAAGGGAAATTCATAGCAGTGCAGGCCTACCAAAAGAAGCAAGAAAAATCTCAAATACAAGTTATCCTTACACCTCAGAAAACTGGGAAAACAACAGCAAAATAAGCCCAACAGAAGGAAGGAGATAAAGATAATAAAGACCAGAATGAAGATAAATGAAATAGAGACCAGAAAAATATTACAAAAGATTAATGAAACCAAAAGCTGTTTTCTGAGAACATAGACAAAATTGACAAACCGCTAGCCAGACTCATCAAAAAAAAACAAAAAAAACAAAAAAGAGGACACAAATTACTAAATTCAAGAATGAAAGAAGTGAAGTGACAATAGACACCACAGAAATAGAAAACATTTTAAGAATTTACTCTGAGCAACTATATGCCAACAAGTTTGACAATCTGGAAGAAATTGATAATTTTCTAGAAGCATACAACTTTCCAAAGCTAATCCAAAAGGAAACGGAAAATCTGAATAGACTGATTAGTACCAATGAAATTGAATCAGTAATCAACAAGCTCCCAACAAACAAAAGGCCTGGACCAGATGGCTTCACAAGTGAATTTTACCAAATATTCAAACAACAATTATCACCTATTCTTCTGAAGATATTCAGAAAATCCAGGAAGGAAGGCTTCCAAACTCATTCGATGAGGCCACTATCACCCTGGTTTCAAAACCAGACAAAGACAGTACAAAAAAGGAAAATTACAGGCTAATATCCCTAATGAACCCAGATGCCAATATCCTCAACAAAATATTAACAAATAGAACTCAGCAATATATTAAGAAGATTATACACCATGATCAGGTGGCATTCATCCCCAGGATGCAAGGTTGGTTCAATATCTGCAATCAATTAATGTGATTCACCAAGTGAAAAAAAATGAAGAATAAAAATCAGATGGTCATATCAATAGATGCAGAAAAAGCATTTGACAACATCCAGCAGTGATTTATGATAAAATCTCTTAGCAAAGTGGAAATAGAGGGATCATATCTCAATAAAGGCCATATATGATAAACCCACAGCTAACATCATACTCAATGGGGAAAAGCTAAAACCATTTTTCTTAAGATCAGGAACAAGACAAGGCTGTCCACTTTCTCCACTTTATTCAACATAGTTCTGGAAGTTCTAGCCACAGCAATCAGACAAGAAAAAGAAATAAAAGGCATCCAAATTGGTAAGGAGGAAGTAAAATTGTCATTATATGCAGATGACATGATACTGTACATAACAGAACCTCATAAACTCCATCAAAAAACCATTGGAACTGATGAATGAATTCAGTAATGTAGCAAGATAAAAAAATCAATATTCAGAAATCAGTTGCATTTGTATACACCAATAACAAACTATCAGAAGAAGTAATTAAGAAAATAGTCCCATTTACAGTTGCTTCAAGAGCTATAAAATACTTAGGAATAAATTTAACTAAAGAAGTAAAAGACCTGTACTCAGAAAATTATGACACTGCAGAGAGAAATTAAAGAAGATACAAATAAATGGAAACACCTACCATGCTCATGGATAGGAAGAATTAATATAGTTAAAATGTCCATACTGCCTAAAGTAATATGGAGATTCAGTGCAATTCCTATCAAACTACCCAGGGCATTTTTCACAGAAATAGAAAATATAATCCGAAAATTTATATGGAACCATAAAAGACCCTGAATAGCCATGACAATCCTGAGAAATAAGAACAAAATTGGAGGTATCACGCTACCTGACATCAAATCATATGACAAGACTACATAGTGACCAAAACAGCATGGTACTGGCATAAGAACAGGCACACTGATCAGTGGAATAGAATAGAGAGCCCAGAAATAAATCTATTCATATACGGTCAATTAATCTATGGCAACAGAAGCAAGAATTTACATTGGGGTAAAGATAGTCTATTCACTAAATGGTGCTGGGAAATTTGGACTGACACATGCAAAAAAATGAAACTGGACCTCCTTCTTACACCATATACAAGAATAAATTAAAACTGGATTAAAGACTTAAATGTAAGATCTGAAACCATATAGCTCCTAGAAGAAAATATACGGAGTAAATTTGCAGACATTACCCTGAGTAATATTTTTACTGACATATCCCCACAGGCAAGGGAAGTAAAAGAAAAAATAAACATATGGGATTATATCAAACTTAGAAGTTTTTTCACAGCAAAGGAAACCATCAATAAAACAAAAAGGTAGCCTACTGAATGGAGACAATATTTGTCAACAATATATCTGATTAGGAGTTAATATCCAAATTTTATAAAACACTCATTCAACTCAACAGCAAAAAAACAAACAACCCAATTAAAAAATGGGCAGAGGATATGAAGAGACATTTCTCTAAAGAGGACATACAGATGGCCAACAGGCATGTGAAAAAATATTGAGCCTCACTGATCATTAGGGAAAAAAAAAATAAAAACCACAGTGAGATACCACCTCACTCCAGTCAGAATGGCTATCATCAATAAATCAACAAACAACAAATGCTGGCAGGGCTGTGAGGAAAAGGGAACCCTGCTGCACTGTTGGTGGGATTGCAGATTGGTGCAGCCACTGTGGAAGTCAGTATGGAGGTATGTCAAAAAACTGGAAATGGACCTCCCTTATGACCCAGGAATTCCTCTTTTAGTTACTTATCCTGAAAAACCCAAGACACTAATTTGAAAAAATTAGTGCACCCCTGTGTTCATTGCAGCTATTATAGTTCTAAACTGTTTTTTACTGGTCCATGTTGAGTATAGAAATTGAGAATATATTCAGAAACTTTTATGAGAATGTGGCATTGCCATGGCATGCAAGCATGTGACTAGCTGGCTCATCTTGATAATTCTGGTGTTGTTGAAGTTATGTGGTGAGGCAGGTGTCACAAACTGTAGTCTAATTTGATATCAGTAGTGTGATACCTCTCGCTTTGTTCTTATTTCTCAGGATTGCCATGGCTAAATGGATCTTTTCTGGTTTCATATATATTTTAGGATTATTTGTTCTAGTTCTGTGAAAAATGTCATTGGTATTCTGATAAGGATTGCATTGAATCTATATATTGCTTTGGGTAGTATAAACATTTTAACTATATCAATTCTTCCTATCCATGAGCATGATATATGTCTCCATTTATTTGTATCTTCTTTAATTTCTCTCTTTCAAGACAGTTTTTAAAAAGAAGGTTGCAGAATTTACTTTTCCAGATATCAAGACATTTTAAAACTATATATATATAGAATTATAACAGTATGGCACTGGTGCTAGAAAAATTAAAAACCAATAAAGCAATATAAAGAATAGAACTCTTGGTTCATGATAAGTAAACCACTGCAGATCAGTGAGGGAAGGTACAGTCATTTCAATAAATAGTTCTGGGAAAACAGGATGCCCATATGGAAAAAAATAAAATTGGACCCCTACATTGCACTACACCACACACACACACACACACACACACACACACACACACACACACTCCTGGGAGAATATAGGCCTAACTGTGAAATGTAAAGAAATAAAACTGCTCACAGTGTACATTTAACACTATGTGTAGTAAAGAGGCATTTATATATATATATATATATATATATATATATATATATATATATATATATATACACATACATATATATAAACTTTCAAGGACCCATGCTTGGTCCTACTGCACAAAGCTATAGTAATCAAAACAGCATGGTATTGGCATAAAATCAGACACACAGATCAATGGAACAGAATGGAGAGCCCAGAAATACATCTATGACTATATGGTCATTTAACCTATGACAAAGGAAGCAAGAATGTACACTTGGGTAAAGACAGCCTATTTAATAAATGGTGCTGGGAAAATTGGACAGTTACATGGGGAAAAAAAAAGGAAACTGGACCACCTTCTTATGCCATATACAAGAATAAACTCAAAATGGATTAAATACTTAAATGTAAGACCCCAAACCATAAAACTCCTAGAAGAAAATATTGGCAGTAAACTCGCAGACAGGATCCTTAGTAATGATTTTACTGATATGTTCCCTCTGGCAAGGAAAGCAAAAGAAAAAATAAACATATGGGACTAAATCAAACTAAAAAACTTTTTTCACAGCACAGGAAACCATCAGCAAAACAAAAAGACATCTTACTGAATGGGAGAAGATTGTTGCCAAGGAAACATCTGATAAGAGGTTAAAGTCCAAAATTTATTTTAAAAAACTCATACAATTCAACACCAAAAAAACAAAAACAAAAAAACCCAACAATCAAACAATTCAATTTAAAAATAGGCAGAGTTCATGAAGAGGCATTTCTCTCCATACAGATGGCCAAGAGACATATGAAGAGATGTTCAACGTCACTGATCATTAGAGAAATGCAAATAAAAACCACAATGAGATACCACCTCACTCCGGTCAGAATGGCTGTCATCAATAAATCAACAAACAACAACTGTTGGCGACCATGTGGAGAAAAGGGAGCCCTCCTGCACTGTTGGCAGTTTGGTGAAGCCACTATGGAAAATGGTATGGAGGTTCCTCAAAAAATTTGAAATAGAACTACCTGTGACGCAGCAATTCCACTCCTGTGTATTTATTCAAAGAAATCCAAAGCATTAATTTGGAAAGATACATGCACCCCTATGTTTATTGCAGCGCTAATCACAATAGCCAAGATATGGAAACAGCCGAAATGCCCAACAATAGACAATTGGATAAAGAAATTGTGGTATATTTATAAAATGGAGTATTACTCTGCCATAAAAAAGAATGAAATCTTACCATTCGTAACAACATGGATGGACTTAGAGACTATTACACTAAGTGAACTAAGTCAGACTGAGAAAGAAAAATTTATGATCTCACTTATATGTGGAATCTAAAGAACAGAATAAATGTGCAAACAAAACAGAAATAGACTCAGAGACACAGAGAAAAAATTGATGGATGCTAGATGGGAGAGGGCATGGGGGATGGGAGAGAGGGTGAAAGGATTATAAAGTACAAATTGGTAGTCACAAAATAGTTGTAGGGATGTAAAATACAGTATGGGGAATACAATCAGCAATGTTTTATAGACCATGTAGTGCCTGTTGCCTTACAGCCGATTCCAAGACCACCCTCTCTGCATTAGCCCCTGACCCTATTAGTCTTGAAAGAGTGTCTCGGTATGACCGAGGCCCGGTGGAATGATATCGGTAAAGCTCTCTCGGGGGTTGTCTCAGTATGACTGGGACCTGATGGAATGATATCAGTTATCTCCCCTGGGAGGACACAGTAACGTCAGTGTCCTGGGGCTGTGTAGTGATGTATGAAGGCATAGCATTTGTTGGAGTACAATGGGATAGGTTAATGGAAAACAGCCTTAAGGCACACAATAACACACGGTTACTAATTTACAGCAGTTTTACTTCCTTGAAATTTTTCAATAAAAACCATGCGTTGACCCGATTCGGGGCTCAGTCTTCTTTGGCTGAGTCCCTTGGTCTCGCTCTTATCTGACTTTTGTCTCTTGTTCTTATTCAATCTGCATCGCCCCTCTCGAGTCCCATTTGCCCTTGCCATGCAGGACGTGACAGGTGTTAGATGATTAAATGATTACTTGACTTATTGGAAGGTTCGCTTCATGGATTGTGTAGATGCCTGACCACTGTGCTGTCCACCTGAAGCTGAAGTAGAATAATACTGAATTTCAAATACATATATATTCATATTCATGGGATGTAAAATATAGTATAGGGTATATAGTCAATGGTATAGTAACAGCTCTATATGATGTCAGAGTGATAGTAGACTGGGTGGGGCATTATCACTTTGTGAGGGATATAAATGTCTAATTATTATGTTATTTTATACACCTGAAACTAATAAAAAATAATAAAATAAAAAGTGTCTTGATTACTTTTGACCTTTTGAATTTCCTTAGAAATTTTAGAATCGTATTGTCAAATCACACACACACACACACAATCCACAATTTAAAGACTAAGCAGATGTATAGATTCAGCACAATTCCAACCAAAATCTGAACAGGGTGTGTGTGTGTGTGTGTGTGTGTGTGTGTGTGTGTGTGTGTGTGTATCTTGCACATCATTTGTTTTACTTATCCCTAACTATTGGGTTATACAATGTTTTTGATAATTCATTGAATGGTTCTTTTAAGTTTTGTGCACATTTCTAAATATATTGCATGTTTTACATAGTAACGATTTTAAAAGATACATTTACAATAGGTCAAAAGTACTAAATTTCTAGGATTAAATATAATTAAACATATGCATAGTCTTTATGTAGAGATACCATACAATGTTAATTATGTTGTCTATCTATTGCTATTATTATGAAAACTATTGACTTTTGTATGTTGAGCTTGTGTTAGGTCCCCTTTTAAATTTTTAGATTTAGCCTCTTTGTTTTTTCCTAAGAGGATGATCAAATAAATAGGTACTGTTACTTCTGTTCCTTTCTGACATGTATTGTCACTACATTGCTGAACAGAAGTAGTGACAGACATTAATGTTTTCCTTCTGATGTTAGTAAAAAAAAGTTTCTTTTATTCATTAAGTGATGTTTACTGTAGTTTTCTGATAGAAAAACTTTCTCAAGTTATAAGAAAGAGTTTCTTCTATACTAGTTTACTAGTTTTTTCCTCAACCTCCAAGGAATTTGTGTTCAATTCTACCAAATTTTTGTTTTAAACTAGGTGTTGGCAAGGTATGGCTTAAAGGTCAAATGTGGTTCGTCACGTTTTTCAGGCTTCATTATCTAAGAATGGTTTTTGCTTTTTTAAAAAGATGGGAGAGGGACTTCTGGTAAGATGGCAGAATAGGCAGACACTGTGACAACTTCCTCCCAGGATCACACCAAAATTACAAACAATTTATACAATATTCATCCTTGGAAGTCCCCAGAACACTAGATGAACAGAAACTCTAAACGACGGACTTAAAGAGGAGGCCACATCGACTCTGGTAGGAGGGGTGCAGACAAGAAGGGGCGAGCTCCATGAGGGATGCCTCACCAGTGGGGAGGCTTCTCCAGTTTGTGGAGAGAACCTCGGGCCCCACACTGAGCTCACCAGCCCAGAGTTACTTTGCTGTGAAGAGGAGTTTCATGATAGCTGGCAGTAGAAAATAGTGAGGACTCTCTTTGCTCAGCTTGGTGAGGCTGAGAGCAGATAGAGAACCAGTGGAGCCAGCACACAGACTTGCTCACTGGTGAGCACTCACCTGGTCCCTGGTGGAGGGAGTAGCTGTGTGAACCCAGGAGTCTGGGGATGGACTGAACTAAGTGCCTTTGGCATGGGAGCTGCAGGTTTGGGGACCATTGTTGCCCTGGTGTGGAGTTTGCACAGGAGTAGTGTACAGCAGAGCGCCATTTTGTCAGGGTTGGGCCCTTCCACAGAGGGTCAGGTCCGGGACCGCATTGGTCTGGTGGAATTGGAGTGCGTGTGTGTGCACGCACATGTAGCCTTGAATCCCCGCCCTCCACCCTGCTTGTGCTGTGTAGCCAGGGAAATGCCTGGTGGGCATGCTCCAGCTCCAACAAACTGTTCATTGAGATGCGGGGGTGCAAAAGCTGCCTTGGGCCCCCGCTCTCCGCACTGCACATGCAGAGTTACCAGGCTGGTGATTGGTTGTTGGGCCGCTCGGCCTGACCTGCAAGCAGCTAATAGGTACAGGCTGAGACTGGGAGTTTTCCTGGGAGTATTGGGCTGTGAACTGTATGCCTGCATAATCCAGCCAGGGCTTTCCTGGTGATCTATCTAATACATCAAAGCAATACCAGAGCGACAGCCAGAATGAGGAAACAAAAAAACATGTCCCAAGTAAAAGATCAGAAGAAACCTCTAGAAATGGAACTAAATGAAACAGAGGGATTCAACCTTTCGGAGACAGAGTTTAGAACACTGATGATAAGAACGTTTAATGAATTTAGTGAGGACATAAGGAGGGATAGAAAAATCATAAAAACAACTGGTTAGAACTAAAGAATACAATAACTGAAATGAAGAACACACTCGAAGGAATCACCAGCAGCTTAGATGAAACAGAGGATTGGATCAGCTATTTAGAAGACAAAATGGTAGAAATCACCCAGTTGCAAAAACAAAAAGAAAAAAGAATAAAAAATAATGAAAATAGTTTAAGAGACCTGTGAGACAAGATGAATCACAACAATGTGTGCATCATAGGAATACCAGAAGGAGAAGAGAAGAAGGAAGGGGTTGAGAATGTATTTGAAAAAATAATGACTGAAAACTTCCCTACCCTGGTGAAGGAAATCAACATACATGCCCAGGAAGTGCAGAGGGTTCCAAACAAGCTGAACCCAAACAGGTCCACACCAAGACACATCATAGTGAAAATGGCAAAGGTTAAAGCCAAAGACAGAATCCTAAAAGCAGCAAGAGAAAGACAGCAGGTTACATACAAAGGAACTCCTATTAGACTAACAGCTGACTTGTCTACAGAAACTCTGCAGGACAGAAGGGAATGGCAGGAGATATTCAAAGTGATGCAAAATAAAGGACTAAAACCAATGTTGCTCTACCTAGCACGGCTATCACTTAAAATTGAAGGAGAAATAAAGAGCTTCTCAGAAAAGAATAAGCTGAAGGAATTTATTACCACCAAACCAGCATTGCAGAAAATGTTAAAAGGGCTTTTTTATTTTATTTTATTTTATTTATTTATTTTTTAAAGGTTGAAAGAATTTTACAGCTTTCACTACAATCACAAATTTCAGACATTATTTGTTTGATTTGCACCGATGCTGCAAAAGCAAAGGTCTGTAAAATGATGGGCATTCATCATGCATTCAGACATGGTACCAGAGTTTATTAATTAGTAGCAATTTTCTTTTTTTTTCTTTCTTTTTTTAAAAAATTAGTTTCAGGTGTACAAACAGTGCAATAGTTATACTTTTTGCCCCTCAAAGTGACAACTCCCCTCCCCCAATTCGCCATCCCACTCTTCCCCCCATAGCATTTATATCTATTACACTTCCTCTGACTCCCTTCCACAGTATAATCCACATCCCATGACTATCTATATATTCAATTACAGTTGGCATAAAATATTATGCAACATCAGCTTCAGGTGTACAGTGCAGTCATCAAGCCTCTATTCCATCCATGAAATGGTCTCCCTAACAAGACATGTGACCATCTGACATCCCACAAAATATTTACATTATTAATTATATTCCCCAAACTGTCTTTCATATTCCTGTGGCAATATTGTAGTTCCCTATTTATGCTGTCTAATCCTTTCCTCTTCTCCCTCTTCCCAACCCCACTCCCAACTAGCAACCCTGTTTTTCTTCTATATCTATGAGACAGTTTCTGTTTACTTTGCTCATTCATTCAGTTTTTCAAATTCCACATATAAGTGAGATCATATGGTATTTGTCTTTCTCTGACTGACTTATTTCACTTAACATAACAGTCTATAGGTCCATCCATATCATTGCAAATGGTACGATTTCATTCTTCTTTATAGCAGAGTAATACTCCATTGTATAAATACAACAGTTTCTTAATCCAGTCATCTACCAATGGGCATTTCGGTTGTTTCCAAATCGTGGCTATTGTAAATAGTGCTGCAATGAACATAGGAGTGCATAAATTTTTTTGAATTAGTGTTTTGGGTTTTTTGGGATAAATACCTAGGAGTGGAATTGCTGGGTCAAAAGGTAGTTCTATTTCCAGTTTTTTGACATACCTCCATACTGACTTCCATAGTGGCTGCACCAATCTACAATCCCACCAACAGTGCAGCAGGGTTCCCTTTTCCCCACAGCCCCGCCAGCACTTGTTGTTGATTTATTGATGATAGTCATTCTGACCGGAGTGAGGTGGTATCTCATTGTGGTTTTTATTTGCATTTCCCTAATGACCAATGAGGTTGAACATTGTTTCATATGCCTGTTGGCCATCTGTATGTCCTCTTTAAAGAAATGTCTCTTCATATCTTCTGCCCATTTTTTAATTGGGTTGTTTGTTTTTTTGGTGTTGAGTTTCATGAGTGTATTATATATTTTGGATATTAACCCTTTATCAGATATATCGTTGGCAAATATATTCTCCCATTCAGTAGGCTTCTAAAAGGGCTTTTTTAAACAGAAGAAAGGGGTAGTAAACAAGCTAACCTTGGAAGATTAGGAATACAAATTAAAAAATGGCAATACATATGCACCTATCAATAATCACTTTAAATGTGAATGGGCTAAATGCTCCAATCAAAAGACAGGGAGTAGCTGAGTGGATAAGAAAACAGGACCGATGTATGTGCTGTTTATAAGAGACTCATCTCAGAGAAAAAGACACACACAGGCTGAAAGTAAAAGGATGGAATAAGATATTTCACCCAAATGGAAATGAGAAAAAATCTGGAGTAGCAATACTTGTTTTGGACAAAATAGACTTTAAAATGTAGATTACAATAAAAGACAAAGAAGGGCACTACATAATAATAAAGCAATCGATTCAACAAGAGGACATAACCCTAATAAACATGTATGCACTCAACTTAGGAGCTCCTAATTATATAAAACAGATTTTGGCAGACATAAAGACAGAGATCAAAAGTAACACCATCGTAGTAGGGAACTTCAACACCCCACTGTCACCAATGGACAGATCCTCCAGATAGAAAATCAACACAGAAAGAGTGGCCTTAAATGACACTTTAGACCAGCTGGATTTAATCGATATTTTTAGAGCATTTCACCCCAAAGCAACAGAATATACATTCTTCTCAAGTCCACATGGAACATTTTCCAAGATAGACCACATGTTATGCCACAAAACAAGTCTCAGTAAATTTAAGAAGATTGAAATCATATCAAGCAGATATAGAGGAAAAACTGATGGCTAACTGGGAGGGGGTGTGGATGAGGGAAGGAATTATACAGCATAAATAGGTAACTACAATATTGCCACAGGGATATGAAAGGCAGTTCTTGGATTATAATTAATTATGTTGTGAATATTTTGTGGGGTGTCAGATGGTTTCATGTCTTGTTGGGGAGACCACTTCAGGGATGGGGTAGAGGCTCGATTGCTGTGCTGTACACTTGAAGCTGATGTTGTATAATACTGAATGTTAACTGTGATTGAATGTATATATATAGTCATGGGATGAGGAGTACAAAGTGGGAGTGGAGACAAGGGAATTTTAATAGATACGTATGATATGGGGGGGAGTGGGGAGGCAGACTAGGGGAGGGACATTGTCACTTTGAGGGGTAAAAAGTATAACTATTGCACTGTGTTGTAAAAAATAATTAAAAAGAGGAAGAAAATCAAAATAAGAATATTTCTTGACATGTGAAAACTATATGAAATTCAAATTTCAGTGTCCACAAATAAAGTTTTATTAGAACATAACCACATTCATTCATTTACATGTTGTCTATGGCTGATTTCACATACAATGGCAGGGTTGAGCAGTTGTAACAGAGACAAATGGCCTGCAAAGCCTGAAACATTTACTATCTATCCCTTTCCAGAAAAAGTTAGATAACCCCTATTTTAGACTATCATGACAATCATGTTTATTTTGCTTAACCGTGTTATAGTATCAGCTAGATGCTTTAAGCCACAAGTAATCCAGAAATCAGGACCCAAATTTGCATAAGGAATACAAAAATGTATTATCATTCATAGACAAGCTCCAGGCACAGTATAATCATTCTTCATGTCTGGTTCTTTTGGCTTTGTATCCTATATTGGTTGTCTTTCTTCTTAAGTGTCCTCCCTGCCCAGACAGATTCTTTTCTTTTCTTTTTTTTTTTTTTGAGGGCAGTGTCACTGGCCCTCATATGTGGGACCGAACAGGGGCTGCTGGCTTCCCAGGCCAGCGCTTAACCACCGCGCCACTTGGCCGGCTCTCTAGACAGATTCTTTTAAATTTGATTTTCTTAGTCCCCAAAGTAAACAAAACTTCTCTCACAATACAGGTTGGGTTATTGGTGAAGATTGGTCCCCAGGGATTTTCTATATTTTTAGGCTTTAGTAAATGTAGTTGAAGAACAGGTTAATGTGATTTCTGGGTGGGTGGATACTATTGGTGCCATATGCAATTGTCATGTCACAGGCATCAATGACACCTACATTGAGAACATTGAAAATGTCCTTCATGGTAAGATATTGAATGTAACCATGGAAGTCTCCAAACCTCTCTGTATCTATGTGCATCTCCCTGATGTTTTCCATCTTAAGGGTCATTTTAGTGGCTGGGTTTCTTAGGCTTAGTCGTTCAATAGCTTTTTGAATATTAATGGCTTGGTGAATGAAAATGTTTTGGGGAAGAGTCAGAAGTGCTGGCCAAGGGTGATGACAGTAGCTGTGTTTTTGTCACCTGATATCCAGTAAATTATCTGAGGGATATAATTCTCATCTATCACAGAGTAGAGCTGGAGAGTGATAAAAGGATGGTTGTGTTTTTCCCCACTGAATCTGTATATGCATTTCTGCATCCAGAAGCAAATGTTTCTTAAAAACTCCAGTTCCATGAAGATCAAAAAATTTTAGTGCTGATAAAAAAAAAATCTTTTAACTACAAGGCAATGATTAATATTTTAAAATGAATATCCTACCATTTAAAATACGAGGTGTGACCAAAAAAATACAGTGAATATTTAAAATAAAAAAAATTATTGTAGTAAAAGACACACTGTCATTAACCCCCCTCAAAATACCCCCCTATACTTTCAAAACACTTCATCCATCTTTCTTGCCACTTTCTGAAGCAGTTCTGAAAGTCCTCTTTCATGAGTGTCTTTAGTTGTGCTGTCATGGCTGCCTTGATGTCCTGAATTGATTCAAAATGTTTACCTTTCATGGTCATTTTGACTTGGGGAAGAGCCAGAAATCACACGGTGCTAGATCTGGTGAATAAGGTGGATGAGGACACACCATAATGTTTTAATTTGACAGAAATTATACCAGAAGCAATGTGTGACATAGAGGATTGTCATGTTGGAGGATGAAGTAAAGACACTCACGAAAAGAGACTTCCAGAACTGCTTCAGAAAGTGGCAAAAATGATGGGATAATTGTGTTCAAAGTGTGTGGGAGTATTTTGAGGAGAATTAATCGCAATCTGTCTCTTACTGTAATAAATTTTTTAAATTTAAACATTCACCATATTTTTTTAATCACACTTAGATTGTACCCACTTTGATTATTTCTGACTGAAGAATTTCTACCCTTTAGGGTAGAATATGTACCTATTCATATGTGTGAAATGTCAATCAAAATGTAAAGTTTTCATTGACATTTATAAAGAGGAATGACATTTCTTATGAAAGAGGGAACACAGTATATTTTAAATTAAAATGCTCAAATCTAGAAAGCTAAATGCAGTTGAAAACAACATGCCAAAGTGAGAGGACAGAGGACTTGAACAGACACTTTCCCCAAGAAGACATACAAATGGTCAAAACATACATGAAAAGATGCTCAGGCTCATTAGCTATTAGGGAAAAGCAAATCAAAACAATGAGATACCACCTCACACCTGTTAATGGCTATTATCAATAAGGCAAGTAATAATTTTTGGAGAGGTTGTGGAGAAAAAGGAACCCTCATACACTGCTGATGGAAATGTAAATTTGTACAGCCACTATGGAAAACAGTGTGGAGGTTCCTCAAAAAATTAAAAATATAATTATCACATGACCCAGAAATCCCTTTTCTGGGAGTCTACCCCCAAAATCTGAAAACATTTATCTATAAAGATATATCTACCCCTGTTTTCATTGCAGCATTATTCACTGTGGCCAAGACATGAAAACAACCAAAGTGCCCTTCAATAGATGATTGAACATAGAAGATGTGATAGATATATACAATGAATGGAATATTACTCAGCCATAAGAAAGATGAAATACTGCCATTCGCGACCACATGGATGGATCTTGAGATTATCATGCTAAGCAAAATAAGTCATACAGAAAAAGTTGAGAACCATAATTTCTATCATATATGGAATACAAAACTGAAAGCAACAAATGAACAAGACAAACAAACAAGCAAAAACTCATAGACACAGACAACAGTTTAATGGTTACCAGAGGATAAGCGGGTTGGTACGGGAGGGTAAAAGGGGTCAAATATATGGTGATGAAAGAACTGACTCTGGCTGGTGAAAACAATACAATAGATAGATGATGTGTTATACTTGAAACCTATGTAATTTTATTAACCAATGTCACCCCAATAAATTTAATTAAAAAACAGCCTGAATTTTTAAAAGAATATAAAATGATTACATACTTTTTACAACCTTGGGTAAGTAGTAGATCAACTGATGCAGCGTAGAGTCTCTTAGCAGGTAAATGACTAAGAGCTTTCCTTTCAAACAGCTATTTATCTTAATTGTATTTAACTGAATCTGGTTGCAAAATGTTGTAATCCACCTTCCTTCTAAAATGTAACCACTAGGAATAGGAATCTTCATTCCAACTTGGCATTTCTTTTTTATCTTTTCACTTTCTGGTAACAGATACTTGTAAGTGATCATTGAGATAAGTTAAACGTACACCCTTCTTTCTTTGTTTTTCCCTTTCTGGATCTCTGTCCCTCTTCCTCTAACTGCTATTTCCTGATTCATTTTCTTCCTAGTATTATTCTTTGTTCACCAGTTTTGTTTTAGGCAATTTTATTTGTTCTTTTGAGAAATTTTCAGTTATTTTCTCCCAGAGAGATCATTGGCTGAGTTTTGCAGTTTTCTCACTTCTTTGTCATCCCTAGTGATTCTGTGGTAAGTTAGGCTTTTTTCTCAAATGTGAATATTAATGGTCTGCCAGTTGGTATCCTTGCATCAAATCACTTACCTTTGTTCCATTAATGAAGCAATAATCTTATTGTTCTATGAGATATTTTTTTTCATAGGGATTTTTAAAGTTAAAAGCTTAAAATATGTCCACTATTTTTTTTTTTTTTAGGGCAATGTCACTGGCCCTCATATGTGGGACCCGAACCAGGGCTGCTGGCATCCCAAGCCAGCTCTTAACCACCGCACCACTCGACCGGCCCAAAATATGTCCACATTTTAAAAAACTTCAAACAGTATAGGTACTTAGCTTGAATTAAAATTTACATAGAAGTTTCCCCAAACTGATATAAAGTAGCCAATACAAGCCAATATTTTAAGACTTCCCAATAAGTCCCATTAGAAGTATAGGTTCTGTTGGCCCATGGTCTGCCTTCCAAGTTATTTCAGGTAGCAAAGCTCCAAAAGTTTTGCTATGGTATAACAAACATCATCAGGTTTCTTACCTGTCATATTATATTTCCTTTTCATTCACTATGCCACTCCCCCACCACTGAGCCAATGCCTCATATTTTACGTTTTGTTACATCAACATTTCTGTACTGATATCACTTTCTGTATTATACAGGAAGCAGATAATAATGACATAAAAATATAAATTTATTCCTCATACAACAGTCCTAGAGTGAGCAGGCCAGGCTAATATGATATTGCAACAGGGGCTCTAGTTTCTTCTATCTTATTGTTCTGCCACTCTTTCTTTCCTTTGTTTTTTCTTAGAGGTGGAGTATAATCTTAACTTAATTTTTTTATAGCTTTATTGAGGTATAATTGGTATGCTAAAATTGCACATATTTAACGTATACAGTTTGATGAGTTTGAGCATATGCATACACCCATGATACCATCACCACAATCAAGGTACTATTCTTAACATATGACTTCAATTTCATGTTCTAACATGGCTCTTTCATCTTTAACAATTATATCTACATTTCAGCCAGTAGGAAGGGGAGAAATGGAAGTGTGACCTAGAAGTTTCTTGTATCACTTCCACTCACAATTCTGGCAAAACTCTAGTCATAGCCACAACTAACTGCAAGGGAGGCAGTGGTCTTTAGCTTGGTGACCATGGGCCCAGCTAAAATTATGGTGTCCTATTACTAAAGAGAGAATAGGAAATGGATGGTGGGAGACAATCCACAGTCTGTGCTTCACTTGTAGTCTCTGAAGAAACAAGTAAAGAGTTAGCAGGAACAGCCTTGTGAGCTGGCAAGATGGGACAGGCAAGAGGAGGAACTTATGAGTTAGCAGGAATGTGCTTAAAAATTAACACCTTGGCTCTGAATCCCCTAGCTAGCACTGCACCTGCAAGCTGACAAGCACCTTACATCCATCATAGGTAGGAACGGAACAGCTTCCAGTCTCAACAGCAACCCCTTGCAAGCTGACATCAATTATAAATGGGAACAGGACAGTTCCCAGGAGAAAACAAATGTAATGGCAGCCTGCTGCAAATTGACAAGCACCCTACATCCTACATGGAAAAATATAAAACCCCAGCACTCCTTGTCAGTGCAGCTGTCCCCATTGGACTCTGCCCTGGCAAAACTCCTTTTGCCAGTTCCAAACAGACCTCTCTCTCCTCTCTGCCTGACTTTCAATAAAGCTCCCTTGCTCTCCCACTTTGTAGAGTTTCGTGAATGCTTTCACCTTCTGCAGATGATCAGGGGTTAATTCTATGCCAATACAGTCTCTGGTTGTCTATGTCCACAGAATAGTCATCAACAATTGTACAGTGTTTGCAACTTGTGGACTAAGTGGCAAAGTGGTACTGGTGGCAGAATTGGAAAATTCTGGAATAGCTATTACCTGGAATAGCTGAGTCCTGTTGATTTGGCTTGCTAAAAAAGAGTTTTCATAAACCTATGATTATGTTGAAATTTCACTGTGACATGGTTGGGTTTCTGCGAATCTTGATAGCTTGGCAGCATGAATGGTTTAATACCATAACCCTGGAATCTTAAAACCAAAGCATATTAAATATTCCCATCCTAATAATGTGCTGGCACACTTTGGTGAGAAAATAGCCTTTGAGCTTATTATTGTAAACCATACTTTGTATAAATAATATTTATCTGTCAGGGTATTCATTTTGCAAACGTGTCAAACTAAGTGCTCCGTAGGGCCATTCTAAATATGTAATAAATTCTCTGGTGATTAGTCTTACATGTTTATTTTATATAATTTTAGAATAGGCTTGAGTGTTTTTTGTTTTTTTGAGGGCAGTGTCACTGGCCCTCATATGTGGGACCCAAACTGGGGCCGCTGGCTTCCCAAGCCGGTGCTTAACCACCACGGAGTGTTTTTAACAGTATATTGATGATAGTATTAAGATTCTATTATATTTATTGATCACTTTAGAGATTGTGGTATGCAAAATAATGGCTCCAAAAGATATCCGCATCTTAATCTCTGGGACCTGTGAATATGATATATTCCTTGGCAAAAGGGACTTTCTAAATGTGATTAAGGATATGGATTTTGAAATGGGAGATTATCCTGGATTATGTAGGTGGGACCAATTTAAATTTCATTAGTTCTCAAAAATGGAAGACGGAGGCAGAAGAATGGGTCACAAAGATGTGACTGGAGGACTGACCTACTGTAGTAGCTTTGGAAGTGGAGGAAGGGGACTGTGAGGAGTGTAGGCAGCTTCTAAAAGCAGGAAAAAGCAAGGAAACAGATTCTTCCTGAGAGCCTCCAGAAAGGAATCCAGCCTTGCTACACCTTGATTTTAGCCCAGTGAGACAGATGTTCAGTTACTGAATTACAAAACTGCAAGATGATATATTTTGTTTTAAGCCACTTGATTGACATCTTTTCAATATCAAGTTATCCCATCCAGAAACAACAGTGTTTTTCTTCTATTTGTATAAATTTTATTTTACGTCTCTTAATAACAAGTTAAATTGTCTTTCTATAGATAATGCACATTTTGTTAAACTGTGAATTAGCTTTTTAAAGCACAAAGTAGATTATTTCACTCTCTTCCTTAATTAGTTTTTGTAGCTTCCAAAAACTTACTGAGTAATAAACATTACTATCCTGAGCATGGTACTTGAGAATTTCCATGCTTTAGTTTCTTCCTTTCTTTATAGCCTCATCCTTTGCTACATTCTACCAAATGCTTTCACTCCATTGGCTAATTTTGCTCATCACTAGAGTTATCAGATAAAAATTACAGGATACTAAATTAAATTTCAATTATTTATAATAAAAAATAATTTTTTAGTTTAAGCTCTTCCCATGTAATATTTTCCGTTTATCTCATGTAAAACACATAAGCAATTAGAAATTTTTCAAACTTAACTGATACCCTGTATTATTATTTTCTAAACCTGCAACCCTACTCACAATCTTTATGAATTTTCACTTTCATCTTATTTTCAAGCCTACAGATATTTTCCAGGGCTAAGTTAAATACCAAATTTAACATAAGCATTTTTGCCTTTTTACTTTTTTTATAGAATTGATAGGTTAAATGTCTTTCAGATAACAATCATTCTGAACATTTATTTTTCTTCATTTACCCATAATGTCTCATATCTATTATAACCTACATAAACATTTGCTGAATAAATGAATAAATATTAATTGAAGTAAATTTCAAAGTAAATGTTATTGCTAAACTCTGATAGACTTTATAGAAAGTTATTTTAAAGCTAAGTATAGGGCTGGCTGAGTAGCACGTTGGTTAAGAACTGGCTTGGGATGCCAGCGGCCCTGGTTGGGATCCCACATATGAGGGTTAGTGATTCTGCCCTCTACAGCTAAGATGGCGAACAACAGCTCCACCTGGAGCTGGGCTGCTGTGAGTCCCCGGGATGGCACAGCTGCAGCCCCTGGTGCAGTGGGGCTGCCATAGGCTACAGTGAGTGGCCAGCAGCCAGCATGAACGGCTGGCCGCCCATGTGAACTGCCAAGAGCCGCTGTGAGCGGCTGTCCAAAGGCCAGCGACTGATCTGCCTCACCCGAGAGGACCGCAATGATGATACCAACATGGGCCAGTGAAGCAACATCCTCTGCAACTAGACTGAAGAACAAAAGGACAGCAACTTGTCTGTTTCCCTTCCCCGGTTCCCCAACGCTGTTCCCCTCCCCCAATTCCCCAATAAAATCTTAAAAAAAAGAAAAAAAAAAGAAAGCTAAGTATAAACATTATTCTTTAACTAACATAGCTTTATGTTTACCACTAAAACACATTTAATAAAATGGTAACTCCATATATAATTATTCTGTGCATCAACTAAAGATCAGGAAGTTATGCCAACAGAGAATTAGGATAACCCAACCAAAATATTTCTATTCTGAAGCTATGGGTAACCTCGACAGAATCACTAACTCTAGGAGATGCATTCCCAGGTTTACATATGAATGTAAGATACTAATAATTTCCACTTTTATATAAATTGAGATGAACTCTGTTATAAAAAGGAGTTTGAAGTAATTTCCTTGAATTTATTTCTCTCTTTAAGATCAAGGTGCTTGACACCATAGACACCTGCTAGGAATTGTGCATCAGGAAAACGATGATTACTAGGGTTGATACTGATAAACCTTTCTCTGCATAAGAATGTCTCAAAAGACTCTTGCCAAGCATCACCTACCACAAGACAGAGCAAACTTACTGTTACCTCAGGAGACATTAATGTGTTTAAGATGTTTTATCATTTCAACTCCCACACTGGACCTTCAAAAAATGAGACAACAAATTAGCCTGCTGTCCACACAATACAAGTAATGGAAGTCACTGCTTGTGAGTGAAGGATAATTTAAAATTTTGTACAACTGAAAACTATTATTGTTGTTAATTTTGTGTATAGTATTGGGCATTATATATGAATTAAGATTTTGGAAAACTGTCAACCATTCCGAGAGCACCTGAGGTCCGGGTCAGCTGTGCTTATCTGCCAAAAGCAATCAGTGTGTCTTGGAATTTTAGATTCAAGGTACTTACCTAATCTGCAAGTTCTCTTCTCTTTGTGCTTCCACATCATTTATTTAAGTAAGTAAGTGGTATTATCTACTTTTAGATACCTGAGAAGTGCCCACAGGCTGAGCTACATGTCTCTTCAAGTTCAATTGGAGAAGAGATCAGCACATTTTCATCTTTACTGGGATTTAGGCATAAAGATGGTTAGTGGGGAGGAGGAGATCTGCACCATCCGAGATCAAAGAGAAAGAACTGAAACCAACTGTGCTCTTACTTATTATAGAAGGAAACCAGGGACTATAGATCAGGAGCTAACACATGGACAACTACATTATTTTTCTGTGTGCTATCCAAGCTTTACTTTTCTTAGCATAGTTTTTGAAAGCTTAAGGGAAAAAGACGGGCTCACAGGGCTTGACTTTGAATACTATTAAGAAAGGGGTCGCTGAGGACCTAGCATTTCACACTGTTATCAAGCTTAGGGAAAGAGAATATGCAGGGGGAAAAATGGATAATATCTGAATATAAAAGGAAAAGGAAATGAACTGAGCCTGAGACTTACAGAAAGTTAGCTAAGGAGCAAAAGAACCTGGAACTTACAGGTTGTCTCAGTGCTTGGCCTACAGTTTCTGGAATTTGTGATGGCACATAGTTACCCTTTGCCAATTCTCAAAGTGGCTCATGAAAAGACCTTGATAGTTCATTCTAAGCAATGAAATGTTTTTCAATTTAGTGGAAAACTGGGAGACCAGGAATGAGCATCTGTGTGTGAGCAAGCGGAGAAAAGCATGGTATTGATACAGCCACAATTGGCAGAAGTATGCTTACACCCCAGTTATTGGACACCTATTCAACCAGAGGCTTCTAATCACTAGATCACAATGTAGGGAGTATGAAGGACTCCTCTAGCCTTTGCAGAACATATTGAAGAATTATCTGATATTGAGAGCAACTGGAGATGACCAGTAAATGTTGGCTTTTTGAAAAGATTACTCAGGTTACAGTGTGTACAATGGATTAGAGGGTAGGATTGGCAGGAGGGAAGCTATGACAAACATTATAGATGAGATGATGATCTGAACTCATTTAGCAGTACTAGGCATAGAGAAATGGATGAATGTGCAAGATATTTAAGAGACAGAATCTACAGAATATGATATGGGGGATGAAGGAGCATGGATATTATCATACACTTATCAAGGAATCCTTTTTTGGTATACCATCTATTAACATATAGCAGAATCATGAAGTACAGACATATACAATTAGAGTTCTGCCTTGGGTAGTCCTCTTTCATTGAACATTTCGATGATAATGCCAACCTTGGCAGGAGGAGTCATGAACAGGGGGCTTATGAAGACACCACACATCTGACCCAGAGTTTGAGTAAAAGAGGGTCTGAGAGGGTCATTCTGAACACTAGTTGAGGTGGGCAATGTAGCTCTGCCTGTGGACATGTCTCAAGGTATCTAAAAGTATACTTACCTGTGAAAAAGACTTTTTTCCTTGACAGTAAGATAAGAAATGTCTCAATTCCTTGCAGTCGTGTGAGTAAGGGCTTCATAGGGCATGTGTTGAGATTTCACGCAATAGAAGGCTTCTTGGTCTTGAGTATCCAGGTATTTGCAGAGTTCAGCATTTGAATTTAGGGTTAGGCCACATTCCCTGAAGACATAGGTGGTGCCATTAACAAATTTACCTTTGAAAATAATCCTGTCATAGCTTTAGTTCCTTGCCCTCCAGAGAGCGGACACCCCTTCACTAGGGTGGATGAGCAGGAGAGACAGAGAGACCTGGCCCTCCCAGAACAGAGTGAAGCTGACAAGGTAGGTGCCATTGTGGAAGTCTGTCAGTTTTCCTGAATCGCCTGCCTTCAGGGCTGAGAAGGACATCCTGGCCCTCAGGAAATCCCCGCCATATTCTTTCCTGTGTCCCACGTGGTCTCTCATCTCCACCAGGATGTCTAGCTGATCTCCTGTGCAGTATGTGTCTTGAGGGTTGAGAATGGTGGCTCTGTGTGTGCAGCACTGGTGGTGATGTTCACGTGGATGAAGGGTCTGGTTGGGATCAACTGGTTTAGTTTCTCCATGATTCCCTTTATTCTTAGCTCAGTTTCTGTTGGTGACTTTAATGGACTCAGTGGTGTTTTAGGGTATGAGGACTTCATGGAGGTGTTCCAGTGATGGAAGGAGATGGGTACCTTTAGATCAGACCAAAACTGAAATGGCAAGGAATGTGACATTAGTATGAAACGAACTAGTCCAAGTCATTTTTATTTATTTTGAATGTGAATATGTATTTACATATTATCATCAATATTTTTAAAATTCTTTGACAATTTTGAATAAAATGTAAACATTTATCTTTTAACCTCAATATTTTAGAGAATGCCTAAATAGTTGTAGGTAAATATATTAAATACAAAATACAAGACCTGACAATTAAGTTCATGAACTTGTTGCAATGATGTTGCTAACTTTTTTTGGTATCAGAAGAATTATTTATTATGAATTTATACCAACTGGACAAACAGTTCACCATGTTTACTGTTTGGGAGTGCAGAAAAGGCTGTGTGAAAGAGTTAGACAACCTGAACTTTTTGCCAACAATTCATAGCTCTTGAGTTACAACAATACACCAGCTCATGACACTGTCTGTGAGGGACTTTTTAGCCAGTAAACAAATAAACAACCAACTGTATTGGAACACCCTCCCTACTCACCTGATCTGGCCCCCAATGACTTTTGTCTTTACCTGAAGATGAAGGAAATGTTGAAAGAAGACATTTTGATGACGTTCAGGATATCAAGGGTAATATGATGACAGCTCTGATGGTCATTCCAGAAAAAGAGTCCCAAAATTGCTTTGAAGGGTGAAATAGGCACTGGCATTGGTGCATAGCTTCCCAAGGGGAGTACTTCGAAGGTGACCGTAGTGATATTCAGCAACGAGGTATGTAGCACTTTTTCTAGGATGAGTTTGCGAACTTAATTGTCCGACCTCGTATACAGAACAGAGAATATTTATAAGTAATGAATTGATTCTGGTATATTTACTCTTCCTTTTCCTAAACACCTCATATCCAGTCATCACTAATTTCTCTTAGTTCTATTCTGTATCTTTACCTGTGTCTATTTTGTATATTTACCTGTTTTGTATAAATATACCTATTTTGTATATTTACCTGTTCTATTCTGTATATTTACCTGTTTACCTGTGTTCTTCCCCAACTGTATTGTAGTTCAAGCCATCATCGTTTATCTTCTGGATTATAGTAGTTATCCCAAAGGTGAAGACAGCATTCAGACCTGCTTTCTCTCCAATTAATTTTCTCCACTGTAGCTAAATCAGTCCTTCTCAAGCAAAACTACTCTTGACTTCTCCCTGCTTAAACCCCTTCAGTGGCTTCTCATTGCTCTTGGGATAAAGTCCAATTTTAATATGGCTATATGCTGTGGTCTCTTTTTAACTCTCTTATCCCAGCCACTCCTTCTCTTGCACTCTACGTTTTAATAAGAACTGTTTTTATTCATGAGCTGACCTTCCTTTCTTTAAGCTCTTGATCTTTACTTTTTCATCTTCCTGGATTGCTTGCCACCTCCACATTTTCCCCCAAATACCTTAACATCTGTTAACTTCTAACTTAACATTAGAACATTAGAGGTCCCTTCTTATCCTTTTAACACTAAAATGTGTTTTATAAGTCCTCAAATTCAATGATTTCCAAATCTTGTTGATAGTCAGAAGCACCTGAAAACTTTTATAAAGATGTGGTTTCTCAAGCTGCAGCCCAGATAAACCAAGTCACAATCACCAAATACCTTACCAGGAGTGTATGTTTTTCAAAAGGCTCACAGGAAATCCTGTGACCACATAAGTGTAAGGACAATGGTTATACATTGGTGGTTGTCAACCCCTCATACTTTAGAACACACATAAAGCTTAAACAAAAAAATGGCTTTATTGTACCCCAGTATCAATCTGTAAAAACCCTCATGGTTGGTACAAAGCAGTAGAGTAAACCAAAAGGGACAAAGCAATGTGATACTTACAAATAAAGATTAACAGAACCCAAGTTGAATTTGAAAAATCCTATGGGTTTGACAAACTTCTTACAAAGTTAATCTAGAAATATAGAGAGATAAAAATAAATATAATTCCATGTACGTTTAATTCGTTTCTGGAGAATTTTAAAAACTCAATTTGCAAAAAAGAAAATTAAAAAAATGGGATAGAAAATAACCATTGAGTACATACTAATATAAATAATAATATTAATCACAGTAATAATAATGCACTGATTAGGATGATAACCTATGACCATTTGTCCCACTTCCAGAAGTCACAGCTGAGATGGGTTTATTGGTGGGTATAGATAACCCTAGCTTATATAATGTGGAAAAACTATACAGTTAATATTATGAGATAGAAATATGTTTTATACTAAAACCTGATAAGCACAATACCTGAAAAATATAAGCCTATTTCACTCATGAACATGGCTTTAAAACTCTCTTTATCTATGTTGACATAAATATATAAATATAGCTATGTGTATGTACATTAGTCACCGTCAATTATGTATTAATTTAAAATTGAAAAGATATTTCCAGGGAGAAAAATCATTAAGTATAATTTATATCTCAGTGGTTTCAAGACAAAAAAATCTCATTTTTTTTATTGTTATAAAAATTATCTGATTAGGAATGCAGTTGCCAAAAAAGTATTTGATGTATTTCAATGTTTATGTAGCATTGGTCAGGAAAAGACAATAGATGTTTGCCACTCTAGAAGTCTGGAACAATAAATTAAAACAAACAAACAAACAAACAAACAAAAAGTCAGTTATGAGAATTATAAAGGAAAAGACAAACTCTTTTTTTATCTTTCTTCTCGTTATATTTTATTTTTTTGCAGATGTGATCTTTTACAAAGAAAATCAGAGTTAGCAAATCATTAGCCTTAAGAGAGTCAACAAGAGCTAGATACAAAATAAACTTGCAAAAATCAATGGCATTTATGGCAAATATTACCAGAAAATACAATACAGTATAAGGTCTGATCTTTATGCAGGCATTTTGAAAACTCTTTAAGGACATTTTAAAAGAGCTGAGTGAAAAACTACAACACTTTGAAAAGCAGGGAAGCTTAGTATTATAAAATTGTTAATTTTCTCAAATAACTTTAAAATTCTATGTATTTCTAATTAAATTCTCAAGATGATTTTCATGGGCTTAGGAGAAAGAGCCTATTAACTGATTCTAAAATTTTGTGGAACATAATACTCTGTGAATAGCTGGGAACTGCTTAAAACATTATACCAAGCCTAGCATAAATTATAGTAATAAAACAGTATTGTACAATTACATTACCAAATAAAGCAATAACATAGAATAGATACTCTATAAACACATCTCTTTACATATGGCAGTTTATTATATGTTAGTGGAATTATCACAAATCAGAAAATTATATTTGGTAAATTGTGACTAATTGAAAAAAACAGGTTCTATCTCGTTCTCCATACAAAAAGTCCAAGTAAATTAAAGACCTAAATATGAATATTATTACTGAAAATGCAATACAAAGATTTGCAGTTTCTTTATGTCCTCTGATCAGGTATTATTTCATAAATATGATCTCAGAAGTGGAAACTATAAGAAGTGTTTATATATTCAGCTACTCAAAATTAGAAGTTTTAGCCCATAAAGTACACCATAAACAAACTTAACAGATTGGGCTAACGATCTGCAACATCTAAAACTAGTAAAGAATTCTTATGTAAAATATAAAAGTTGTACTAAAAATAAAAAATAAAATGTCAGTAAACCCCCAAATAGACAAAGAATACCCATTAAAAACATGTATAAAAATGTTTGCCATATTAGGCACATTATGGAAGAGAGGTGAAATTTATTTAAAGAGTGGATAAGTTAAACTTTGTATATTCATACAATGGAACACATGCAGCTCTCAGCGATTTTGAACTAGATTTACATATAGCAACATGATTAGATATCAAAAAATAATTTTGAAAAAACTAAGAAACCACGAAACCACTTGTGTAAATTAAATACACTAACAACAATACTGTATACCTTTAAAGGTCATGCATATGTCTAAATATATGTATTGAGTAAGAACTGAAATGCTGTGAGGAAAGATAGTACGGACTGTGTGACTATGAGAAAAAGGGAATGAGAGTATGGGTGGGTTTGCATGAAAAAATATATAAAGTAAAACAAAACAGTTGTGTTTCATATATGGCCAAGTATAATAGCTTGTGACAGATTGACTCTTCAGAAAACAATGATCAACTCTGAACATAATACAAAAAATAAGCACCTGAAGGCTGTGCAGAGCGAACAAAAGCAGGCACATTTTGGAAGTAAAGTGCAACTTGGAAGAGGGAGTGAACAAGAGGCAAGTTTCCTGTTTTTGAAGTTTTAGTGTGAGCAAAGTCCGCAGAGAAGCATGGAGTAGCTAAAATGCAATAGAAACCCACCACCCTAAAAAATGGTTTGAACAATGTGGGAGCGAAGTCTGCAGTGACTACAGTCACTGGAAAGAGGGTGAAATCCCAGAACAGAGCCAGAGAAGGGCATGCCCAAATTCTGAGTATGAACCCTGCTGACATCTCTACTGACCCCACAAGCACCTATGGGGTACCCACAAAGCAATTTCCAGCTAAAGCCAAAGAACTCAACTGAGATTTGAGTGACTTCCAATCATAGATGAGACAGAATTTGCAGTTTGAGTTGAACCAAGTTAATTGCCTGCCACAACAAAAATATCAACACGATTCTGAGGAGTAAAACAAAAGCCACAGCCTCCATAATATAACAGTCACAGTGTCTGGGATATAATTTAAAATTGTTTCATTGGGGGGACGGGAAATGTAATTCTACTGAAAAAGAGAAAAGTAATGGAAGACAATCTGGAGATCACCTAGGTGGTAGAATGATCAGACAGAGACTTTGAAACAATGATTATAACTATGCTATATATGAGGTCATACAATTAAGCTTGAGAACTCATCCTAGAAAAAGTGCTACATACCTCATTGCTGAATATTACTATTGTCACCTTTGAAGTACTCCCCTTAGGAAGTTTTGCACCTATGCCAGTGCCTAGTCCACCCTTCAAAGCAATTTTGGAACTCTTTTAGAGAGCTGTCATCATGTTACCCTTGATGTCCTGAATGTCATCAAAATGCCTTCCTTTCAGTATTTCCTTTATCTTTGGGTAAAGAAGAAGTCATTAGGGGCCAGATCAGGTGAGTAGGGAGAGTGTTCTAATACAGTTATTTGTTTACTGGCAAAAAACTCCCTCACAGACAGTGCTGTGTGACCTGGTGCTTTGTCATAAAGCAAGAGCCATGAATTGTTGGCGAAAAGTTCAGGACGTTTTCATCTAACTTATTCGTGCAGCCTTTTCAGCACTTCCAAAATAGTAAAATTGGTTAACTGTTTGTCCAGTTGGTACAAATCCATAAGAAATAATCCCTTTGATATAAAAAAGGCTTAGCAACATCATTGCAACAAGTTTGCAAACTTAATTTTCAGACCTCATACAGCATAATTATAACTATAACTATATATATATATGCTTGTGATATTCATAATCGGGGAGGCTATCCATAATGGAGTTAAAGGATATATGGGAAATCTCTGTACCTTTCTCTTAAATTTGCTGTGAACCTAAAACTACTATTAAAAATAAAGTCTTTAAGAACAAAATATCATAAACCAAATAAACAAACAAAAAACTCCATATCCCTCATGTATACAGACAAAAACCAGAGAGAAGATAAAGTGGAAGAGATGACCTGATACATGATAGCAAGATAACAGTAAAATACTTAGGTATAAACTTAACATGAATGTCCAGGACTTATTTGAGGAAAATTCCAAAATGACTTATTTGAAGGAAACAAAATTGATATTGAGCAAATGGAAAGGAAGCCGTTGTCTTGAACAGAAAAACTTAACAACATAAAGATGCTGTTTCTTCAAAGGTTAATTTATACACTCAATTAAATAACAATAAAAAGTCATCATTTTTTTTTCTGGAGCTCTACACAAGTCAATTAGAGAATTCACTTGAAAAAAACAAAGAAGAAAAAGTAGTCAGAAAAAAAACAGAGGAGAGGGTCCGGCCGAGTGGCACATTGGTTAGGAGCTGGCTTGGGATGCCAGCTCTGAGCAGCGGGGCCCCGGTTCGGATCCCACATATGAGGGCCAGTGACACTGCCCTCTATAGCTCAGATGGTGAACAACAGCTCCACCTGGTTGTCTCTATAGCTAAGATGGTGAACAACAGCTCCACCTGGAGCTGGGCTGCTGTGAGTCGCCTGGGACGGTGTGGGCTGCAGCCTCTACTGCAGTGGGCTGCCATAGGCTACAGTGAGTGGCCAGCAGCCAGCGTGAGTGGCTGGCAGCCAGCAGGAGCTGCCAAGAGCCGCTGTGAGCGGCCGTCCAGAGGGCAGCGACCGATCTGCCTCACCCAGGAAGAACGCAATGACAATACCAACATGGGCCAGTGAAGCAACTAGACTGAAGAACAAAAAAGGACAGCAACTTGTCTGTTTCCCTTCCCGGATTCCCCAGTGTTGTTCCCCTCCCCCAATTCCTCAATAAAATCTTTTTTTTAAAAAAAAAAAAAAAAAAGAAAACCAGAGGAGGGATGTATAGATAGGGTTAACCCTACTAAAACTTGTAAAATCCCTATAATTGGGAGTGGTGAATGAATACAGTCATATGGAAGGAGAGAAATGACATCAATACCTCATACCATGCAACAGGATAAATTCTAAGTGGGTCAGATATTTATTTATTTATTTATTTATTTATTTATTTATTTATTTATTTATTTAAAGATCTTATTGGGGAGTGGGGGAGAGGAACCGTGTTGTGGAATTGGGAAAGGGGAACAGACAAGTTGCTGTCCTTTTGTTCCTCAGTCTAGTTGTGGAAGATGTCGCTTCACTGGACAATGTTGGTATTATCACTGAGCTCTTCCCTGGTGAGGCAGTCACTCGCTGGCCGTTGGATGGCTGCTCATGATGGCTCACAGCAGCTCTTGCCAGCTGCCAGCTGCTCACCCTGGCTGCCAGCCACTCACGGTAGCTCACTGCAGCCTATGCTGATGCCACTGACTCACTGCAGCCCAGCTCCAGGTTGAGCTGTTGTTCTTAGCTGTAGAGGACGCAGAGTCACTGGCCCACATATGGGATCTGACTGGGGCCCTGCTGCTCAGAGCTGGCATCCCAAGCTAACTCTTAACCAACGTGCCACTGGGCTGGTCCTTGGGTCAGATATTTAAATATAAAAAACTGCAACTATGCAATTAAAAAAAATAAAACCTGGGTGAATTCTTATATAACCTTTGAGTGGGAAACCTTTTCTTACTACAATGTAACATTGAAAACAATAAGGGAGATTGGATTACTTTAAAAATCACTTTTACATGAAAAAAGCAATCATATATACCCCTTCACCCCCCAAAAAAGGAAAAACTGGATTTACATGGTCAAGTAATACATGCCCCTGGATTTAGTGACAAGGAAGTCATCAGTGGCCATAAGGGTCATTCTGGGGGCATATTGGAGATGAAATCCTCTTTAGGACGGATTGAGGATGAATGGGAAGTGAGAAATGGATATAATCAATGTCCACAATCCTGCAAATTTGGTAGAGAAGGGGAGAGGAAAGAGCAGAGATGGAGTGGGAAAGGATTGACTGGGACCTACATGAGGCAGGTCACACAGGGAGCTTCATGTCAAACTAGAGAAAACTCTTCCTACCTTTGTGGAGTTTTGAGATATTATAAAAATAATCCACGCAACTACTAAAAAAAGACATCAACATCAGCAGCATTTTTCGAAATATCATATTTGAGGACATGATGCGTATCCTAGGAGAGATGACACAAGAGAGGAAATTGTGTAAGAAGTGAATCTCTGTACTCACTCATTGTTCTATTTTTACCTGTAATTTGCCTCTACAACTTTGTTCCTCTTCTGTGAACCACTTTCTTCTTTCTTTCTCGTGACCACACCTCATATCCCCGACACTTTCACCTATCTATTGGCTACTCATCTAAGTTTTAGTGAGGACTGTTGCTTCTTCCCTCCATGAAATGGAAATCAGATGTCCCTTATTTGTTCTCTCACTGTACTCTATTTTCTGTTATAGTTCTTATCACAAGTACAGTGAGAAGCAGAAAAATTAACTCATCAACCTGTCTTTTGGGGGAAGACTTAGGATAGCTGATGGGTATATAAGAATATGCTTATGTTACTTAACATATCTGTAAAATGCTCTGAAAGAAAACTGATCATGTTAAGTGGGTGGGGAGGTGGAACTGATAGCTTTTGTTTGCCTGAGCACCATATACAAAATTTGGAAGTAGAGACTCCTTCAGGACTGAATTACTCTGCATAATAAAGAAGATATCACCCACAAAGCCAAGGTACTGCATGAGGAAAGGGAAAGAGGAGATGGAAAGAGTTGGTAAAGGGGAGAAGGGGTGAGGGAGAGAAAGGAAGAGGGAGAGAGAGAAGCTCCTTTCCATATCAGATTACATACATTTTAAATAGCTAATTTTGGGGTGCAAGATGTGAAGCTCTCCTCTCTGCCCGTTACCAAATTCTCCGTGAAATATGGATTGTGTGAAACACTTGTGTGTGAATGGAGTCATTTGATGGAATCCAGAGAGGTTCTGTATTTGAATCTGGATGGTATGGAGCAAAAACAGAGACTGCACATGCAAAACAGAAGCTACACAACAAAGGGTCAGCTTATATCCAGTTAACCTTTGGGAAGTCCAAGATGAAATAGTTTCAAACAAGATCCAGTACACAGCCACAACTCATATTAAATCACTACCTTGGGCAGAACTGTGACTTGTCCCCAGTTATGAAACATGGTGTGGAGGAACTTGTAGAGTTGTTGAGTTCTGGGTCTAGATTGTTGTGGGGGCAAAAATGAATGTAGGTGAGAGGACATGGTGGTGGCAGCTCTAATCTATGCCACATACTTTATTTCAATAGTTTCTTTATTTCTGATTGCCAAAAGACTGTCAATTACTAAAAAAGTGGAGCAACTATCTCGGCATTGCATGTCCAGTGCCTACCACAGTGTCTGACCCATTAGTTGAATGAATAATTTAAAAACCAAATCCTTATTTTCTGAACAATTTGTTTCTATCCACTGAAATTTTGTATTTTCTCAGAATATACAAATAGCATGTTTAACAGGGCAAAAAAATCAGATTCAGGGGGTTACTCTGACTCCCCCTACCACCACTGTAGAGATTGACCCAGGTCTTTTCACTTTTAAGTGAATTCTGTAGCATGTGAGATACAATGCATGACCTGATTCTTTTTCCTTACCTAGAAAGAACTGGGTATAGATAAGCTTCTGCAATCTTTAAAAAAAGTATGATTACAATTGCATTTATGAATCTTAGACTCTCAACCTCATTTTTATAGGTCTTCAAGTTTATTCTGTTCATTTATTTATTTAAAAAATATCAAATACTTACCAAATAAGTGTCAGATACCATGGAATATACTGGAGATAAAGAGAATCAACAAAATGCATAAACATTTACGGAGATACAGTGGTAGAAAAACCAAGTTCTTGTTGCTCTCTGAACAAGCACTTTTCCATGTTCTTGAGTCTTGGTCTGAAATTCTCATCACCTCTCCCCTCATTGCACACTGATACCCCTACTCTCACCCACATGATGCGCCCTGATAAACTTGGAAAAGTCCTATTCATTGTTTGAGTGTGAGCTTGACTACCAATGGTATTTCCTCAATAGCTTTAGTTAATAATTTATTCGTCTGTGCTCCCATTGCCCATTATGCATACCTTTGTTATTGAAGGGTACCAGAATATGCTGCCTCAAAATGTGCCTCTTTGGCATAAACATTATTTTGACTAATTATTTTGATAAATTACAGATACAGGAAGAACCTCTGAAACAGAGGAGAGACTTATCTGCATGGCAGGGCAAACTTTGTTTACCATATATATTTCCTTGTGTCATCTTCCTGTGAATTGTCTTCCCCCTCAATTGAAGCTCCCGACCTCTATCCTGCTAGTTCAGGATGGTATGAATTCCCTGGAGGCATGTTGAGCCTTATCCGGTATATATGTAGTTACATTTTTTTTCCCTCCTGTTAATTTTTCTATTTAATTACAGAGGAGTCTCAGTGAAGAACCTAGAAGGATAGAATTAAAATTATTTTTCCTCCCATGCAATTGGGCAACTATGAACAAACCTGCTGATACACCCTACTTACTCTGGTGCTTGCAGATGGGTTCTGGAAAACTGGCAGAAGGTGGCGAAGGGTAAGAATTCTTATCAAGTCTGCTCTCCTAGATCTCTATCTGTAGTGCTTAGTTGAGAGAGGAAGGTAAAAATTTTGTTGTCCCTTCATTTTCAAATTCAGATTGGCAGGAGAAAAGAATTTGTAAGAATTTGTTCTTTGGATTTTGACACTGTTTAAAATTTGGTGTGGGGTACTAGCTGGTCATTGATTCTTTCCCTCCCAGGGTAGCTATTATTTTTCTGCTTGTCTTAGTGTATGTTCTGAAAACTTGGCTTGGCTTTCTGCCTGCCCAGGGCATGCAGGCTGTCAATTTTGCGTGTGTATGCAGCTCAACTGTTTGGCTGGGGTCCCTGAAAACATGGTGAGACAGAAATGTGGGTTGCATGCCATTTGGAGCTAATGTCCTAGCAACTGTATTAGGGGAATTGTTTACCTCTTTCTTTATTTTGGTTGTCTTTGGGAATTGCTCTGGATTTAGGAGTGACTGTATCTTCGCACCCTCTTTGAGGATGCTTCTTACATCAGTGGTTAAGTCAGAAAAAGCTTATTAGTTTTGGTTGAGTCACTTGAAGTATACCAAAGGTTTAAAAGAGAAAGGGGGGAAAAGGAGTTCAGTACTGCCAGGACTATTTACTATTTGTCTTGTTTGAAACTTAATAAGATATTTGATAGGATTTTTTAAAAGGAGCTGTATGGTCAGAATTTGGCCAAATTGGAGGCTGATATTCAGAGCATGATAGGAACATTTTTTAAAGACCTCCTTTCCTAAGCTAAAACAAAAATATGTACTCATAGGAGAGGAAAACATCCTGAAGACTTTGTGGAAGTCTTTTTTCATGTCTGCAAACAGAACATCCATTCTACAGCTCATGGATCAAGGGTACTTTCAACTTTCAAGTCTTATTATTTAAGAAACATATTTCATAATATAGCTGCCATTGATAGTAATTCCCCTGATGGATCTGGGCAATGTAAATTCAAAATCTTCTGAAAAGGATTCTCCATTCTAGATGCCATTAAGAACATTTGTGATTCATGGGAAGAGATCAAAAGATCAACATTAACAAGAATTTGGAAGTAGATTCAAACCCTCATTGGTGACTTTGAGGGATTCAGGACTTCAGTGGAGGAAGTAACTGTAGATGGTGGAAATAGCAGGAGAACTAGAATAAGAAGTGGAACTTGAAGATGTGACTGAATTAGTCACTTTCATGATAAAACTTTAGTGAATGAGGTTGCTTCTTATGGATGACCAGAGTGTGAGATGGAATCTGCTCCTGGTGAAGATGTTGTAAAGATTGTTGAAATGACAAGAAAAGGTTTAGAATACTACCTAAATTTAGTTGATAAAGCAACAGTATTGCTGAGGGGATTGACTCCAATGGTGAAAGAAATTCTGCTGTGGGTAAAATACTATTAAATAGTCTCACATGCTACAGAGGAATTGTTTGTGAAAAGAAGAGTCAATTGATGTGGCAAAATTTATGATTGTCTTACTTTAAGAAATTGCCACAGGGCTGGCTGAGAGGCACAGTGTTGGGAGCTGGCTTGGGACACCAGCGGCCCCGGTTCAGATCCCACATATGAGGGCCAGTGACACTACCCTCTAAAAAAAAACAAAAAAAGAAATTGCCACAGCCACCCCAACCTTCAGCAACCACTGTGTAGATCAGTCAGGAACCATCATCATTGAGGCAAGACACTCCATCAAAAAAAATGTTACAACTCACTATGGCTCAGATGTTGGTTAGCATTTTTTAGCAATGAAATGTTTTTTAATTAAGGTCTGCACACTGGTTTTGTTCTGTCTTGTTTTAAGACATAATGCTATTGCACACTTAATAGATTACAGTATAGTGTAAACATAACTTATATGCACTGGGAAACCAAAAAACTCATGTGACTCATTTTCTTGGGATATTTGCTTAATTGTGGTGGTCTGGAACAAATCTCCAAGGTACATCTGTAGTCTCACTGATTCCCAAAACAATATCTCACCCAGTCCTAAGATGTAAACTTTAGCTCTGCATGTGCAGATGTCTTCAGGATGTCTCCACTTGGAAATCCTCACCCTTGCCAGCAGATGTGTGCTGGTCCATACTAGTTTATGAGAGCCCATTGTGCTCATCTCCTCCTACCTCCTTGTCCAGTGACATCATCTTGGTAGCTTGAAAGTGGCCTTGATGGATGGATTCACATCATAGAAATCAGCAAATACTGCATTCAGGTTTTTCTTTTCCCCCTTGGAGAGCAGGTTAATCAGTATACTAGTGCTCAGAGAAATCTCAAAGTCAACTTGTCCAAGTGGATTGTTTTGTATTCTTCTGCCTCTCTCTCTCTCTCTTTCTCTCTCTCTTAATCTGTCTGTCTCTGTGAATGATATCACTAATCAGAAACAAACATGGCCACTGTCTTTGACTCATTTGGCTCCCTTATGCTTATATCCAGTAATCTTCTGACATGATTGAATCAATAGACTAGTTGTCCCTTTCATCTCTAGTAAATAGAAATGTAGTTGAGCACAAGAATAATGTTTATCTTAGGGCTGTATGCCCAGTGTCTTCATAGTACCTGTGTTTATCTCTCCTTGTAAGTTTAATTTTCAGACCCAGCCAGGAACCCCAAGGGAGTTTGACAAAAACATTTTCCTCCTTGACACCTGAATAACACAATATTTGTGTTCCCCAGGCTCCAGGTGTTTGGTTGTGGCCATGGGACTGAGTTCTCTGAAGTGGAATGTAGACAGAGGTGATGTGTGCCATATCCTGGCCTTTTCCTTAAGGCTGTGATATGCTCCTGTATGCTCTCTTTCTCTCCCTATTTGATGCACATACATAGGAGCAACAGCTTAGCTTTGACCCTGGAGGTGATAACACTTACTTAACCCATGGGATTCTTTAACCTCTTTGTAATGTGGGCAATCTGATGAAGCCCTTGCACCTCTCCAAATAATGTTTTTATTTTATTTTTTATTTCAATGAATGAATTAATTTAAAGTTTTTTTTTATTTAGCTGAGCCATCCTGCCACCTGTTGGCAGCTCAGTAGCAGCTCAGCTCAGGCTGGGCATCGAACTGCTATTGCTCAGAGTTCAGTTTGCACTCTTGAGCGAGCTCCTAACCAACTGAGCCACTCAGCCGGCCCTAATTAATTTATTTTTAACAAGAGAAAATAACTAAATTTAATGCATAGGTATCAATGGGAGATACCTACATTAATGACAGGTTCTCTCTCCCACATAAATGAGAGAGTCAGAGACCCTACATACATGACAGGTTCAAAGACAGAAAAGGAAAATAAGGTACATATGACATTCTGAGCTAAGAATCACCTTGAGGCTTCAGAGGGGGAGTGAAAGTTACTGCAGAAGAACAAAAAGAGATCTTCAATAATTAGCAGTTCCCTCTGCCGAATAGATCGGTCCCAAGTTAGTTATCTCTGATAATCTCTTATAATGTGCAAGGCTCCTTATTCAAATTCTTTCAGGGAGTTAAGGGGGGAGTAAATGTTTCTCTTGAGCCTGAAGGGTCTTGGTTCTCTTTACCTCAAGATAGTGTTTAGCTCAAAACAGAGGTACACCTTGGGGTGACTCATTCTGAACTCCAGTCTTTACAATAACCCTTCATGATAGATGTTCTTATCTCTATTTTAGAGATGGCTGAAACTGAGGGAAGTTAATGTGTTCAAAGCCACACAGGCAATAAGCGGTAGAACCTGGCTCCACATCCAGGTTTATCAGCCTCCAAATCCTGCACTTATGGATCCAATGAACCACCTGCCACCTACCTGTCCTAGAGAGGATCAAAGGACATTATTCCTGTGAAAGTGCTTTTTGAATTGAGATGTCTTATTATACATGTAAAGTATAATTGTTACTACTTATATCAATATAAATAAATCACACAATAAGTGTCTGATTTGCCCCTTGGTGCCTGGGGACCCTGAAAGAACAAAAGATTACACTTCAATCTGTCTTTTATCTCCTCTTGGAATTCTTCCTTCATTGCAAGTTCACTTCAAGGGACCTGATAGACAACATTAAAAAACAGATATCCAAATGCTGCTGTGGCACTCAAGGTCAGCTCCCTACACTGGGGCGGGGGGGGGGGGGTCCAAGGTGACAAATGTTGTGCTTTTCCTTGAAATGTTGACAAAATACTTTCTTGGGCCAAGTTCTCACAATGACTTTGGCAGGCTGCTTGAGTAAGTGTAAATGAACTGGTCACATAAACGTCCACATAAACCAGTGCTTTCGAAATCACACCCATATGGAATTCCAGTTCCAGGCACACATGCAGTCAATCTAATTATGGCAAACTTCAGGACTTTTCAAAGATGTTCTGTACAATTTAGAGCAGATTTTCCCCTGTGAAAATTTTGTTAACTAGGCCAACATAGTTAAGTATAACTCTCCAAGTTACCCAAGTATAACAAACTTCTTGGAAATAGCACCAAAGGATTTCTGGTGTTGGTGCTGGACAGGACATATAAAGGGCAAAGTGGACCTTGGTTTGGTATCCTCTGGAGGCCACTTCATTCTCACCACCTCCCTTCCTCCTTAACGTGGGAAATGCTCAGCCTGGCCCTCTCACCCCTCCAGAGGAATCAGGAGGGTAAAGTTTAGGTGAAGCCGAGGGTGTGCATTTGCCCAGCTAGATCACAACTCTGGGAAGGTGCTCAGGCCCCTAACAGCTCAATCTTGGACTACTAAAGCATACTCCTTTGCATGAGGAAGAAAGGTTGGTTGCGCCCCCCCTTCCCCTTCCCCTTCCCCCCCTATTTCCCAGAAGCTGGATCTTCCAGCATGGGGAATTAGACTTTCTCTGGTCTTGGTAATATGGGGAAGGGGCATGAGGACTATTTTTACAGAAAAGGAAGCTAAGAGGTTGGATTCCAAGCCAGCGGCCTACATGCTCCAAGATACAGAACTCAGGCAGACCTTATCAACGACACAGTGCAGTCTGTCTGGAAGACTGGAGATTCCATTAGGAGCATCCCTGTAGTTAAGCCCATGGCAAATTAAACGCAGGTTGTGCTTTACAAGAGTTAAAAACCAATCTGCCCCTATTCTTCTTGCATCTCACTAAAGTTAAAGATAAACTTATCCTTGCTCTTCTATCCTTCTTCCCCCTTATACCAATGTATTTTCCAGGGAAGCAGAAAACATATATAAACCGTCCCCGGGGGGATGGCGGGATCTCTCTTCCACTAGCGATTAGAGGCCACCACTCTGTCTATGGTGGTGGCCTTTGTGTTCTTACTCTCTGCTAAATAAACGTTTACTTCAGACTCTCTATCGGCTCACGTTTGAATTCTTTCCTAAGTGAAGCCAAGGACCCTCTTTTCCTGCAACACTGGGACTTACTTACCTTTTCCCTTCCCGGGAAGACCCTCTCACTTCCCCTGGGGAGTTCCCTGTGGGCTCCCGAATTTATCCAACGTGGGGCTCAGGACAGTGCCTCTCAACCAGCCGGTGCCAATTTTTTCTGGCGCTGAGTGCGGGAGAGGGCAAGAGATGCTGAGCCCCGGCTCCTGGCCCTTACTTCGGATGGCGAGATCTCAAATGCGCCCGCAAACTTGGTGTAGAACTCCTGGATGCTGGAGAAACTATCCACGTGGCGCTGTCGGTGCCAGCGCCTGCCTGTGCCGGTTGCACTGTCCACCACCGCCTCCTCGGCCGGCGCCACGGACTTGGCTCTCCGGCTGCTCCCCGCAGGTAAAAGCCGCCGCTGGACCAAGTGCAGCCGCGCTTCCACCTGTGACGCCAGGCAGGGCCTCTTCCTCCACTGGGAGGAGCGCAGCTGGACCCGGAGCTGCCATCTGCCCTTCTCCGGATGAATCTGGGGAGAAGAAAAGTTGTACCCATTCCCGCATCTCATCACCCGGCTTCCAAATAATGTTTTTAAATACATATATAAATATATAGAATTATAACAAGGATAATTATGTTGACGTACAGTTATCAACATTTGAAATAACCTAACTTGCTACATAGTTGTATAGCAATTCTTTACTAACACACTAAATAAGATTTAATAGCCAGGTCTAGTATTTTACGATAATTTTAAAGTGATGTTAAGCGTGAGGGATATTTCCAGATTCTGTAAAAGTATTATTATATGAAATTATCTGTGATTTTAGGTGGTGACTGAGCCTCAGGTACTGTTAACATGACTGTGATTTGTTGTTTTAGTCATAAGTGAAGAGATTACTAAACTTCATTTAGAAGCTAGTGAATATAAAGAAGTATTTTTCCTCCATTCAAGTTTACAGACTTCCTGAATTCTGTTCATAGGTCCATTTGGGGGTTGGGGTTGCACCCATGGACCCCAGGTTAACACCCCTGGCAGAGGATGACAAAGCTTCTGTGATGGGATGCCTGGCTTCCTGGGTGACCTCAAGGAAGAGAACCTGCCTGGACACGGACAGGAGAGAGAAATGAACGCCTATCTTGTTTGAGTCACTGCATTTTGAGAGTTTTGTGTTTATTTGGTTTTGTTTTTTTCCAGCAGTTCAGCCTGCGCACATCTACCATTAAGTATCTTTCATTTTTTTATTTGTTTCAGGTGTACAGAACAATGCAACAGTTATACTTTTCACCCCTCAGACAGTGACAACCATCCCCCAGTGCGCCACCCCCCGACATCATACATATCTACTATAATTCCATTGTATCCATTCCCCACACTATACTCCACATCCCGTGACTATATCTATATTAAATTATAATTGGCATACAATATTATTCAGCTTCAGCTTGAGGGGCAGCAGTTGTTTAAATTGTGCATACCAATGTTCTAAGGCCAAGCAATCCAAATTGGGCATATCAAAGAGGATTTCTCAGTCAGTCCATAAAAAATCATATACAAAATTTTATTGTAGTTGCTTGTGATCTAGGTGTGTAGTTGTAGGAAATTAAATAGACTTTAATATTTATTACTAGGAAATGGTTAAGAAAAATACAGTGGATGTGTAATGTGGGACACTATATAGTGTTAGAAAGAAGCAACTGACTAGATATACATATAACTTGGAAGGCTCTTAAAAACAGTGCCGTCCCTGGTGTGTTCCGTCCTGTGCGGCTGTGCTGCCGAGCAGTATTTGTTTATTTCTGTCCGTCTTCTCCCACTCAGTGCATGCCACCACCCCATGGAAGATTGGATGGACATGGACATGAGCCCCCTGAGGCCCCAGAACTATTTTTTCGGTTGTGAACTAAAGGCTGACAAAGATTATCACTTTAAAGTGGATAATGATGAAAATTAGCATCAATTATCTTTCAGAATGGTCAGTTTAGGGGCTGGTGCAAAGGATGAATTGCATATTGTTGAAGCAGAGGCAATGAATTATGAAGGCAGTCCAATTAAAGTAACACTGGCAACTTTGAAAATGTCTGTACAGCCAACGGTTTCCCTTGGGGGCTTTGAAATACCACCACCTGTGGTCTTACGGTTGAAATGTGGTTGAGGGCCTGTGCATATTAGTGGACAGCATTTAGTAGCTGTAGAGGAAGATGCAGAGTCAGAAGATGACGAGGAGGAAGATGTGCAACTCCTAAGTATATCTGGAAAGCGTTCTGCCCCTGGAAGTGGTAGCAAATTTCCACAGTAAAAAGTAAAACTTTCTGCTGATGAAGATGATGATGACGATGAGGATGAGGATGATGAAGATGAGGATGATGATGATTTTGATGATGAGGAAGCTGAAGAGAAACCTCCTATAAAGAAATCTATTCGAGATACTCCAGCCAAAAATGCACAAAAATCAAACCAGAATAGAAAAGACTCAAAACCATCAACACCAAGATCAAAATGTCAAGAATCCTTCAAAAAAAGGAAAAAACTCCTAAAACACCGAAAAGGCCTAGTTCTGTAGAAGATATTAAAGTAAAAATGCAAGCAAGTATAGAAAAAGGTGGTTCTTTTCCCAAAGTGGAAGCCAAGTTCATCAATTATGTGAAGAATTGCTTCTGGATGACTGACCAGGAGGCTATTCAAGATCTCTGGCAGTGGAGGAAGTCTCTTTAAGAAAACAGTTTAAACAGTTTGTTAAAATTTCCTGTCTTATTTCATTTCTGTAACAGTTAATATCTGGCTGTCCTTTTTATAATGCAGAGTGAGAACTTGCCCTATCGTGTCTGATAAATGTTGTCCAGGTTCCATTGCCAAGAATGTGTTGTCCAAAATGCCTGTTTAGTTTTTAAGGATGGAACTCCACCCTTTGCTTGGTTTTAAGTATGTATGGAATGTTATGATAGGACATAGCAATAGTGGTGTTCAGAAAAATGGAAATGGTGGGGAGACAAAAATATACATGTGAAATAAACTCAGTATTTTAATAAAGTAAAAAAAACAAAAACAAAAACAAAAACAGTGCCAAGTAGGAAAAGTAAGAAATAATCTGAATCTTCATCACAAAATTCCTTATGTAAATTAAAAACATATACACAAAATGCAACACAAGGATACATATGTATTCAGAGACCCAAATTTACAAACTCTTCTTGCTCTTCTGTCTTTATTTCTGACACATCCTGCTGCCCACTGGGGATGGCTTACCCTTGCCCTAGTCCAAACTCTATAGTCAGTCAGTCCCCAAATTTAGGACCCATCTTTACAGAAACCTTTTCAGACTGACTCTAAACTACATTGATCTCTCCCATGTTCTGAATTCCTGAGGTACTTTTATACATTTTCCACCCAGACATATGAAATAAAGCAAAAATATTATAGGCTGGAAGCAGGTATTTTTGATATACTTCCTTTTAAAAAAGGTTTTTATTTTTCAATTACAGTTTACATTCAATGTTATTTTATATTAGTTTCAGGTGTACAGCATAGCAACTAGACATTTATATAATTTACGAAGTGATCCCCCCGATATGTCTAGTACCCATCTGGCACCATATATAGTTATTACCATATTATTGACTATATTCCCTATGCTGTACTTAACATTCCCATGACTATTTTGTCACCACCGATTTGTACTTCTTTCTCCCTTCACCTTTTTTACCTGGCCCCCCAATACCCCTGCCCAACTAGCAATGTTTGTTCTCTGTATCTGTGTTCATTTCTTTCTCCAACTAAATGTTAGTAACCTAGTGGCTATATATATGCTTGCTCCCCATGGAACACTTGGTACTTCTGGCTGGTTGGTTATTAGAAAAAGATGTTATCTTCTTGCCATGTCAGTCTGTCCTTGTCAGGAAGAAAGACTCTCATTATTGTTCTTCTGAATGTTCCCCCTTTTCTTCTCTTTCTCTAACTTGAGAGAAGATCTTGGCAGAGATAGTGTTTCTAAAGCTTTCCCCCGCCCCCCAATCTTTTTGCCTTCCCTCACTGACCCCAGGCAAGATGAGAGATAGAATTGTTTTGCTTACTCATTTTAATGACTTCTCCTCCTGGGTAGTTGGAAAAGTACCTGTGAGTTCTTAGCCGGCTCTTGTTTTTCTTGTCTGTGAAGACATTTATTTTCATCTCTCTTTATTCACTGTCAGTTGGTCTTGTATTATCTTGGGGAGCAGATTTGAAGGGGCAATAAAAGATAGTGCAATTAGGTGGTGTTAAATTCCACAGCATTTAAAGAGTGTCTTGCAGTTAGTTTAAGCTCAGATTCTCTGCAAAGATAGTACAGAGAGGTCCTTTGTGCCCTTCATCCAGTTTCCTCCAAAGGATACAACTCATAACTGTAGTGCAATATCAAAGCCAGGAATTTGACATTGGTACACAGGGTGTGTATAATTCTGTCATTTTATCATGTGTAGATTTACATAAATACCACTATAAGGAAGATATAGACGTTTATCACCACAAATCACCATCTCATACTACCCTTTTATAATCAGACCCATCATTCCCTCCCACCATTCCTAACCTATGGTATCACAAGTCCTTTCTGTCTGTATAATTTTGTCATTTCAAGCATGTTAGACAAATGGGATCATATCACATGTGATGTTTTGAGACTGGCCTTTTCACTCAGCATACTGTCCTTGAGATTGATCCAAGCTAGTGCACATATCTAGAGTTTTGTCTCTATATTGCTGAGTAGCATTCCATGGTATAGATGTACCACAGTTTGTATAATCATTCACCTAATGAGGAACATTTTGGTTGTTTCCAGGTCTTGGATGTTGCAGATAAAGCTGCTTTGAACAATTGCATATGGGTATTTGTGTGAACATAAATTTTCCTTTCTCTGGGATAAATGCCCAGGAGGGCAATTCCTGGGTTGCATGGTATAAGCGCATGTTTAGTTTTATATTTTAAACTGATTTTTCTTTTGATTAGAGAATTTTACTCTTTTATATATAATATGACCACTGATACATACCAACCTACTTCTACCACCCTATTTTATAAATCCAGTTACCACATCTTTCTTGGTTTCTTTTCTTCCCACTTTTTTTTTTATTGATTGTGTTGTCTTTGTTACATTTTTGTCTGTTCTGTTTAAAGTTAGATATTTTCTTATGGACTGCTCTTAATTAAAGAAACAGTAAGCTTAAACTTTTACTTAAAAATGTATCAAGAACTTACTAGCATGTAAACTTTTCCTATTGCTACACAGTTATCACTGACATCTATATTAGTTTGTGAGGGCTCCCATAAGAAAATACTACAGACTGAGTGGCATGAACAACAGAAATTAATTTTTTAACAAATCTGGAGGCTAAAAGTCGCAGATCAAAATGTTGGCAGGTTTGGTTTCTTCTGAGGCCTCTCTCCTTGGCTTGCAGATGGCCTTCTCACTGTGACCTCACATGGCTTTTCTTCTGTGCATGTACATACCTGTGCATCCTCTGTGCATGAACATCCCCCAAAAGGAAGGTGTCCCTTCCTTTTCTTATTAGGACACCAAACCTATTGCATGAGGGCCCCACCTAAAGGACCACATTTTAACTTAATCACCTTTCTAAACACCTCACTTCCAAATACAGTTATATTCTGAATACTGGGAGTTAGGCTTCAACATATGAATTTTGGGGGGATGCAATTCAACCCATAACACATGCTAATATCATCTGAAATCTCAGTGTTATTTATAGGTTCACAACCTGACTCTCCCACCTTACTGTTGGAAAAGTCATGACATATTTTTTCTATGGTTTTCGTTGCAAAAATGTGTCATGACTTTCCTGACAACCCAATAGCTCTGTGACAAATGCCAAGTCATTCAACTTCTCTGTGCCTTGCATCATCAGTTTCCAGTTATATAGCTTATATTGTTGTTATGAGGATTAGATGAATTTATGCATACTTGCTATGGAAACAGTGCCTTGTACTTAGATTAAGCTCAGCAATTATCATCAGCTACTATCATCACCAGCCGCATACTGTTTATGCTTAAGAGTAAGTTTTATATATTCCTTCACTCACAGTGATGACAGTATTGTTTCTTTTCCCGATTTCTTTAATCAATATTGCTCCCAGAATCCACTCTTACCTACTGGATTGATTTCTCATCTTGTTGTTGTAAACTCTTTAGTAGTTCTTTCAAAAAGGGCCAATACAAGATTGAATATGTTTTTGTTTTGCCTTCACAAATACTCAAGTTTATTGGTATGGAGCAGGGGTAGGCAAACTTTTGAGACGGACAAGCCAATCCTGTCCCTCAAAGTTTTGCGAGACCTATAAAAGAAATGAAATTGCTATTATTTGAATAATATCCTTTAAAAATTTTGTAAATGAAACCATGATAGTTTCATTTTCATTTTCAATTTTACTTCAGAGCCATGTGTACGTCCCCAAAGAGCCACATGTGGCTCGCAAGCTGCAGTTTGCCAACCCCTGGTATAGAGTTATAAGATGAAAAATATTCCTCGTAGCCTTCAAGACATTTTTCTTCTTGCATGTAATGTGGCTGGTGGAATATCAGTTATCAAAGTTAATATTCTGGAATTTTTTAGGATTTTCTTTTCATCCTTGGTATTATGAAATTTATGCAGTACTTTTAATCTGCATCTTGCTTATCACTTTTAATGGCTTATGACCTTTTAAACCTGAGAACTAATATGTGAATATTTTCCTTTCATAATAATGATCTCACTTTCCTTTTATTCAATACTCCAGAGTAATTCTTAAATTATTATTTCATATCACCAGCCTATTGTTTTCATTTTGATTTTCAGTTTGTCCCTCAAAGTTGTCTTTATCATATGTCTAATGAACATCTTGTTAACTCTAAGTATGACTGAAATATCTTGTCAGATGGAAATTAATTACATTTATTATGTTTTATTTTTTATTAGTTTCAGGTGTGAGATACAACATAATAATTACACATTGTTATACCCTCACAAAGTAATAATGCCTCTGCATTGTATATACCTGTTACTATACTGTTGACTATATTCCCTATGCTATACTTTACATTCCATGACCATATATACACAGAGCATGCCAAAAGGTGTATACATATTTTAAGAAAGGAAAAAACTCTATTAAAATTGTAATAGTCAATATACACTGATAAGGAAAGATGAACACAAGTCACATTTGACTTCTGCAATTACAAGAGGTGCTCAAAGTGGTTACCATCAGTGTAATTTTAATACAGTTTTTTCTTTTCTTAAAATGTATATACAGTTTTTTGGCACCCTCTGTGTGTGTGTGTGTGTGTGTATTTGACATTCAATATTATCCTCCATCAACTTCAGGTGTACAGTGCAGTGGTCAGGCATCTATATAATCTATGAAGTGATCCCCCTGATAAATCCAGTACCAGCCTTCTGATCTTTACAACATTATTGATTATATTCCCAGTACTGTATTTCACATCCCCATGATTATTTTATGACTACCACTTTCTACTTTCTAATCCTTTCCCCTTCTCCTGCATTCCCCAGCCCCCTACCCATCTAGCATCCATCAGTTTTTTCTCTGTATCTCTGAGTGTATTTCTGTTTTGTTTGTTCATTTATTTCTGTTCTTTAGATTCAACATATAAGTGAGATCATAAGGTACTAGTCTTTCCCAGTCTGATTTAGTTCATTTAGCATAATATTGTCTAGGTCCATTCATGTTATTGCAAATGGTAAGATTTCATTCTTTTTTATGGCAGAGTAATACTCCATTGTATAAATGTACCACAATTTCTTTATCCAATTGTCTATTATGGACATTTTGGTTGTTTCCATATCTAAGCATTGTGAATAGCGCTACAAAAAAAACATAAGGTGCATGTATTCTTTTGAAATAGTGTTTTGGATTTCTTTAGATAAATACCCAGGAGTGCAATTGCTGGATCATAAGGTAGTTCTATTTTTAATTATTTTTAGGAATCTCCATATTGTTTTCCATAGTGGTTGCACCAATTTGCAATTCCACCAACAGTCCATGAGAGTTCCTTTCTCCACATGTTCACCAACACTTGTTTGTTGATTTATTGATGATAGCCATTCTTACAGGAGTAAGGTGGTGCCTCATTGTGGTTTTTATTTGTATTTCTCTAACAATCAGTATGTTGGTCATTTTTTCAAATATCTGTTGTCATCTGTATGTCCTCTTTAGAAAAATGCCTCTTCATGTACTCTGACCATTTTATAATTTCTTTTTTTTTTTTTTGGTGTTGAGTTACATGAGTTTTTAATAAATTTTGGATATTAACTCTTATCATTGGCAACTATCTTCTTCCAATCAGTAAGATGTCTTTTTGTTTTGTTGATGGTTTCCTTTGCTGTGAAAAACCTTTGTAGTTTGATGTAGGCCCATTTGTGTATTTTTTCTCTTGCTTTCCCTGCATGAGGGGATATATCAGTAAAAATATTAGTAAGGGTAATGTCTATGAGTTCACTTCCTATACTTTCTTGTAAGAGTTTTGGTTTCAGGTCTTACATTTAAGGCTTTAATCCATTTTGAGTTTATTCTTGGAGCTCCCTGTATTCTGGAGCTACTGCAGTCATAGAAGAGGGAAGAATTCGGACTGCTAATGCTCTGCCATGGCCCACAGTCCCACCTGAGGAATCAGCATATAACAGCTGAACCCAACACTCACAGCAGAGACCTCGGAGCAAAGACTTAGGGAAGAAGAGTGAGAACAGTGGTTTAAGTCTTCGCTGCCAGGCAGAGGACAGAAGACATACAAAGGGAGCCTAGCTGACCCCTCCTCACCCTCAGAGACCTTGCTCCACCCCCACCCTCCCAGTGCTAGAAACAGAATGGTAGCAATGTCTGTGTCAGATCAAAATAGCAGAATATTTACAACTCTGAGAACTGCAGCCCTGCAGCCACAGACTCACAGCAATTCCAGTAAAAATGGCAAGACAGTTGGGCTAGTAGTTGCTGCCACTGCTCAGAGCCATCTCTGTTAACCCATTCAGCTCTACCCCCACATATCTGGGTGGATCCCTGGAGGGGTAAACGGAGCTGCTGAAACATACAGACTCTGAAACTGGTTTTGGGAAGAGCTTTGGAACTGCAGAAACTCTCTATATCCCCCTACAGTGGTGGTGCCCTGAGACCCAGGTGACCTGCTCACAGAGGAGAAGCCCACCTTACAGGGAAACCCTCCCCCCCTCATCATGTGAGAAACTGGAGCAGTGCAAAAGAAAATATAACACTACAGTGTGAGAGAGAATAAAAGGCTGCAGTGGGAAAGAATATAAAATATTCCACCAACACCTACTGGAAAGCAAAAGGAAGGCCTCTTCCTATCAACCTGTTGCAGAACCCACTCCTGTAGATGCCCAGAAAGAGAAACAAAAATTCCTTAATTGCCATGAGTAACCAAGATAACAAGGCAGCTCATAAAGAAAATGAATAGTCTCTGGAAAATGAACTTAAAGACATGGAAATGTGTGACTTAAATGACAGAGAATTCAAGATTGCTGTTCTAAAAAAGCTCAGTGAGATATAAGAAAACACAGACAGGCATTTATGAATTCAGAAACACAATCAAAGAACAAAATGAACATTTTACCAAAAAGGTTGAAATTAAGAAAAAAACAAAAAACCCAAATAGAATTTCTGGAGATTAAGAACTCAATAAAAGAAATCAAGAATGAAATAGCCAGCTTAGACAATACAGCTGACCAGATGGAGGAAAGAATTGGTGACATTGAAGATAGAGATCTGGAAATGACACAGATGGAAGATAGAGAACTGAGAGTTAAAAGAAATATAAGAAACCTACGAGAACTTTCTGACCCCATCAGAAAGAGCAACATAAGAATAATGGATATACCAGAAGGAGAAGAGAGTTTATTCAAACAAATAATCAATGAAAACTTCCCAAACTTGTGGAAAGAACTGGATCCTCAAATCCAAGAAACAAATAGAACACTTAATTACCTCAATCCCAACAGGCCATCACCAAGGCACATTGTATTGAAGCTGTCAAAAATTAATGACAAAGAAAGAATCCTCAAGGCAGCCAGGGAAAAGAAGACAGCAACCTACAAAGGAAAGCCCATTAGAGAATCATCAGATGTTTCAGCAGAAATGGTACAAGCCAGGAGGGAGTGTAATCAAATATTCAAACTATTGGAAGAGAGAAATTATGAGCCAAGAATAAACAGAGGGTTTTTTTGTGTTTTTTTTTTCAGGGCAGTGTCACTGACCCTCACATGTGGGACCGAACCGGGGCCGCTGGCCTCCCAAACCAGCACCCAACTACCGCGCCACTCTGCCGGCCCTGAGCCAAGAATAATATATTCAGCAAAGACACCCCTTAGATATGAAGGAGGAATAAAGACCTTTCCAGATATAAGGAAACGGGGAATTTTCTAACACATGAACTGCACTACAAGAAATACTGAAGGAAGTATATAGAGAACCCAAAAGACTCCATCAAAACACTATTGGAACTGATAGACGAATTCAGTAAAGTAGCAGGATATAAAGTCAATGTTCAGAAATCAGTGGCATTTGCATATACCAATAATAAACTAACAGAAGGAGAAACTAAGAAAACTGTTCCATTTACAATTGCTTCAAGAACTATAAAATACTTAGGAATAAATTTAACCAAAGAAGTAAAAGACCTGTACTCAGAAAATTATAAGACACTGAAGAAAGAAATAAAAGAAGATACAAATAAATGGAAACACCTACCATGCTCATGGATAGGAAGAATTAATATAGTTAAAATGTCCATACTGGGGCCGGCCGAGTGGTGCGGTGGTTAAGCGCTGGCTTGGGAAGCCAGCAGCCCCGGTTTGGGTCCCACATATGACGGCCAGTGACACTGCCCTCAAAAAAAAAAAAAAAATGTCCATACTGCCTAAAGCAATATATAGATTCAATACAATTCCTATCAAACTACCAAGGGCATTTTTCACAGAAATAGAAAATATAATCCTAAAATTTATATGGAATCATAAAAGACCCTGAATAGCCTCAACAATCCCAAGAAATAAGAACAAAGTCGGGGGTATCATGCTACCAGACATCAAAACATACTACAAGGCTAATCAAAACAGTATGGTACTGGCATAAAAACAGGCACATAGACCAGTGGAACAGAACAGAGACCCCAGAAATAAATCCATGTATATACAGACAGTTAATCTATGACAATGGAAGCAAGAATTTACACTGGGGTAAAGATAATATATTTAATAAATGGTGCTCGGAAAATTGGATTGACACATGCAAATAAAATGAAACTGGACACCTCCTTACGCCATATACAAGAACAAATTCAAAATGGATTAAAGACTTAAATGTAAGACCTGAAACCATACAACTCCTAGAAGAAAATATAGGGAGTAAATTTGCAGACATTACTCTGAGCAATATTTTTACTGATACATCCCCATGGGCAAGGGAAGTAAAAGAAAAAATGAACATATGGGATTATATCACTCTTAAAAGTTTTTTCACAACAAAGGAAACCATCAATAAAACAAAAAGGAAGCCTACTGAATGGGAGAATATATTTGTCAACAATATATCTGATAAGGGGTTAATATCCAAAATTTATAAAACACTCATGCAACTCAACACCAAAAACACACACAACCCAATTAAAAAATGGGCAGAGGATATGAAGAGACATTTCTCTAAGAGGACATATAGATGGCCAACAGGCATATGAAAAAGTGTTCAACCTCACTGATCATTAGAGAAATGCAAATAAAAACCACAATGAGATACCACCTCACTCCAGTCAGAATGGCTATCATCAATAAATCAACAAACAACAAGTGCTGGTGGGGCTGTGGGGAAAAGGGAACCCTGCTGCACTGTTGGTGGGATTGTAGATTGGTGCAGCCACTATGGAAATCAGTGTGGAGGTATCTCAAAAAACTGGAACTGGAACTACCTTTTGACCCAGCATTTCCACTCCTAGGCATTTATCCTGAAAAACCCAAGACACTAATTCGAAAAAATATATGCAGCCCTATGTTCACTGCAGTGCTATTTACAGTAGCCAAGACTTGGAAATAATCAAAATGCCCACTAGTAGACAACTGGATTAAGAAACTGTGGTACATTTACAAAATGGAATATTACGCATCTATAAAGAAGAAAGAAATCGTACCATTTGCAACGATATGGATGGACCTAGAAAACGTTATGTTAAGTGAAATAAGTCAGTCAGAGAAAGACAAATACCATAAGATCTCACTTATATGTGGAATCTAAAGAACTGAATAAACGAGCAATGTAAACAGAAATATCTTAGAGACACAAAGAAAAAACTGATGAGGGCTAGATGGGATGGGGATGGGCATGAGGGAGAAGGGGAAGGGACAAGGCAACAAACTGATAACTACAATACTAGTGCAGAGACAGAAGAGACAGTTTAGGGAATATAATCAATAAGGTTGTAAATATTTTTTTTTTTAGGGGAACAGAAGGATGCATGTCTTTTTAGGGAGACCACTTCATGGATGGTGTAGTGGCCTTACCACTGCACTGTACATCTGAAGCTGGCACTGAACAATATTATAGGTCAACTATAATTGAACACATGTAGTCATGGGATGTGGAATATACTGTGGGGATGGAGTCAATGGAATTGTAATAGATATGTATGATATGGGGGGTGAGGGGGCAGGGGAGGGGGGAGTCACTTTGTAAGGGGTGAAAAAAATAACTATTGCATTGTTTTGTACATCTGTAACTAATAATAATAATAATAATAATAATAATAAAGTTAAAAAAGAAAAAGAAATACTGAAGGAAGATATTCGACCTGAAACAAAAAAAGCAAAAGAATAAATAAATAAATAAATAACCATAAGCAGTATTACAAACAGACAGACAGAAGCAGGAAATGGCTACCCCTACACCGAATAGGACACACTGTACACTTGAACATAACCAACAGGGTAAAGAAGAAAAAAAAACTTAAAAAGAAAAAAGAAGAGGAAAAAGACAACTTGCTACTGCAAAGCAGAAATCAACTCAGCATAAACAGGCATAATTTGTGACAACAAAAACATAAAAGGAGAGAGAGCAAAGGTCTGAAATGGCAAAGGGGAAAGGAAAAAGGAAGCATGTTGAAGAAAATGGAATACCTTAAATATGAAAAGAAAAATAAGTTTCTTTTACATAAACTTAATGGTAACCACTCAAAAAAAAAAAAAAGAAAAGAAAAGAATCCAGACTGAAACATATAACATAAAAAAATAAGAAATGGAGGGGAAAAAAATCATAGAATATCATCACATTGAAATAACAGACAGCAACAAAAAGGCAAAGAAAAAATAGAGACACCATCCTACCAGAAAACAAAAGAGAATGAAAGGAAATCCTCATAAATCAATAATCACCCTAAATGTAAATGGACTGAACTCACCAATAAAAAGGCACAGAGTAGTGGACTGAACTCACCAATAAAAAGGCACAGAGTAGCAAGTTGGATAAAAAAAAAAACTAAACCCAAACACATGCCACCTCCAAGAGACACATCTCATCTACAGGACAAATATAGACTCAAAGTGAAAGGGTGGAAATTGACTTTCCAAGCAAATGGTATTCAGAGAAAAGCAGGTGTAGTCATACTCATATCAGATGAAACAGACTTCAGGATTAAAAGGTAACAAGAGACAAAGATGGACATTTCATAAAGATAAAGGGGGCAATATATAAGAAGAAGATATAACAATCATCTATATTTATGCCCCCAATCAGAGAGCACCAAAATATAAAAGCAACTACTAACAGAACTAAAGGGAGAAATTGGCCAAAACACAATGGTAGAAGCGGACTTAAATTCATCATTGACAGCTGTGGATAGATCATCTAAACAGAAAATAAAGAAATATTAGCCCTAAATGACACATTAGATGAAATGGATACTATAGACATTTATAGAACACTTCATCCTAGAACATCAGACTATACATTCTTTTCTAGTGCACATGGAACAGCTTCAAAGATAGACCAGATATTGGGACATAAAACTAGCTTCAGCAAATTTAAAAAGATCGAAATCATACCCAGAACATTCTCTGATCACAAGGCTTTGAAATTGGATATCAACTGCAAAAATAAAGCAGGAAAGGAGTGACATCATAGAAATGGCAGCAATGAAGTGGGCTTCTTGAATTCTCCCCTGGAATGTTACCATAAATTGAACATCTATAACTCATCAAAGGATTCTCTGCGCATCACACAGAACATTTAAGAGACTCCCACGAGGATTACCTGAAGGGGAAGAGGGAAGGGAGAGGTGCGGAGACATGGGCCCACAGTCATGGCTACAGAGATGCAGACCCCAGGATGCAGATGGGAGATCTCAGTAGCCAGGCTGTGGGCTCTTTCCCTGTGCCCCACAGTCTTGCTGAGAAATCAGCATAGAGCAGTGCCCAGCATTCCAGGAAAAAACCTCAGCTGAAAACTGTGGCTCAGCTCTATTGGTCAGACAGAAAACAGAGAAAACTCCATACCTAGGCTCCAGCCCCCCACTCTTTCACAGCAATCTTACCCCACCCTTCCAGGGTCCCTGAATGGAGGAGTAATGTCAGATTACAGTGGAGCGGCAGCCCTTAAGAACTGGAAAAAGCCAGTTTGCAGCTGTGACCTAGGAAAGGGGCTGGGAGACAAAGGAACATGCCTACAAAGCCCCCACATTTCCTGGGTGACTTCCAGTAGGGCAATTACAACTGCTGAGACACATGCAAGGGTCAGCAGCTGATGGCAGAGGCAGCTCTGGGCTTTCAGCAGCTCAGGAATCTCATGTCTCTACACCCCCTGACAGAAGTACCTTAAGACCAGGAGATCTGTGCAGTTAAGAAGCCCACATCCCTGTGGTTGGTTGTGGTGCTCTCAGCACACATTTGCGCAGGCAAGTACAGAAACTGCTCTGAGTTTCTAAAAACTATCAACCATACCCAATAGCCCCACTCATCTAGAACTGCATTGCCAGGGTCACTCTGGGTGCCAGGTGGCTGGCTCTGCCTCCACAAGATGCAGAGGAGTTTTTGTACAGCAGAGGACAACTTGGAGCTAGTTTGATGGACTTAAGTCAAGACGAGCTGTTCTTTTTCATTTTATTTTTATATACCCTTTCTCTCTTTTCCTTGCTCTACTTTTCCTTCTTTTTTCCATTTTTCTGTATTGATATATATTATTTTTTTTTGGGGGGGGGGTTGCTATTTTTTGTTTTGTTTCTTTTGTTTTGCTTTTTGTATTTTTTATATTATTGTTTTTGTTTAGTGTTGGTTGTCAGTTGTTTTTACATGTGAGTGTATTTGTTTGTTGTTGGTGTGCTTGTTGATTTGTTTTGTTCTGAAATCACCCTGCACCAGGACCAGCTCAAGAGGCACAAGAATCAAAACACCCAGGGGCCAACTCCAGAATAAACCAGAGCATTACCGGCTTTGACCTACAAGAGATACACCAAAAGGGAATACTTTACAGGCAGAAGAGCCCATAGGGACCAAGTCTCATCTGAGGTGTCAACCCTCACAAAGCAGCTCACACACTGTGAGCATAGCCAATTCTCACAGCTTGTTAGCCTGGGAGTTAATCCCACCTACTGACAAGCCAAAACCAATCAAAGCTCAACTTCAAGAGGAGAATACACACAACACAAGGCACACCTATGGAACACACACAGGAGAATAGGGAGACTATGCAATTCAAATATAAAGGACACATACCACATAAGACCACCTAGCAAAGACTGAGAGACCTACCTAATACATTGAAGAAACACAGAGTCAGCCATAATGAGGAAACAAAGAAACATGTCTCAAATAAAAGAACAGAAGAAACATCCAGAATTAGTGGAACTAAATGAAATAGAGGCAACCAGCCTAGCAGAGACAGAGTTTAGAACACTGATGATAGGAATGTTTAAGGAACTTAGTGAGAACCTAAGAAGGATAGAGATATCATAAAAAAAAACAACCATTTAGAACTAAAGAATATAATATCTGAAATAAAGAACACACTTGAACAATTACCAGTAGATTACATGAAGCAGAGGATGTATCAGTGATTTAGAAGACAAGATAGCAGAGATCAGCCAAGTGGAAAAACAAAAAGTAAAAGAAATAAAAACCAATGAAAATAGATTAAGAGAACTATGGGATAACACCAAGCAAAACAACATCGCATCATAGGAATAAGAAGGAGAAGAGAGGGAGCAAGGGATCGAGAACATATTTGAAGTAATAATGACTGAAAACTTTCCTAACCTGGTGAAGGAAATTGGCATACAAGCCCAGGAAATGCAGAGAGTTCCAACCAAGATGAACCCAAACAGGCCCACACTAAGACACATTATAGTTAAAAGGGCAAAGGTTAAAGACCAAGAGAGAATCCTAAAAGCAGCAAGAGACAGACAGAAAGTTACTTACAAGGGTGCTCCCAAAAGACTATCAGCTACTTTTGTACAGAAACTTTGCAGGTCAGAAGGGAGTGTCAGGAGGTATTCAAAGTGATGAAAAACAAAGGCCTGCAAGCTAGATTGCTTTATCCACCAAGGCTATCATCTAAAGTTGAAAGAGAGATAAAGAGCTTCCCAGAAAAGAATAAGCTAAAGGACTTCATTACTATCAAGCCAGCATTGCAGGAAATGTTAAAAGGGCTTCTTTAAGCAGAAGAAAGATGAAAACAATGTATACAAATGAAGACCAGAAATTCAAATAACAAAATGGCAATAACTACATTCCTATCAATAATCATGTTAAGTGTAAATGTATTAAATGCTCCAATCAAAAGATGTAGGGTGGCTGAGTAGAAAGAAAACAAGACCATTGCATATGCTGTATACAAGAGACTCATCTCATCTATTTTTTTTTTTTGAGGGCAGTGTCACTGGCCCTCATATGTGGGACCGAACCGGGGACGCTGGCTTCCCAGGCCAGCGCTTAACCACAGCGCCACTCGGCCAGCAAGACACTCATCTCAGATCAAAAGACACACACAGGCTGAATGTAAATGGATGGAATAAGATATTTCATGCAAATGGAAATGAGAGAAAACTAGAGTAGCAATACTTATATTGGACATAATAGACTATAAAATGAAGAATATAATAAAAGACAAAGAAGGGCATTATGTAATAACAAAGGGATTGATCCAACAAGAGGACATTACCCTAGAAAACATCTATACACCCAACGTAGGAGCTTCTAAATGTATAAAACAGATATTGACTGATATAAAGACAGAAATAAACAGCAACACTATCATAATAGGGGACTTCAACACACCACTGACAACAAGGGACAGATCCTCCAGACAGAAAATCAATGTGGAAATGGCAGCCTTAGATGATACATTAGACCAGCTGGATTTAATCGATATTTTCAAGCCTTTCACCCCAAAGCTACAGAATACACATTTTTCTCGAGTACACCTGGAATATTTTCCAAGATAGACCACATGCTAGGCCACAAAGCAAATATTAATAAATTTAAGAAAATTGAAATCATATCAAGTGTCTTCTCTGACCACAATGCTATGAAACTGGAAATCAATTACAAGAAGAAACCTGGAAAGCACACAAATACATAAGAGGTTGAATAACATGCTACTGAATAGCGAGTGGGTCAAAAGTGAGATCAAGGAAGTAATCAAAAGATATTTCGAGACAAACGAAAATGAAAACACAACAATCCAAAAATCTACGGGAAGTAGCGAAAGCAGTCCTGAGAGGAAAGTTCATAACAATGCAGGCCTACCTAAAGAAACAAGAAAAATCTCAAATCAACAGTCTATCCTTACACATAAGAAATTGTAAAAAGAACAGCAAAATAAGGCCAAAGGGAGTACAAGGACAGTGATAATAAAGACCAGAGTGGAAATAAACAAAATAGAGATTAAAGAAAAAAACCAATACAACAAGAGCTGGTTTTTTGATAAGATAAAGGAAATCAACAAACCTTTAACCAGACTCATAAAAAAACAGAGAGAGAAAGAGAGAGAGAAAGAATCCAAATTAATGAAATCATAAATGAAAGAGGAGGACTGACAACAGACACTGCAGAAATACAAAAAAAAAAAAAAAAAGAAAGAAAGAAAATACAATGCACAACTATACACCGATGAGTTAGATAATCTGGAAGAAATGGATAATTTTCTAGAAGCATACAACCTTCCAAGTCTAACTCAAGAAGAAACAAAAAATCTGAATAGACTGATAACTACCAGTGAAATTGAATCAGTAATCAACAAACTCCTAACAATCAAAAGTCCTGGACCAGATGGCTTTACAGATGAATTTTAACCAAACATTCAAAAAGGAATTATCATCTATTCTCCTCAAATTATTCCAAAAATCCAGAAGGAGGGAAGGCTCCCAAACATGTTTTATGAGGCCACTATCACCCTGATCCCCAAATCAGACAAAGATATTACAAAAAAGGAAAACTACAGGCCGATATCCCTAATGAAAATGGAAGCAAAAATCCTCAGCAAAATATTAGCAAATAGAATTCAGCAATACATTGAGAAGATCATACACTACAATCAAGTAGGATTCATTCCTGGTATGCAAGATTCAATATCTACAAATCAATTAATGTGATACACCACATCAACAAAATGAAAAATAAAAATCATATGGTCATTTCAATAGGTGCAGAAGAAGCATTTCACAAAATCCAGCAGTTATTTATGATAAAAACTCTTAATAAACTGGGAATAGACAGATAATATCTTAATATAATAAAAGCCATATATGATAAAACCACAGCTAACATCATACTCAATGGGGAAAAGCATCATTTCCCTTAAGATCAGGAACAAGACAAAGTTGCCCACTTTCTCCACTTTATGCAATGTAGTTCTGGAAGTTCTAGCCACAGGAATCAGACAAGAAAAATAAATAAAAGGCATCCAAATTGATAAGGAGAAGGTAAAATTGTCATTATATGCAGATGACATGATACTATATATATGTAAAGAACCCCAAAGGCACCACCAAAAAACTATTAGAACTGATAAATAAACTTAGTAAATTAGCAGGATACAAAATTAATATTCAGAAATCAATTGCATTTGTACACACCAATAAAAACTATCAGAAAGAAAAATTTAAAAAACAGTCCCATTTACAATTGCTTTAAGAACTATAAAATACTTAGGAATAAATTTAACTGAAGACTTATACTCAGAAAATTATAAGACATTGAACAGAGAAATTAAAGAAGGAACGAATAAATAGAAACACATACCATGCTCATGGACAGGAAGAATTAATATAGTTAAAATATCCATACTGCCTAAGACAATATACAAATTCAATGCAGTTTCTGTCAAACTACCAAGAACATTTTTCACAGAAATAGAACATATAATCTTGAAGTTTATGTGGAACCAAAAAAGACCCCGAATAGCTATGGCAAATCTTGAAAAATAAGAGCAATGTGGGAGGTATCACATCATATCATACTACAAGGCTATAGTAAACAAAACAGTATGGTACTGGCATAAAAACAGACACATAGATCAATGGAACAGAATAGAGAGCCCAGAAATAAATCCATGCATATATAGTCATTTAATCTATGGCAATGGGAGCAATAATTTACATTGAGGTAAAGACGTTATTCAATAAATGGTGCTGGGAAACCTGAACAGGCACATGCAAAAAAATGAAGCTGGACCACCTCCTTACACCATATACAAGAATAAATTCAAAATGGATTAAAGACTTAAATGTAAGATCTGAAACCATAAAACTCCTAGAAGAAACTATAGGAAGTATTTGACGACATTACCCATAGTAATATTTTTACTGACATATCCCCTTGGGCAAGGGAAGTAAGAGAAAAAAATAAACATACGGGATTACAGCAAACTTAAAAGTTTTTTCACAGCAAAGGAAACCATCAATAAAACATAAAGGCATCCTACTGAATAGTAGAAGATATTTGTCAATGATACATCTGATAAGGGGTTAGTATCCAAAATTTATTTAAAAACTCAATCAACTCAACACCAAAAAACAAACAAACAAAAACACCAAAAAACAAACAACCCAATTAAAATATTGGCAGAGGACATGAAGAGACGTTTTCCTAAAGAGGACATACAGATGGCCAACAGGCATATGAAATGCCCAACCTCACTAATGATTAGAGAAATGCAAATAAAAATCACAATAAAATACCACCTCACTCTGGTCAGAGTGGCTATCATCAATAAATCAACAAACACCAAGTGCTGGCGAGGATGTGGAGAACAGGGATCTCTTGTGCATTACTGGTAGGACTGCAGATTGGTGCAGCTACTATGGAAATCAGTATGGAGGTATCTCAAAAAATTGGAAATGGAACTACCATATGACCCAGCAATTCCACTCTTAGGTATCTATCCAAAGAAACCCAAGACACTAATTCAAAAAAATTTATGCATCCCTATGTTAATTGCAGCACTATTCACAATAGCCATGACATGAAAACAATCGAAAAGCCCATCGTTAGGTGACTGGATTAAGAAACTGTACATTTATACAATGGAGTATTACTTGGCCATAAAGAAGGAGGAAATCTTATCATTTGCAATGATATGGAGGGACCTAGAGAACATGCTAAGTGAAATAAGTCAGGCGGAGAAAGACAAATATCATATGATCTCACTTATATGTAAATTCTAAAGAACAGAATAAATGAGCAAACTAATCAGAAACAGTCTCAGAGATATAGAGAAGAAACTGAGGATTGCTAGATGGGAGGCAGTGGGGATGAGAAAGAAGGTGACAGGATTAGAAAGCATAATCAGTAACCACAAGATTGCTACAGGGATACAAAAGACCTTTGGGGGAAAATAATCAATAATGTTGTAAAAATTTTGTAGGATGTCAGATGAACACCTGTCTTGTTAGGGAGACCAATTCATGGACGGTGTAGAGGCTTGACCACTGCATTGTACACCTGAAGCTGAATAATACTGTATGTCAAGTATAATTTAATATGTCTATATTATATATAATAATATATACATATATAGTCACAGGATGTGGAGTACAGCATAAGAAACAGAGTCAGTGGAACTGTAACGGCTATATACAATGTCAGACGGGTAGTAAAATGTCGTAGGGGGCTTATCACTTTGTGAGTGGTCTAAATGTCTAAATGTTACATTGTTTTGTATACCTGAAACCAATAATAATAAAAAAAGAAAGCCAGAAAAACAACAAATATGTACAGATTAAACAACATACTTTTAAAGAACAATTGGGTCAAAGAAGTAATAAGAGGAGAGATCAAAAGATACATAGAAGAGACTTCCGGTAAAATGGCACAATAGACAGATGCTGTGCTAACTGCCTCCCAGGATCACACCAAAATTACAAGCAAATTATACAGCATTCAACCCTGGAGGTCCCTGGAACACTGGAGGAACAGAACCACTAAACGAAGAACTTTAAGAGGAGACCGTGTCGGGCCTGGTAGGACGGGCGGAGACGAGAGAGGGCGAACCCCGTGAGGGAAGCCCCAGCTGTGGGGAGGTTTCTCCTGTTGGGAGAGAGACCCTCCGGCCGCACTCCAAGCTCAACAGCCCAGAGTTCCTTTGCTGGGAATAGAAGTTCTAAGATAGCCGGCAGTAAATTAGTGAGGACTCTCTTTGCGCAGCTCGGTGAGGCTAAGAGAGGCTAGAGAATCAGTGGGGCCGGCGCCCGGGCTTGCTCACCAGTGAGCACTTACCTGGTTCCTGGTGGAGGGAGTGGCTGTGTGAGCCGGACTCGGGAGCCTGCGGGGATGACTGAACTGAGCACCTTTGGTGCAAAGCCTGGAGGTTTTTGGACTGTTGTTCCCGTGGTGTGGAGCTTGCACGCGAATGGTGTAGGGAGGGCGCCACTTTCGGGCTTGGGCCCTCCCATGGAGGATCAGGTCCGAGACCTCATTGGTCCGGTGGAATTGGCGCAGAAGTGCATGTGTGCGTGAGCGCATGCATGTGGCCTTGGATCCCCATCCTCCACCCAGCTTATACTGCGTTGCCAGGGAAATGCTGGGCAGGTGTCCTCCGGCTGCAGCAGGCTGCTCACTGAGACCCGAGAGTGTGCAAGCCGCCTCCGCACTGCGCTTGCAGAGTTGCCAGGCTGGTGATTGCTTGTCAGGCTGCTCGGCTCGATCTGCGAGCGGCTGATTGGGACAGGCTGAGACTGGGAGTTTTCCTGGGAGTGTTGGGCCATGAGCTGTGTGCCTGCGTGATCCAGCCAGGGCTCTCCTGGTGATCTATCTAATACATCAAAGCAATCCCAGAGCGACAGCCAGAATGAGGACACAAAGAAACATGTCACAAGTAAAAGATCAGAAGAAACCTCTAGAAATGAAATTAAATGAAACAGAGGGAATCCAACCTTTCAGAGACAGAGTTTAGAACACTGATGATAAGAATGTTTAAGGAACTTCATGAGGACATAAAGAAGGATAGGGAAATCATAAAAACGACCTGTTAGAACTAAAGAATACCATAACTGAAATGAAGAACACACTCGAAGGAATCACCAGTAGAGTAGATGAAGCAGAGGAGCAGATCAGCAATTTGGAAGATAAAATAGCAGAAATCACCCAGTTGGCACAACAAAAAGACCAAAGAATAAAAAACAATGAAAATAGTTTAAGAGCCCTATGGGACAAGGTGAAACGCAACCACCTTCGACTCAGGAATACCAGAAGAAGAAGAGAAGAAGCAAGGGATCGAGAGTGTATTTGAAAAAATAATGACTGAAAACTTGCCTACCCTGGTGAAGGAAATCAACATACATGCCCAGGAAGTGCAGAGCATTCCAAACAAGCTGAACCTAAACAGATCCACACCAAGACACATCATAGTTAAAATGGCAAAGGTTAAAGACAGAGACAGAATCCTAGAGGCTGCAAGAGAAAGACAGCAGGTTACGTAAAAAGGAACTCCTGTTAGACTAACAACTGACTTGTCTACAGAAACTCTGCAGGCCAGAAGGGAGTGGCAGGAGATATTCAAAGTGACACAAAATAAAGGCCTACAACCAAGATTGCTCTACCCAGCATGGCTATCACTTAAAATTGAAGGAGAAATAAAGAGCTTCTCAGAAAAGAACAAGCTTAAGGAATTCATTACCACCAAGCCAGCATTGCAAGAAATGTTAAAAGGGCTTTTTTAAACAAAAGAAAGGGGTAAACAAGCTAACCCAGGGAGACCAGGAATACAGATAACAAAATGGCAATACATATGCACCTATCAATAATCATTTTAAATGTGAATGGGCTAAATGCTCCAATCAAAAGACAGAGAGTGGCTGAGTGGATAAGAAAATAGGACCCATGTATGTGCTGTTTACAGATGGAATAAGATATTTCATGCAAATGGAAATGAGAAAAAAAAAGCTGGAGTAGCAGTACTTATTTTGGACAAAATAGACTGTAAAATGACTACAATAAAAGACAAAGAAGGGCACTATAACCCTAATAAACATCTATGCACCCAACATTGGAACTCCTAATTACATATAACAGATTTTGACAGACATAAAGACAGAGATCAACAGTAACAGTATCATAGTAGGGGACTTCAACACCATTGTCACCAATGGACAGACCCTTTAAACAGAAAATCAACACAGAAAGAGAGGCCTTAAATGATACTTTAGACCAGCTGGACTTCGTTGATATTTTTAGAGCATTTCACGCTGTAAAAACAGAATATACATTCTTCTCAAGTTCACATGGGACATTTTCCAAGATAGACCACGTTAGGACACAAAACAAGTCTCAGTAAATTTAAGAAGATTGAAATCATAACAAGCAGATATAAAGGAAAAACTGATGGTTGCTCGCTGGGAGGGAGTGGGGCTGAGGGAGAGGGGGAAGGTTTTGGACAGCATAGGTGGGACTACAGTGTTGCTGCAGGGATATGGGGGCAGTTCTGGGAATGTAATTGATAATGTTGTGAACAGACTTTTATGTTAAGTGAAATAAGTCAGTCGGAGAAAGACTAATACCATATGATCTCACTTGTATGTGGAATCTGAAAAACTGAATGAACGATCAAAGTAAACAGACTCATAGATATAGAGGAAAAACTGAGGGTTTCTAGTTGGGAGGGGGGTGGGGATAAGGGGGAAAGGGAAGGTATTAGACAGCATAAACAGACAACTACAATATTGCCACAGGGATATGAAACACAGTTCGTGAAATATAATAATGTTGTAAAAATTTTGGATGGAATAGAGGCTTGATCACTGCACTGTACACCTGAAGCTGATGTTGTATAATATTGTATGCCAACTGTCACTGAATATATAGATAGTCACAGGATGTGGAGTATACTGTGGAAGGGAGTCAAAGGAATTGTAGTGGATAGTATGATGTGGGGGAGAGGTGTGGGAGGGCAGAATTGGGGGAGGAGGGTTGTCACTTTGAGGGGTAAAAAGTATAACTATTGCACTTTGTTGTACACCTGAAGCTAATTAGAAATATAAATAAATAAATGAATAAATAAATAAATAAATACATAAATAAATTTAAAAAATTAAAAATAGAATTTCCATATGACCCAGCAATCCCTCCTTTCGGTATCTATCAAAAAATCTGAAAACATTTATTCATAAAGATATATGTGCTCTGATGTTCATTACAGCTTTATTTACAGTGGCCAAGACATGGAAACAACCAAAGTGTCCTTTGATAGATGTTTAGATAAAGAAGATGTGGTATATATACACAGCGGAATACTACTTTGCCATAAGAAAAGATAAAATAGTGCCATTTGGGACAACATGGATGGGTCTTGAGATTATAATGCTAAGCGAAATAAGTCAGACAGAAAAAGTCAAGAACCATATGATTTCACTAGTATGTGATATATAAAACTGAAAACAACAAAGGAACAAGACAAACAAATGAAAAAAAAAAACAAAAACCTATAGACACAGACAATAGTTTAGTGGTTACCATAGAGTAAGCAGGGAGGGCATGGTAGATGAGGGTAAAAAGGATCAAATATATGGTGATGGAAAAGGAACTTACTCCGAGTGGTGAGCATACAATGTGATATATAGATGATATATTACAAAATTGTACACCTGAAATCTATGTAACGTTACTAACAACTGTCTCCCCAATAAACTTTAATTTAAAAAAAGATGTTCAGGCTGTATCTATGTTTTCTATGGTTATACCTTACTTTCTGTCTTTGTCTTAGAAAATCAAGTTGCCTTTAAAGGGAGATTGCTTGAATGCTGCCCTTTAAAAAATTTTCATCTCTCGAAATTTACTCTTCCTTAGAAGAATCTCCTATACTGGATCCCCAGTTTATACATAGACATTAGAAGAATAAATGTTACTCCCCCCGCAACTGCCGAATTTTGCAAATATTTTCATACCTTTAGAGTTTAAAGACTTTGTTCAATCTTGTACATAGAAATTATGTTAAGCTGGGTGTTGTGGCTTTGTTCTGAAGCCATCAGAACACTTCTGTGGCACCTCCCCTCTGTGCCAAAACAAATCACAAATGTGAGGTGCAATCTGCATGATTTTACCTTGGATCCACAACCTTTTGTTTGTTTCAACTAAGGTGAGTGTCAGGCATGCCAGCTCCACCTTAAGGAGGGGCCTGGATCATAAACTACAGTTATCAGTTCATGCAGATGTGGACAGGAAAAATGAAATTCTCAGTATAGTAGATTAGATAATTTTAATGTCCTGAGACTGTATTAGTCTAATTCCAGTAAGTGTACAATAAATACCCAACAACATAATGAGTGAATAAACCTGGAAGTTTGAATAGTTAAGAGTAGATAGTGATCCATGGAAAGTTGAACTGCCTAATTTCCATCTGAGCCTTGTAATTACTGCATATTATGTCATACATAGTAGGTAATACAATTTTCTGAATTGAACTGAAAGGAAATGTAGGCAAAACAATAATACTGACTAAATCTCAGACTAACAGACTGATAGCTTACAGTCATGAGTTTGAATCCATCTGGGATTTGTATCCTTGACCTGATAGAAATGGAGCCAGAAAAGGCAGATGCCTAGGATAAATGCACCAGTGCCCACAGAATGCAGTAGGTGATCACATTCTGGATCCCTTCACAGTTTTAATCTGTTCTGTCCTATACAGGAAGTTAAACATATTTAGACACGTCCATCAATTCTTCCATTTATATACAGCAATCAAGATCTTTTTCACAAGGTTCTTAACAATACTTTTTTTATGTCTTGACATGATGGCAGTTGGAATAGCTTTTTCAACCATATATGACTGGGTCCAGGATTGCTCAATTCTGTCCTAGGGAGCCCCTAATTAAAGATAAATATTTGCAATGGGTCTGGTTTGACTGCTTCTTAGGAGACTGATGCCAGCAACTACTCAAGTTCATAATCTACTCAGGGATACATAGATATATGGATTTAATTTGCTTTTTTTCATATTGATACTAATATATAATATTAACCTGGCATCTTTTTATGAGGTAGGCATAATAGATATGCTTGACTTAAAGAACTAAGGGCATGCACAGAAGAGGGTTTAAATGATTTAATATGATTTAACATTTAAATGATTTGACATCAAATCTCAATGATTTGGAAGTTTAAATAATTTGACTTTTTTTTTTAAAGATTGTATTGGGGAATTGGGGAAGGGGAACAGTGTTGAAGAATTGGGGAAGGGGGAACAGCCAAGTCGTTGTCCTTCAGTCTTAGTTGTGGAGGATGCAGCTAGCTCAACTCCAAGTCCAGTCGCCATCCGGGTGCCTGTAGGCAGCTCGAGGCCACTCGGCTCAAGGTGCTGTGTTCAATCTTAGTTGCAAGTGGGTGTAGCCCACCGTCCAATGTGGGAGAAACCTCTCAGTTCACTGGCCCATATGGGAATTAAACCGGTGGTCCTTTTGCTCAGAGTTCATGCTCTTAAGCAATTGAGCCACTTGGCTGGCCCCAATAATTTGACATTTTAAATGACCTGGGAAAAAAATTAAAATTTTAAAGAAGCACTTTCCACTACTCAGGTGGTTTTATCACATATGGTATAACCAAGTTTAGGCAGCTCCCGTGGTTCATGTATTTAGTGTCCATTATTCACAAAATAAAAAGCTCTTTTTTTTTTTTTTTACCATGTTTCCTTCAAATTGCTCAAAAGCCTGGTGTGAGCAAGATATAGGAGGTGTGATTAAAAAATATATATATGGTGAATGCTGCTGCTGAGTGCCATGCAACAGAAAGGCAGGGATCTTCAATACGGGAAGAGGCATGCTGAACCTTAGTAACACTGTATGACAAGTTTTGACTTGTTTGGTGCAGTCAGTTGGGTGTGAGCTATGGTTGAGAGAAGCTGTGTTTTAAAGTGTGCTATAAATCATGGATAACAAAAAATGCATTAATATGAAATGGGCAAATGGTTTCATCCTCCATCATGGCAATGCTCCATGTTACACATCGCTTCTGGTGTGGCAATTTCTGTCAAATGAAAACATTATGACAGGGCTGGCCAAGTGGTACATTGGTTAAGAGCTGGCTTGGGATGGCAGTAGCCCTGGTTTGGATCCCACATATGAGGGCCAGTGACACTGCCCTCTATAGCTAAGATGGTGAACAACAGCTCCACCTGGAGCTAGGCCGCTGTGAATCCCTGGGGACGGCATAGCTGCAGCCCCTGTTGCAGTGGGCTGCCATAGGCTACAGTGAGTGCCCGGCAGCCGGTGTGAGCTGCCAAGCACTGCTGTGATGGCCGTCCAGAGGCCAGCGACCGATCTGCCTCACCTGGGAAGAGCACTATGATAATACCAACATGGGCCAGTGAAGCAACGTCCTCCACAACTAGACTGAAGAAGAAAAGGACAGCAACTTGTCTGTTCCCCTCCCCCAATTCCCCAATAAAATCTTAAAAACAAACAAACAAACAAACAAACATTACGACATTACAGTGTGTCCTCATCCACCTTATTCACAGGATCTGACACTGTGTAACTTCTGGGTCTTCCCCAAAGTCAAAAATGACCATGGAGGGTAAATGTTTTGAATTGATTCAAGACACCAAGGCAGCCATGACAGCACAACTAAAGACACGCATGAAAGAGGACTTCCAGAACTGCTTCAAAACGTGGCAAGAATGATGAGATAAGTGTGTTCAAAGAAACGCGGTAGTATTTTGAGGGAATAATGGCAATGTATCTTTCACTGTAATAAATTTTTTAAAATTTAAACATTCATCATAGTTTTTGATCATACCTCATGTGGTCCTCCTTCTTAGTGTCCTCTCTGCAGTTAGTGTGTGGTTTTGTCATCATCCGATTGAATCGTTTTCTTTCCTTTACATTCATGGGTCTAAATGGGGGATCTAAACATGAGAGCTCAGTCAGGGGGTACATGGAGCCATGAGTTTACACAATAAAATATAATCTATGCGATCACCAGTTCTTTGGAGGTAAGAGTAGTGCTGACCACGGTCTAAAAGAGCCAAGCAAAATGAGCAAACCACAGCATCAGGCAAAATGAAGAGCATATGTCCAGAGAACATGCTTGGGGACTGAGACACATGCTAGGGAAATGGCTTCTGTGGCCCCAGGAATCAAACAAAATGTACATGGAGGCTGCACTGAATGGTAGGCCTCTGTCTATTGGATCTGAGTACAAGGAGAGGGTCCCTATCCCTGAGAGAATGAGAGAAAAATGCAACAAAAAAACAATAACAACAACAAAAACCCCTCAAGATTCCAGCAGTGAGAACTTGGCATAGAACTCTTTATATCACAAAGTAATGATAAAGGTCACAGGCTATTGCAGCTCAACAATGTTAATGGAGGGGGAAAGGCCAATAATGTGGAGGTACATGGAGAGACAGCTCACCATGTCTGCAGATTTACTAGTAACAGAAGGTTGTGGACTCATTGCTATTTTCAGGCATACTATGGGAAAGTGTATGAAGTTCAGAGTGACTGCCATGCCCACAGTGCTCTTTGAAAAAGTTGGTTTCAAACCCACTCTAGGGCTGCCTCATGTACTAAAGTCTCTTCCAGTTAGTTCCTCAGCAATACTTAATGATCTCTGTGAGGCATTGGAGCTTGCTAGGGGTCTGGGAAGAAGAATTTTTTTCTTAGCCCCCTAAATTCTCAACAGGATTCTAAAATGTGAGAAGCTATCAAAAGTACATGAAACAAGGTACATATATTGCAAACACAAATCATTAAATTTTTATTCACTGCCAGCACGAAACAGCATGTTTCCTGTGAAAATGAAAAATGAAACACAGGAAAACCGTGATCATCCTTTTCAAATGCACCTGCACATGTTTGTTTAGATTGTGTTGTGGTTGGTTTCCTGAATAGCCTTAATGGATTTGCATAACCTGAACAGGAGAATGTGGGCATCTTACCATCTAGTAAATTTTCAACCAAACATTCAATAACTGGTTTATCAGGCTGAAGCTTTACTTCCAAGACAGAATGAGGAAAAACTTATTTAAAAAAAATTGCAATCAACTTTGTCCTTTAGCACTGACTGGAACTCCTTTCCTACTAAAATGCTTTTAGTTATATGATTGTAAAGCAAGTGTATGTGCATTTTTTCCTTGTGGAAAACATGAATGAAGTGGAGCAACTTAAATACAGATACCATTTCAGAATGACAAATATTCCATTTAATAATATAAATAGATACATTTTTAAGGTACATCATTTCTCTGCATTAGAATACTGCAGTAATAATTTCTGTAGGCAAAATCTGAAATGAATCCTAAAACTCATGGGTGAAAGTTTCAGGAGAAATAAGAAAATCTCTCCATCAACAGTTATTAATTTAAAAGTGAAAAATAGTAACCTTACAGTGAAGAAAATCTTGACACCAGCAAACTCAGTGATTAAAGTTAGTATCACCAGTAATTAGACGTGTCTTTTTCTTATAAATGTTGTATTGAAACAGTCACACTACATCTGTGGTAGTTTTGACAAAATTCATGACCTTAACCTAAAAATGAGAAAATATTTGGATAGAACCAAATTGAGGGACATTTTACAAAATAAATGACTAATACTCCTCAAAAGTGTCATGATCATGAAAAACAATGCAAGACTAAGCAACTTTCAGAGTTTAGAAGAGACTAAGGAGACATGATGGTTACATGCAATGTGTGATGTTGGATTGGGTTTTGGAACACAAAAAAAGACATTAGTGGAAAAATTGGTGAAATTCAGATAGTCTGTAGTTTAGCTAATAGCCACTAATGTACTAATGCTAATTTCTTGATTTTGAACATTGCACAATGGTTATACAAGATGTTATCATCAAGCAAAGCTGGATGAAGGGTACATGAGAACTCTACTATTTTTGAAGCTTTCTGTAATTATAAAATTATTTGATAATAAAAAATTTAGAAAACTTTCTCAAATAAAGAAAATAACATGTTTCTCCATGAGATGATTTCTTTTCCCACGTCATCTACCAAATAATTTACAAAATAGTAAAGTGGAGGCAGTGTAGTAGTAACAGGTATTACTAGAGAGCCTTGTGTGTAGAGAGGAAAAACTTACATGTACAAATCAACGAGCTAGCCCTAAACTTTAAGTCCTCCCTCATTGCTACCTATAGGAGCACTACTGGTCATTTTGTTTAGTACAGTACTTCATTGTGTGGAATTTTTCCATACATTATTGCATATTTAGTATCCCCAGCTTCTTGCCCAAAACGCATGTAGTAACTCAACATCATTATAGCAACCTCCTAATTTCCCTCACATATTTCCAAATACCACCTATGGTTGAGAACCTCTGGCTTAAATGGTTAAATTCCAAAAGGACAGTAGCTCTTGAGAAAAGGTGTGCATGAGTGGAGGTACAGAAAAGTCACTTGAGGTCAGTGTCACATTTTATGTGTAAGGGGCAGGATGGGAAATTGTTGAGAACAGGTCAAAACAGGCTCTTAGCACTAAAGAATCCTTCTAAGAATCTCTGTTAACTGATTACTAAGGTCACAAGGTAAGGCTTGAAATTTGGCCTATTCTCCCAGGGAGACATTACCATTGATGGTAACAGATAATCCAAGGGGAATGTGACCTCACAGAAAAAATAATGAGACATCTGAAAAACACAACCACTATATAAGAAAGGAAAAAGTAATAGACTACATAGAGCAAGAATTAGAATTAAGCATAATACATATTATTAAAGAGAGATAAAGTAGAGATACAAATTTTCTGATTGTAAAGCAGAAATAAGCAGTCATAAAGAACTAGTTGAAGATTCTTGGTCTCAATATATAATAATTGAAATAAATAATTTTCTGGTGCAAAAGTATAGAACACATACAAAAATCAAATTAGTGAGCTGTCCCTGAAATCAAGAAGGAAGAGAGTTGAAAGAATGTAAAAGACAAGTTAAAAGACAGACAGAAAAGAACTAAAAATATCACCATCCATATTTAATAAGAATTGTAGAAAAGTAGGGTAAAAACCAAGGAAACAAACAGAGATTTTCAAGTTCATCTGAAAATCAAAAATGGACAACATACTAGGTCGCAAGAGAAATCTCAGTAACTTTTAAATTCATCACTTAAATGTAAATCACAATGAAATTGCAATATATTTGACAATAAATAGCAATGAAATTACTTTATATTAACCATACTGAAATGCCACCAAATTGTACAGAGGGGGAAATATGTGACTGTAAATGCAGCTATTAAATAGCAGTGAGAATTAAGACAATGAGCTATATGTCTAAGTCAAGAATAGAAAAAAAACAGTGTAATAAACCTGGAGAAAGTAAAGTAAGGAAATCATAAATATAAAAACAGATACTAATAAGAGATAAAACAAAGAAACAATAGAAATCATCAACAGAATGGAAAGCTATTCTTAGAACAAAACTAAAAGTGAGCTACTCCAGTAAATTTGATTAAGAAAAAAAAAAAAAAAAAAAAAAATATATATATATATATATATATATATATATATATATATATATATATAAAATTTATTTTGAGAATAAAAAAGGGCATGACACAGCTTTTACCAGGAATATTTTTGAAATCATGAGAAAATACTAGAAGAGAAAATACTAGAATAACTTTATGTCAATACATTTGCAAAAGTTTGACAAAGAAGAAATATTTTCAAAATATATTACACCATAGTTGATGGGAGAAGAAATGGAAAACCAAGAAAAAGTAATTATTCAGTGCATAGTGACTTTCTTCTAAAGCCTATAGCATGAAAACTTCTGGTCAAGGTTGTGGAGTAGGGAAAAGCTGTGCTTGCCTCCTCTCATGACAACATCAAAATTACAGCTAAACTACCGAACAACCATTATTGAGAATCACCTGAAGTCTAGCTGAACTGGAGTTCTATAGCTAAGGACATACAAAAGAAGCTACCTTGAGACTGGTAGGAGGGGCAGAGATGCAGAATGGGGTGGTCTCAAACTAGCAAATGACTGTTAAAAATCAGAAGGGAGGGGCCAGCCGAGTGGCTCAGTTGGTTAAGAGCGCAAGCTCTGAGCAACAAGGTCACCAGTTTGATTCCCACATAAACCAGTGAGTGGCGCCCGAGCTGAGCTGCCACTGAGCTGCCAACAGGTGGCAGGATGGCTCAGCTGGTGAGAGCACATGCTCCTAACAACAAGGTTGCCGGTTTGAATCCCACATAGAATGGTGGGATGTGCCCACCCACAACTAAGACTGAACGTGGCACCTTGAACTGAGCTGCAGTGAGCTGCCCATGGGCAGCCAGATGGCAACTGGACTTGGAGATGAGCTAGCTGCACCCTCCACAACTAAGACTGAAGAACAACAACTTGGCTGAAACCCTTCCCCAATTCCCCAACACTGTTCCCCTCCCCCAATTCCCCAACAAAATCTTAAAAAACAAAAAAAGAGTAAACGTTTAAAAAAAAATCAGAAGGGATATCTCAGCTGTAGAGGTCACTGCCTTGTCAGAAGAATGACGGGTCCCAGCCTCATGCCAGGCTCCCCAGCCAGGGGCTCCTGTACCAGGGAGAGAAGTTCCCATAACTTCTGGCTGTGAAAACCAGCAGAGATTGTGGCTGAGTGAGAAGAAGGGCTGCTAGAGTCTCTGGCAATCCTCTTGAAAGATCCACACATGGACTTACTCACTAATAGCCTCAATTGCTCTGAGCTCCAGTGCTGGGGCAGCAGCTTGAAAGACACCAGGGACATACAGGGAGGAACTGAGATGTCTGGCTCTAGCTTTCTCCCAGACAGGAGTGCTGACAGAATCATTGTTCCTTTTTGAGCTGTTCTTCCTCCCAGCAAGCAGAAGCAAGCATCCATCATCTCTGAGTCTCCATCAACCTGACTAACACTGTTCACCTCACCCTGGTGATTTCCTGTGAACCTGCCCCACCCAATTTGCGGGCACACCTAAGCCACTTCCAGTGACTTTTCCATACACATGGTTTGTCTTGGCTCATGCTGCAGACTTTCTTAAAATCTTCCAAGGGTTCACAAAACCCAGATAAGCAGTATCTGGCTTTGTCATATCCTATCCTCTTGCTGAGTAGCTCTAAGTCCGGCACTAGCAGTAGCCAGCCTTGGTTCATAGCTTAACCTCGTGAGGCACCTCCAAGCCCTGTGTGAGTAGTGGCCATCTATGAATTGCTTTGTAGCTCAACCAGGTGGCCAAGGATAGAGCCAGACTGTGGCCAAACTTAGCCTGCAGCGGGGCTGCTCCCACGAGGCCTTGGGTGGGCATGCCCAGTGACCAGCTACATATTGAGCTGGAGCATCACCCATCCTCTTCCAAGGATGACACACCCAAAAGGGCAGACAGGGCAGACATAAGAGCCCAGCTAAAGTGAATCTTGCTCTATAGGGTCAGCTCCTATTAAACAACTCTCCCACTGTAGCCATGGGCAGTCCTTACAATCAATCAGTCTGAGGGTCAACATCTCCCACTAACATGTAAACAGTAACCAAGGCTCAATTACAAGAGGAGGGCACACACAACCCACACAAGGGACACACCAGATGATAATGGAGACTGCACCATTGGGCCCCACAGGACGCCTCCTATATAAAGCCACTTTACTATGATTGGGAGACATAGCAACCCTACCTAATACATAGAAACAAACAAACAAGCAAACAAACAAACAAAAAACCCACAGGGAGGCACCAAAATGGGGAGACAAATAAACACACCCAAAATAAAACAACAGAAGAAAGTGCCAGAAAAAAAATAAAGAAAGAAAGAAATGGAGAGAAGCAATTTACTAAATGCAGAGACAAAAACACTGGTTATAAGGATGCTCAATTATCTCAACTAAGAAAAAGGAAACTAAAAAATGGAGATATAAAACATAAAAAAGAACTAGTCAGTAATAAATAATACAATAATTGAAATGAAGACTACATTAGGGGGAATCAACAGTAGACTAGGGGCCGGCCAAGTGGCGCAGTGGTTAAGCTCTGGCTTGGGAAGCCAGCGGCTCCGGTTCGGGTCCCACATATGAAGGCCAGTGACACTGCCCTCAAAAACAAAACAAAACAAAACAAAAAACACACAAAAAAACCCCTCAGTAGATTAGATTAAGCAGAGGATCAAATCAGCAATTTAGAAGATAAGGTATCATGCAGGCCGAGTGGCGCATTGATTAAGAGCTGGCTTGGGACGCCAGCCCTGAGCAGCAGGACCCCGGTTCAGATCCCCCAGTGACATTGCCCCCTATAGCTAAGATGGTGAACAACAGCTTGACTTGGAGCTGGGCTGCTGGAGTGAGTCGCCGGCTACTGCATAGGCTGTAGGCCCTGCTGCAATAGGTTGTCATAAACTACCATGAGTGGCTGGCAGCCATCGTGAGCAGCTGGCAGTCAGTGTGAGCTGCGAAGAGCTGCCGTGAGTGGCTGTCCAGAGGCCAGGGACCAATCTGCCTCACCTGGGAAGAGTGCAATGATAATACCAACATGGACTAGTAAGGCAACATCCTCCACAACTAGACTGAAGAACAAAAGAACAGCAACTTATCTGCAACTTATCTATTCCACTTCCCCGATTCCCCAATGCTGTTTCCCTCCCCTCATTCCCCAATACAATCTTAAAAAATAAAAATAAAAAGAAGATAAGGTATCAGAAAGCTCCCAATAAGAACAACAAAAAGAAAAAAGAATCCAAAAAAATGAGGAGAGTTTAAGTGGCTTCTGGAACAACATCAAGTGCACCAACATTTGCAACATAGAGGTACCAGAAGAAGATGAGAGAGAGCAAAGAACTGAAAACCTATTTGAGGAAATGACAGGAGACATCTGTAACCTGGTGAAGGAAATTGACATACCAGCCCAGGAAGTGCAGAGAGTCCCAAACCAAAAGAAGCCCATAGGAGGACACATCATAGTGTTGGTTAAAGATCAGAGACAAAGAGGGAATCCGAAGATCTGTGAGAGGAAACCGGGTAGATACCCACAAGGGAGCTCCGATATGACTATCAGCTGATTTCTCAACAGTAATTTTGCAGACCAGAAGGGATTGGCACAAAATATTCAAAGTTATGATAAAGCAAGGACCTACAACCAAGATTACTCTACCCAGCAAAGCTAACATTTAGAATCAAAGGACAGATAAAGAGCTTTCCAGACAAGAAATAGCTAAAGGAGTTCATTACCACCAAACCAGTATTACAAAGAATGTTATTGGGACTAACATAAGATGAAAAAAAAAGATAAAAAATATAAATAATAAAATGGCAATAACTACATATCTAATCAACAATTACCTTACATGGAAATGGATGAAATGCTCTAATCAAAAGATAGGGTGGCTGGATCATAAGAAAACAAGACCCTCACATATGCTGCTGACAAGTGACTCACTTCAGATCAAAAGACACACACAGACTAAAAGCAAAGAGATGGAAAAAGGTATTTCATGAAATTGGAAACAAACAAAAAAAAGCTTGGGTAGTAATATTTATACCAGACAGAATAGACTTTAAAAGAAAGGCTATAACAAGAGACAAAGAAAGAACTGTAATTTCACTTCACTACTTCAAAGGGACATGTGCATCCCTATGTTCATTGCTTCATTGGTTACAATAGCCAAGATGTGGAGGCAGCCTGGGTGTTCCAATGGATGAATGGATAAAGAGGAGGGCTACATGAAATACTACTTGGTCATGGAAAGAAATGGGTTCTTGCTATCTGCAGTGGTATGTAGGAACCTGGAAGGAATTGTGCTGAGTGGAGTATGTCAGACAGAGAAAGACAGGTGCAATATGATTTTGCTTATATGTGGTATCTAAAGAACAAAACAAATAAACAAAATAGAAACAAACTCATAGACACAGAGAACATTTTGATGGTTGCCAGGTGGGAGGGGCATTGAGGGGTGGTGGGAGGAAAAGGGTAAGGGATTAAGAAGTACAAATTTGTCAGGAACAAAGTAGTCATGGGGATGTAGAGTACAGCATAAGGAATATAGTCAGTAATATTGTAACAACTATGTATGGTTTCAGATGGATACTAAATCTATCCTGGTGATAGATGGGAGGGGGTTGGGAGCAGGGTGAAAAAGGTTAAAGGATTACGAAGTACAAATTGGTAGTTACAAAATAGTCATGGGGATGCAAAGCATAGGGAATATAGTCAATGATATGGTAATAACTATGTATAGTTCAGGTGGGCACTAGCCTAGTCAAGGAGATCACTTTTCAAATTATATAAAATGTCTAACCACTATGCTGTACACCTGAAATTAATATAAAATAGTATTGAATATCACCTGTAATTGAAAAATTAAAAAATGGGGTAAAAATGTGAAGGGGAATAAGAGGTTCAAATTTCCAGATATAAAGCCAACAAATCATGGGGATATAATGTACAGCACAGGGAATATAGTCAATAATATTGTCATAGTGTGGCATGGTGTCAGATGGTTGCTGGACTTATTATCATGGTGATCAGTTATTTAGTTAAATAAATGTTCAATAACTATGGTGTACACCAGAAATTAATATAATATTGTATATTAGCTATATTTTAATAAAAATATTTTTTAAATGACATACACACACACACAAAAACAAAACAAAAATAAAGACTATAGCATGAAAAGATGGGGAAAGAATAAATTTTATAGCTGAAAAACCTGACAAACATCCCCTCATCCAGGTGATCAAGGTCAATGTCAACAGTGACAAATCATATTAATAATACATACCCTTGATATGATGTGATGAAAATGACACTTTACCTCTGTGGTCTTCCTCTCTAAAACTCATAGCCTCAGTCTAACCATGAGAAAATACCGGACAAATAAATCTCAATTGAGGGACATTTTATGCGAAATATCTGATCAGTACTCCTCAAAACTAAGTCATCAAGAACAAAGAAAGTTCCAGAAACTACTATAGCTAAAAGGAGCCTAAGAAGACATGACAACTGAATATAACATGGAATCTTGGAACAGAAAAAGGGCATTAGGTAAAAACGGAAGAAAACTGAATAAAGAAATAGTCATTAGTTAATGATAATGTGTCAATAATGGCTTATTAATTATAACAATGAACCAAAATATATGTTACCATAGTAATATATACCACATGTATACATGTATATTATGGTATAAATGTACCATAATAGTATAAGATATTAGTAATAGAAGAGTGCAGGGTATATGAGAACTCTCTGTACTATCTTCTCAATTTTTCTGTAAATCTAAAACTGCTTTAAACATAGTCCATTAAAATTTGTAAAATGTAATTATTAAAGAATGTGAATTCATAGTACAAAAAAAAAACCTTCAACCTTTACCCCCAAGACACAAGTTTTACCTAATTTTGACCTGATTTTACCTACATAATATAAAACACAGAAAAACCGTGGATTGTGAGTAACTTGGTTTGCAATGTTTGCAAGATGAGCAAACATTTCTAATGCATTTTTAATGTGGTAAACAAGCGATGTCTTGCAATACTAGTAGTTTGTTTCTGGAACAAATTATGCTCGCAGACCAATGTATTACTGTATTTGGAAATGCAAAAAAGGCTGAAAAGTATACAAACTATTTTGTGAAGAAAGTAAAGGATGGCAAAATTAATTTTACCGTGGAACATAGATGAATAAGTCATGTATTGCTCCTGTAGTCATGATTTTTGTTTTTTGTTTTTTTTTTAAACTTTATTGAGGAACACTGTGTTTTTCCCGGGACCCATCAGCTCCAAGTCAAGTTGTTGTCCTTCAGTCTTAGTTGTGGAGGACACAAGCTCAGCTCCAAGTCCAGTAGCCGTTTTCAATCTTATTGTGGAGGGTGGGGGTGGGGGCAGGGCACAGCCCACCATCCCATGCGGGAGTTGAACCAACAACCTTGTTGTTGAGAGCACACACTCTTAACTAACAGCCATCTGACCACCCACTGGCAGCTCAGCTGCAGCTCAGCTCAGCTCAAGTGATTTCTTCAATCTAGCTGTGGAGGGTGAAGCTCACTGGCCCATGTGGAAATTGAACAGGCAATCTTGTTGCTCTGAGCTCGAGTTCTAACCAACTGAGCCACATGGCCGCCCCTAGGTGAATAATCTTAAATAAATTACTAGCTGATTGAATTCTGCAGTGTATGGGGGAAGTAAACCATCATGGCTAAGTTATGTTTGTCCCAGAAAGATGATGGACATTCACTGCATTTTACCATGGACCCACTCAGAACCCAATAGTTGGAATGAAAATGATTTTAACTGAAGACATTTGAAATTTAACAAATACAACTAGAAGCATTTTTGAAACTTTACATATCTTACTAAAGAAAGCAATATCTGGGAAAAGAGGCTACCATAATTAACCCCTCTGGGGGAGTTTAATGGCCGTGAAGATGGAAAGATGATTGGCACCTGCATAAACAAATGTTATCACAAATTTTTTTATCTCTCATTTGTTCTCCTAAAAAACAATTTGTCTTTCCTAAAGAAACCCACTTGTTCTTCCTATAAGAGCCTTTTCTTCCCCCTTCCCTTATCTTAATAAATTAGACGTATCAAACTCTAACTTTAATTACTTCACAAGACAGATAATTTTTTTGTTGGCTCCCATATGCATATAAAGCTTTTGCTCTTATTAATCTATATTTTGTCAAATTAATTCACAGGGCCCAGTTAATGAACCTAAGAGGACAGAGGAACAGTTTTTTCCTCCTTGGCAATCACATTAATATTTAGACGGAAAAAAAATTTGATCATTTCAATTGATGCTGAAAAATATCAATAAAATGCAGCACTCATTAATAATTTGAAAACAAACAATGTAAAACAACCTCTTAGCTAACTAGTAATACAAGGAAACTTGATTAGTATAATAAAGGATATTTATTAAAACCCTACATCAAATACATTACACTTACCTGTGAAATTTTAGAAGAATTCATACTAAAGTTAGAAACAAATTAAAATTATTTGTCTTCATGACTTTTATCGAACATTTTCCTGGAGTTGTAGCAAAACTAAGAAGACCTAAGAAGAAAAAAAGAATGAAAGGAGACAGAAATGAGAAAATTGTCTCTGCTGATGATATAAAAGTCTACATAGATAACTCACAAATTATTAGAAATAATAAGAAAGTTGGTCAAGTTGTTTGATACAAGACTGTGAGTTTAATATTTTTCCTCAAAAGTTCATGTCCACCTGGAACCTCAGATTATGTGATCTTAATTGGAAATAGGGTCTATGCAGATATAGTTAAGGATCTCAAGATGAAATCATTCTCAATTTAGGTTAGCCCCTAAAGTCAATGACTGGTGTCCTTATAAAAAGAAAAGAAGACACAGAGGCCATGTGAAAACAGAGGTAGACATGGAAACTATACTGTCAAAAGCCAAGGAAAGCCTGGGGCCACTATAAGCTGAGAGAGGTAAGCAAGTATTCTTCCTTAGAGTCTTCCAAGGAAGTGTGGTCTCGCTAACACCTTGATTTCAGACTTCTAGCCTCCAAAGCTGTGAGAAGATAAATTTATGTTGTTTTGAGCCACACAATTTATGGTGCTTTGTTGTGGCAGCCTTATGAAACTAATTGAAATAGGCAGTATTAATGACAATTTTAAAATATAATAGTAAAAAAAAAAATCCCATATACAGTAGCATCTAAAATTAGTATGACATAAAAGATTTTTATGGCACAACATTGTAAAATATTGAAAGACATAAAATAAGACCTGAATAAATGGCATAGTATGTCATGTTTATGAATAGGAAAGTTGAATATCATAAAAGTTGCAATTCTCCCCCCAATTCTATCACAACCCTATAAGCTAATTCTAAATAAAAATGGAAGAGCAAAGGGTCCAAAATAGATAACTCAGGCTGCAAAAGAAGATAAAAATAAAGGGCCTACCTACCAGATATCAACTTATTAAAAAGCACACAATGTGATATATAAATGATGTATTATAGAAATGTACACTTGAAACCTATGTAATTTTACTAACCATTATCTTCCCCATATACTTAATAAAAAAGAACAAAATAATAAAAAAAGCAATTGTAACACAGACAGACTGATATTTGTATAGCTATAAACAAATTGACCACTGAGATGGGAGAATAAGCCCATAAATCAACCCATTAAGGAGTCTTGATAAATAGCAGAATTGTCATTACACTTTGATGGGAAAGAATATACAATTTAGTAAATGATTATTCACACTGAAAAATAGAAAATACCATAAAATAAGATTCCTACATCACATTATGCATATCTCCGTAAATTCCAGGTTGATTCATTATTAACTTGTAAAAAGTCAAACTTTAAAAATTTTAGGAGAAAATGTAAAGGAGTATATTTATGACCCTGGAGTATAAAAGCATTTCTTAGACAAAGAAACAAGGAAACAAAAACCCCACAAAAAATTACAAACTGTAGGAAAAAAAAATGTAGATAAATTTAACTATATTAAAATTTTTAATTTCAGTGTAACAAAAGATACCCTAAAACAAAGTAAAAATACAAGATGTTAACCTGAAAATAAAAAGTCAAAGTGAGAGGCAACAAAGTGTTTATTTAAGATAAAGAAGTGTTGCAATCCACCGGCATTGATTCAGGCAGAAATCTAAAATATGTCCTGATTATGGGGTGAAGATAAGGGTTTTTTAATGAGAAAGGGAAGAAAAATAATTTCATGAATAGAAAAAAGGAATTTCTATTGATGTTAGTAAGCTAAGTTATTCTTTAGCTGTTTGCTGGTTCTAAAGAATGTCTTTCATTATCAACCCAGTCAGGATGTCAGCTTTCTTTTTAGTTTTACAGTTGTTTGTAAGAAAATTTTGGTTTGGTCTAGTCTAAAAGTTATTTTGCCAGTTCAAACATTCCACGATTCCAGGTGTAAGACAAGCACTACAGTTCCTCTGGAGTGGCTGCCCTGACTCTATTTTTAAAATAGCTTCACTTATGCCAGCTTTTCACATTTCCTTGTTTTGAGTGGGATCTTTCTTTGAAAGCATAGCTGATCAACCATTGGAAGACAACACTGATCAGTTGTTAAAAGCGTTGTTGTTCTTTCATTGCCAGGAAGGCTCATTCCTTCCTGTCCATATGCCATGTCTCAAATAGAAGGGAAAATGGTTTCCTTAGGAACTTTACGCCACAGTTGAGCAAAAAAATTACCAGAACAGAGGAAGCTTTACTGTCATGTTCCTTTAAGGGCAAATGTCTTCTGCAGTTCCTTGAAGTTTTTCATATGAAGTCTCATAGACCTTAGAGATCATCTCAAAAAACTGAGTGACCATTATTGGAGTGCTGTTTTTATAACATTGAGCTAAGCAAAACAGACAAAGTTTCATAACAAGAATTTCTATAATGACAAACAAAATGCTAAGTCCAATTTGGAGATTAGGCCTAGCCAGGAGGTAATGCCTGAGAGTAGCCAGCTAAAAAGGTCAAGCACCTTGGAGTGTCAGTGGGGATTGCATTTACCCATTTGGCCTGCACTTGGATTTTATCTAGTTCTGTCTCTACTTCACCAAAGGTAGACCTACAGTGCAAGCAATCAGTATTTAATAAGAGGTATTTCTATGGAAACAAAAGGAAATAAATGTTGGAAATCTTTCTGAGCCTAGGGAGCAACCAGTCAAGGCGATTTTTAGATGTCAGGGTCAAAGCATCTTTTGAGCTTTGAAACGTCTCTGATGATGTCATTGGTTGTTCAGGTGAACTTTCAAAGTGGCTTACTCAGAATGAAGATTGTCTAAGCACTGGTTAATGTGAGGATTTTTCTAAAGGTTTTATCAAGTCATTTACATTCAGTTTACAGGGCTTCAGTGAAAAGGGCAGCTTTAATTCTCAATGATTCCAAGGTAAAGTGGGAGAAAAATTGGAAATGGTGGTTTCAAGAATTGTAGCCAAATTTTTGAGGAAACTAGAAGACTTCAGGATGCAGCCCAGTTTACAGATGGAAAACAAACCTAAAGACAGAACTAATATCCACGAGTTGTATTGTAGTTTTCATTGAAACATAATTTTTCTCTCTTTTTACAATTATCCCATTTATACCAAAGATATTTTGTAAACAAATTAGCTTTACTATAATTAAGTTTAGTTTCAACAAACTTGGCCTGAGTAGTTACATAAAGGCAGAAAGTATAGCAATCTTTTAAATTATCTTTGCTGGAACTTTTCTTAAGGAATCTCCAGGTTGAACTTTTTTTTTTTTTTTTTTTTTTAAGATTTTATTGGGTATTGCGGGAGGGGAACAGCATTGGGAATCGGGGAAGGGGAACAGACAAGTTGCTGTCTTTTTGTTCTTCAGTCTAGTTGTGGAGGATGTTGCTTCACTGGCCCATGTTGGTATCGTCATTGCGCTCTTCCTGGATGAGGCAGACCAGTCGCCAGCCTCTGGATGGTCGCTCACCGTGGCTATTGGCAGCTCTCGCTGGCTGCCAGCTGCTCACACTGGCTTCCGGCCACTCACTGTAGCCTATGGCAGCCCACTGCAGCAGGGGCTGCAGCCTACACTGTCGCCGGGGCTCACACAGCCCAGCTCCAGGTGGAGCTGTTGTTAGCTGTAGAGGGCAGTGTCACTGGCCCTTATATGTGGGATCCCGAACCGGGGCCGCTGGCGTCCCAAGCCAGCTCTTAACCAATGTGCCACTCGGCCAGCCCCAGGTTGAACTTTTAATAGCCTCTTGAGTCTAAGAGACGGAGCCAAAGAGTTGCCATCAGATTTGGCTTAATTTCTCTCTTCTCAAGATCCCCAAAATATCCTGAGGTTCCTGTGCCTACCAAGAAGTGATCTTCCTTACTCACCTAGTAAGGCTACTGGGAACCTTGTATGCAAAATACCAGGCCAATTTTTCCAAGGCTTTATTGACTTCCACAAGTCAATCTTAGTTCCTTAAAGCCATCTGGTCATATCTGAGTCTATGCATGTTTCTCTCAAACATACCATTCCAGTCAAAACCTTGTTAATATAACCAAGGATTCCAACTGTGTTCTCTTACAAGGAGAACAGATTCTTACTAAGCTTATGTCAATAACTACACATCCATGAAAATAGAAATGCTCACTTACCAAGAGTTTCCAAATTCTGGAGGGATCAAGTAGGGAGAAAAAGATAAATGTTTCAATTCTGCTCACAAAGATAGAAATTCTCAAGTTGCTATAATCCATAAACAACTTAAGAGAAAGTTTTCTTAAATCTGAAGAAACAACATTAAAATTCAGTAACATTTCAAACAAAAGTCATAAAAATTATAATCATCTTCATCAGTTTATTCAGTTCCATGTAACTAATTCTTGTTGATCTTGATCTCTTATTATGAATCCTGTTTTCCACAGAGTGCTGTAAACTCTTACCCAGTTCAATAGTGTGATCTGAAAATTATTAGAAACCTGTATTCTATAGGACTTTCCAGGAATTTCTTTGAGGTTGAGAACATTTGTAAAAGTGTCAGAGTAAAACAATACTGTCTGTAAATAAAGACTTGAATGGCATGGTTAAAAATCTGATTTATTACAATGCAATTGACAAAGAAATTTGATTATTTCTGCAACACAGCATTTTACGATAACAACTATAATTACAAATAAAAACATATACCAGGACATTTTAGAATTTTAGAAATTATATAATTTCTTAAAATTTTATATTAATAACATATATGCATATAAATATAACTTGATTATTATTCATTTGACAATGCTTCCCAAGTAATGTTAACACGTTATATAGACCTAATGTGTTAAATATCACCTTTTGAGAGTGAGAGAGAGAAAGAGAAAGAGAGAGAGAAAGAGAGAGATATGCTTTGGTATATCCTAGGGGACCTTTGTAAAAGCTCAAAGTTATTTTCAGGTTAAGGAGAAGATTCTATTTAAAATTTGAATTTCAGAACGTTTGCCAAAAGTATCAAAGTTTTAAAACACTTGGTCAAATAAAATAAGTCATTGTGAGGCAATACAGTAAAATCTTGATTTGTGAGCATAATTCATTCTGGAAACATGCTTGTAATCCAAAACACTTGTATATCAAAGTGAATTTCCCCATAAGAAATAATGGAAACTCAGATGATTTGTTCCACAACCCAAAAATATTCATATAAAAATGATTATAATGCTGTGTTATAATACAAAATAATAAAGAAAATACAAAATATAAAGAAAAATAAACAAATTAACCTGCACTTACCTTTGAAAACCTTCTTGGCTGGTGTGAGGGAGACAAGAGAGAGGAGGGGTATTTAGGACAACTTTCACTATCACTAATGGAACCACTGCTATCTATTGGCTCAATCTTTTTCTTTTCATGCAACTTTAACAAGGAATCTATTCAATGACATCTGTTTTTGCCTCCTTTTGAGGATATCATGGAAATGTGACATTGCATTGTCATGAAGCACATTCATCGCTCGTACTGCTACAACCTTATTCGGGTGGTGCTTTTCTACAAAATTTTACACTGTTTCCTACATTTTACACACTTCCCTAATCTCATTTGAAGCAAGGATTTCCTCCACGTTATTCTCCTCCTCCTCTCCACAGTTTTCTCCAAGCAGAATTGAGGGTTCTCTTAGTGACCCCATCCCAGGCTTTATTGATGATCTTGAGGCAGTTCATGATGTGGAAATGACTTTCCCAAAACTCTAGGAGGGTAAGGTTTGTTCCCTTGGTCACCTTGAAGCATAGCTGAAGTAGTGCTTTGGTGTAAAGTTTTGTGTTTTTTTTTTTAAGATTTTATTGGGAAATTGGGGGAGTAGAAGAGCGTTGGGGAATTGGGAAGGGGAACAGACAAGTTGCTGTCTTTTTGTTCTTCAGTCTAGTTGCAGAGGACGTTGCTTCACTGGCCCATGTTGGTACCATCATTGCGCTCTTTCCAGATGAGGCAGATGGGTCGCCAGCCTCTGGATGGTCGTTCACGTGGCTCTTGGCAGCTCATACTGTCTGCCAGCTGCTCATGCTGGCTGCCAGCCACTCACTGTAGCCTATGGCAGTCCACTGCAGCAGGGGATGCAGCCTACACCGTCGCCGGGACTCACACAGCCCAGCTCCAGGTGGAGCTGTTGTTAGCTGTAGAGGGCAGTGTCACTGGCCCTCATATGTGGGATCCAAACTGGGGCCGCTGGCATTCCCAAACCAGCTCTTAACCAATGCGCCACTCGACCGGCCCTGGTGTAAAGCTTTTTAAAGTTTGAAATGAGCTGCTGATCCATGGGCTGGAGGATTGGAGTGGTGTTGAGAGGAAGGATCTTGACCTTAATGAACTCAAATTCCACAGTAAGTCGTCCTCAAATCTTGGAGGATGAACAGGAGCAATATCCATAACCAGCAAGGTTTTGAGTGGCAGATTCTTTTCTAAAGGCATTTCTTCACTGCAGGACCAAAGACCTCACTGATCCACTCAACAAACAAGATACGAGTGACCTAAGCCTTGCTCTTGGACCTCCACATAATGTTTAACTGGCTCTTCTGCATCTTGTATTTCTTGAAGACTCGTGGATTCTCTGAATGATACATGAGCAGGAGTTTGACTTTAAAATCCCCACTTGCATTAGCACAAAACAAGAGGGTGAGAGAGTCTTTCATGGGCTTGTGACTGGGCGTTGCATTCTCTTCTTCTGTAATGTAGGTCCTCTTCGGCATCTGTTTTCCAAAAAAGCCCATCTCATCACAGTTAAAAACTTACTCCGGCAGATAACACTTGGAAACCATGAGCTTCTGGAACTCGGTAGCGATCGCCTCAGCTGCCTTAGCATCCAAATTCGCAAGCTCTCCGTGCCTCACAACACTATGGACGTCACTTTTCCTCTTAAAAGTATCAAACCATCTCCTGTTTGCCTTGAAGCCTTCTTCATTTTCTGTTGACATACCTGGCAGTTTACTTATGAGGTCCTTGTACAAGGCCTTTGCCTTCTCACAGATAAAGTTCTCAGTCACAATATCACCTGCTAGTTGTTTCTCATTTATCCAAACCAGAAGCAGCTTTTCTATATCTTCCAGAACACATGGCCATTGCTTCGATATTCTCGTAACTCCTTTTGCTGCATCTAGCCCCCTTATTTCTTCTTTCTTCTTTAATATTGTGCAAATGGTCTACATAGACTTCTTATATTATCTTGCAATTTCAGCCACTGCATACCTCATTCATACTTCTTGATGATTTCCTTCTTAACTTCCACCATAATCATCTCCTTCTTTTTATTGCCTTTCTTTTCAACCTTTTTTTGCATGGGGGCCATTGTATACACTCACATGGATGTTGGCTACAATACAGTATTAATACACTCTTGTCATATACTGTATTTAATGTAACTGGCACTAAGGCAGCAGAGGGAAGAGTCTATATCTGCAGACCTAGAATGAAGCAAAGCACACCTAAGCTTACTGTTGTATGGAAAAGCAGAGGACTATCCATAGGTGCTTTGAAGTGACAAAAAATAAACTAGTACCAGTTGTGGGCACTGTCCAATGTTCTGAAAAATCACTGATTTCTGCCAAACACCACAGCCTGAAATCGAGCATCCAAGCATGGGAGACAATTACCCACAATCCCTCAGCAAGAGAGAGAGAGAAGAACCGTTGGCTCAGTTGTGATCATGTGACGTTTTGCATCACATACTACTCATATTCCAAGACATCATTCATTTATCAAGTTAAAATTTATTAGAAATGTTTGCTCATCTTGGGGAATACTCACAGAACAAGTTACTTGCAATCCAAGGTTTCACTGTACTTAGTTAGCCATTTAACCAGAGTGACAATTAATGACTTCACAGGCAAATATAGAAAGTTAAACAATTATATGCAAAGTTAGTTCTTAGTTCTCTCCTCTCCTCCTTCTCCTCCTCTTCCTCCTCCATCTTCTGCTTTTCTTCTTCTTTTTTTTCTTCCTCTTCTTTTTTTTATAATACCCTATAGGTCCATCCATGTTGTCACAAATGGTACTGTTTCATTCTTTTCTATGGCAGAATGATATTCTATTGTATATATGTATCAAAACTTTTTTCGCCTTTTTATTTTATTTTATTTTATTTTATTTTTTGAGGGCAGTGTCACTGGCCCCTCATATGTGGGATCTGAACCGGGGCCGCTGGCTTCCCAAGCCACTCGGTCGGCCCTTTTTTCGCTTTTTTAAAAATTAAACTTATTGAGGTGACAGCAGTTAGTAAAATTACATAGGTTTCAAGTGTATCATTCTGTAATACATCATTTATATATCACATTGTGTGCTCACCACCCAAAGTCAGTTCTCTTTCCGTCACTGTATATATGACGCCCTTTACCCTCTTCTACCATCCCCTCTCTTTCCTTACTCTCTGGTAACCACTAAACTCTTGTCTGTGTCTATGAGCTTTCATTTGTCTTGTTCCTTTGTTGCTTTCAGTTTTATATCCCACATATTAATGAAGTCATATGGTTCTTGACTTTTTCTGTCTGACTTATTTTGCATAGCATAATAATCTCAAGATACATCCCTATTGTCACAAATGGCAGTATTTCATCTTTTCTTATTGCAGAGTAGTATTCCATTGTGTATATATACAACATTTTCTCTATCCAATCATCTACTGAAGGACACTTGGGTGTTTCCATGTTTTGGCCACTATAAGTAATGCTGCAATGAACATTGGCGTACATACGAGTATATTTTATGGATAAATGCTTTCAGATGTCTTGGTAGATACCCATAAGAGGGACTGCTGGGTCATATCATAATTCTATTCTTAATTTTTTGAAAAACCTCCATACTGTTTTCCATACTGGCTGTACCAATTTACAATACCACCAACAGTGTATGAGGGTTCCTTTTTCTCTACATCCTCTCCAATACTTGTTATTGTCTTGTTGGTAGTAGCCATTCTAACAGATGTGAGATGATATCTCATCGTGGTTTTGATTTGCGTTTCCCTAATAGCTAGTGAAGTTAAGCATTTTTTCATATATGAGTTGGCCGTTCGTATGAGTCTGACAATTAAGTTCGTGAACTTGCCACAGTGCATTTGCACTGGCAGCACTGTAGAAACAATTCAGTAAGATTTCATAACCTTGGTATATCAGTGTCTCACAGCTGTGTTCGTGTTGATGTATGATGGTGTCTTGCTGAGTGGTGTTCATTATTGTTGCTGTGTGTTTATGTGTGCCATCACAAGAAATCTTGAGCTTGAATTAGAGCAATGAACAAACATTAAATTTCTTGTTAAAGTTGGCAAGAGTGGAAGTGAAATCAGGGACATGTTAGTTCAAGTCTATGGGGATAATGCCATGAAGAAAATGGCAGTGTACAAATGGATTAAACATTTTTCTGAGGGGAGAGAATGAATCACTGATGAAGAGAAGTTAGGGTGGCCAGTAACGAGCAGGACTGATGAAAACATTGAAAAATTTGTCAAATTGTGCGTTAAAATTGTCGGCTGACTGTGAAAAGCATAGGAGACCAAGAACACATTGATAAACAGTTAGGAAAATCTAAACTGAAAATCTTGGCATGAGAAAGGTGTGTGCAAAAATGGTTCAGAAGGAGCTCTTGCATCATGACAATGCACCAGCTCACATGGCACTGTCTGTGAGGGAGTTTTTAGCCAGTAAACAAATAACTGTATTGGGACACCCTCTCTACTCACCTGATCTGGCCCCCAATGTCTTCTTTCTTTACCTGAAGATAAAGGAAATATTGAAAGGAAGACATTTTGATGACAGTCAGGACATCAAGTGTAATATGACAATAGCTCTGATGGCCATTCCAGAAAAAGAGTTCCAAAATTGCTTTGAAGGGTGCAGTAGGTGCTGGTATTGATGCAAAACTTTCCAAGGGGAGTACTTCAAAGGTGACTGCATTGATATCCAGCAATGAGGTATGTAGGACTTTTTCTAGGATGCATTCGCAGATGTAATTGGCAGACCTATTACGTCTTATTGGGAGAAGTTTCTGTTCTTGTGCTTTGTCCATTTTTTAATTGGATTGTTTGTCTTTTTGTTGTTGAATTCTGTGAGTCCCTGATATATTTTGGATATTAGCCCCTTATTGGAGGTGTTGTTTGCAAATATCTTCTCCCATTTGATTGGTTGCCTCTTTGTTTTGTTGATGGTTTCTTTTGCTGTGCAGAAGCTTTTTAGTTTGATATATGCATAGTCCAATTTACTTACTTTAACTTACTTCTCTTGCGTAAGTGGTCAAATTCATAAAATCCTCTTTAAAACCGAGGTTCATAAGTTTAGTGCCTATGCTTTATTTTATGCAGTTGATTGTTTCAGGTCTTATGTTTAGTCTTTGAACCATTTTTAGTTAATTTTGGTACATGGTAACAGATAGCAGCCTAGTTTCATTTTTTTTTTTTTTTGCATGTGGCTTTCCAGTTTTCCCATTTATTGAAGAGTGCTCCTTTCATCCTTTGTATGTTTTTGGCTCCTTTGTCAAAAATTATCTGTCCATATTTATGTGGGATTATTTCTGGGTTTTCAGTTCTATTTCATTTGTCTGTGTGTCTGTTTTTCTGCATACCATGCCATTTTGATTATTCTTTCTCTGTAGTACAAGCTGAAGTTAGGGAGTGTAATACCTTCAGCCTTTATTCTTTTCTTCTAAGGGTTGCTTTGTTTTTTTGGGGGGGTCTTTTGTGATTCCATACAAATATGATGATTTTTTGTTCTATTTCTTTAAAAAATGCCATTGGGATTTATCTGTATATTGCTTTGGGTAATATGGCCATTTTAACTATGTTGATTCTTCCAATCCATGAACACAGGATGTCTTTCCATTTCTTTGTGTCTTCTTCATATCTTTTAAAAATGTCTTATAGATTTCAGAGTATAGGTCTTTCATATCCATGGTTAAGTTTATTCCTAGGAAGTTTGTTCTTTGTTTTGCAATTGCAAAAGGAATTGTGGTTGTTTTTTTCTTCTGTCTCTGAGGTTTCATTGTTAGTATATAGAATGCAAGGACTTTTGTACGTTGATTTTGTAGCCAGGAACTTTATTGTATTTGTTTATTGTTTCTAATAGCTTTTTGGTGGAATTTTGCTATATGTAACATCATGTCATCTGCAAAAAGTGACAATTTAACTTCTTCATTCCCAGTTTGGATCTCTTTTATTTCTTCCTCTTGCCTGATTGCTCTGGCTAGGACTTTCAATACTATGTCGAATAACAGTGGTGACAGGGGGCAACCCTGTTTTCTTCCTAAATGTAGGGCAAAAGGATTCCGTTTTTCACCATTAATTATGATATCAGCATAGTTTGTCATATATGGCCTTTATTATGTTAAGGTATTTTCCTTCTATACCCATTTTATTAAATGTTTTAATCATTAATGTATGTTGTATCTTGCCAAATGCTTTTTCTGAATCTATTGATATAATCCTATGGTTTTTATCTTTTATTGTGTTTATGTGGTATATCACATTGATTGATTGGCATATTTTGAACTATCCTTGAGCCTCTGGGATGAACCCCACTTGATCATGATGTATAATATTTTTAATACATTGTTGTATTCACTTTTCTAGAATTTTGTTTAGGATTTTTTTCATCTGTATTCTTCAGATATATTGCTCTGTAATTTTTTTATATTATTTTATTTTTTTAATTTTACTTTTTAAAGATTTTTATTCAAAATATAGCTAATGTGTAATATTATATTAGTTTCAGGGGTACACCACAGTTATTAAACATTTATGTACCTAAAGAAGTGATTGCCATAAGTCCAGCAACCATCTGACACTGCACCACACTGTCACAATATTATTGACTATATTCCCTATGCTGTACTTTACATCCCCAGGACTTATTTGTTTTATCCCTGGAAATTTGGACCTCTTAGTCACTTTCACCTTCCCCACTTTTAAATTTTTTTAATTACAGTTCACATTCAGTATTATTTTATATAAGTTTCAGGTGTACAGCATAGTGGTTAGACCTTTATATAATTTAAGAAGTGAGTCCCCTGACTAGCCCAGTACCCACCTAGCACCATACATAGTTATTACCATATCATTTACTATATTCCCTATGATTTATATCCCCATGGCTATTTTATAACTACCAATTTGTATGTCTTAATCCCTTCACCTTTTTCAACCTTCCCCCAACCCCCCTCGCATCTATCACCCAAAAAATGTGGTACCCATCTGACACCATGCATAGTTATTACAATATTTTTGACTATATTCCTTATGCTACACCCTACATCACCATAACTACTTTTGTTTGTTATTTCATTTTATATTTATTTATTTATTTATTTATTTTAAAATTAGTTTCAGGTGTACAACACAGTGCAATAGTTAAACTTCTTACCCCTCAAAGTGACAATCCCCCCTCCCCCAATCCGCTGCCACCACTCTCCCCCCCCCCAACCCCGGATATCATACATATCTATTACAATTTCATTGACTCCACTCCCACACTGTACTCCACATCCCCAACTACAATATTCAATTATAGTTGAATATATATAAATATATTCAATTATAGTTGACATACAATATTATACAACATCAGCTTCAGGTGTACAGTGCAGTAATCAAGCCCCTACCCTGTCCATGAAGTGGTCTCCCGAACAAGACATATGACCATCTGACACCCTACAAAATATTTACATTATTAATTATATTCCCCGAACAGTTTTTCATATCCCTGTGGCAATATTGTAGTTACCAATTTATGCTGTCTAATACCTTCCCCTTCTCCCTCATCCCCACCTCCTCACAACTAGCAACCATCAATGTTTCCTCTATATCTCTGAGACTATTTCTGTTCACTTTGCTCGTTCAATCAGTTTTTTAGATTCCATATATAAGTGAGATCATATGGTATTTGTCTTTCTCCGACTGACTTATTTCACATAACAAATAGTCTCTAGGTCCATCCATATTGTTGCAAATGGTATGATTTCTTTCTTTATAGCGGAGTAATACTCCATTGCATAAATGTACCACAGTTTCTTAATCCGGTCATCTACTTTTGAGCATTTCGGTTGTTTCCAAGGCTTGGCTATTGTAAATAGTGCTGCAATAACATAGGGTGCATATATTTTTTTGATTTAGCCTCTTGGGTTTCTCTGGGTAGATACCTAAGAGTGGGATTGCTGGGTCATAATGTAGTTCCACTTCCAGTTTTTTGAGATACCTCCATACCAATTTCCATAATGGCTGCACCAATCTACAATCCCATCAACAGTGCAGCAGCATTCCCTCATTCCCTTTTCTCCACAAACTCGCCAGCACTTGTTGTTGATTTATTGATGATAGCCATTCTGATCGGAGTGAGGCGGTGTCTCATTGTGGTTTTTATTTGCACTTCTCTAATGATTAGTGAGGATGAACATTGTTTCATATGCCTGTTGACCATCTGTATGTCCTCTTTAGAGAAATGCCTCTTCATATCCTCTGCCCATTTTTTAATTGGGTTGTTTGTTTTTTTGGTGTTGAGTTTCATGAGTGCCTTATAAATTTTGGATATTAACCCCTAATCAGACATATCATTGGCAAATATCTTCTCCCATTTAGTAGGCTGCCTTTTTGTTTTATTGATGATTTTGTTTGCTGTGAAAAAACTTTTAGGTTTTATGTAACCCATATTTTTTTTTTTTGAGGGCAGTATTACTGGCCCTCATATGTGGGACCCGAACTGGGGCTGCTGGCTTCCCAATCCAACGCTTAACCACCACACGACTTGGCCGGCCCTGTTTATTTATTTATTTTTTTAAATTTCCCTTGCCTGAGGTGATATATCAGTAAAAATATTACTGAGGGTAATGTCTGCAAATTTACTCCCTATGTTTTCTTCTAGGAGTTTTATGGTTTCAGGTCTTACATTTAAATCTTTAAACCATTTTGAATTTGTTCTCGTGTATGGTGTAAGTAGGTAGCCCATTTTCATTTTATTGCACATGTCTGTCCATTTTTCCAAGCACCATTTATTAAATAGAATATCTTTACTCCAATATAAATTCTTCATAGATTAAATGACCATATATGGATGGGTTTATTTCTGGACTTTCTATTCTGTTCCATTGGTCTATGGGTCTGTTTTTATGCCAGTACCATGCTGTTTTGATTACTATAGCCTTGTAGCATGATTTGATGTCAGGTAGTATGATACCTCCCACTATGTTCTTATTTCCCAAGACTGCTGTGGTTATTCGGGGTCTTTTATCATTCCATATAAATTTTAGGATTATATATTATATTTCTGAGAAATATGTCCTTGGTAGTTTGATAGGAATTATATTGAATCCGTATATTGCCTTAGGTAGTATTGACATTTTAACTATATTAATTTTTTCTATCCATGAACATGGTATGTATTTCCATTTATTTGTAACTTATTTGAGTTCTCTCTTCAGTGTCTTATAATTTTCTGAGTACAGATCTTTTACTTCTTTGGTTAAATTTATTCCATATTTTATTGTTTTTGAAGCAATTGTAAAAGGGATTGATTTCCTGATTTCTTCTTCTGATAGTTTATTATTGGTGTATCCAAATAGAACTGATTTCTGAATATTAATTTTGTATCCTGCTGCCTTACTAAATTCATGTAACAGTTCTAACAGCTTTTGTTGGAGTCTTTGGGATTCTATACATATAGTATCATGTCATCTGCATAATGACAATTTTACTCTCTTCTTCCAAGTTGGATTCCATTTATTTCATTTTCTTGTCTGATTGCTGTGGCTAGAACTTTCAGAACTATGTTGAATAAAAGTGGTGAAAGTGGGCAGCCTTGTCTTGTCCTGATCTTAAGATGAAAGCTTTTAGCCTTTCCCCATTGAGTAAGATGTTTGCTGTGGGCTTATCATATATGGCCTTTTTTATGTTGAGATATGATTCCACTCCACTTTGCTAAGAGTTTATATCATAAATGTCTGCTGGACTTTGTCAAATGCTTTTTCTGCATCTATTGATGTGATCATATGATTTTTATTTTTCATTTTGTTAATGTGATGTATTACATTAATTGATTTGTGAATATTGAACCAACCTTGCATGCCAGGAATGAATCCCACTTGATCGTGGTGTATGATCTTTTTAATGTGATGCTGAATTTGGTTTGCTAGTATTTTGTTGAGGATTTTGACATCTATGTTCATTAGGGATATTGGCCTGTAGTTATCTTTGTTTTGTAATGTCTTTGTCTGATTTGGGATCAGAGTAATAGTGACCTCATAAAATGTGCTTGGGAGCCTTCCCTCCATCTATATTTTTTGGAATAGTTTGAGGAGGATAGGTATTAATTCTTTTTGGACTGTTTTGTAAAATTCACCTATGAAGCCTTCTGGTCCAGGACTTTTGTTGTTGGAAGCTTGTTGATTACTGATTGAATTTCTTTGGTAGTAATTAGTCAGTTCAGAGTGGCTGTTTCTTCTTGGTTTAGACTTAGTAGATTGTATACTTCTAGAAACATATCCATTTCTTCCAGATTGTCGAATTTATTGGCATATAGTTGCTCGCAGTATTTTCTGAAAATATTCTGTATTTCTGTGGTATCTGTTGTCACTTCTCTTTCATTTCTGATTTTATTAATTTGGGTCCTCTCTCTCTTTTTCTTGGTGAGACTGTCTAAGGATTTGTTGATTTTGTTTAAAAAAACAAAAAACAAGAGCTGCTTTTCAAAAAACCAGCTCTTGGTTTCACTGATCTTTTCTATTTTTTTTTTTTTTTTTTGGTCTCTATTTCATTTATTTATCCTCTGGTACTTATTATTTCCTTCCTTGTATTCGCTTTGGCTTGTTTTGCTGCTTTTTCCAGTTTCCTTAGGTGTAGGTCTGTTGCTTTGAGATTGTTCTTGTTTCTCTAGATAGGCCTGCATTGCTATGAATTTCCCTTTTAGGACTGCTTTCGCTGCATCCCATAGATTTTGGGTTGTTTTGTTTTCATTTTCATTTGTCTCGAGATAGCTTCTGGTTCCTTCCTTGATCTAATTTTTGATCCACTCGCTATTCAGTAGCATGCTATTCAGCCTCCATGTACTTCTGTGCTTTCTGGATTTCTTCCTGTATTGATTTCTAGTTTCATAGCATTGTGGTCAGAGAAGACGCTTGATATGATTTCCATCTTCTTAAATTTATTGAGACTTGTTTTGTGACCTAATATGTGGTCTATCTTGGAAAATGTTCCATGTGCCCTTGAGAAGAATGTATATTCTGTTGCTTTGGGGTGAAATCCTCTAAAAATATCAATTAAATCCAGCTGGTCTAAAGTGTCATTTAAGCCACTGTTTCTGTGTTGATTTCTGTCTGGAGGATCTGTCCATTGGTGACAATGGGGTGTTAAAGTCCCCTACTACGTTAATGTTACTGTTGATCTCATCTTTATGTCTGTCAAAATCTGTTTTATATATTTAGGAGCTCCTAGGTTGGATGCATAGATGTTTTCTAGAGTAATGTCCTTTTGGTGGATCAATCCCTTGTTATTACATAATGCCCTTCTTTGTCTTTTATTGTAATCTTCATTTTAAAGTCTATTTTGTCCAAAATAAGTATTGCTACTCCAGCTTTTGTCTCATTTCCATTTGTGTGAAATATTTTATTCCATCCCTTTTCTTTCAGTCTGTGTGTGTCTTTTGATCTGAGATGAGTCTCTTGTAAACAGCCTATACATGGGTCCTGTTTTCTTATCCACCCAGACACTCTGTGTCTTTTGATTGGAGCATTTAGCCCATTCACATTTAAGGTGCTTATTGTTAGGTGCATATTTATTGCCATTTTGTTATTAGTATTTGTTGTCTTCCTGGGATAGCTTGTTTTCCCCTTTCTTCTGTTTAAAAAAGCCCTTTTAACATTTCCTGCAATGTATGCTGGCTTGGTGGTAATGAATTCCTTAAGCTTATTTTTTTCTGAGAAGCTCTTTATCTCTCCTTCAATTGTAAGTGATAGCCATGCTGGGTAGAACAGTCTTGGTTGTAGACCTTTATTTTGTGTCACTTTGAATATCTCCTGCCACTGCCTTCTGGCCTGCAGAGTTTCTGAAGAAAAGTCAGCTGTTAGTCTTATAGAAGTTCCTTTGTATGTAACCTGCTGTCTTTCTCTTGCCACTTTTAGGATTCTGTCTTTGTCTTTAAGCTTTGCCATTTTAACTATGATGTGTCTTGGTGTGGGCCTGTTTGGATTCAGCCTGTTTGGAACTCTCTGTACATCCTAGGCTAGTATGTCAATTTCCTTCACCAGGGTAGGGAAGTTTTCAGTCATTATTTCTTTAAATACATTCTCAATCCCTTGCTTCTTCTCTTCTCCTTCTGGTATTCCTACGATGCGAAAGCTGTTGTATTTCATGTTGTCCCAGAGGTCTCTTAAACTATTTTCATTCTTTCTTATTCTTTTTTCTTTTTGTTGTTCCAGTTGGGTGATTTCTGCTATTTTGTCTTCTAATTCGCTGATCCGCTCCTCTGCTTCATCTATTCTACTGGTGATTCCTTCAAGTGTGTTCTTCATTTCAGTTATTGTATTCTTTAGTCCTAACTGGTTGTTTTTTATGGTTTCCCTGTCCTTCTTTATGTCCTCGCTAAGTTCCTTAAACATTCTTATCATCAGTGTTCTAAACTGTGTCTCTGAAAGTTTGGATCCCTCTGTTTCATTTAGTTCCATTTCTAGAGTTTTCTTCTGATCTTTTACTTGGGACATGTTTCTTTGTTTCTTCATTTTGGCTGTCGTTCTGTGAATGCTTTGATGTATTAGATTACCAAGAACGAAGAGAGAAGGAAAAAAAAAAAGAGGTGGGGGGGCTCTCCATCCTCTTTAATCTGCAGTCCATTTGCTCAGTAATAGAGAGTCTCTGGGTGACTCAGCACCAGCTTTTAGGGGGAAGAGTTTAATATGTTATGCGTTGGCCTCCTTCTCAGGCTTGCAGTGAGCTTCCCACAATTAGCTGCTCTGTGCTCTGGAACCGTGCTCACCACCAAAAAAAAAAAAAAATCTTCACAGGTTGTTGCAGGTTGTCCACTACTGCAAAAAAAACCCCCACTGTGGCCTGTCGAGATGTGGGCCAGGCACCAGAGGCTCAGGGTGCCTATAGCAACACAGCTCTAGGTGGGTGTGGCAGGCCCCCAAGGCACCACTGGATGTGGTCAGTGGCCCCCACCAAGTCATAGCAGCATGAACTCTGCACCAGCAATCAGTCCACACAAACTCACCAGAAAAGCCTTGATCGGATCACGCAGGTGCACTGCTCCCTGCCCAACACTCTCAGGAAAACTTCCTGTCTTAGCCTGTCCCAATCAACTGCCTGCAGATCAGGCTAAGCAGCCCAACAGCCTACCCCTAGCCTTGCAACTCTGCACAAACAGTGCAGAGCGGGGACCTAAGGCGGCTCGCGCACTCCTGAGTCTCAGTGAACAGCCTGATGGAGCTGGAGGGCACCCGCCAGGCATTTCCCTGGCAACGCAGCACAAGCAGAGCAGAGGGTGGGAATCCAAGGCCACATGCGCACAAACGCATGCACTTCTGCACCAATTTCACCAGACCAATCGGATCCCAGGTCTGACCCTCTGTGGGAGCACCCAACCCTGAAAAAATGGCGCTCTCCTGTACACTGCTCATGTGCAAGCCCCACAGGACTGGAACAATGGTCCCAAAACCTCCAGCTTCTGCACCAAAGGTGCTCAGTTCAGTCCTTCCCCACAGGCTCCTGGGCCCGGTTCACACAGCTACTCCCTCCAACAGGAACCAGGTGAGTGCTCACTGGAGAGCGAACCCATGCACCGGCCCCACTGGTTCTCCCGCCGCCCTCAGCCTCACCAAGCCGAGCAAAGAGAGTCCTCACTACTTTTTACTGCCCGCTATCATAGAACTCCTCTTCCTGGCAAAGCAACTCTAGGCTAGTGAGCTCGGTATGGGGCCAGAGAGTCTCCCCCAACCGGAGATGTCTCCCCACAGCTGGGACTTCCCTCATGGGGCTCACCTTCTCTCGTCTGTGCCCCTCCTACCAGACTTGACATCGCCTCCTCTTTAGGTCCTTTGTTTAGAGGTTCTGTTCATGTAATGTTCAGGGGACTTCCAATATTAAATGTATAAATTATTTGTAACTTTGATGTGATCCTGGGAGGCAATTCGGAAAGCATCCATCTATTCCACCATCTTCCCATTATAATTATGTGGCTCTTTCTAATGGAGTCAGAAATTTCTTGTAGAGTTCTTTCATTTCTTTTAACACTGAAGTCTCTCTATTCTTCCATCTGTGTCATTTCCAGATTTCCATCTTTGATATCACTAATTCTTTTCTCCATCTGATCAGCTCTATTATCTGAGCTGGCTATTTCATTCTTCATTTCTTTTATTGAGTTTTCATTTCCAGAATTTCTATCTGGTTCCTTTAAAAAGTTTTAATTTCTTTGGTAAAAATGTTCATTTTGTTCTTTGATTGTGTTTCTGAGTTCATTAAACTGCTTATCTATATTTTCTTATATCTCATTGAATTTTTTTAGAACAGTAATCTTGAATTCTCTGTCATTTAAATCACGTATTTCCATGTCTTTAAGTTCATTTTCTGAAGGCTTTTCATTTTATTTCTGAACTTTCTTGTTACCTTGGTTATTCATGGCAATTAATGAATTATTATTTCTCTTCCTTGGCATCTATAGGAGTGGGTTCTACAGCAGGTTGATATAAAGAGTTCTTTCTTTTGCTTTCCAATATATGTTTCTGGAATGTTATATTTTTTCTCCTGCTGTAGCCTTTTATTTTCTCTCATGCTGTAGCATTTTATTTTCTCTTGCATTGTTCCAGCTTCTCATGTGATGGGGGGGGGGTGCTTACTGAAGGTGGGCTTCTCTTCTATGAGTTGGTCTCCTGGGTTTCAGGGCACTGCTTCTGTGGGAAGATGTGGAGGGTGACAAAGTTTTGAGCTTCTGAAAACCTAGTGCTGCCCCTGGAGCCTGATGCAGAACTTGTGTGTCTTAGTGGCTCTGGTTGCCCCTGCAGGGATCTACATAGAAAGGTGGGAGCTGGGTGGGCTTTAAGAGGTGGCTGGTGCATTTGTGGGTTCAAGCAATGGTGACTACCAGTCTGCAGCTATCTCACCCCTACAGCTCTTTCCCTATTACCGGAATTAGTCAAGTGTACTAGATGCACAGATGCACTGTGCATCTGCGGCTGTAGGAATGTTGCTCCTGTTCTCAGGGCTGTAGATATTCTGTTCTTTAATCTGACATTGCTACCATTTTTTCTGGAGCCCACTTCTAACATAGGGTGGTGGGGGGCAAGCTCTGGGAGTTTGGAGGAGGGGGATAGTCGGCCAGACTCTGTGCCTTTGTTTTCTGATTCCTGCCTGGCAGTGAGGGCTTAAACCACAGTTCTCACCCTTCTGTATTCAGTCATTGCTCCTAGGTCTCTGCCCTGAATGCTGGGTTCAAGCATATTATATGCTGATCTCTCAGGCAGGACTGTAGGCCATAGGGAGTACACCCACAGCCTGGATTCTTCCCTTTCCTGAGACTGCAATGAGTTTAGACTGTGTCCTGTGGCCCGTGGTCTGTGTCTCTGCACTTCCCCCTTCCCTTCTCCCCTGCTCACCTGATTTGCTGACCTTCAGATGATTCAATGTACGGATCTCTCAGACATACTGTGTGTTGCTTAGGTTATCCTTTGTTGAATTATACCTCTTCAATTTGTAACTTCCAGGGAATACTTCAAGAAGCACTCTTCATTCTGGCATTTCTGTGATGTAATCCTCTTTTCTTAAGTAATCAAAAACCTGAGGGGGCTGACCGAGTGGTTCATTTGGTTAAAAGCATGAGCTCTGAGCAACAAGAGTCGCTGGTTTGATTCCCACATGGGCCAATGAGCTGTGCCTGAGCTGAGCTGCTCCTGAGCTGCCGAGACTGCGTGCTCTTAGCAGCAGGTTGCCAGTTGGACACCCGTATGGAATGGTGGGCTGCATTCCCCCCTCCCCCCACAACTAAGATTAAACGCAGCACCTTGAGCTGAACAGCCGCGAGCTACCTAAGGGTGGCCAGATGGCTCAGTGTGTAACAAGGTTGCTGGTTTGACTCCCCCATGGGATGGTGGACTATACCCCCCTTCCCCACACCCCCCAACTGGATTGAAAGTGGCGTCTGGACTTAGAGCTGAACTTGTGTCCTCCGCAACGAAGATTGAAGGACAACAACTTGACTTGGAGCTGATGGGTCCTGGAAAAACACAATGTTCCCCCTCCCTAATTCCCTAATAACAATCTTTAAAAACAAACAAACAAACAAACAAACAAATAAATATCCTGATGATGAAGAGCATGGAAATCATTTTAAACATATAAAATAGTATTTACTTTCTTTTTATAATATCTTATCAGGAGCATACCAGTTGAGTGAGAAAACTTTGTCTCCTTTAAAGGGGGAGAAAAAGAATTTTCATTTTTCACCAGTTTGTTTTTGATATTTATTTATTTATTTTACTTTTTTGGGGGGAGGGGGAGTTATATATGCTATAGATTTTAGTAATGTATAATGACACATACCCATTAATAAAGTATCATACAGAATATTTTCACTGCCATAAAAATTCTTCGTGCTCTGCCTACTCATCCCTCTCCCTACCTCCAACCTCTGGCAAACTCTGATCTTTTTATTGTTGCCATAGTTTGCCTTTTCCAGAATGTTACATAGTTGGAACTATACAATATGTAGCGTTTTCAGATTCACTCATTTCACTTAGTAATATACATTTAAGATTCCTCCATGTTTTTTCATGGCTTGATAGCTCATTTCTTTCTAGTGAATAATAATCCATTCTGAATGTACCACAGAGGACTTATTCACCACCTACTGGAGGACACCTTGATTGCTTTCACATTTTGGCAATTATGAATAAAGCTGCTATAAACATCCATGTACAGGTTTTGTATGGACATGTTTTCAATTCCTTTGCATAAATAGCAACAAACATGATTGCTGGACCCTATAGCATGAATATGTTTAGTTTTGTAAGAAACCACCAGTTTTCCAACTGACTTACATTTTGCATTCCCACTGTCATTTAATGAGAATTCCTATTGCTTCATATGCTCGTCAGGACTTGGTGTTTTCAGTGTTCCAGATTTTGGGCATTCTAATAATTGTATAGTGAGTGGTATCACATTGTTGTTTTGATTTGTAGTTCCCAGATGACATGTGATTTAAAAATTAGCATCTTTTCTTACGCCAATTTGTCATGTGCATATCTTCTTTGGTGAGGTGTCTGAGATAAGGTCTTTGGACCATTTTTTAATTGGGTTTATTTTCTTATGGTTGAGTTTTAAGAGTGCTTTGCATATTTTGGATAATACTCCTTTAACTGATATGTCTTTTGTTGGCCATAACTTTATTTTATTTTTAAAGATTTTTATTAAAAATACAGCAAACATGTAATATTATATTAGTTTCCAGTGTACACCATAATTATTTAATGTTTGTATACCTAAAGAAGTGATCACCATAAGTCCAGCACCCTTCTGACACTGTACTGTTATCACAATATTACTGAAAATATTTCCTTTGCTGTATATTATTACATCCCCATAACTTATTTATTTTATACCTCAAAATTTGGACCTATTTCCCTTCACCTTTTCCTCCATTTTTAATTTTTCAATTACATTTGACATTCAATATTATTTTATATTAATTTCAAGTGTACAGCATAGTGGCTAGACAATTATATAATTTAAGAAGGGATCCCCTTGACTTGTCTAGTACCCACCTGGCACTATACATACTTATTACCACACTATTGACTATCTTCCCTATGCTTTACTTTACATCCGCATTATTACTTTGTAACTACCAATTTGTACTTCTTAATACTTTCACCTTTTCACCCTGTCCCCCAACTCCCTTCCAAACTCCCTTCCATCATAGTAACAAATCTAGTACCCATCTGACACTATACATAGCTATTACAATATTGTTGACTGTATTCTTTATGCTTTACCCTACATCCCCATAACTACTTTGTAACAACCAATTTGTACTTCTTCATCCCTTCCCCCTTTTTTTACCCACACTCCAATCCCCTCCCATCTTGCAACCATCAAAACGTTTTCCGTATAGATGAGATTGTTTTTGGGTTTTGTTATTGTTTATTTTGTTGTTTATATTCCACATATATGTGAAATCACATTGCATCTGTCTTTCTCTGCCTGACATACTCCACTCAGCACCATCCAGGTCCATCCATGCCACTGCAGTGGCAAGAACACTGTCCCTTCCAAAGCTGAGTAATATTCCATTGTATACATGTACCACCTCCTCTCTATCCATTCATGCATCGATGGACACCCAGGCTGCCTCCATATCTATGCTATTGTAAATAATGCTGTAATGAACATATGGATGGAGGTGTCTTCTCAAAGTAGTATTTTTGGTTTCTTTGGCTAAATACCCAAAAGTGGGATTATTGGGTCATTCTTTGTCTCCTGTTATAGCCTTTGTTTTAAAGTCTATTTTGTCTGGTATAAGTATTGCTATTACAGCTTTTTCTTTTTCCATTCCTATTTTCGTAATAACTTTTTCCATCCCTTTACTTTCTGCCAGTGTGCACCTTTCAATCTGAAGTGAGCCTTTTGTAGTCAGCATGTGTAAGGGGCACGTTTTCTTATCTATCCAGCCACCCTATGTTTTTGATTGGGGCATTTATTCCATTTACATTGAAAGTAATTGTTGATAGATATGTAGTTATTGCCATTGTATCATTCATATTTCTGATTTTTTATTGTTTTTTTTTTTGTCACACAGAAGTCCCTCTAACAATCATTTCTTGTAATACTGGTTTGGTGGTAGTACACTCCTTTAGCTATTTATTGTTTGGGAAGCTCTCTATCTGTCCTTCTATTTTAAATGATAGATTTGTTGGGTAGAGTAGTCTTGATCGTAGATCCTTGCTTTTCTTCACTTTTAATATTTCCTGCCAATCCTTTCTGGCCTGCCAAGTTTCTGTCAAGAAATTAGCTAATAATCTTATGGGAGCTCCCTTATAAGTTACTAGTTACCTTTTAAAGTAGAGAGGAGACAAAAATACAAGTGGCTCAAATGGTCAGTTATTACAAACAACCTATATATATCTAAATCAAAGGATACTCGGTGAGGAGAGGTGGCCTGGCCTTTTATCTGGCCTCATGGCTGGTAAGGTGTTTATTCAACATAGTGTCTTTGAAGTAGACAGCAGTCAAAGCTTAAGTCAGGCCCTTGTATGACAAATAAAACAACTGTCAGGGTTTACATTCAGGATATGTGTGTGTGGTATATATGTTGGTGTGTGTAGAGTTGTATTTCATATGTGTTTTATTTATTTGTTTGTTTGTTTGTTTGTTTTGTTTTTTGAGGGCAGTGTCTCTCGCCCTCATATGTGGGGCCCAAACTGGGGCCACTGGCTTCCCCAGCCAGTGCTTAACCACCACGCCACTCAGCCGGCCCTTACATATGTTTTATATAGAGATGTGTATATTGTGAATGAGGGCTGGTATTTATTTTTCCTTTGGTAATTCTGTCCCTCATGATGAACAAGAATTTAGTTCAAAGGCTGTAAATACAAGGAAAACACAAATACACCAAGGAAGCATTCTCAGATAAACTGATATTCTAGATAATATAAGTTGGTCACATGCATACACTAGCAATCTAAAGTAAGATTTGGGTCTTTAACAACACTTTAGCAATTATTTGGTGGAACTATGCTTGATTTTTCAGATCAAGAAACCGGGACTTCCGGTAAAATGGTGCAATAGACAGATGCTGTGCTAACTGCCTCCCAGGATCACACCAAAATTACAAGCAAATTATACAGCATTTAACCCTGGAGGTCCCCGGAACACTGGAGGAACAGAACCACTAAATGAAGAACTTAAAGAGGAAGCCGCGTCGGGTCTGGTAGGACGGGCGGAGACGAGAGAGGGCAAACCCCGTGAGGGAGGGTCCCAGCTGCGGAGAGGCTTCTCCGGTTGGGGGAGAGACCCTCCGACCGCACACCAAGCTCACCAGCCCAAAGCTCCTTTGCTGGGAATAGAAGTTCTAAGATAGCTGGCAGTAAATTAGTAAGGACTCTCTTTGCTCAGCTTGGTGAGGCTAAGAGCAGCTGGAGAATCAGTGAGGCCGGCACCCGGGCTTGTTCGCCGGTGAGCACTTACCTAGTTCCTGGTGGAGGGAGTGGCTGTGTGAGCAGGGAGCCTGCGGGGACGGACTGAGCTGGGCACCTTTGGTGCAAAGGCTGGAGGTTTTTGATCTGTTGTTCCCGTGATGTGGAGCCTGCACGTGAGTGGTGTAGGGAGGTCGCCATTTTGTTAGGCTTAGGCCCTCCCATGAAGGATCAGGTCCGAGACCTAATTGGTCTGGTGGAATTGGCGCAGAAGTACGTGTGTGCATGCGCACGCGCCTGCAGCCTTGGATCCCCACCCTCTGCCCTGCTTATACTGCGTTGCCAGGGAAATGCAGGGCGGGTGCCCTCCTGCGCCAACAGGCTGCTTACTGAGACCTGGGAGTGCACGAGCAGCCTCAGATCCCCACCCTCTGCACGGCTTGTGCTGCGTTGCCAGGGAAACGCCTAGTGGGAGTGATACGGCTCCAACAGGCTGCTCACTGAGACGTGGGAGTGCGCAAGCCGCCTCGGGTCCCCACTCTCCGCACTCCGCTTGCAGAGTTGCCAGGCTGGTGATTGGTTGTCGGGCTGCTCGGCCTGATCTGTGAGCGGTTGATTGGGACAGGCTGAGACTGGGAGTTTTCCTGGGAGTGTTGGGCCGTGAGCTGTGTGCCTGCGTGATCCAGCCAGGGCTCTCCTGATGATCTAGCTAATATATCAAAGCAATCCCAGAGCGACAGCCAGAATGGGGAAACAAAGAAACATGTCACAAGTAAAAGATCAGAAGAAACCTCCAGAAATGGAACCAAATGAAACAGAGGGATACAAACTTTCAGAGACAGAGTTTAGAACACTGATGATAAGAATGTTTAAGGAACTTAACGAGGACATAAAGAAGGATAGGGAAACCATAAAAAACTACCTGTTAGAACTAAAGAATACAATAACTGAAATTAAGAACACACTCAAAGGAAACACCAGTAGAGTAGATGAAGCAGATGAGTGGATCAGCGATTTGGAAGATAAAATAGCAGAACTCACCCAGTTGGCACAGCAAAAAGACCAAAGAATAAAAAACAATGAAAATAGTTCAAGAGCCCTATGGGACAAGGTGATACGCACCCACCCCTCAAATCACAGGGATACCAGAAGGAGAAGAGAAGAAGCAAGAGGTCGAAAATGTATTTGAAAAAATAATGACTGAAAACTTCCCTACCCTGGTGAAGGAAATCAACATACATGCCCAGGAAGTGCAGAGCATTCCAAACAAGCTGAACCCAAACAGGTCCACACCAAGACACATCATAGTGAAAATGGCAAAGGTTAAAGACAGAGACAGAATCCTAGAGGCTGCAAGAGAAAGACAGCAGGTTACATACAAAGGAACTCCTGTTAGACTAACAGCTGACTTGTCTACAGAAACTCTGCAGGCCAGAAGGGAGTGGCAGGAGATATTCAAAGTGACACAAAATAAAGGCCTACAACCAAGATTGCTCTACCCAGCATGGCTATCACTTAAAATTGAAGGAGAAATAAAGAGCTTCTCAGAAAAGAATAAGCTTAAGGAATTCATTACCACCAAGCCAGCATTGCAAGAAATGTTAAAAGGCCTTTTTTAAACAAAAGAAAGGGGTAAACAAGCTAACCCAGAGAGACAATTTAAGAAGATTGAAGTCATATCAAGCAGATATAAAGGAAAAAGTGATGGTTGCTGGCTGGGAGGGAGTGGGGAAGAGGGAGAGGGGGAAGGTTTTGGACAGTGTATGTAGGACTACAATGTTGCTGCAGGGATATGGGGGCAGTTCTGGGAATGTAATTGATAATGTTGTGAAGAGACTATTATGTTGTGAGAAATAAGTCAGTCAGAGAAGGACAGGTACCATGTGATCTCACTTGTGTGTGGAGTCTGAAGAGCTGCGTGAACAATCAAAATAAACAGACTCGTAGATGTAGAGGAAAAACTGAGGGTTGCTAGTTGGGAGGCGGGTAGTGATGGGGGGGAAATGGAAGGTATTAGACAGCATAAATAGACAACTACAATATTGCCACAGGGATATGAAACACAGTTTGGGGAATATAATAATGTTGTAAAAATTTTGTGACGTGTCACATAGACACGTCTTGTTAGGGAGACCACTTCATGGATGGAGTAGAGGCTTGATTACTGCACTGTACACCTGAAGCTGATGTTGTATAGTATTGTATGCCAACTGTAACTGAATATGTGGATGGTCACGGGATGTGGAGTATACTGTGGAGGGGAGTCAGAGGAGTTGTGATGGATATGCATGATATAGGGGGGGAGTGGGGTGGCAAACTGGGGGGGTTCACTTTGGGGGGTAAAGAGTATAACTATTACATTGTGTTGTACACCTGAAACTAATAAAAAAAAAAAAAAGAAGAGAATCAATCTTAAAAAAAAAAGAAACCAAAGTTTAAAGTGGTTATATGATTTATTGAAAGCTATGTAGCTGACTGAACAATGAATTTAGGATAGAACAGGTCTCTTAATTACCAGTCCAGTGGATTTCAGTTACATCATATTATCATTTCTGAAACAAACAAACAAACAAACAAACAAAACCACTATTTTTTGTTTGAGAGTCCATACGTAGTGTTTCAAAACAAATCAGAACTGATCTGGGTATACAATGTTAATCTTGATAATAACAATCCAATGAATTATTTTTAGGGGAAAAATTTTTTTCTTCTTGCAGTACACTCAGTTTTTTTTTTAGTGATGGCAGGTAATAAATATTTTAGGCTTATAGATTATATAATCTCTGTCACAGATACTCAGCTGTGAAGTTGTAGGGAAAAAGCTGTTAATAGACAATATATAAGCAAATGGGCATGGATGTCTTTCAAAAAAACCTTTATTTACAAAAACAGGCCTCAGACCAGATTTGTTCCATGGGCTATAGTTTGTATTTCTCTCCCCTTGGCTTAGACATAGGCTTATATAGGTATAAGCAAATTATTTTAGCTTTCTGAGTCTCCCTTTCTCTATCTATATAATGGGGATGATGCTTTCAAACTCTCCAATATTCCCAGAGTTAAATGAGAAGATGAACTAAAAGCTGAAGTGCAATTCATGACACATAATATTGAAGGGATTCATAATTTTCTAAAGGAGTTCTAATAAATATCTTCTCTCTTCCACATGGAGTTTTGAATGAGTGGAGAAATTAGAAAAGAGTAAGCAAATGGAGAATCCCCCCACACAGAAAATTCACAGTTACTTCTAAGGAAGCTGGATTTGGAGAAAATAGTTTATACCTGTAAGGCAAGTGGTATTTCTGATACTGAATTCTAGAATCAGAGGAACTTACCTACCCCAGACCCAGCAGCAGTAGACCAAGCCAGATCTTGAACAGGAAGAAGCTAAGGAGATTGGGTACTTTCTTATGAGAAATCATGAAAGCCCTTCCAAATGGATGGAAATATCAGGAATGAGTTCTTAATATTCTGCCTAGAACAAATGTTTGTACCCATCCTCCACTCTCCACTGGATACCTATTATGCTCATGAGGTCAGAGCAACCTCTCCCACAAGGGTGCTGGCAACACACTCACACATTCTCATAGTTTTCTCTGAGTGTGTGCCAGGAGAGCTTCTCTGAGTTAAGCTCAAAATTCTCTGTAAATGTATTCCAAAAGCAGAGAAGAATGAACTTTAATCTCCAGGGGCCTGTGGATATTGCTCTTAAAATCTTCCTGGGCCCGCCGAGTGGTGTGTTGGTTAAGAGCTGGCTTGGGATGCCAGTGGCCCCGGTTCGGCAAACATATATGAAGGCCAGTGACACTGCCCTCTATAGCTAAGATGGAGAACAACAGCTCTACCTGGAGCTGGGCTGCTGTGAGTCCCCAGGGATGGCATAGCTGCAGCCCCTGCTGCAGTGGGCTGCCATAGGCTGCAGTGAGTGGCTGGCAGCCAGTGTGAACAGCTGGCAGCCGGTGTGAGCTGCCAAGAGCCGCTGTGAATGGCTGTCCAGAGGCTGGTGACCGATCTGCCTCACCCGAGAAGAGCAGAACGATGATACCAACATGGGCCAGTGAAGCAATGTCCTCCACAACTAGACTGAAGAACAAAAGGACAGCAACTTGTCTGTTCTCCTTCCCTGGTTCCCCAACTCTGTTCCTCTCCCCCAATTCCCCAATAAAATCTTTAAAAGAAAAAAAAAAAGAGCTTCCTTAGGGACAAAATTCCTTGGCAGTCTTTTTTTGAATCTTAGAAATTCATACAAATGTTACATTTCCCCTAAGGAACACTGAAAGTTAGATTGACAAAAATGTCTCAAGTTATTTACCAATGAAATAGCTTTAATTCCCCAATCATTGAGTAAAATTAATAGGAAAAAAAATATGCTGTTTAGTAATTAATACCCCTTTTCCTCCAAAATGTGGACTCATACTGCCCTCAACAGCAGGAAAAAAATAATTTTAATTTGAGAAGCACAAGTCAACCACAAATCAGCTTCTCTTTCATTATTTCCTCTCATATCAGCCTCAAGGATTGTGGATCCATACCCTGAACCCACAGTTCTCATACTGGTGGGCCCGCACAAGTCAAGGGCCTGAAGCTTTAGTCTCAACTCAATTGCTGATTCTGTGACCTGAGATGAGTTTTGTTTCCCCTCTTCGTTAAATGAGGGTAGTAGTATCTGTCCCAACTAGCTCAGCAACTATTATAAAAACAAAATGAGTTAATTACATATTTAGGAGTACAAAACATTTGTCTGTTTACTATGCTATTATCTATGTGGCTGTGGTAATTATGCTGTGGCTAAGAGCACACATTTATCATCAAGCATTTATGGAGCCAAGTGTTTTGTTTTTTTAATTAGTTTCAGGTGTACAACACAGTGCAATAGTTATACTTTTTACCCCTCAAAATGACAACCCCCCTCCCCCATTTGGCCACCCCACTCCTCCCCCCCCATATCATATATATCTATTACACTTCCTCTGACTCCCTTCCACATTATAATCGACATCCCGTGACTATCTATATATTCAATTACAGTTGGTATACAATATTATACAACCTCAGCTTCAGGTGTACAGTGCAGTGATCAAGCCTCTTATCCATCCATGAAATGGTCTCCCTAACAAGAAATATGACCATCTGACACCCCACAAAATATTTACAACATTATTAATTATATTCCCCAAACTGTCTTTCATATCCCAGTGGCAATATTGTGGTTGCCTATTTTTGCTGTCTCATCCCTTCCCCTTCTCCCTCATCCCCACCCCCCTCCCAATTAGCAACCCTGATTTTTCCTCTATATCTATGAGACAGTTTCTGTTTACTTTGCTCATTCATACAGTTTTTCAGATTCCACATATGAGTGAGATCATATGGTATTTGTTTTTCTCTGACTGACTTATTTCACTTAACATAATAGTCTCTAGGTCCATCCATATCATTGCAAATAGTACGATTTCATTCTTCTTTATAGCGGAGTAATACTCCATTGTATAAATATACCACAGTTTCTTAATCCAGTCATCTACCGATGGGCATTTTGGTTGTTTCCAAGTCTTAGCTATTGTAAATAGTGCTGCTGTGAACATAGGGGTGCATAAAGTTTTTTGAATAAGTGTCTTGGGTTTTTCAGGATAAATACCTAGGAGTAGAATTGCTGGGTCAAAAGGTAGCTCCATTTCCAGTTTTTTGAGATACCTGCATACTGACTTCCATAGTTGGAGCCAAGTGTTTTTACTTAGTTCATCATAGGGGAAAATGCTTCTAGGGTTTAGTTTATGAATGCTGGACACTATAACAATTGTCAATAATGTATTACAAGGCAGTAGAGAGAAACATTCTTTAAAAGGGGTGGGCAAGGATCTATATCCCTATTCTTTTAATAAATTCATTTAGAAGTTATCTACTCAGTCTGTGTGATAATCTCCAACATGCTCTGATCACAGTCCTGATATCCATACAGTTATGGGTATGTGCCTGGAGGGATTGATACAGATGCAAAAAAAAAAATGTTATATGTATATCTGTATATCAAAAAGTATATGGATTTCCAGTCAAGATGACACAGTAGATAAATACTGTGCTTGCATCCTCTCATGACCACAACAAAATTACAACTAAATTATACAAGGTATGATTTAAAAAAATATGGTGATTGTTTAAATTAAAAAAAATTATATTGCCATTAATTCCCCTCAAAATTCTCCTCCTCACTTCAAACACATTTATCCCATCATTCTTGCCACTTTCTGAAGCAGTTCTGGAAGCCCTTTTGCATGAGTGTCTTTAGTTGCACTGTTGTGGCTGCCATGATATCCTTAATTGTTTTGAAACATTTTCCTTTCATGCTCATTTGACTTTGGGGAAGAGCCAGTTGTATGGTGCCAGATCTGGTGAATAAGGTGGGTGAAGATACACCATAATGTTTTTATTTGACAGAAATTGCCATACCAGAAGCGATGTGTGACACTGAACATTTCCATTGTGATTTAAAAAAATATGGTGAGGAAGGGGGGCAAGATGGCGACTGTGAGGAGGACTCCATGAAATCTCCCCTGGAAATATCCACAATTTGAACTTATAATACGCTTCAAAGAGACATCTACTCATCACACAGAGCAACTAAGAGTTTCACACAACGATTGCTGGAAGGTGGTCAGGCCGGGCAAATGGGAGAAGAAGGTGGCGACACGCGTGAGGTGCAGCCCGCACCCGCGGCTGCTGAGTCACGGTGAGTGTTGCCCTGGCTCGCTCCCTGCGACCCGCGGCCCACCTAGAGTTCAGCAAAAGCGCGTTGGTTTGCAGTCTGAGCCAGAAGCCTCAGGCCGGGCAAGTGCGGGAGGAGAGAGAGGAGACGACTGTGCAGAGGTACGAGCTGCACCCGCGGCTCACCGGGTCCCCAGGAAGCAGGGTGCAGAGCTCCGCAGCGACAGGGCAAGATCAATCCCTGCACCCTCCCGGTTCAGGGATCAGTCTCTGTGCCCACCAGGTCCCGCGGAGCGCAGAAGCCTGAAACCCGGGAGCAGGGGAAAAAAGAATACTCGGGTGTGGAGACGCAGCGCGCCGGGCGGAGACGCAGGTCCCTGAGAGACGGAGCGGGGATTTTAGCCTCATGGCAGGGGGCGCGCAGTCCCCTAAATTCCGGCAGACCCTTTGGGAGAGCAGCAGGAACTCTGCTGGAGCATAAAAGGCAAAGGCCTTAGCTTAAAACAGTGTTGGGACTGTCTTTGTTTATTTTTATGTTTTTTATTTTTTTTTCCTTTTTCTACTCTTGAACAGAAAGCAAAAAAAAAAACCAATAACCCACCCACTCCCACAGACTTTGGCCCCCACCAAGACAGTCTTAAACTGACTCCTGAATGGAGCAATAGGGGCAGACTAGGAAGATATTCCTACCTGCAGGGGGTTGAGAATTTCCACCCCAGTAAAGGCTGCAGAGTGAGACTACCTACCCCGCACCCACCTTTAGGCAAGGCTTGGGAGGCAGGGCAGGTTCACCTGCTGAGGCACTAATTAACAGATTCTTAGCAGCAGGCTTTTGGTAGTGAGGAATTCTTTAATTCTCCATGGCTGTCAACCAAAAGGGTGCCCAGAGACACTCATTGAGCCTTTGGGGGGTGCAGCCTGCCTTGGGACAGGCGAAGCAAAAAGGCAGTGACTTTGTAAAAACCACCAATCACACGTCACAACCACACTCAAGTACAGCAAACCTGCAGTGTCAGGATCATGATAGGCATCAGGTGGCCTACTCTGTTCCCACAAGACACACAGGAATTTTTGTACAGCAGAGGACAAACTGAAGAGAGCTTGGTGGACTTTAGCCAAGACCGGCACGGATATTTTTGGTTTGTTTGGTTTTATTATGTTTTGTTTTCCCTTTATTGGTTGCTTATCTTGGTTGTTTTTGGTTTTTATTTCTATTTCATTCTTATCGTTTTGTAGTTTTTAATATAGGCATATATATAGGTGTATATAGGTGAATATATGTCCATATATATGGGTGTCTAGACAAATATATATATATATATTTCTCTTTTTCTTTTTCTTTCTTTTCTTTTTCTTTTTTCCCCACCCTCACTTTCTCCCTTCTTTTATTCATTCTTCTCACTGCTATACTTTTCCTCTTTTCCTTTTTTCTGCAAATTTTATTTTTTTAATTTTTATTCTTACATTTTTATTATTATTATTTTAGTTTACTTTTATTTTTTATTTTTTAGGTATAGCTATTCTGTTTCTCATGTTTATTCTATTTTTTATTTTAGGATATTGTATTTTATTTTGTTTCCTCTTCTGTTATTATTGTGTGTGTGGTTTTTGTTTTGTTTCTGTTTGTTTTCTTCATTAGTATGTTTGATATTTCTGTACAAGTTGACTGTAGTTTGATGGTTGGTTTTTTTACTTGTGTGAGCATTTGGTTTCCTTTGGAGGCTGCGGAGGTTGTTCCTATTGATCTGTTATGCTACTAAAATCACTCTGCAGCAGTGGGTCCAAACAAACAGACACAAGAATCATCATACCCGGAGGCCAACTTTAGATAAAACCAGAGCATTTCTGGGTTTGACATACAAGAGTCACACCCAAAAAGAAGTTGCTACAGGTACTAGGGCCCATAGGGTCCAAATTTCATCAGAGGGGTCAATCCTCTCACAGCAGCTCATAAACCACAGATGCTGCTGATCCTCACAGCTAATCAATCTGGGAGTCAATCCCACCTACTTACAAACCAAAAGTAATCAAAACTAAAACTTCAACAAGTGAGGACGCACGACACAAGGAACACCTCAGACACAAGCACAGGAAAATAGGGAGACTGAGTAATTCAAATATAAAGGACACACACCGTATAAGTTTACCCAGAAAAGACTGAGAAACCTGGGGGAACTATCTGTTATATTGAAGTAAACACAAAGAGTAAGCCAGAATGGGGAGACAAAGAAACACAACACAAATAAAAGAACAGAAGAAACTTTCTGAATCAGTGGAACTAGAGGAAATAGAGGTAAACAACCTATCGGAGACAGAGTTCAGAACACTGATTATTAGAATGTTCAAGGAAATTAATGAAAATATAAAGAAAGATAGAGAAATCATGAAAAGCAACCAGCTAGAACTTAAGAACACAATTACTGAATTAAATAACAAACTTGATGGAATCACTAGCAGATTGGATGAAGCAGAAAATCGAATCAGTGACTTAGAAGACAAAATAGCAGAGATCCCATGCAGAACAACAACAAAAAAGAATGAAAAACATGGAAAATAGTTTAAGAGAGCTGGGGGACAACATCAAACGCAATAACCCACGGGTCATTGGAGTACCAGAAGGAGAAGAGAGGGAGCAAGGGATTGAGAATATATTTGAAGTAATAATGTCTGAAAACTTCCCTAACCTGGCAAAGGACATTGAAATACAAGCTCAGGAAGTGCAGAGAGTTCCAACCAGGATAATTCCAAACAGGCCCACTCCAAGACACATTATAGTGAAAATGGCAAGGGTTAAGGACAAAGACAGAATCCTTAAAGCAGCAAGGGAAAGGCAGCAAGTTACTTACAAGGGTACCCCCGTAAGATTATCAGCTGACTTTTCTACAGAAACTTTGCAGGCCAGAAGGGAGTGGCAGGAGGTTTTCAAAGTGATGAAAAATAAAGGCCTACAACCGCGATTGCTGTATCCAGCAAGGTTATCATTTAAAATTGAAGGCGAGATAAGGAGCTTTGCAGAAAAGAATAAGTTAAGGGAATTCATTACCACCAAGCCAGCTTTGCAGGAAATGTTAAAAGGGCTTCTTTAAGTAGAAGAGAAAAACAACCTAAGAAAGACTACAAACACAAATAACAAAATGGCAATAAATACACACCTATCAATAATCACATTAAATGTAAATGGATTAAATGCTCCAATAAAAAGACATAGGGTGGCTGAATGGATAAGAAAGCAAGACCCCAGCATATGCTGTATACAAGAGACTCACCTCAGATCCAAAGACTCATACAGGCTGAAAGTAAAGGGATGGAGTAAAATATTTCATGCAAATGGTACTGAGAAAAAAGCTGGAGTAGTGATACTTATATCAGATAAAATGGACTTTAAATTGAAGAATATAACAAAGGACAAAGAAGGACACTTCATAGTAATGAAGGGATCAATCCAACAAGAGGACATAACTCTAGTAAACATCTATGCACCTAACATAGGAGCCCCTAAATATATAAAACAGATATTGTCAGACATAAAGACAGAGATCAACAGTAACACTATCATAGTAGGGGACTTCAAGACCTCGCTGTCACTAATGGACAGATCCTCCAGACAGAAAATCAATGTGGAAACAGCGACCTTAAATGACACATTAGACCAGCTGGATTTAACAGACATTTTCAGAGCATTTCATCCCAAAGCTACAGAATATACGTTCTTTTCAAGTGCACATGGAACATTTTCTAAGATAGACCACATGTTACACCACAAAACAAGTCTCAATAAATTTAAGAAGATTGAAATCATTTCAACTGTATTCTCTGACCACAATGCTATGAAACTAGAAATCAATTATAGGAAGAAATCTGGGAAGCTGACAAATAAATGGAGGCTAAACAATATGCTATCAAATAGTGAGTGGGTCACAAATGAGATCAAGGAGGAAATCAAAAGACATCTCGAGACAAACGAAAATGAAAACACCACGACCCAAAATCTCTGGGATGCTGCGAAAGCAGTCCTAAGAGGGAAGTTTATAGCAGTGCAGGCCTACCTAAAGAAGGAAGAAAAATCTCAAATCAACAGGTTATCCTTACACCTAAGGGAACTGGAAAAAGAACAGCAAAAGAGGCCCAAGGGGAGTACAAGAAAGAAAATAATAAAGACCAGAGCAGAAATAAACAATATAGAGAACAGAAAAACAATTCCAAAGATCAATGAAACCAAGAGCTGGTTTATTGAGAAGATAAACAAAATTGACAAACCTCTAGCCAGGCTCATCAAAAAAAAAAAAAAGAGAGAGGACTCAAATTAGCAAAATCAGGAATGAAAGAGGGGGAATGACTACAGACATCACAGAAATACAAAAAATTCTAAGAAATTACTATGAGCAACTATATGCCAACAAATTTGACAATCTGGAAGAAATGGATAATTTTCTAGAAGCATACAACCTTCCAAAGCTAACGCAAGAAGAAACAGAAAATCTAAATACCCTGATTACTACCAAGGAAATTGAATCAGTAATTGACAAGCTCCCAAAAAACAAAAGCCCTGGACCAGACGGCTTCACAAGTGAATTTTATCAAACATTCAAAAAAGAACTATCACCTATTCTTCTCAAACTATTCCAAAAAATCCAGAAGGAGGGAAGGCTCCCAAACTCTTTTTATGAAGCCACTATCACCCTGATTCCAAAACCAGATAAAGACAGCACAGAAAAGGAAAACTACAGGCCAATCTCCCTGATGAATATAGATGCAAAAATTCTCAATAAAATATTAGCAAACAGAATTCAGCAATATATTAAGAAGATCATACATCATGATCAAGTGGGATTCATCCCTAGTGCGCAAGGCTGGTTCAACATCCGTAAATCAATTAATGTGATACACCACATCAACAAAATGAAGGATAAAGATCACATGGTCATTTCAATAGATGCAGAAAAAGCATTTGACAAAATCCAACAGCGATTTATGTTAAAAACCCTTAGCAAAGTGGGAATACAGGGATCATATCTCAACATAATAAAAGCCATATATGATAAACCTACAGCTAACATCATACTCAATGGGGAAAAGCTAAAACCATTCCCCTTAAGATCAGGAACAAGACAAGGCTGTCCACTTTCTCCTCTTTTATTCAACATAGTGCTGGAAGTTCTAGCCACAGCTATCAGACAACAAAAAGAAATAAAAGGCATCTAAATTGGCAAGGAAGAAGTAAAGTTGTCATTATATGCAGATGACATGATACTGTATATAGAGAACCCCAAAGACTCCATCAAAAAACTATTGGAACTGATAGACGAATTTAGTAAAGTAGCAGGATATAAAATCAATGTTCAAAAATCAGTGGCATTTGCATATACCAATAATAAACTAATGGAAAGAGAAATTAAGAAAACTGTCCCATTTATAATTGCTTCAAGATCTATAAAATAACTAGGAATAAATTTAACCAAAGAAGTGAAAGATCTGTACTCATAAAATTATAAGACACTGAAGAAAGAAATCATAGAAGATACAAATAAATGGAAACACCTACCATGCTCATGGATAGGAAGAATTAATATAGTTAAAATGTCCATACTGCCTAAAGCAATATATAGATTCAATGCAATTCCTATCCAACTACCAAGGGCATTTTTCACAGAAATAGAAAATATAATCCTAAAATTTATATGGAATCATAAAAGACCCCGAATAGCATCGGCAATTCTGAGAAATAAGAACAAAGTCGGGGGGATCATGCTACCAGACATCAAAACCTACTACAAGGCTACAGTAATCAAGACAGTTTGGTATTGGCATAAAAACAGGCACATCGATCAGTGGAACAGAACAGAGAGCTCAGAAATAAACCCAGGCATTTAGGGACAGTTAATCTATGACAAGGGAAGCAAGATTTACACTGGAGTAAAAATAGTCTATTCAATAAATGGTGCTGGGAAAATTGAACTGACACATGCAAAAAAATGAAACTGGACCACCTCCTTACGCCATACACAAGAACAAATTCAAAATAGATTAAAGACCTAAATGTAAGACCTGAAACCATAAAAATCCTAAAAGAAAATATAGGGAGTACATTTGCAGACATTACCCGGAGCAATATTTTTACTGATACATCCCTACGGGCAAGGGAAGTAAAAGAAAAAATGAACATATGGGATTATATCAGACTTAAAATTTTTTCGCAACAAAGGTAACCATTAATAAAACAAAAAAGAATCCTACTGAATAGGAGAATATATTTGTCAACAATATATCTGATAAGGGGTTAATATCCAAAATTTATAAAACACTCATGAAACTCAACACCAAAAAACAAATAACCCAATTAAAAAATGGGCAGAAGATATGAAGAGACATTTCTCTAAAGAGGTCATACAGATGGCCAACAGGCATATGAAAAAATGTTCAACCTCACTGGTCATTAGGGAAATGCAAATAAAAACCACCATGAGATAACACCTCACTCCAGGCAGAATGGCTATCATCAATAAATCAACAAACAACAAGTGCTGGCGGGGCTGTGGGGAAAAGGGGACCCTGCTGCACTGTTGGTGGGATTGCAGATTGGTGCAGCCACTATGGAAGTCAGTATGGAGGTATCTCAAAGAACTGGAAATAGAGCTACCGTTTGATCCAGCAATTCCACTCCTAGGTATTTATCCTGAAAAAACCAAGACACTTATTCAAAAAAAGTTATGCACCCCTTTGTTCATAGCAGCACAATTTACAATAGCTAAGACTTGGAAACAACCAAAATGCCCATCGGTAGATGACTGGATTAAGAAACTGTGGTATATTTATACAATGGAGTATTACTCCGCTATAAAGAAGAATGAAATTGTACCATTTGCATTGATATGGATGGACCTAGAGACTATTATGTTAAGTGAAATAAGTCAGTCAGAGAAAAACAAATACAATATGATCTCACTCATATGTGGAATCTGAAAAACTGTATGAATGAGCAAAGTAAACAGAAACTGTCTCATAGATATAGAGGAAAAATCAGGGTTGCTAATTGGGAGGGGGATGGGGATGAGGGAGAAGGGGAAGGGATTAGACAGCAAAAATAGGCAACTACAATATTGCCACTGGGATATGAAAAACAGTTTGGAGAATATAATTAATAATGTTGTAAATATTTTGTGGAATGTCAGAGGGTCATAAGTCTTGTTAGGGAGACCATTTCATGGATGGAGTAGAAGTTTGATCACTGCACTGTATAACTAAAGCGGAGGTTGTATACCTAGTGTAACTGAATATATATAGATAGTCACGGGATGTGGATTATACTGTGGAAGAGAGTCAGGGGAAGAGTAATAGATATATATGATATTGGGGGAAGTGGGGTGGCAAATTGGGGGTGGGGGGTTGTCACTTTGAGGGGTAAAATGTATAACTATTGCACTGTGTTGTACACCTGAAACTAATTAAAAATAAATAAATAAATTATAAAAAAATAAAAATAAAAAAATAAAAAAAATATGGTGAATGCTGCTGCTGAGTGCCATGCAACAGAAAGGAAGGGATAATCAGTATGGGAAGTGGCACATAGAACGGTGTGTGACAAGTTTCACCTTATTTGGTGCAACCAGTTAGGTGTGAGCTATGGTTGAGAGAAATTGTGTTTTAAAGTGTACTGTAATCATCTTTCATAATGACACACTTCGTGTCACTCATCACTTCTGGTATACAGCAATTTTTGTCAAATAAAAGCATTATGGCGTGTCTTCATCCACCTATTCACCAGATCTGGCACTGTGTGACTTCTGGCTCTTCCCCAAAGTCAAAATGACCATGAAAGGTAAATGTTTTTAGTTGATTCAGGACATCAAGGCAGTCACGACAGCACAACTAAAGACACTCATGAAAGAGGGTTTCCAGAACTCTTTCAGAAAGTGGCAAGAATGATGGGATAAGTGTGTTAAAAATGAGGGGGAGTATTTTGAGGGGGATTAATGGCAATGTGTCTTTTACTTTATTTTTCTTTAATTTAAACATTCACCATATTGTTTCATCACACCCATAAAATAACCATCATTGAGAACTACCTGAAGGCTAGGAAAACAAAAGTCCTATAACGAAAAACATACAGAACAAGCCATGTTGACACTGATAGAAAAGCAAAGATATGGAACATGCTGGGCCACATACCCATGTGTGGTAGTAAAAAATTCGGAGGGATATCTCAGCTGGAGAGGTTTCCCTTGAGGAGCAAGGGGTCCCAGCCCCACAGCAGACTTCCTTGCCCAGGGTTTCAGTGTTGGGAAGAGAAGTCCCCATAGCATATGGCTGTGAGAACCAGTGGAGATTGTGGCTAAGTGAAGCAGGGTGGATGGAGTCCCAGGAGTTCCTTTTAAAGAGCCTGCACACAGACCTACTTGCTGATGGACTCACATACTCTGGGCTCCAGCACTAAGGCAGTGGCTCAAAGGGCACCAGGGATATATGGGGAGTAACTTAGTTGTCTGGTTCAGGGTGAGGGCTGGGGGAACAGCTTTCTCCCAGTCGGAAGCACTGGTGGAAGCCCTTGTTTCTTTGTTGACCTTCCCTCACCCAGCTGGCACGTGTGAGTGGCTACCATCAACCAGGCTAATGCTGTTCACCCCACCATGGTGATTCCCTGAGACCCTGCCCCACCCAAATTTCAGGCACACCGAAGCCACTTCCCATGGTTTTTCCATACAAACAGCCTGTAGTGGCTCATACTTCAGACTTTATCAAAATCTCTCAAAGGGTCACAAACCACAAGAAGCACTATCTGGCCTTGGCATACCCTGTACCTCTGGCCGAACAGCCCCGAGCCTGGTGATAGCAGCAGCCAGCCTTGGCTCACAGCATAGCTACTTCCAGGCACCTTTAAGCTCAAGGCAGGTGGAAAACATCTATGGATCACTAAGCAGCTCATGCCAGGTATCCCCTGGGAGGGCACAGGTGGAGCTTAACTTGGCCTGAGGCAGGACCTCTCCCAGGAAGACCCAGGGCAGGAATGCTCAGTGGCCCTCTTCAGACCTCCCTGAATCACCAACCTGTCACCTCTGCAGATAACAAACCCAAAGGGCAGACTGGGCAGGCACCAGAGATCTGCTAAAATGAGTCCTGCTCCATAGTGTAAGCCCCCACGTACAAACAACCCACACAAGGAACACACAGCACCTGGTTCAGGTGACCAGGGAGAATATGACACTGGGTCCCACATGACACCTACTACATAAGGCCAGTCTACTAAGATTTGAAGACATAGCAACTTTATCTAATACATAGAAACACATGCCAAAATGGGGAGATGAAGAAACATGTCCCAAATGAAAGAACACATCAAAACTCTAGAAAAATAACTAAATGAAATGAAGACAAGCAATTTACCAAAGGCTGAGCTCAAAACACTGGTTATAAGCATGCTCAGTGATCTCAGGGAGAACTTCAACAAAGAGATAGAACACATAAAAATGGAAATAGAAAACATAAAAAAGAAGCAGTCAGAAATGAAGAATACAATAACCTATATTAAGACTACATTGGAGGGAGTCAACAACAGTGGATTAGATGAAGCAGAAGTTTGAGTCAGTAATTTGGAAGATAAAGTAGCAGAAAAATACCTAATCAGAACAGTAAAAAAAAAAAAAAATCCAAAAAAATGAGGGTGGTGTAAGGGATCTCTGGGACAACATCAAGCATACCAACATCCTCATCATTGGGGTTCCAGAAGAAGAGAGAGAGCAAGGAATTGAAAACCTATTTGATTATATTCCTCATGCTGTATTTCATATTCCTCATACTGTATTTTACATGGGAATTTGAAATACAGTATGAGGAATATAATCAACAATGTTGTAAAGATTATGTAAGGTATCAGATGGTCACTGGGCTTATCAAGGAGATTACTTCATAGACTGTGATGTATGATCAATGCACTGTACAACTGAAGCTGAAGTAGAGTAATATTGTATATGTCAACTATAAGTTGTACCTGGTGTGACCCACAAAACAATCCTCATATGGCCACTGCCTGCACTGGTCTTAGAGGTGCCTCAAGAGGTCAATCTGCTAGCTGTCATTACCATGTTTCCCCGAAAATGGAAAATAAGCCCTAGCATAATTTTTCAGGATGCTTGCAATATAAGCCCTACCCCAAACATAAACCCCAGTTAAGATTGTCAGCCAGACATGACTTTTTGAATAAATGTAGATTTTTGTACATGAATAAATGAATGAATGTAGATTGTTGGAGCAAAAATTAATATAAGACCTGGTCTTATGTTCAGAGAAACATGGTAGTGCCAGGATTAGGGCTGCCCTGGAACAGGTATAGGACATACCAAATCTAGATACTGCTTGTTTGAGTGTTGTGAGCCTTTGAGAGATTTTATAGAAGTCTGCAGCATGAGTTAAGACAGATTGTAAGCAAAAGCCACTGGAAGTAGCTTGGGTGTGCCCAAAACTTGGGTAGGATGGGGTCTTGGAGAATCACTAGGGTGGGGCAGACAAAAGGCCAGTTTGATGGAGACTCAGGTATGGCATCTGTCTGTACCTGCATGCAGGGAGTGGGGAGGTCTCAGTAAAGAAACAATGGCTTCTGCCAGTGCCTACATATGGAAAAAGGCTGCCCCTCCACACCTCACCCTGAAGCAAGACAGCTCAGTTCCTCCCCACATGTCCCTAGTACCTTTCAAGCCACTGCTCCAGCACTGGAGCTCAGAGTGAGTGAGTCCATCAGGAAGTACGTCTGTGCATGATCACTTTAAGATGAGCACCTGGGACTCCAGCCGCCCTCCGTCTCTCTGCCACAATCTCCACTTGTTTTTATGACCAGAACTTTCTGGTCATGGGGACTTCTCTTTCCAGCATTAGAACCCTGGGCTGGGAAACCTGGTATGGTGTTGGCACTCCCCATTCCTTCAGGGGGTACTCCACAGCTGAGATATCCTCAGTTTTTAATGGTCACACACAGGTGTGGGACCAGCCCATTTCATTTATCTGCCTCTCCTACCAGTTTCAAGGTGGCTTCTTCTGTATGTCCACAGTTGTAGGGCTTCAGTTCAGCTAGACTTCAGGTGATTCTCAGTGATAATTATTCTGAAATTTAGTTGTAATTGATGTGGTCTTCAAAGAAGGTTATTACAGCATTTACTTACTCTGCCATCTTGACTGGAAATCCTTTTTCTTCTTAAAGAAGTCCCTTTAACATTTCTTGTAATACTGATTTGGTGATGATGAACTCCTTCAGGTGATGAACTCCTTTTTCTTGTCTGGGAAGCTCTTTGTGTCTTCTGATTCTAAATGACAGCCTTACAGGATAGAGTAATCTTGGTTGTAGGTCCTTGATTTTCATTACTTTGAGTATTTCATGCCAATCCCTTCTGTCCTACAAATCAGTTTTGAAATCATCTGATGGTCTTATGGGATCTCCCTTTTAGGTAACTAATTGTTTTCTCTAGCTGCTTTTTAGATTCTCCCTTTGTCTTTAACCTTTCACAGTTTAATTATGATGTGTGTTGATGTGGGCCTCTTTGGGTTCATCTTGTTTGGGACACTCTGCACTTTTTGGACTTGCATGTCTATTTCCTTCATCAGATTAGGGAAATTTTCTGTCATTATTTCATCAAAGAGGTTTTAAATTCCTTGCTCTCTCTTCTCTTTCTGGTATACCCATAATGAGGATGTTGGTACACTTGATGTTGCCCCAGTGGCCCCTTAAACTACCCTCATTTTTTTTTTGGAATGTATTTCCTTTTTACCATTCTGATTGGGTATTTTCGGCTACCTTGTCTTTCAAATCTCTAATTTGATCTTCTGCTTCATCTAATGTTCTGTTAATCCCCTCTAATACATTCTTCATTTCTGACTGGGTTGATTTTTGTATTTTCTATATCCATTTTAATGATTTGTATTTCTTTATTAAAGTTCTCACTAAGTTCATTCACTTTTCCCCTAAGTACACTGAGCATCCTTAAAACCAGTGTTTTGAATTCTGCTTTTGGTAGATTGCTTGTCTCCATTTTGTTTAGTTCTTTTGCTGGAGTTTTATATTGTTCTTTCATTTGAGACATGTTTCTTTGTCCCTCATTTTGGCTGCCTCCCTGTGTTTGTTTCTATGTATTAGGTAAAGCTGCTATGTCTTCTCACCTTGGTAGACTGACTTTATGTAGTAGATGTTCTGTGGGGCCCAGTGGCACACACAATCTCCCTGGTCACCTGATCTGGGAGCTCCCAATGTGTATATTGGGTGGGTTGTATGTGCCCCCCTGTTGTACTCGAGCCTTGATTGCTGTTGGCACATCAATGAAAGAGACTGGGCCTCCAGATGATTGGCTGGGAGGACTGGTCATGACTACAAGTGCAAGAGATATTGTGCAGGAATTGACCCCATGGAGCAGGATTTATTTTAGAGAGCTCTTGCCTGCCCAGTGTGCTCTTTGGGTGTTTCATTTGTGGAGGTGGTTGGGTGGTGCTCTGGTGTGGTCTAAAGCTGGCTACTGGTATGTTGATTCTGGGGCCTCTTGGGAGGGGTTCTTGTTCAGACAAAGGTCAGTCACTGCCTGTGCCTAGTCCAGGGCCACTTGGTATTAGCTACAATGTGATCTGAAGATGGTTTCCTCTTGAGCTGAGCTTGGGCGTGCCTGGGAGAGGCTAAGCTGTGAACTGAGGCTAGCTGACACTAGTACCTAGCTTGGGGATGGTGCTTAGTAAGAGGCGCAGGGCATGCCAACTCCAGATGCTGCTTGTTTGGAGTTTTTGAACATTTCAGAGATTTTAGGAAAATCCAGAGCCTGAGCCAAGACATGCCATTTGTATGGAAAAGTAGCTGGAAGCAGCCTGGGTCAATCTGCAAGTTGGGTGGGATGGGGTATCAGGGAATCACCAAGGTGGGATGAATGGTGTTAGCCAGGTTGGTGGAGACTCAGACTTGTCACCTGCCTGTGCCTGCAAGCTAGGTGAGTGGAGGGCTCAACAAAGGAACAATGCATCTGTTAGCACTTCTGTCTTGGAGAAAGTTGCCCCTCCAACCCTCACCCTGAATCCAGACAATTCAGTTCCTCCCTCTATGTCCTTAACACTTTTTAAATTGCTGCCCCAGCAATGGAGCTCAGAGTGAATGAGTCCATCAGCAAATAGGTCCATGCTTGGGCTTTTTAAGAGGAATGTCTGGGATTCCAGCAGCCTTCTGTTTCACTCAGCTACAATTCCCACTTGTTTCACAGCCAGAAATTATGGAAACTTCTCTTCCTAGCACTAGAACACTGGGCTATGGAGCCCAGTGTGGGGGCTGTGACCCCTCACTTCTCAGAGGGGTACCTCCACAGCAGAGATTACCTCTCTTTCTCTCTTTTTTAAAGATTTTATTGGGGAATTGGGGGAGGGGAACAGCACTGGGGAAACGGTGAAGGGAAACAGACAAGTTGCTGTCCTTTTGCTCTTCAGTCTAGTTGTGGAGAACGTTGCTTCATTGGCCCATCATTGCTCTCTTCTCGGGTGAGGCAGATCGGTTGCTGGCCTCTCGATGGCTGCTCACAGTGGCTCTTGGCAGCTCACACCAGCTGCTAGCCACTCACGCTGGCTGTGGGGCCACTCACTGTAGCCTATAGCAGCCCACTGCAGCAGGGGCAGCAGCTATACCGTCCCAGGGACTCACAGCAGCCCAGCTCCAGGTGGAGCTGTTGTTCGCCATCTCAGCCATAGAGGGCAGTGTCACCAGCCCTCACGTGGGATTCGAAATAGGGCCGCTGGCATCCCAGCCAGCTCCCAAACAACGTGACACTCGGCTGGCCCAACCTCTCTTTTATTTTAACCACCACACCACAGGCATGAGGCCTGCTTGTTTCATGTCTCTCATCTTTCTACCAGTCTTAATGTGGCTTCTTCTGTATATCCTTAGTTGTAGGACTTCTGTTCATCTAGTTTTCAGATGGTTCTCAGTGATGGTTGTTCTGTAGTTCAGTTGTAATTTTGATGTAGTCTTGGGAGGAAGTGAGAACAGCATTTACGTACTCTACTTTCTTGACGTGAAATCCCATATTAGTGTTTCTTAAAGTGAGGTCTAGGCCAGAATACCTTTATTTGTGCATTTGTGTATAAAATACAGATTCTTGGGCCATACTGCAGAGCACTGTAAAGTAACCTCTGGGTTTGAGCCTAAGATTATGAAGTATTAACTATCTCCCCAGGTGATTTTTATGTCTACTACAGTTTGAGAATCTCTGCCTACATACTCCCAGAACTGAGACCTCTTCTATTTCCCACTCTTGAAATATGTGCTATTCATGAGTTATCTCCACCTCAATCTTCCATTAATGTTACCAACACAAGGAAATTCACACTGAATTTATCATTCTCTTTGCAAAAAAAAACCCCAAAATCAAATGTAAACAAATTCCCTGGTTTTTCTTTTATCTCTCCTATGTTGTCACAGCTCATTACAAAACCAAGCCAAAATTCTCCCCACAAGCAATCAGCCACTAAGTCTCATAAATTCTACTCCTAAATATCTCTCAAATCTATCCTTTTTTTCTTGAACCTCACTTGGTTTAGTCCAGTCCTTTGTTATTTCTCATCTATGATGTTGAAATGGTCTTCTAATTAATTTTCCTGTCTCCAGTTTCAGCCTCTTTTAATCATTCATTCAAAAAATATTTGTTGAGTATAAATTGTGTGTCAGGCACTGTGCTAGGTATTAGGATACAGAAATATAAAATATGATCTTTGTGTTCAAGACTCTGAAGTTATATTTTCAAAACAAAAACTTGGATATGTTATTTTAACCATCTTCAGTGGCTCCTCTTGCAGAAGGTATGACCCAAAGTACTTGTCACAGCATCTCAGTCAGACTAATTTAATTGTAGGGCACACACACACACTTAAGTTGGCCTAAGACACTATTGTACTGGCTATTTCTTCTGTTTGTCCTTTCTCCAGGTTTTCACATAGCTAACACTCTTCCTTGAAGTATTTTCTCAAATGTCATATTCTTTATTTAAAACTAGAAACAGCTCCACCCCACCTCTTAACATTTCTTTCCCTCTATTAGACTTTCTTTTTGTAATAATGCTTTTCTCTTTCTAAAATACAATATAATTTATCTATTAGCTTCATTGATTATTGTCTTCATTGATTATTGTCTATTATGACTACTATAATGTGACCTCTGTAAGAGCAAGGATTTTTATCTCTTTACATTTTGATATATCCCAAGTGCCCAGAACAGTGTCTTAATAAATAACTGTTAAATAACTAAACAAAGACTGTTCAGTGATCTAGGTGACAGATAATAGTGACCTGAAATAAGATACTAATAATAATGATGGAGAAAAGTCAATGAATCTGAGATAGAATTGACAGAAATAATGATTGACTATGGGGGTGAAGAGGTGGGGTTAAGCAGGAATTTTTCCAAGTACGTACAACTTCATGGCTTGCAATACTACTCATTGAAGTATAGAGTAGGAGAAATAGTTTTGAAAGAAAAAAAGATAAATTTAGATATGAACAGTCTATTTTTGAGATACTTTTAAGTCATTTAAATGGCAGTGATATTTCAGTAGACTGTTGAATATACAGATTTGAAGCTGAGAAGACCTAGTTTAGAAAAAATAGATTTAGGAAGCATCAGAATATAAATGGCAGCTCATGTAATTCAAGTCTGTGACATTTCCTTGGGTGAGCTGTACAGTGAGAAGAAAAAGTTGCTAATGATATTGCCCCAAGAAATAAAAAACCCCACTGGTCTGAGAAGTGAGCAGTAAGAGAGAAAGTGAGCACAGGGGTTGAAGAGAACTCTTAAGAAGCTTAATTGGGTAGGACTGGGGAATAAGTGAAAGTTAGTATAGTAGTTAAAGGGGGAACAGGAGGCTTAAATCTTTTCTTTCTAAATATGGGAGATACCTGAATGCATTTAAATTCTTATGGGGAAAATGCTAATAGAAACATAGAGAGTGAGAAATAAAAGTGTGTGTACATTTGAGTTGGGCAGGGTGACAGGAATTGTATTGCCACCTGACTACTACTCTCTTATAGGTCTCTAAAGCTCAAAACATAAGGAACAAAGAGATCTAGCTATTGAAGGAGTTGCCTTTGTGACCATTGAAATCTACTTGGAGGGTGTCAGGACTTTTAGTGATAAAGAAAGCTATAACTTAAGTTCTTTAAAATCTTCAGTGAGTGAAAGAAACCATCAGGTTAGAAAATGAGAGAGGAGGATTGTGTAGTATAATAATTGGTGATATTTGGTCAGATGCATCATGGAGAACAAAAGATCTAGTGTCTTCTGAAAAGCACCCTGATTATGGTCTATATACAGAGTATATATATATATATATATATATATATATATATATATATATATATGAAACACTTTATTGAAATAATGAGACAAGTTGGCTGAGAGTAAAAGTGAGCATGAATTCTGATCCTAGCCCTGCTACTACTATTTTAAAGGCTTTCCCTTTAATATGCCTAATTATGTCTGTCACAAAATTATTTGTTTTTCCTTGCTCATATTTATGACTCATACACTATATGATTCTATTACATAACATTCTTGAAAAGACAAAATTACAGAAATGGAGAACAGATAAATGGTTGCCAGAGGTTAAGGGGTCAGGAGGGGTGAAGGTAGGAGTAAGTAGGTGTGGCTAACAAAGGGGCAACATGAAGGAGTCTTCTGGTTGGTAATGGAAATTTTCTGTATCTAGATTATATCAGCACCAATATGCTGGTTGTGAAATTTTACTAGAATTTTGCAAGATGTTACCATCAAGGAAACTGGGTAAAGCCTACATGAAATTCTCTATTGTTTCTGACAACTACATGTGAATTTACAATTATTTAAAATAAAAAAGTTTAACTTTTCCTCTTTACTATACTTCTGTTCAAGTTTAAAACCTCATTACACATTGGGTCTTATACAAACAATATTTTCCTTAAGAGTTTAGAATCCAATGTGATGCTCAGCTTGCCTTTGTCAGACCTTGTTCAAATGTTCCTGACTGCGATCAGGTGCTACAGGAAATCTAGGGAAGCATATTAGGTTTCTCACCCAGGCTGGGAAATTTTCTTCCTACACAGTTTGTCTGGCTGAAGGACCAAAAGTAGAGGCCCCACATAATTGGAAAGTGTTGGGAAGATCACAGAGAAGGCAAAGCTCAAAAGAGATATTCCATAAAGTGGTAGAGAAACTCTGGACTCAACTCTGAGTTTAGCATGTGTTGATCTTACCCTGAATAGCACACCAAAGTCTTTGGGAATTGAACTACAGGCTGGACCACTACCCAGGTCCCAGACTGGCCACTGGATATCATATACATTGGACAGATTCGAATAGCACAGGAAAGGCTTTAAGAACCAAACAGGCCTTGGAAATAGAGCCCAAAGAAGGTAGGTTGGAACTTGTGGCCTTAACTTTACTAGATCAATTGCCTGAGTTTTGTTTTTTTAAATCAACATTATTCTTAAGGTTTAAACAAGACCCAGAATTGCATAGCACAATATTTAAAATATTTTGGATATGAGCCAACCTATTCAGCATATTAGGAACCAGGAAAATCACAACTTGTAAGAGAATGAACCACAGTCACCAACCCTGAGATAACATAGATGTTAAAATTATCAGACTTTATAACAGCAGTTATAACTATTAGTTTTCTACTGGTACTGCAACAAATTACCACAAACTTAGTTGCTTAAACAATACAAATTTATTATTTTACATTTCTGGTGGTCAAAATCCCAGAATGAATCTCAAGATGTTGGCAGGGTGCATTCCACCCTGGATTCTGTAGGGAAGAATTTGTTCCCTGGCCTTTTCCAGCTTCTTAGAGGCTGTCTGCTTTCCTTTGTTCCTTCATCTTCAAAGCCAGCAACATTGGACCAGGTTTTTCTCACATTGCCATTTCTCTGGTTTTTCTCTTTTGCCTCCCTGTTTCACTTTTGAAAACTCTTATGGTTACATTTGGCTCTCCTGAATAATTCGGGATACTCTTCCTACTTTAAGGTCAGCTGATTAGCAACTTTAATTGCACTTCTAATTTTAACTTTCTTTTGCCATTTAACCTAAAATATTTGTAGGTTTTGTAGAATAGGACATAGATGTCTTACTCTTGTTCCTTAGTAGTTAAGATGTTTTCTCTCCCTGACTTTTCTCTTTGTTTTTGACTTTTTGAAGTTTGAATACGATATGCTTTGGTGTACTTTTTTTTTTGGGGGGGGTGGTGTTTATCCTACTTGGTGTTCTCTGTGTTTCTTGGACTATGGTTTGGTGTTTGTTATTAATTTTGGAAAATTTTCAGCCATTATTATTTTGAATATTTCTTTTGCTCTTTTCTCTTTCTTTTCCATCTGGTGTTCCTATTATATGTATGTTATACCTTTTATTTTTGTCTCACAATTCTTGGATAGTCTCTTCTGTTATTTTTTTTTTCAGTTTTTCTTATTTTTGTTTTTCAGTTTGAAAGTTTCTATGGATGATATCTTTAAACTCAGTGATTCTTTCCTTGACTGTGTTCAGTCCACTAATGAGTTCATCAGGGCATTCTTCATTTTGTGACAGTGTTTTTGATTTCTATCACTTCCTTTTGATACTTTCTTAGAGTTTCTATATCTCTGCTAACATTACCCATTTGTTTCTGTATATTGCCAATTTTTTTCCATTAGAACCCTTAGCACATCAATCATAGTAATTTGAAATGCCTGGTTTGATAATTCCAAAATCTCTACTAAGCTGAGCCTAGTTGTGATGCTTACTTTTTTTCTTTAGATTGTGTCTTTGTCTTTTTTCATGACTTGTAATTTTTTTTTTGAAAGCTGAACATGATGTATTGGGTAAACTGGAACTGAGATAGGTAGGCCTTTCGTGTGAGGTTTTATGCTTATCCAGATAGGGGTTAGATTGTGTTTACTGTTTATTACAGAAGTGATGTCAGAGGCTAAAATTTACTCTAGAGTCCTGGTTTTTGCTTCCCTTAGAGACTTTGTTCTTGGGTTTACCGTACAGACCTCTTTTTAAATGGTATCTGAGGCTTACAAAGTTCTTAGCTGCCATCCCCTCTTTAAATACATATTCTCTATTGATGTGGTTTTATGGTTAGGGAGAGAGGAAGCATTCTATAGTCCTATGATTTAGTCCCAGTATATTAGTGAGTTTATGCCCCTAAGCTGTGACTTTCACAAGTATTTCTCAGCTTCCAGTTCCCCTCTCCCCACTTCTTAGGTGAAATAAGAAGGCTTGATGGGGGCTGGATTTTGGTATTTCTTCCTCCCAGGTTGGTTAGTTTTTGGTAAACTTAAGTTGTTTAAGCTCTAAGAAAAGAAAGAAATAGTTTCCCTCAGGGACAAGCCTTCTTAAGGAGGACAGAGAGCTCTGGGTATATTTCAGAATGGTTGTAGAGGAACTAAGAATAGAGACAAGGAGAAAACAATTAATAAAATGGAAGACCTAAGTGAAAGTATATTAACAAATAGATTAAATATCAATAGTCCAAACATACCAAGTAAAAGACAGTGACTGTCAAAATGGATAAATAAAAAAAATGAACCAACCATAAGATATATGCAAAAAATGTATACAAGTGGACACTTTGGTCAACATTGCTCAAGCAGTAGTTCACAATAATCAGAAATGTCTGGACTCTGATGGTAACCACTTTTAGCAGCTCTTATAATTGCAGAAGTCAAACACGACTTGTATTCATCTTTTGTTATTGATATATATTAAGTATTACAATTTTAATAGTTTTTTTTCCTTTCTTAAAATGTGAATAAATTTTTTTGGCTGTGTGTGTGTGTGTGTGTGTGTGTGTGTGTGTGTGTGTGTGTGTGTATTCACGGGATGTAAAGTACAGCATAGGGAACATAGTCGATGGTATTGTAATAGCATGTACAGTGTCAGACAGGTAGCAGATGAGTTGGGGTTATCACTTCATGAGATGTGTATATGTCTAATTAATTGGATAGTTACAATAGATAGATAGAAATGAGCAGGAGAAGGAGAAATTTAGCCTTGGTTAGAAAGTCCCTTGCTGCAGTTCCTACTTGGGTCAAAAGATACCTGGCAGCTGCCCAGCAGGACTCCAGGCTTACACATACCACTGAATCAAAGAGATATGTTGTTAAAAGTTAGAGAAGGAGGGGACACATCCTGTTTGTCAGGACCATAAATACCTTACTAGCTCAACAGGATTCCAGGCTTACACATACCCCTAGAGGATGTTTTTACATATTACCCAAAATCAAGTGGATGTGTTTACACAAGCCCCTAAATCAAGTGGATGTGTATACACAAGCCCCTAAATCAAAGAAATGCATTGCTAAATGCTAGATGACTAGGCACCTCAGGGAAAGAAAAAAAGATAAGAGGGGAGAGAAGGAGGTAATTCTACCCATAGAAATAAAAGTCTTCATGCAATATAAGGCCAGGCTGCTTCCCTCTCTTGGGTCAGCCCCCTCCATTTCTCTGAGTGCACTTTCTTTTACTATTAAACTCCTGCTATTTATGCTGCACAAATTTCTGTCTTTTTATTTTCATGCTGTATATTTTCTTTTCTATTTTTTAAAAATTTTATTTATTGGGCCAGCTGAGTGGTGCGGTAGTTAAGCGCTGGCTTGGGAGGCCAGTGGTCCCAGTTTGGGTCCCACATATGAGGGCCAGTGACACTGCCCTCAAAAAAAAATAAAAATATTTATTTATTGTTATATTAGTTTCAGGTTTACAAAACAACATAATGATTAGACACTTATATCCCTCACCAAGTAATACCCCTCACCCTAAGTCTACTACCCTGCTGACATTGTATAAAGCTATTATAATACCATTGACTATATTCCCTATGCTGTACTTTAAATCCTCTATCTATCTATCTATCTATCTATCTATCTATCTATCTATCTATCTATCTATCTAATTATCGTTGACATTCAATACTAATCTACTTCAGCTTCGTGGTCAGACATCTAAACTATTTATGAAGTGATCCCCTTAGTAAAGTCCAGCACCAACCTGGCACCATACATACTCTTTACAACATTGATTATATTCCCCGTATTGTATTTCCCATCCTGGTGACTATTCTGTGACTAACAATTTTTACTTTCTAATCCCTTCACCTTTCCCCCCATGCCTTAACCACCACTCCCATATAGGAACCATCAGTTTTTTTATCTGTATCTCTCAGTCTGTTTTGTTTGCTTATTTATTCTGATTTTTAGATTCCACATATAAGTGAGATCATATGGTATTTGACTTTCTCTGTCTGACTTATTTCACTTAGCATAATGTTCCTAGGTCCATCCATGTTGCTGCAAATGGTAAGATTTCATTCTTTTTTGTAGGAGAGTAATACTCCATTGAATAAATGTACCACAATTTCTTTATCCAATTTTCTATTGATGGGCATATAGGTTGTTTTCGTATCTTGGCTATTGTAAATAACGCTGCAATAAACACAGGGGTGCATATATTTCTTCGCATTAGTCCTTTAGATTTCTTTGGATAAATACCAACGAGTGGAATTGCTGGGTCATAAGGTAGTTCTATTTTTAATTTTTTTGAAGAAACTCTATACTGTTTTCCATAGTGACTGCACCAATTTGCAATCCCACCAACAGTGCACAAGAGTTCCTTTTTCTCCACATCCTCTTCAACACTAGATTTTGTTGATTTATTGAGATAGCCATTCTGACAAAAGTGAGGTGGTATCTCATTATGGTTATTATTTGCCTTTCTCTAATTATTAGTGATGTGGAGCATCTTTTCATATGTCTGTTGGCTATCTGTAGGTCCTCTTTAGAGAAATGTTTCTCCATGTCCCCTGCCCATTTTTTAATGTTTTTTTTTTGGAGTTAAGTTGTATGAGTTTCTTTATATATTTTAGATATTAACCCCTTATCAGATGTATGATTGGTAACTATCTTCTCCCATTTAATAGGATGTCTTTTTTTGTTGTTGATGTTTTCCTTTGCTGTGAAAAAAGTTTTTAGTTTGATATAGTCCCATATGTTTATTTTTCCTTTTTCTTCCCTTGCCTGAGGGGATATATCAGTAAAAATATTATTAAGGATAATATCTGTGAGTTTGCTTCCTGCATTTCCTTCTAGGAATTTTATGGTTTTGGATCTTTCATGTAAATCTTTAATCCATTTTGACTTTTTTTTGTATATGGCATAAGAAGGTGGTCCATCTTCATTTCTTTTGCATGTATCATCAGTCCAGTTTTCCCAGCACTATTTATTAAATAGACTCTCTTTACTCCAGTGTAAATTCTTGCTTCCTTTGTCATAGATTAAATGACCATATAGGCATGGATTTGTTTCTGTGCTCTCTATTCTGTTCCATTGAACCATATGTCTGATTTTGTGCCAATACCGTGCTCTTTTGATTACTACAGTCTTGTAGTATGATTTGATGTTGGGTAACATAATACCTCTCCCTTTGTTCTTGTTTTTCAGGATTGCCATGGCTATTTGGGGTCTTTTATGTTTCCAAATAAATTTTAGGGTTATTGATTCTAGTTCTATAACATATGTCACTGGCATTTTGATAGGGATTGAATTGAATCTATATATTGCTTTAGGTAATATGGACATTTTAACTACATCAATTCTTCCTATCCATGAGCATGGTGTATGTTTCCATTTATTTATATCTTCTTTAATTTCTCTATTCAATGTTTTATAATTTTTTGAGTACAGGCCTTTTACTTCCTTGTTAAATTTATTTTATTTTTTTGATGCAATTTTAAATAGGATTGTTTTTTTAATTTATCTATCTGATAGTTTGTTATTGGTGTATACAAATGCAACTGATTTTTGAATATTAATTTTGTGTCCTGCTACTTTCCTAAATTATTTATCAGTTCTAATAGATTTTTTTGGTGGAATCTTTGAGTTCTTTCTATATAGTATCATGTCATCTATAAATAATGACAATTTTACTTCATCCTTTCTAATTTGAATGCCTTTTATTTCTTTTCTTTGTCTGACTGCTGTGGCTAGAACTTCCAGAACTATGTTGAATAAAAGTGGAGAAATTGGACAGCGTTGTCTTGTCCTGATGATCTTAAGGGGAATGGTTTTAGCTTTTCCCCATTGAGTATGATGTTAGCTGTGGGTTTATCATATATGGCCTTTATTATGTTGAGATATGCTCCCTCTATTTCCACTTTGCTAAGAGTGTTTATCATAAATGACTGCTGGATTTTGTGAAATGCTTTTTATGCATCTATTAATATGACCATATGATTTTTATTTTTCATTTTGTTGATGTGGTGTATCACATTAATTGATTTGCAGATGTTCAACAAAACTTGCATATGGGGATGAATCCCACTTGATCATATCATGGTGTATAATGTTTTTTTTAAAGTTTTTTTTATTATTTACAAAAATAGTTATACTTTTTACCCCTCAAAATTACAACCCCCCTCTCCCAATCCACCGCCCCACTCCCCCCCATATCATAATATCTATTACAATTCCCCTGACCCCACTCCCACACTGTACTCCTCATCCCATGACTATACGTATACATTTAATCATAGTTAACATTCAATATTATACAACATCAGCTTCAGATGATCAAGCCTCTACCCCATCCCCAAAGCGGTCTCCCCAACAAGACACGTGACCCTCTCACACCTCACAAAGCATTCACAACATTATCAATTACATTCCCAGAACTGCCCCCCATATCTCTGTGGCATCATTGTAGTTACCTAGCTACACTGTCCAAAACCTTCCCCCTCTCCCTCATCCCCACCCCCTCCCAGCCAGCAACCATCAGTTTTTCCTTTATATCTGCTTGATATGATTTCAATCTTAAATTTACTGAGACTTGTTTTGTGGTCTCTCTTGGAAAATGTCCCATGTGCACTTGAGAAGAATGTATATTCTGTTGTTTCAGGGTGAAATACTCTAAAAATATCGATGAAATCCAATTAGTCTAAGTGTCATTTAAGGCCACTCTTTCTGTGTTGATTTTCTGTCTAGAGGATCTGTCCATTGGTGACAAAGGGATGTTGAAGTCCCCTACTATGATAGTATTGCTGTTGATCTCTGTCATTATGTCTTTCAAAATCTGTTTTATATAATTAGGAGATCCTATTTTGGGTGCATAGATGTTTATTAGGGTTATAGTACCCTTCTTTGTCTTTTATTGTAGTCTTCATTTTAAAGTCTATTTTGTCCAAAATAAGTACTGCTACTCCAGCTATTTTTCTCATTTCCATTTGCATGAAATATCTTATTCCATCTGTAAACAGCATATACATGGGTCCTGTTTTCTTATCCACTCAGCCACTCTCTGTCTTTTGATTGGAGTATTTAGCCCATTCACATTTAAAATTATTATTGATAGGTGCATATTTATTGCCATTTTTTAATTTGTATTCCTGGTCTTCCTAGGTTAGCTTGTTTACCCCTTTGTTCTGTTTTAAAAAGCCCTTTTAACATTTCTTGCAATGCTGGCTTGGTGGTAATGAATTCCTTAAGCTTATTCTTTTCTGAGAAACTCTTTATTTCTCCTTCAATTTTTTATTTTATTTTTAAAAACATTTTATTGGGGAATTGGGAGAGGAGAACAGCATTGGGGAATCAGGGAAGGGGAACAGACAAGTTGCTGTCCTTTTTGTTCTTCAGTCTAGTTGCGGAGGACATTGCTTCACTGACCCATGCTGGTATCATCATTGCGTTCTTCCTGGATGAGGCAGATCAGTCACTAGCCTTTGGACGGTCTCTCACTGTGGCTATTGGCAGCTCACGCTGGCTGCCAGCCATTCACACTGGCTGCCGGCCACTCACTGTAGCCTATGGCAGCCCACTGCAGCAGGGGCTCACAGCCCAGTTCTAGGTGGAGCTGTTGTTAGTTGTAGAGGGCAGTGTCACTGGCCATCATATGTGAGACCTGAACCGGGGCCACTGGCGTCCCAAGCCAGCTCTTAACCAATGCCCCACTCGGTCGGCCCTCTCCTTCAATTTTAAGGGATAGCCGTGCTGGGTAGAGCAATCTTGGTTGTAGGCCTTTATTTTGCATCACTTTGAATATCTCCTGCCACTCCCTTCTGGCCTGCAGAATTTCTGTAGACAAGTCAGCTGTTAGTCTAAAAGGAGTTCCTTTGTATGTAACCTGCTGTCTTTCTCTTGCTGCTTTTAGGATTCTGTCTCTGCCTTTAACCTTTGCCATTTTAACTATGATGTGTCTTGGTGTGGACCTGTTTGGGTTCAGCTTGTTTGGAACCCTCTGCACTTCTTGGGCTTGCACTTCGATATCGTCACCATGGTAGGGAAGTTTTCAGTCATTATTTCTTCAAATACATTCTCAATCCCTTGCTTCTTCTCTTCTCCTTCTGATATTGCTATGATGTCATTATTATTGGACTTCATTTTGTCCCATAGGTCTCTTAAACTATTTTCATTGTTTTTTATTCTTTGGTCTTTTTGTTCTTCCAACTGGGTGATTTCTGCTATTTTGTCTTCCAAATCACTGATACAGTTCTCTGCTTCATCTACTCTACTGGTGATTCCTTCAAGTGTGTTCTTCATTTCAGTTATTGTATTCTTTAGTTCTAACTTGTTGTTTTTTAATGATTTCTCTATCCTTCCTTATGTCCTCACTAAGTTTGTTAAACATTCTTATCATCGGTGTTCTAAACTCTGTCTCTGAAAGGTTGGATCCCTGTGTTTCATTTAGTTCCATTTCTAAAGGTTTCTTCTGATCTTTTACTTGTGACATGTTTCTTTGTTTCCTCATTCTGGCTATTGTTCTGGGATTGCTTTGATGTATTAGATAGATCTCCAAGAGAGCACTGGCTGGATCATGCAGGCACATAGCTCATGGTCCAACACTCGTAGGAAAACTCCCAGTCTCAGCCTGGGTCAATCAGCCACTCGTAGATCAGGCCGAGCAGCCTGACAACCAATCACCAGTCTGTCAATTCTGCACTTACAGTACAGACAGCGGGGACCCAAGGCGGCCTGCGCACTCCCTCATCTCATTGAGCAGCCTGTTGGAGCCAGAGGGCTCCCGTCCAGCATTTCCCTAGCAACACAGCACAAGGAGGACAGAGGGTGCGGATCCAAGGCCGCATGCTCATGCGTGCACACACACACACTCCTGCGTCAATTCCACCAGACCAATGAGGTCCCAGCACTGACCCTCTGTGGGAGGGCCCAACCCTGACAAAATGGCGCTTTCCTATGTACCACTCATGTGCAAACTCCACACCAGGGGAACAAAAATCTCAAAACCTTCAGCTGCCACACCAAAGGCGCTCAGTTCTGTCTCTCCCCACAGGCTCCTGGGCCCGGCTCACACAGCTACTCCCTCCACCAGGGAACAGGTGAGTGCTCACCAGTGGGCGAGCCCCTGTACTGGCTCCACTGGTTCTCTAGCTGCCCTCAGCTTCACCGAGCTGAGCAAAGAGAGTCCTCACTAATTTCTACTACCAGCTATCTTGGAACTCCTCTTCCCGGCAAAGTAACTCTGGGCTGGTGAGCTCGGTGTGAGGCCAGAGGGTCTCTCCCCCAACTGGAGAAGGCTCCCCACAGTTGAGGTGTCCCTCACAGGGTTCACCCTCTCTCGTCTCTGCCCCTCCTACCAGACTTGATGTGGCCTCCTCTTTAAGTTCTTCGTTTAGAGGTTTTGTTCATCTAGTGTTCCGGGGACTTTCGGGGTTGAATGCTGTATAAATTATTTGTAATTTTGGTGTGATCGTGGGAGGCAGTTTCTCACAGCGTCTGTCTATTCTGCCATCTTACTGGAAGTCTAATCTTCTTAATATATTGCTGAATTCTGTTTGCTAATATTTTCTTGAGGATTTTTGCATTTATGTTCATCAGGGATATCGGCCAGTAGTTTTCCTTTTTCATACTGTCTTTGGTTTTGGAATCAGAGTAATAGTAGCCTCATAGAAAGAGTTTGGGAGCCTTCCCTCCATCTGGATTTTTTGAAATAGTTTGAGAAGAATACGTGATAATTCTTTTTTGAATGTTTGGTAAAATTCACTTGTGAAGCTATCTGGTCCAGGGTTTCTGTTTGTTGGGAGCTTGTTGATTACTGATTCAATTTCCTTGGTAGTAATCAGTCTATTCAGATTTTCTGTTTCTTTTTGGATTAGCTTTGAAAGGTTGTATACTTCTAGAAAATTATCCTTTTCTCCCAGATTGTCAAATTTGTTGCCTTATAGTTGCTCATAGTAATCACTTAAAATGTTTTGCATTTGTGTGGTGTCTGTTGTCACATCACCTTTTTCATTCCTGATTTTACTAATTTGTGTCTTTTTTTTTTTTTGGATGAGTCTGGCTAGAGGTTTGTCAATTTTGTTTATCTTCTCAAAAAAACAGTTCTTGGTTTCTTTGATCTTTTGTATTCTTTTTCATTTATTTCCGCTCTGGTCTTTATTATCTCCTTTCTGGTAATCCTTTTGGGCTTATTTTGCCAAAATGTCCTTTTTCCAGTCTCCAGAGGTGTAAGGATAACCTGTTGATTTGCGATTTTTCTTGCTTTATAGGTAGGCCTGAACTGCTATGAACTTCCTTCTTAGGACTGCTTTCGTTGCATCCCAGAGGTTTTGGGTCATGGTGTTTTCATTTTCATTTGTCTCGAGGTATCTTTTGATTTCTTCCTTGATTTCATTTTTTTTGACCTACTCACTATTTGATAACATGTTATTAAGCCTCCATGTATTTCTGTTTTTTCCAGTTTTTTTTTTCTTGTAGTTGATTTCTAATTTCATAGCACTGTGGTCAGAGAAGTTACTTGATATAATTTTGATTTTCTTAAATTTATTGAGACTTGTTTTGTGACCTAATATGTGATCTATCTTGGAAAATGTTCCATGTGCACTTGAGAAGAATCTGTATTCTGTAGCTTTGGGGTGAAATGCTCTGAAAATATCAGTTAAATCCAGCTGGTCTAATGTTTCATTTAAGGTTTCTATTTCTACATTGATTATCTATTTAGAGGATCTGTCCTTTGGTGACAGCTGGGGTGTTGAAGTCCCCTACTATGATAGTGTTACTGTTGATCTCCATCTTTATGTCTGTCAATAAGTTGCATATGTTTAGGGGCTCCTATGTTAGGTGCATAGATGTTTCCTAGGGTTATGTCCTCTTGTTGGATCGATTCCTTTATTATTATAAGTGCCCTTCTTTGTCCTTAATTATATTCTTCAATATAAAGTCCATTTTATCACTACTCCAGCTTTTTTCTCAGTTCCATTTACATGAGATATTTTACTGCATCCCTTTACTTTCAGACTGTATGTGTCTTTTGATTTGAGGTGAGTCTCTTGTATACAACATTTGTAAGGGTGTTGTGCTTTCTTATCCATTCAGCCATGCTATGTCTTATTTATTTATTTATTTATTTATTTAGTTAGTTAGTTAGTTAGTTAGTTTCAGGTGTACAGCACAATGAAGTAGTTATACTCTTTAGCCCCCAAAGTGACAATCACCCTCCCACAGTTTGCCACCCCACTCCCCCCCATATCATACATATCTATCACAACTCCCCTGACTGCCCTCCACAGTATACTCTACATCCCATGACCATCCACATATTCAGTTACAGTTGGCATACAATACTATACTACATCAGTTTCAGGTGTACAGTGCAGGGATCAAGGCTCTACTCCATCCATCAAGTGGTCTCCCTAGCAAGACATGTGATTATATAACACACCACAAAATTTCTACAACATTATTATATTCCCCGAACTGTGTTTCATATCCCTGTGGCAATATTGTAGTTGTCTATTTATGCTGTCTAATCCCTTCCCTTTCCCCCCATCCCCCCTCCCAACTAGCAACCCTCAGTTTTTCCTCTATATCTATGAGTCTGTTTACTTTGATCATTCATTCAGTTTTTCAGATTCCACATATAAGTGAGATCATATAGTACTTGTCTTTCTCCGACTGACTTATTTCACTTAACATAATAGTCTCTTCACAACATTATCAATTACATTCCCAGAATTGCCCCCATATCCCTGCAGCAACATTGTAGTCCCACCTACACTGTACAAAACCTTCCCCCTCTCCCTCACCCCCACTCTCTCCCAGCCAGCAACCATCAGTTTTTCATTTGTATCTGCTTGATATGACTACAATCTTCTTAAATTTACTGAGACTTGTTTTCTGGCCTAACATGGTCTGTCTTGGAAAATGTCCCATGTGTACTTGAGAAGAATGTATATTCTGTTTTTTCAGGGTGAAATGCTCTAAAAATATCAATGAAGTCCAGCTGGTATAACGTGTCATTTAAGGCCCCTCTTTCTGTGTTGATTTTCTGTCTAAAGGGTGTGTCCATTGGTGACAATGGTGTTGAAGTCCCCTACTATGATAGTATTACTGTTGATCTCTGTCTTTATGTCTGTCAAAATCTGTTATATATGTAATTAGGAGTTCCTATGTTGGGTGCATAGATGTTTATTAGGGTTATCGTGCCCTTTGTCTTTTATTGTAGTCATTTTAAAGTCTGTTTTGTCCAAAATAAGTATTGGTACTCCAGCTTTTTTTTTTTTTCTCATTTCCATTTGCATGAAATATCTTATTCCATCTTTAAACAGCATATACATGGGTCCTATTTTCTTATCCACTCAGCCACTCTCTGTCTTTTGATTGGAGCATTTAGCCTATTCACATTTAAAATGATTATTGATAGGTGCATATGTATTGCCATTTTGTTATTTGTATTCCTGGTCTTCCTGGGTTAGCTTGTTTACCCCTTTCTTTTGTTTAAAGAAGCCCTTTTAACATCTCTTGCAATGCTGGCTTGGTGGTAATGAATTCCTTAAGCTTATTCTTTTCTGAGAAGCTCTTTATTTCTCCTTCAATTTTAAGTGATAGCCATGCTGGGTAGAGAGCAATCTTGGTTGTAGGCCGTTATTTTGTTTCACTTTGAATATCTCCTGCCACTCCCTTCTGGCCTGCAGAGTTTCTGTAGACAAGTCAGCTGTTAGTCTAACAGGAGTTCCTTTGTATGTAACCTGCTGTCTTTCTCTTGCTGCCTCTAGGATTCTGTCTCTGTCTTTAACCTTTGCCATTTTCACTATGATGTGTCTTGGTGTGGACCTGTTTGGGTTCAGCTTGTTTGGAACCTTCTGCACTTTCTGGGCATGTATGCTGATTTCCTTCACCAGGGTAGGGAAGTTTTCAGTCATTATTTTTTCAAATACATTCTCGACCCCTTGCTTCTTCTCTTCTTCTGGTATTCCTATGATTCGTTGGTGGTTGCGTTTCACCTTGTCCCACAGGGCTCTAAAACTATTTTCATTGTTTTTTATTCTTTGGTCTTTTTGCTGTGCCAACTGGGTGAGTTCTGCTACTTTATGTTCTAAATCGCTGATCCGCTCCTCTGCTTCATCTACTCTACTGGTGATTCCTTCAAGTGTGTTCTTCATTTCAGTTATTGTATTCTTTACTTCTAACAGGTTGTTTTTTACGGTTTCCCTATCCTTCTTTATGTCCTCGCTAAGTTCCTTAAACATTCTTATCATCAGTGTTCTAAACTCTGTCTCTGAAAGGTTGGATCCCTGTGTTTCATTTAGTTCCATTTCTAGGGGTTTCTTCTGATCTTTTACTTGTGATATGTTTCTTTGTTTCCCCATTCTGGCTGTTGCTCTGGGATTGCTTTGATGTATTAGCTAGATCACCAGGAGAGCCCTGGCTGGATCATGCAGGCACACAGCTCATGGCCCAACACTCCCAGGCAAACTCCCAGTCTCAGCCTGTCCCAATCAGCCACTCACAGATCAGGCCGAGCAACCTGACAATCAATCACCAGCCTGGCAACTCTGCAAGCACAGTGTGGAGAGCGGGTACCTGAGGCGGCTTGTTCACTCCTGCGTCTCAGTGAGCAGCCTTTTGGAGATGGAGCACGCCCACCAGGCGTTTCCCTGTCAACGCAGCACAAGCCATGCGGAGGGTGGGGATCCGAGACGGCTTGCATACTTCCGGGTCTCAGTGAGCAACCTGTTGGAGCCAGAGAGCACCCACCCAGCGTTTCCCTGGCAACGCAGTATAAGCCGGGTGGAGGGTGGGGATCCAAGGCCCCATGCGCACGCACATGCACACACGCACTTCTGCGCCAATTCCACCAGATCAATGAGGTCTCGGACCTGATCCTCCATGGGAGTGCCCAAGCCGGACATAATGGCGCCCTCCCTACACCACTCGCATGCAGGCGCCACACCATGGGAACCACCATCCAAAAACCTCCAGCCTTTGCACCAAAGGTGCTCAGTTCAGTTCGTCCCGCAGGCTCCTGGGCCCGGCTCACACAGCCACTCCCTCCACCAGGAACCAGGTAAGTGCTCACCGGTGAGCAAGCCCGGGCGCCGGCCCCACTGATTCTTCAGCCACTCTTAGCCTCACCGAGCTGAGCAAAGGGAGTCCTCACTAATTTACTGCCGGCTATATTAGAACTCCTCTTCCCGACAAAGGAACTCTGGGCTGGTGAGCTTGGAGTGTGGCTGGAGGGTCTCTTCTCCAACCAGACAAGCTTCCCATAGCTGGGGCTTCCCTCACGGGGCTCGCCCTCTCTCATCTTCACCTGTCCTACCAGACCTGACGTGACCTCCTCTTTAAGTTCTTCGTTTAGTGGTTCTGTTCATCTAGTGTTCCGGGGACCTCCAGGGTTGAATGCTGTATAATTTGTTTGTAATTTTGGTATGATCCTGGGAGGCAGTTAGCACAGCGTCTGTCTATTGCGCCATTTTACGGAAGACCATGCTATGTCTTTTGATTGGAGCATTTAATCAATTTACACTTAACATGATTATTGATAGGTGTATAGTTATTGCCATTTAGTATTTGTGTTTCTGGTCTTCATTAGTTAGGTTGTTTTTTCTTTCTTCTGCTTAAAGAAGCCCTTTTAACATTTCCTGCAATGCTGGCTTGGTGGTAATGAATTCCTTTAGCTTATTCTTTTCTGGGAAGCTCTTTCTCTGTCCTTCAATTTTAAATGGTAGCCTTGCTGGATAAAGCAATCTAGGTAGTAGGCCTTTATTTATCATCACTTTGAAAACCTCCTGCCACTCCCTCCTTGCCTGCAGAGTTTCTATAGAAAAGTCGGGTGATATTCTTATGGGGGTGCCCTTGTAATTAACTTGCTGCCTATCGCTTGCTGCTTTCAGGATTCTGTCTTTGTCTTTAACCCTTGCTATTTTCACTATAATGTGTCTTGGTGTGGGCCTGTTTCGGTTCATCTTGGTTGGAACTCTGCATTTCCTGGGCTTGTATGTTGATTTCCTTTGCCAGGTTAGGGAAGTTTTCAGTCATTATTACTTCATATATGTTCTCAATACCTTGCTCCCTCTCTCTCCTTATGGTATTCCTGTAAGGAATTGTTTGCCCTGACAGCCAACTCAGCCATGCAGTAAAGGGCGCACAGCCCGCATCCTTCTTGGTGCGATACCCAGTGTGTAATACATCATCCATATCCTGCTTGGCACAAGTGGAAGTTTTCTGTTGCCCCCAGCCGTTGCCCTCCAGCTATTGTCCCCAGCCATTGCTACCAGCCGTTGCCACCACCAGTCATTGCCACCAGTTACTTACTCCACCCTATAAAAACTAGACATTTCCCTTATTTGGGGCTGACACCTCTCATGGCCTCATCCCAGCAGGTTTATAAACTTGCTTGCTTGAATACTGGTGTCTCTCACTCCCTGTCTCCTCGGCGAAACTTTAAATTCCTATGATGTACATGTTGTTTCACTTAATGTTATCCCCAGCTCTCTTAAACTATTTTCAATTTTTTTTTTTTTTTTGCTTTTTTTGTTGTTGTTGTTCCTCTTGGGTGATCTCTGTTATCTTGTCTTCTAAGTCACTGATTCAATCCTCTGCTTCATCCAATCTGCTGGTAATTCCTTCAAGTTTGTTATTTATTTCAGTAATTGCATTCTTCAGTTCTAGCTGGTTGTTTTCCATGATTTCTCTATCATTCTTTATATTCTCACTAATTTACTTGAACATTCTAATCATCAGTGTTCTGAACTCTGTCTCCGACTGGTTGGTTGCCTCTATTTTCTCTAGTTCCACTGATTCAGGAGGTTCCTTTTGTTCTTTTATTTGGGATGTGTTTCTTTATTTCCCCTTCTGGCTGACTCTTTGTGCTTGCTTCAGTGTATTAGGTAGATCCCCAAAGTCTCTCAGTCTTTTCTGTGTGGACTTATGTGGTATGTGTCCTTTATATATGAATTTCTCTGTCTCCCTATTCTCCTGTGCGTGTGTACCAGAAGTGCTCCTTCTGTTGTGTGTCTTCTCTTGTTGAAGTTGAGCTTTGATTGATTTTGGCATGTCAGAAGGTGGGATTAACTCTCAGGCTGACTAGCTATGACCATTAGCTGTGTCCACAGTTTATGAGCTGCTGTGTGAGGATTGACCCTTTTGATGAGGCTTGGCCCCATGGGCTCTTGTGCCTGTAGCAATTTCTCTTTGGGTGTGACTCTTATAGGTAAAACCTGGTAATGCTCTGGTTTGGTCTAAACTTGGCCTCTGAGTGTGATGATTCTTGAGCCTCTTTGGCTGGGCCCTACTGCATAACGATTTTAGAGCAAAACAGACTAACCGGCATGACCATAACGGCCACCAAAAGAAACCAGATACTCTCACATGTAAAAACAACTAATAACCAACACTAAACATGCACAGAAATATCAAACATTAAAAAAAAAAATGTAGAAAAATGGAAAGAAGGAGGAAAAGTAGAGCCTTGAAAAGAAAGAAGAAAAGAAGGGAGAGAGAGCTGAGAGGAAAGAAAGAAAGAAAGAAAGAAAGAAAGAAAGAAAGAAAGAAAGAAAGAAAGAAAGAAAGAAGAAAAAAAATGTACATCTACACACCCATATATATGGATATACCTATATAAAAAACTAAAAATGCTAATGAAATAGAAAAAACAAAAATCCCAAAACAAGCAAACAAAAACACCCCTAACCCCCCCAAAAAAACAAACAAACAAAAAGAAAAAAATACACGCCCCCAAAAAACCCAGTGCCAGTCTTGTCTAAAGTCCACCAAGCTCTCTCCAAGTTGTCCTCTGCTGTACAAAAGCTCCTCTGCATCTTGTGGGGGCAGAGCTGGCCACCTGGTGCCTAGAATGACCCTGGTGATCAGATCTAGATGAGTGGGGCTATGGGATGTAACTGGTAGGTTTTACAAAGTCAATGCCATTTCTGTTCACCTGCCCAGAGACACGCTGAGAGCTGCCCAGCCAGAAGGCTCAATGTGTGTCTTAGGGTAATCTTTCCACTGGAGGCTCTGTGTGTGTGTGTGTGTGTGTGTGTGTGAGAGAGAGAGAGAGAGAGAGAGAGAGAGAGAGAGAGAGAGAGAGAGATTTCTGAGCTGCTAAAAGCGACCTGCTGGGAATTATGCGAGTGGTTCAGCAGCTGAAGTTGCCCTGCCTCCCAAGCTGAGCAGAAGAGGTGGGGGCAGGGTAGGTAGGCCCACCCTCTGGAGGCTCTTCCCCATGGGAGTAGGAGCACCTCTATAATCTGACACTACTACTCCATTCAGAAGTCAGCTTAAGACTCTGATGGTGGGGGACAGGGTTTTTAAGGTGGGGGGGGGGGCTGGATTCTTATCTGTGTAGTTGCTTTTTGCTTTCTGTGCTAAAAAAAGAAAATAAAACAAAAAACAAACAAAAACAACAACAACAACAAAAGTGCCTCTGCCGTTTTGAGCTGAGGCTTCTGCCTCAGATGCTCCAGCCATGCTCCTGGCGTGGGACTGCGGGGCACAGGGACTGAGCCCACCCTGGCACTGCAGCTCTCTGATCTGCTTCCTGAGGTCCCTCATCTCTGCAGCCAGGGGTGCAGACCGTGCCTCTGCAGGCACGTCTCTTCTCTCTCTTCTCCCACTCACCCAGCCAGAGGCTTCTGCCTTATACTGCAAACCATCGTGCTCCTGATGCATGCTCTTTGGGACCTCAAGGTGCATGGAGTGAGCCCAGGGAACACTCTCTGATCAGTCTTCTGGGGCCCCGTGTCTCAGCAGCCACTAGTGTGGGCTGCGCCTCCATGCGTCTCACTTCCCTCTTCCCCCCACTCGCCCAGTCTGCCCACTTTCCAGTAATCATAGTGCAAGTTTCTTAGCTGTTCTGAGCAGAGGTTCCCTTGATAAGCTACAGCAGTTCAAATTGAGGCAATTTCTAAGGGAGAACTCAGGGAGCCCTCTTCACAGCCACCATTTTCCTCCTTGAGTAATATTTTTACATATATCCTCTCCTGCAAGGGAAGTAAAAGAAAAATAAGCATATGGGATTTCATCAAACTTAAAAGTTTTTTCACAGTAAGAGAAACGATCAATAAAACAAAATGGAAGCCTACTAAATGAGAGGAGGTATTTGTCAATGATATATTTGATAAAGGGTTAACATCCAAAATTTATAAAACATTCATTCAACTCAACACCAAAAAAACAAACAACCCAATTTAAAAATGGGCACAGGACATGAAGAGACATTTCTCTAAAGAGGCCAACTGACATACGAAAAAATGTTCACCCTCACTAATCATTAGCGAAATGCAAATAAAAACCACAATGAGATACCACCTCACTCCGGTCAGAATGGCTATCATCAATAAATCAACAAACAACAAGTGCTGGTGAGGCTGCGGGGAAAAGGGAACACTGCTGCACTGTTGGTGGGACTGCAAATTGGTGCAGCCATTATGGGAATCAGTAGGGAGATATATAAAAAAAACTAAAAATGGAACTACCTTATGACCCAGCAATTCCACTCTTAGGTATCTATCCAGAGAAACCCAACACACTAATTCGAAAAAATGTATGCATCCCTATGTTTATTGCAGTGCTATTTACAATAGCCAAGACCTGGGAACAACTGAAATGCCCATTGGTAGATGACTGGATTAAGCAACTGTGGTACATTCACACAATGGATAAAGAAGAATGAAATCTTACCTTTTGCAATGATAAGAATGGACCTAGAGAACATTATGCTAAGTGAAATAAGTCAGTTGCAGAAAGACAAATGCCCTATGATCTCACTTATATGTGGAATCTAAAGAACTGAATAAATGAGCAAAGTAAACAGAAATAGTCTCAGAGATAATACAGGAAAAACTGATGGTTGCTAGATGCAAAAGGGGTGGGATGAGGAAGAAAGAGAAAGGATTGGACAGCATAAATTGGTAACTACAATATCATCACAGGGATATGAGACACTTCGGGGAGTATAATCAATAATGTTGTAAATATTTTGTAGAGTGTCAGATGGGCACACATCTTCTTAGGGAGACCACTTCATGGACAGTGTAGAGGTGTAGATGCTTGACCACTGCACTGTACACCTGAAGCTGAAACTGAATAATATTGTATGTCAACTATAATTTAATATATATATAGTCACAGGATAAGAAGTAGAGTATAAGGAATAGAGTCAATGGAATTGTAATAGATATATATGATGTCAGCGGGAAATAGATTGGGGGAGGGGGTTATCACTTTGTGAGGGGTAAAATGTATAACTTTTGCATTGTTTTATATACCTGAAGCTAATAATAAAAAATAAATAAATTAAGGCCAGCCAAGTGGCACATTCATGAAGAGTTGGCTTGGGACACCAGCTCTGAGCAGCAGAGCCATAGTTCGGATCCCACATTAGGGCCAGTGACGCTGCGCCCTCTACAGCTAAGATGGTGAACAACAGCTCAACCTGGAGCTGGGCTGCTGCAAGTCGCTGGTGATGGAGTAGGCTGCAGTGGAGCTGGCAGCAGCTGGCAGTGCTTTCGTGAGCTGCCATGAGTCGCTGTGAGCGGCCATCCAATGGCCTGCAAGTGACTGCCTCACCCAGGAAGAGTGCAATGATAATACCAACATGGGCCAGTGAAGTGACACCCTCCACGACTAGACTGAAGAACAAAAAGGACAGCAACTTGTCTGTTCCCCTTCCCAGATTCCCCAATACTCTTTCCCTCCCCCAATTCCCCAATAAAATCTTTAAGAAAAAATAAAATAAATAAATATTTATGTTAAATTATAAAACATTGTCATTAAAACTATTTGCAAATTTGACAGGTGAAATTAGAGATTATTATTTTAAATTATATTTATTTATAATACCAATGTGTCTCATTGGTATTATGATTTTCCCTCAAATACTTGTTTTACTAATATATTTATTTTCCTCTCAATGGTCTATTTCCTTTGTCCGGTTGTTTATTTTGATTTCAATGCTTTATTATTTCTTAGTTGATATCAATTTTTTATATAACAAATATACTAACATTTAGTCTCTCAGTTTTGCACAAAATATTTTTATCAGTTCACTGCTTGACATTTTTAGAGATATTTAATATTTAAAGCACTGAAAAATCCCTTTGTGACATAGTTCTATTGCTTCTAATCTTAGACTATACGCCACCGTTTCATTTTCTAATTATCCAATTCTGTTTTTTCCTATATTTTCTATTATTAGATTTTTAAAATTCTTTTTTCTATCTGGATTCAACCAAGTAGATAGAAAGTTCTACTCTCTTGATTATTATGGTAAATAAAGATACTTTCCTCCCTTTTTACTGATCTTAATAATACTACAACTACAATTAATAATAATAATTTTTTACTGATTAATTATAAAAAGCAGACACAGAATTATTTGTAGTTGATAAGATTATATCCCCCCAAAAGGCTAACCTAGTGAGAGGAACAAGCATGTAAACTTATTACAAAAAGTGAATAATTTGAAAAATATATAAGTAGAACCCCATGGGCACCTAAAAGAGGTTATAGTAAATTTGGCCTGGGAGAGTTAAGATTGGCTTTATGAAGATAGAATGGAAATTATTGTTTAATGGTCACTGAGTTTGCATGTGGAGTGATAAAAGTGTTTTGGAAATAGGTAGTGGTGACAGTTGCACAACATTGTAGATGCACTTAAAATTATTAAAATGGGAAAGCTTTATGTTATATACATGAAGTGCGATAAAAAATGTGATGAATTCTTAACTACAAAAACACATTGCCATTAATCCCTCTCAAAATACTTCCCCTCACTTCCAACACACTTGTCCTTTCGTTCTTGCTACTTTTTGAAAAAGTTCTGGAGTCCTCTTTCATGAGTGTCTTTAGTTGTGCTGTCACAGAGCATTGTCATGATGGAGGATGAAATCGTTTGCCCATTTTATGTTAACGCATTATTTGTGATCCATAATTTATGGCACACTTTGAAACACACCTTTTCTCAACCGTAGCTCACATCTGACTGCATGCACCAAACAAGTTGAAACTTGTCACACACTGTTACTAAGTTTCTATGTGCCACTTCTTGTATTGAGAATTCCTGCCTTTCCACTGGATGGCACTCGGCAGCAGCATTCACTGTATTTTGTGATCACAACAGAAAGGCTCCATGTCACACGTTGCTTCTGGCATATGGCAATTTCTGTCAAATAAAAATATTATGGTGTGTCCTCATCCACCTCATTCACTGGATCTGGCACCCTGTGACTTCTGGCTCTTCCCCAAAGTCAAAATTACCATGAAAGGAAAACATTTTTGATTGATCCAGGACATTGAGGCAGCCATAACAGCGCAACTAAACACAGGAAGGAGGACTTCCAGAGCTGCTTCAGAAAGTGGCAAGAACAATGGGATAAGTGTGCTCAAAGGGAGAGGCAATATTTTAAGGTGGATTAATGGCAATGTGTCCTTTACTGTAATAAATTGTTTTTATTTAAACATTCACTGTATTTTTTGAGCACACCTCATATTTAATCACACTTTTTAAAATCAATACTGTAATATTCTCAAAACTGTTGTTGAATTATGCACTTTAAATTGGTGAATTACATGATGTGTGAATTAATGTCTCAATAAAACAGTTTTTCTTTTTGTTTTTAAAGAATGGCTTCACAGAGCTGATTGCATTTGATTCTCAAAAGATGAGAAAGAGATTACCAGATAAAAAAGAGAGGACAGAATTTTTAGGCAAAGCTGTGTTTGGCACTGGGGTTTTCAGAAAAAAAAGCACCCAAAACTTTATCTTCACTACATCTCTGTAAACTGTGGCCACAGCCCAGAACCATTAACCTTCTCTCAAGAACAATTCTTTGAGTTACTCAGACAATCAGTGCTCGAATTAAAAAAAGAGAAAAGAAGACTAGCCTAAATAGTTAATGGGTTTGGAGAAGCTCTGAGGAACAAACTAAAAAGGAGAATCAGCCATCTTGGTTTTCTTATTTCTGACATGGACTCTCATTGACTATAAGTAAGCCATTCTGTTCCTTGATCACTTTATAATAACAAATATCCTAAAGTGCTTATGTTATAAATATCCTAGTAATAACCAAATTAAAGAAGAGTCTAAGCTAAAGACATTCTGGAAATTTTTGAAAAATTGTAACTATTTTATTTATTTATTTTTATTATTAGTTTCAGGTGTACAAAACAACCTAATGATTATGTTACCTGGAAAATGACATTGAAACATCAGCTCTTGTTTTCTTGAAGGAAAGACTTCAATCAACAGACAGAAATTTGTAGAGGTATTGCTCAAGATGGCAGATTAGTTAAATACTATGCCTACTGCATCCCAGGATCACACCAAAATTAAAAATAAATTATAGAAGGGCTGGCTGAGTGGCACGGTGGTTAAGCGCTGGCTTGGGAAGCCAGTGGCCCCGGTTTGGTCCCATATATGAGGGCCAGTGACACTGCCCTCAAAAATAAATAAATAAATAAATAAATAAATAAATAAATAAATAAATAAATAAATGAAAAATCAACCTTAAGATTTATCTGAACACTAGGTAAAGAGAACTACAATAACTAAGGATGTGAAGAAGAGACTGGTAGGAGGTGCAGAGATGTGAAACAGGCTGACCCCAAGCCCACAGAGCGAGGTTGAATACCAGGAGGGAAACCTTAGTGATGAGGTTCCCCCGTGAAGAGGGAGGGGCCCCATAGCCCCACACCAGGCTCCTCAGCCCAGGGGTCCTGTCCGGGGTGGGTGGGCGGGGGGAGGAGGAGTTCCCATGGCATCTGGCAATGAAAAACAGCAAGGACTCTGCATGCTCATTCTGGTGGGGTGGAAGGTGGCTGGAAGCCCAGATGCCCTCATATAGAGCTGGCACATGATCTTGCTGGCTGGCAGGCACCCAACTGGTCTCTGGTAAAGGGGTAGCAGCTCTGGAGGCCCAGGGACATGGGGGAAAGGACTGAGCTGAGTGCCTTTGGCAAGGGATCTGGAGAGACGGGAGCTATTGTTTTCTCTGTGTGGAGCCTGCACACATGTGGCCTGTAAGAGGGCACCATTTTTTCAGAGATATCCGTTCTTCTCCCAAAGGGTCAAGCTGGAGCCCGCATTGGTCTGGTGAAATGCACACATGTGTGCACTGCCTTGGTGAGGACCTGGGTCCATGCCCTTCATACAACTGGTGCTACATCACCTGGGAAGCTCTTTACTGCTGGGCGGTTGGCCCCACCCCACAGGCGTGTGTGCAGATTGAAGTGGGAAGAGGGCCTGCGGCAGCCTGAGACACATTTGCTGGAGGGCGTTAAGCCAAGACCTGCATGGCAGCATAGTGACTGGATTTAGCAGTTTGTTGTTTATTTCCTTCTTTTTCTTTTTTCTGTTTTTTGTTTGTTTTGCTTTTGTTTTGGTTTGTTGGTTTTGTTTTTTGGTGTGTGTGTGTGTGTGTGTGTGTGTGTGTGTGTGTGTGTGTGTTTCTTTGGTTGTTGTTGGTTTTGTTTTTTGTTTTGTTTTGTGGGGTGGTCACCTGCCCAGCACCAGTCCAGGAGGCAGGACTATAGTGAATTTGTAGAAACCACTGACCACACTCTTAGCTCCCTGTAATTCACCCCACCCACCTAGAGCTGTGTTGCCGAGGCACCCAGAGTGCCATGAACAATTATATGTCAATAAGTTGGACAATCTTGAACAAATGGATAAATTCCTAGAAACATCCACCCTATGAAAATTGATCCCATGAAGACGTAGCAAATCTGAACAGACCTATAACTACACTGAATACAATGAAGGCATGGAAGCAATAACCAAAAACCTTTCAACAAAGAAAAGTACAGGACTAGGTAGCTTCACTGGAGAATTCTACCAAACATTTAAAGAAGAATTAATACCAATCCTTTTTAAACTGTTCTAAAGAATAGAAGACAAGGGGATGCTCCCCAAACTCATTCTATGAGGCCAGCATTAGCCAGTCATCAAAACCAGAAAAAACACACAACAAAAAAGCTACATGTCAATATCCCTGATAATACTGATGCAAAAATCCTAAACAAAATACTGGCAAACCAAAGGTAACAGCACATCATTGAAACGATCATGCATTGTGGCAAAATGGGATTTATATCTGGAAACAAGGATAGCACAACATACAAAAATCATTCACTATAATGCACCACATTGTAATGAAGGACAGAAACCATATGGTTATCTCAATTGATGCAGACTCAATACAATCCTTATCAAAATTCCAGTGGCATTTTTGCAGAAATGGAAAAAAAATTCTAAAATTAATATGGAATCTCAAGAGAACCTGAACAGTCAAAACAATCTTGAAAAAGAACAAAGTTGGAAAATTCAGACTCCCTGATTTCAAAATGATACTATAAAACAACAGTAATTAACATGTTGTAGTATTGGCATAAAGATAGATATACAGACCAATGAGATGGGATAGAGAACCCAAAAATAACCGCTTGCACATATGGCCAAATGAATTTCAACAAGGTTGCCAAGACTACACAATGGAGAAAGGACAGTCTCTTCAATAAATGGTGTTGGAAAAACTGGACATCCACATGCAAAAGAATGATGTTGGACCTTTCCCCATATACAAAAATTAACTCAAAATGGATTAAAGACCTAAATATAAGACTTCAATCTATTAAGCTTCTGGAAGAAAACATAGGGGGGAATCTTCAGGACCTTAGATTTAGCAATGCGTTCTTTGATATAATAGTAAAAGCACAGGCAAAAAAGGAAAAAGAAAAAGAAAAATAGACAACTGGGACTACACCAAACTTAAAACTTCTGCTTGTCAAAGGAAACAATCAATAGAATGAAAAGACAACCTGTAGCATGGAAGAAAGTAATTGAAAATCGTGTCTGATAAAAGGTTAATATTCAGGAACTCCTCCAACTCAGCAACAATGACAAAACAAATAACCAGATTAAAAAATGGATAAAGGACTTGAAAAAGAAGCCATACTAATGATAAACAGGTATATGAAAAAAATGCTCACATCACTAATTATTAGTGGAGTGCAAATCAAAAGCACAATGAGATATCTATTACCTCATGCCCATCAGAATGGCAACCATCAAAAGAATGGAAAATAACAAGTGTTGGTGAGAATATGGAAAACTTGTGCATTGTTGGTGGTAATGTAAAATGGTATGTTATCATGGAAAACAGTATGGAGGTTTCTGAAAAAATTAAAAGTAGAATTACCACATGATCTAATAACGCTGCTTTTGGATATATATCCAGAAGAACGGAAATCAGACTATTGAAGAGTATGTGCTCTACCGTTATCATTATTCACAGTAGTCATGATATGGAAACAATCCAAATGCCTATTAATGAAAAAAATGTATATAATACAATGGAATGTGATACAGTTTTAAAACAGAAGGAAATCCTGTCACATGCTACAACACGGATGAACCTTGAGTACATTGTGCTAAGTGAAATAAGGCAGTAGTAAAAGGACAAGTATTGTGTGATTCCACTCATAGGGAGAATCTGAAGTAGTCAAAATCATAGAAACAAAGTAGAAAGGTGGTTTTCAGGGGTTGTGGGGGAGGGGTAAGTAGCTTTTAGTGAGAGTTTTAGTGTTGCAAGATGAAGGTCCTTGAGATCTGTTGCATAACAATGTGAATATTTTAATGTACATTTAAACTGTACATTAAAAATGGTTAAGATGGTAAATGTATGTGTTGTTTACATACCACACTTCCTCTCTCTCTCTCTCTCTCTCTCTCTCTCTCACACACACACACACACACACACACACACACAACCTGTTGCATATTTTTCTCCTTTCATAGCCAGTAAATTTCATTGTGGAAATCAAGAGCATGTCATTTCTTCACCCAACCTAGTGAAATGAAATAGTCTCAGATGATCAGTATCTGTTAATGACTTGAATTCTTAATTTTTTTCCATAATGAATTATATTGTTAAAAAAACCCAACTGTTCTCTGTTAATAAAGCAGCATGTGAATTGGCTTCAAGTGTTAAGTCTTGCCGCACAGATAGTTCCTGCCCTAGTAAGTGTAACGCCAAAGATCGTTTCCATTCTACGCCATAGCTCACCAAATAACTTGCATGAACATTCTTCTTCTACAGCCTGAGTTTCAATGACAACCAGAAGCAAAAATCAAGTGCTTCAATATTTTATAAATGCTGCACAGATGCCAAGAACTTATTCATACTCTGCATATCAATCACTTCAACATATTATAAAGCTAAAGGTGTTCTAAGAGTATATACCTTCAATTCACATTATATGCTATTGACATTGTTTGTATAGCAGTGTCATTTGATAAAGGAATTTTGCCAATAGTCCTTTCTGATTGGCACTAAACATTATTTGTCATTAAATATGGTGATTGCCTTGTTGCTTTATAAATGTTGTGTCATTAGTTTGACTTGTAACATTTTTCTTTATGGGGAGTGCAATGCTGAGTGATACCTTGAAAATCTTAGTGTTCCCTTTTACTTTGTTGATAGAATTCATCAAGTTTGTACTGGAAGGTAGTATTTTGTTCTTGCCCTGGAGAAATGCAGATTGCTATAGCAGAATGGTTGACTGTACTTTGTCTGATAATATAAAATCTTGATGACTCCAACGGCTTAAAACTCTGTGTTAGATAGGATTTTTTTTTTTATAGATGATAGAAATACACCTCAAAATAACCTAAGGAGAGGTAGGAAGGAATACATTGATTCATAACTGAAGAGTTCAGAGAGGGCAGAAAACCTGAGGGATGTTTCATTCAGATGCTTACAGAACATTGTTAAGCCTCTGTCTCTCCCTTGCCACCTCTTGGCTCTGTGTTTGTCTGTTGACTTCATTTTCAGGCAGGGTCTTTACATGTGACAGATGAAAGGTTGCATGATCCTTATGATCCCAGAGGATCAGAACTTTATTCTAGTACTTATATATAGATTTAAAAAACCACACACACAGAAAACTTTAGTTCTTCCAGTTTGGGTCACATGTCCATGTTGGAACCAATCACAGTGGCCAGGAAGACAGATGATTTTGATTATCAGGCATAGACCATGCGCCTACTCCTGCGGCCAGATTCTATTGCCAGAAGTGAAGGAAAGAATATAGGTATAGAACATTTTTCTCCTACTGCACACATATTTGACAGTCTCATAAAAAATAATACCCAAGGGGCAAATAGATTACTGATTCCATAAAATTTAATTATCAGAGATTCATGATTGTAATTTTTAATACCTTCTTTTTTTACTTTATTGTATAAAATCACCACATTCACAAATATTTGAAAAGAAGCTCTTCACTTTAAAAATTATTTTGAGTTGAAGTATTATTACTAATTTTATCCATAACAGATGCCTGATTTTACTAGCTATAAGGTCTAAATCAAATCAAAACCACAATGATGGGCTGGCCGAGTGGCGCAGTGGTTAAGCGCTGGCTTGGGAAGCCAGCGGCCCCGGTTCAGGTCCCACATATGAGGGCCAGTGGCACTGCCCTCAAAAAAAAGAAATCCCACAATGAGATACCACCTCACACCAGTTAGAATTATCAACAAGACAAGTAACAGATGTTGAAGAGGTTGTGGAGAAAAAGGAACCCTCATACATTGCTTGTGGGAATGTAAATTGGTGCATAACCTGCTTACTACCTGTGTGGCCCTCCTCTCAATCTAATTCTTCATGGCTCCACCACATGAAGACCATCTAAGAGTAATTTCTGACCTAGTTCACATGCCTATCTTCCATTTCCAGCTCCCACTGGTGTGCAGGTAAATGTTCAACAATCTGGACAAAAAAAGACCCAATTTGTAGTATCTGCCAGTTTCTGTGGTGTAAATACTCCCCAGGCTGATTTCAAGCTACCAACATGATGTTACTAAACATGAAATTGGGAAGATATGCACATAGCCAGATGTTGCTAGGTGGTGGAAGCCGACTCCAGCATACCACTGCCAGATCCCAAAAGGTGTGAGGCATCTGGTATAGCTGAAAGAGCATCATACCCTAGTTAAAAAAAAATTCTTACAGTCAAATCCAACCTTCACTACTTAACTAGTTGGGTGACCTTCAAAAAGTCACTTAAATAATTGGTGCAGTTGCTATGGAAGACAGTGTGGAGATGCCTCAAAAAATTAAAAATTGAATTACCGTATGACCCAGCATTCTGTCCCTTGTTTATCTACCCCAAAAATCTGAAAACATGTATCCTTAAAGATATATGTACTCCAATGTTCATTGCAACTTTATTTACGGTGGCTAAAACATGGAAACAACCAAAGTGTCCTTTGATAGATGATTGGATAAGAAGTTGTGGTATATATACACAATGGAATACTATTCTGCCACAAGAAAAGATGAAATAGTGCCATTTTCAACAACATGGATGGGTCTTGAGATTATAATGCTAAGCAAAATAAGTCAGAAAAAGTCAAGAACCATACGATTTCACTTATATGTGGTACATAAAACTGAAAACAACAAAGAAACAAGACAAACAAATGAAGAAGCAAAAACTCAAAGACACACACAATAGTTTAGTGCTTACCAGAGGGTAAGGAGGGAGGGGGTAGTAGATGAGGGTAAAGGGGATCAAATATATGGTCATGGAAGGAGAACTGACTCTGAGTGTTGAACACACAATGTGGTATATAGATGATGTATTACAGAATTGTTCTCCTGAAGTCCATGTAACTTTACAACAATTGTCATCCCAATGAACATTAATTAAAAAAAAAGTCACTTAACTTAATGGTCTTGTTTACTCATTTGCAAATTTGAAACAATGCCACATACCTTGCTGGGACAAGAGATTGGAAAGAGTAATAGTTACAAGTAAATATATCACATGATACTTGGCACATTGATTCAAAACGTTTACCTTTCATGGTCATTTTGACTTCGGGGAAGAGTCAGAAGTCACACAGTGCCAGATCTGGTGAATAAGGTGGATGAGGACACACCATAATGTTTTGTTTTTTTTATTAGTTTCAGCTGTCCCCCATAATGTTTTTTTTTCAATACTTTTTTTATTAATTTTTAAAAAAGTTAGTTTCAGGTGTACACCACAATGCATTAGCTATACTCTTTACCCCCCAAAGTGACAACCCCCTCCCCCAGTTCACGACCCCACTCCCGCCCCATATCATACATATCCGCTACAGTTCATTGACTCCCTTACACAGTATACTCCACATTCCGTGACTATCTATATATTCCATTACAGTTGGCATACAATATTATACAACATCAGCTTCAGGTGTACAGTGCAGTGATCAAGCCTCTACTCCATCCATCAAGTAGTCTCCCTAACAAGACTTGTGACCATCTGACACGCCACAAAATTTCTACAACATTATTATATTCCCTGAACTGTGTTTCATATCCCTGTGGCAATATTGTAGTTGTCTATTTATGCTGTCTAATCCCTTCCCTTTTCCCCATCCCCCCTCCCAACTAGCAACCCTCAGTTTTTCCTCTATATCTATGAGTCTGTTTACTTTGATCATTCATTCAGTTTTTCAGATTCCACATATAAGTGAGATCATATGGTACTTGTCTTTCTCCGACTGACTTATTTCACTTAACATAATAGTCTCTTCACAACATTATCAATTACATTCCCAGAATTGCCCCCATATCCCTGCAGCAACATTGTAGTCCAACCTACACTGTACAAAACCTTCCCCCTCTCCCTCATCCCCACTCCCTTCCAGCCAGCAACCATCAGTTTTTCATTTGTATCTGCTTGATATGACTACAATCTTCTTAAATTTACTGAGACTTGTTTTGTGTCCTAACGTGGTCTATCTTGGAAAATGTCCCATGTGTACTTGAGAAGAATGTATATTCTGTTTTTTCAGGGTGAAATGCGCTAAAAATATTAACGAAGTCCAGCTGGTCTAAAGTGTCATTTAAGGCCCCTCTTTCTGTGTTGATTTTCTGTCTAAATGATCTGTCCATTGGTGACAATGGTGTTGAAGTCCCCTACTATGATAGTATTACTGTTGATCTCTGTCTTTATGTCTGTCAAAATCTGTTATATATGTAATTAGGAGTTCCTATGTTGGGTGCATAGATGTTTATTAGGGTAATCGTGCCCTTCGTCTTCTATTGTAGTCATTTTAAAGTCTATTTTGTCCAAAATAAGTATTGGTACTCCAGCTTTTTTTTTTCTCATTTCCATTTGCATGAAATATCTTATTCCATCTTTAAACAGCATATACATGGGTCCTATTTTCTTATCCACTCAGCCACTCTCTGTCTTTTGATTGGAGCATTTAGCCTATTCACATTTAAAATGATTATTGATAGGTGCATATGTATTGCCATTTTGTTATTTGTATTCCTGGTCTCCCTGGGTTAGCTTGTTTACCCCTTTCTTTTGTTTAAAAAAGCCCTTTTAACATTTCTTGCAATGCTGGCTTGGTGGTAATGAATTCCTTAAGCTTATTCTTTTCTGAGAAGCTCTTTATTTCTCCTTCAATTTTAAGTGATAGCCATGCTGGGTAGAGCAATCTTGGTTGTAGGCCTTTATTTTGTGTCACTTTGAATATCTCCTGCCACTCCCTTCTGGCCTGCAGAGTTTCTGTAGACAAGTCAGCTGTTAGTCTAACAGGAGTTCCTTTGTATGTAACCTGCTGCCTTTCTCTTGCTGCCTCTAGGATTCTGTCTCTGTCTTTAACCTTTGCCATTTTAACTATGATGTGCTTGGTGTGGACCTGTTTGGGTTCAGCTTGTTTGGAACCCTCTGCACTTCCTGGGCATGTATGCTGATTTCCTTCACCAGGGTAGGGAAGTTTTCAGTCATTATTTTTTCAAATACATTTTTGACCCCTTGCTTCTTCTCTTCTCCTTCTGGTATTCCTATGATTCGTTGGTGGTTGCGTTTCACCTTGTCCCACAGGGCTCTAAAACTATTTTCATTGTTTTTTATTCTTTGGTCTTTTTGCTGTGCCAACTGGGTGAGTTCTGCTATTTTATCTTCCAAATCACTGATCCACTCCTCTGCTTCATCTACTCTACTGGTGATTCCTTCAAGTGTGTTCTTCATTTCAGTTATTGTATTCTTTACTTCTAACAGGTTGTTTTTTACGGTTTCCCTATCCTTCTTTATGTCCTCGCTAAGTTCCTTAAACATTCTTATCATCAGTGTTCTAAACTCTGTCTCTGAAAGGTTGGATCCCTGTGTTTCATTTAGTTCCATTTCTAGAGGTTTCTTCTGATCTTTTACTTGTGACATGTTTCTTTGTTTCCCCATTCTAGCTGTCGCTCTGGGATTGCTTTGATGTATTAGCTAGATCACCAGGAGAGCCCTGGCTGGATCATGCAGGCACACAGCTCACGGCCCAACACTCCCAGGCAAACTCCCAGTCTCAGCCTGTCCCAATCAGCCACTCGAAGATCAGGCCGAGCAGCCCAACAATCAATCACCAGCCTGGCAACTCTGCAAGCACAGTGCGGAGAGTGGGTACCCGAGGCGGCTTGTGCACTCCCGCGTCTCAGTGAGCAGCCTTTTGGAGCTGGAGCACACCCACCAGGCGTTTCCCTGGCAACGCAGCACAAGCCATGCGGAGGGTGGGGATCCGAGGCAGCTTGCATACTCCCAGATCTCAGTGAGCAGCCTGTTGGAGCCAGAGGGTACCTGCCCAGCGTTTCCCTAGCAACGCAATATAAGCCGGGTGGAGGGTGGGGATCCAAGGCCCCATGCGCACGCACATGCACACACGCACTTCTGCGCCAATTCCACCAGATCAATGAGGTCTTGGACCTGATCCTCCATGGGAGGGCCCAAGCCCGACAAAATGGCACCCTCCCTACACCACTCGCGTGCAGGCTCCACACCATGGGAACCACCATCCAAAAACCTCCAGCCTTTGCACAAAAGGCGCTCAGTTCAGTCCGTCCTGCAGGCTCTTGGGCCCGGCTCCCACAGCCACTCCCTCCACCAGGAACCAGGTAAGTGCTCACCGGTGAGCAAGCCCGTGCGCCAGCCCCACTGATTCTCTAGCTGCTGCTAGCCTCAATGAGCTGGGCAAAGAGAGTCCTCACTAATTTACTGCCAGCTATCTTGGAACTTCTCTTCCCAGCAAAGGAACTCTGGGTTGGTGAGCTTGGTGTGTGGCCGGAGGGTCTCTCCCCCAACCGGAGAAGTCTCCCCAGAGCTGGGGCTTCCCTCACGGGGTTCGCCCTCTCTCATCTCCACCCCTCCTACCAGACTTGACATGGCCTCCTCTTTAAGTTCTTCATTTAGTGGTTCTGTTCATCTAGTGTTCTGGGGACCTCCGGGACATTTTGGTGTGATCCTGGGAGGTAGTTAGCACAGCGTCTGTCTATTCCTCCATTTTCTAATGTTTTTATTTTATATAACTTGCCATTCCAGAAGTGATGTGTGACACTGAGCCTTTGCATTGTGATCACAAAATACAGTGAATGCAGCTGCCAAGTGCCATCCAACAGAAATGCCGGGATCTTCAATATAGGAATTGATATGTCGAAACTTAGTAACAGCATGTGACAAGTATCATCTTGTTCAGTGCAGTCAGTTGGGTGTGAGCTATGGTTGAGAGAATGTGTGTTTTAAAGTGTGCCTTAAATCATTCTCCATCATGACAATGCTCCATGTCACACATTGCTTCTGGTATACAGCAATTTCTGTCAAATAAAAACATTACGGTGTGTCCTTTTCAACCTTATTCACCTGATCTGGCACTGTGAGACTTCTGGCTCTTCCCCAATGTAAAAATTATTCAGGACATCAGGGCAACCACGAAAGTACAACTAAAGACACTCATGAAAGAGGACTTCCAGAACTACTTCAGAAAATGGCAAGAATGATAGGTTAAGTGTGTTTGAAATGAGGGGTAGTATTTTAAGGGGATTAATGTCAATTTGTCTTTTACTGTAATAATTTTTTTAAATTTCAACATTCACTGTATTGTTTAATCACATCTCATATGTCCTAGGATTGATTTCAAGCACTTAGCAGAATAAGTGTGGCCTAATAAAAATATACAATAGTGTAAGCTACTATTATTTTTATCATAAAAGTCAATATTAACAATGGACACTCATTGATATCTACTATGCATCATGTCTTTTGTTTAATCTATTGGTTGGACCATCATTTTAAAGAAAGGAAGCATGCCAAATATAAAAAAAACCCTCTAATATGTCAAGAACCCTATTTTTAAAAAAACAAATTCATTGTAGCAAAATATATTTCCATTCTTTTAGTTCCTCATACACATCAGATTAAAAGAGCAAACATTGTAATGAAATCAAAACGATTAGTGTAACAAAGGAAGATTTTGAACCCCCATGGCCCACTCTTGCCTGTGAAATGTTCTCTGCCTCACAGACATGTCCACTCCTACTTCATCTGTGTAACTATGCTTAATTCTTAGATTTTATAAGACATATGAGAGCTAATGGTTAGGAAATGGAATGCTTTGATGTAAATATTATGATATGGTCAGTTTGTTCCATTTCAGAAGTGGTGGTATGGGGTAGCATTTGAATTTCAGCCTTTATTTTTCCTAGTAACTAATGTGAGAAATGAGTATTCCCCCAGCATTGCCAGCCTTCACCCTTAAATGTAATCTCATTTCTGACCCTTAGTCCAAATATTTAGTTAGTGATAGCTTTATTGTGGGCAATTTGATGTTAAATCCTGCAATTAAACTTTTGTTTTCCAGTTAGATAACTAGATTTAGACCCTGGCTTAAATTTGTGGCTTTATTGCTTTTGAGTTAGGATGTACCTTGTGTAACGACTGTCACCATAAAATACCAATGTTTTGAATCACTTTGGTTTGGAAGAATTGCCCTGCCCTGTCAGTAAAATAGTAGACAATATTCGGGGAAACATGACATAATTCCTTAAATTTTCATCTCATAAAATAGAAGAAATAATCCTTATTGATATAATTAATGAAAAAATATAAAATAAATCAAAGGCAATTTCAAAATTAAGGAATGAATCGGGAGTCAGAGATGGAGTTAAAGTAAGGGCAAGGTAACTCGCAGAGGTGGAACTTGCAGATGGGGTTCAGGCGATGAGTGGACCTGGTGGGAGTTGTGTTAATTCCTAAGAATGTTTGGAAGAACCAAGCCATTCTCATTGTCTTTTTGTCTCTCTGTTTCTCTTTTTCTGTCTGTCTCTCCCCTTCTCGCTCTCCATCTTCTCTCTTGTTGGAGGGGCATATGGATTAGATGTAAATGTCAAAATGTAGCCTAAAAAATATCTGCATCAATATTTCATGTAGATTGTAAAAACTGTCCTGAAGTTATTTGTTTGCTTTTTTTACTTACATCCAACTCTTTTCCACCCCTATAATGTCTGACATTTCTTACAGTATATTCCTACTGGGTTGTCGGAAAAGTCATGAGGCATTTTTGCAACGAAAAACATAGAAAAAATATGTCATGACTTTTCCGACAACCCAATAGTTCCCTACCCTCAATATAATACAATTCTTTTTTCTTTTTTAACATTGGAAGGTAATTCTGAATTCACCTCTCTTATTTTTTTTTAGGCTTTTAGCTGCCATGGACAAAATTTCACATGTAACACACTGTGGGTTAAGAGCTCAGGTCTCCTTACATTTGGGAGTCTGAAAAGGAACTCAAGGGGGCTCTCACTGGTCAAATATGGGACAATTTGGGCACTCAAAAGAATTATTGAAATTGTTTGAGAGACATTAAATAAAATTCTTTGGGTTTATAGGAAATAGAGAGAAGGAATCTTATCCATCATCACTGGCATTAGTGCAAAAATACCCTACTCTAAAAACTGAGAATTAAGGCAAAAGAATCTTGCTTTTCTTATGTGAGCTGTTTTTCAGGGAAGCCAAAGAACTCAAATTGAAGAAAGTGAGTTTTCTTAACAGTATCGTTCTAGCTAATAAGTGTGGAAAAATTAGAAAATCTCCAGATTTTAAACTTCGAATGAATTTATCTATTTAGGTAACAATTATTAATAGATGCTAGACTAATTTCATATATTCACAAGGTGCCCAAATATCACCATAGATTAATTCCTGGCTATAAGATGAAATTGTATCTACAATGGGGAAGTCAGCCTGCCACCACCTAAACCTACTTAGCTTCAATAAGTGAGACCATTCACCATTGTATGCCTTCTGATGTAATGCAATATGAAGTATTTTTGTCCAAAATGTTGAACCAGAGTCTAAAGAGTCTTCATATTTAATTCCTAATTTACAGGAAACCTAGAGATAAAGTAACAAATTAAATAACACCACGAGGAAGCAATAAGAAAAATCCAGGAGATGGGATATTCTGCAGAACAACTGCCCCATTTTTTTCAACAAATCAATATCAAGAAAATAAAGGGAGTTGGGAGATGACTGTCCTAGATTAAAATAGTAGTTGCCAGTGGCTGGGGGTGAGGGAATGAGGAATTGTTTAATGGGTATAATGTTTCAGTTATGCTAGATGAATAAGTTCTAGAAAACTTCTGTACAACATCATGCCTTTAGGTAACAATACTGTATTGTGCACAAATTGCTAAGAGAGTAGACCTCATATTGAATATCGTTACCACAAAAACAAAAAGAAACAAAAAAATGAAACACAAACAAAAATAAAGCAGCTCAAGAAAACTTTTGGAGGCGATGAATATGTTTATTACCTTGATTGTGGTGACAGTTTCATAGGTGTAGGCATATGTCCACACTCATCAAATTGTATATATTAAATATGTGCAGCTTTTTGTATATCAGTTATACCTCAAAAAGCTGTTTTAAAAAAAGAGAGACAGACATAACATCCAACTATTGGAATGTGTGATCATTTATTGGACCCTGTTTTTTTTTTTTTTTCCTCTATCTCTCTAAAGTGTTATCTTTTATATTATAAAAGATTTTGGTGGGGACAAAATTGGGGAATTTTGAATATGAACAGGGTATTAGATGAAATTAAGGCATTGCTATAAATCTTGTTGGAAAAATAATGGCATTGTCCTTACGTAAGAAATGCCTTTTTTTAAAAAAAGAGAGAGCCATACATACACATTTGGAGGTAAAATATAATTTATCTGACATTTATTTTAAAATACTTCGGCCAAAACAAAATAGAAAAAATATAATAAAATGTGAATCATTGTTGAAACCAGATGATAGGTATCCAAGGGTTCATGATATTATTCAATTCTACTTACTAATATAAATGTTTGAAAATGTTCAAAATTAAAAAGTGAAAAAAAAAACTGTGAGGGTCCAGAATTCCAATGGTACAAAGAAATGGATGAAGTCACTTTCATCTTTTCTCTAGGTGAGTTGAAATCCATAAGAGTGTTAAATCTGGTAGAATTCCCAATGAAACTGCTGTGCTATATAGGTACCTATAATCTTTTGTGTAACTGGTATGCTTGGGCTTCATGAATTGGTGACAAAAAATAAAATGTCATACTTCTGTTTTTATTTTTAAATAAAAATAATATATATACATGTTAAAGCAAGCCCAATTACAATAAGATGGTATTACATGGAGAATGTTTTGCCCTACCCGTTCCATCCAAAGAGTTAATCATTTCTGGTTTAGGTCTGTAGGTGGTATACCACAAATTCAAGTTTATACTTCTACTTATTGATCATGCTGACATTAGACAAATCTATTGAGTCACTGTTGGGAAAGAGGAGGCATCTAGGTCACTTCCAGCTTCTCTAGTCCACTGTGAGATTTGTTCCTTACATTATTACTTTTAGTTGATTTTTTTTTTAAAGATTTTATTGGGGAATTGGGGGAGGGGAACAGTGTTGGGGAATCAGGGAAGGGGAACAGACAAATTGCTGTCCTTTTGTTCTTCAGTCTAGTTGCAGAGGTCGTTGCTTCAGTGGCCCATGTTGGTATCGTCATTGTGCTCTTCCCGGATGAGGCAGATCGGTCGCCGGCCCCTGGGCGGCCATTCACCGTGGCTATTGGTAGCTCATGCTGGCTGCCGGCTGCTCATGCTGGCTGCTGGCCACTCACTGTAGCCTATGGGGCTGCAGCCTACACCGTCGCCAGGACTCATGCAGTCCAGCTCCAGGTGGAGCTGTTGTTAGCTGTAGAAGGCAGTGTCACTGGCCCGCATATGTGGGATCCGAACTGGAGCCGCTGGCATCCCAAACCAGTTCTTAACCAATGTGCCACTTGGCCGACCCAGTTGATTATTTTTTATTACCTTTTATTACCTTAGATAATATACTCAAACCTCTATTTTGTGTTAGATTGCCTGTAGTTAGTGCATCTTTATTGTCAGCATGTACGATAAATAGTAATACTCCTTCTCTACTTCTCCTTTCCTTTTAATACTTGTCTGCCAACCAAACCAAAGAAATGACAGAAATGATATTTCCTTTTTCTTTTTTAAGACTTTTATTGGGGAATTGAGGGAGGGGAACAGCGTTGGGGCATTGGGGAAGGGGAACAGACAAGTTGCTGTCCTTTTGTTCTTCAGTCTAGTTGTGGAGGACGTTGCTTCACTGGCCCATGTTGGTATCGTCATTGAGCTCTTCCCAGGTGAGGCAGATTGGTCGCCGGCCTCTGGACAGCAACTCACCGGGGCTCTTGGCAGCTCAGTCCCACTGCCAGCCACTCATGCTGGCTGCTGGCCACTCACTGTAGCCTATGGTAGCCCATTGCAGCAGGGGCTGCAGCCTACACCATCGCCAGGACTCACGCAGTCCAGCTCCAGGTGGAGCTATTGTCTTAGCTGTAGAGGGCAGTGTCACTGGCCTTCATATGTGGGATCCGAACCGGGCTGCTGGCATCCCACGCCAGCTCTTAACCAATGTGCCACTCAGCCAGCCCAGAAATGATATTTTTAAAGACTAAATTAATAAAAATTTTAGGATACAAGGAAGAGTATCAACAACAGATGAGAAATATTGAATACTCTCTGAAAGTCAGAAAACAGTGTCAGCCCTGTAGGTATGGGGAAGGGGCAGCATAATGTGGCAGAAGACTGGATACCCTGGAGAGTAGGAGAGCTGTGAGGTTATGCCTTTGCTCTTCTCCACATTGCTCTGGGTGGGCTGTTACCCATTTTGTTGTCACTAAAGGCCCCTGGTATAAATCAGAGGTGGCAGTGGCTATCAGAATCATTTGTTCCATATGTGAAAGGAAACAACTTTAGTAACAGTTTCAATCTCCCTAGGTCTCACAGAAAGTCTGTAGAAGCAACTACTACTAGCATGTGCCCACCTTGCCCAGGGGCTCAGCCTACTTCTGATGTGGCAGTGAGGGTGTTGGGCCACAGTGTGAGTGTCATGTGTATCCTGGCCTTGTTCCTCTGCTGGAAACCTTTCAAGGTAAGTGGGGTATGAGGGGGAATCCAGGCTGCCCAGCTTCTGGCCTTGGCCCTCTCTGATGCCATTCCCTACCCAGGTCCTGCTGGAAGCCCTATATTTATCACTATCCAAGTAGCTGCACCTCAATGTACATGACACACTGGGAGAAAGACTGGCTGTGACAACTGTGAGCAAGCCTGTGCCCTGTGTCTGACTCCCACATAGTTTTGCATCATTTCTGGCAAAGGAGGAAACCTACAAGATCAAGAGGCTTCCCAGGATCTTGAGAGTGAGTTCAGGGCATGGGTTCCCAGAGCATACTCTCTCATTTCCCTTCTCCTAACCAACATATGTCTTCCTAGAGGTTCCTTTCTTTTCAAAATCCTCAAATGTCCCCCATTCCTGAGCACATAAGGCACTTTGGATGGTGTTCATGGCCCTGAAGACACAGCCCTGATTCTCCTCCATCACTCCCTGTTACACCTGCAACCTCCTAATACTTGATTGGTCTCATTCTCATGCTGTTCTCTCCTTAAAGCCCAGTGCCCTCTCCTGCCTGGGCTCTAAGCACTCTGGATATGTCTGTCTCAGCCTGTAGCCAAGTGTGGATTATGTCTGCCCCCCAGGCTGGTGCAATGTTGGAGTCATCTCTGACTTCCACAACGTTCCAGTCTCAATTCTTACTTATCAACAGCATTTGAGAATTTAATAACCCCTCCTGCTTCAGACCCTTTAACTTATCTTCTGGGGAGCCTGTTTTACTGGGTATTCTATTAAAGACCATTTTAGAGACATAAGATTGGAGGCATGCAAGTACAATGATTTCCTATAAGCAGACTCCCTGGGTCAGTTGGCTTGGAGGACACTGAGTTGATGGATCTGACTGCTGAACTCCATATTAATAGTGGAGTAATTTAGTTAGGAAAAGACCTACCTAAGTGATTCTGACCTGGGTCAAGCCCCACTCTTCTGCATCTCTTGATGAAGGCCTATTTATCTGTAGAGCATATATTTTTGTCTGAAATTAAGAAAATACACTTTGCTGTTCCTGCTTTTCATATGGACCATGGCCATTGTCAGGTTTTATGCAGTAGAAGGTATCTTGATTGAAAGCTACAGTGTCCAATTCAGTAGCCACCAGCCTTATGTGGCTGTTAGGCACTTGAAATGTGGCTAGCTCAAATGAAGGTGTGATGTAAGTGTAAAATGCATGCCAGATTTCAAAGACAGTATAAAAAACATCTCAGAATGTAAAATATCTCATTAATAATGTTTATATTGATTATATGTTAAAATGATAATATGTTGGGTTAAATAAAATTATTAAAATTAATTTCATCTGTTTTTACTTTTCTAATTCAGCTATAAGAAAAATGAAATTATATTTCTATTTTTAATACATCTCGGTCCAGGCACAGTTAAGTTTGGCATTCTGTACTGAGGCCATACCCAGAGAGGATTTGGGAAAGATTTGGTAAAAGGTTTCTTGTCTCTAGAGAGCAAACACCTCTTTCTTTCCCTGGGGTGGATGAGTAGAAGAGACATAGTGACTGGGCCCTCCTGGAACAAGGAGACCTTGATAAGGTAGGTCACATTGTTGAAGTTGGTCACCCTTCCTGAATGACTTGTCTTTAGAAAATTCCCATCACACATTCTCCTTTTCACCATGTGTTATCTCACCTCCAGCAGGACTTTCGATGACTCCTCTGAGGGACATCCTGAGGTTGAAGATTATGAGTATACTGAGATCTGAGCTGGCAATTGTGTTCATGTGAGATCATCTGATTTAGTTTATTCATGATTTCTTTTAAATTCTTGAATCAGTCATTGTTGCTCTGTGTGCCTCAGGGCACAATAAATAAATGATTTTTCAGAACAGAACCATAATGAAATGATAAAGAACATACTTAAGTGCTCTGTGCAAATCACAAAGCTTGTTTCTACATTATTATATATGTTGGTGGATTTATAACTATACATATATAACCTACTGCTGTTTCCTCTCTGGATTATACCTGTTTCTAGATTCCCATTGTTAAGAGAAGGATAGCCTGAAGGCAACTGTGATAAAAATGAAAGGAGTCATAAGTAGTGAGGTGAATAAAAGCAAGTGGGAATTAGCTGACAAGAGATGGAAGAGAATGGGGAAAAAATGGAATAAAAATATGGTGATGATATTTAATAGCTTTTGGGAATTAACAATGTATTAGCCACATATGAAAGATTTTTAATGTTGATATTATTTCTCTTAGTTCTCCTAATGACCCTTGAGGAAGGTGCTAAAATCATCTCATTTTACAGATGAGCAAACTGGGATAGAGAGAGTTTAAGTAATCCACCAAATTTATACCAATGATAAGTGGCTGGATCAGGATTTGAACACAGTTCTGACTCATGCCTTTAGTTACTGTATTGTACTGCCCATGAGTAGAATTAGGATGGTGTATGTAAGTAGTAAAGAGAAAGGCATGCCAAAAGATCGAAGGAGAACTGACTCTCGATGGTGAACATGCAATGTAATATATAGGTGATGTATTATAGAAATGTACACTTGAAACCTGTATAATTTTACTAAACAATGTTAACTTCCAAAATTTAATAAAAATTAAAAAAAAAGAAAATAGAAGGAATAAAATAAAGGTACCCTAGAAATGTGAGTAGCATAGAAGAAGATAGAAGAGGAAAGCTTGACTTGAAAGAGAATATTAAATAATTGAAAGGAAACAAATTACAGTTTCATTCTTTTCTTTACAGACCTGGAAGATTCTTATTCATATTTCTCCACAAAATTTCTATTTAAGCTTAAGTTCCCTATATAGTTTAGGGAGTTCTGTTCTGAGACAATTTATGTGGTGCCACTTTTCCCAGTGCAGGAATTTGTGAAGAAGGATCTGAAGCCTTTGTCAGAAGTGACAACATAGATTCTATAACGAAATGTTCTGCGGAGCTGGGGAAAGGCACCTTTAGAGCGTATGAGGGCTTTTCCCATGGAGAGACAGTGAACCCATGGTCTGCATAAATACAAAAGGTACATTTGAGCTTAACTCCAAGCTGGGCCCTGAGATGCTGTCTTGCTTTTCTTGCCTACAGTTCCTCACTGCTGTCCCCAAGAAAGAAGACACCAACCAAGAAAAACTCCTGGTGGCCAACTGGGCTCAAATTTAAAAGCCTAGCAGCCATTGCTGAACAGTGGTCTCTCATGCAAGCCATGTTTCAGGGAGAAGCCTGCACGAAGCTGCTTGCCACCCATACTGAACTGCCTGCCTCCTGCACTGAATTACCTGTCTGCCTGCACTGTGTTCCTGCTGGCTAGTCAATGCTTATAAAGGAGTTCCTGGAATCATATTTCAACGATTAGGACTGAGACTTTCCCTGTCCAATAGCAGCTGTGCAGTTATACCCTCATTAGCATCTTCACGGATCATTCAGAGTAGCCTTACTCTGATCAATCAGGACAGTGCTTTTTGGACCAATCAAACAGTGAGGCTTTGGCGTCCTCATTTGCATGAGGATGGGCCAATCAGGGATTGGGGCAGGGATTTTTCTTTATATAGGTCAACTCCCCTCATACTCCAAGAATGCACTTTCCCTTTCCATCAAAGGTTGAAGACTGCATTTTCCTGGCTACATTGAAGATGTCTCATCAGACCAGAGTAGGGTAAATTGGAGCAGAGCAGGCCAAGTAAATCAGATGGGACTGGACCAGGGCAGAGCTGTCTAGCCAGAGAGCTGCCTTCTCTCAGGTTGCCTCACCCAAAGGCTGCCTCACAGCTGTGCAGTTCCACAGCTGTGTTGTCTCATAATTGACCTGTAATGGTATTCAGCTGTTCCACAGTCATCCAGTATCACAGTTGAATTATTTGCACTGAATAAATTTTCCTTCCTTACCACACCCTAAATTAGGGATTCCTGTTGGCATTGAATTTACAAACAAAGGATTTTGAGATTATTTCTTTTTTTAATTAAAGTTATTGGGCGTGACAATGGTTAGTAAAATTACATAAGTTTCAAGTGTACAGTTCTATAATACATCATCCATATATCATATTGTATGCTCACAACCCAGAGTCAGTTGTCTTTTTATCACCATATATTTGACCCCCTTTACCCTTTTCTACCATCATCTTTGCCCCCTTACACTCTGCCACTAAACTGTTGTCTGCATCTGTGAGTTTTTGTTTCTTTGTCTTGTTCCTTTATGGCTTTAAGTTTTATATCCCACATGAGTGAAGTCATATGGTTCTCAACTTTTTCTGTCTGACTTATTTCACTTAGCATAATAATCTCAAGATCCATCCATGTTGTCACAAATGGCAGTATGCTATCTTTTCTTATGGCAGAGTAGTATTCCATTGTGCATATATACCACATCTTCTTTATCCGATCATCTATTGAAGGACACTTTGGTTGTTTCCATGTCTTGGTGACTGTAAATAAAGCTGCAATTATTTCTAGCTTGGGGCACTAATGTGTCACCATAAACAAACAAACAAACAAAAAAGGGAAGTTCTGTCTCAAAAACAAAATGTTGAGTAAAAAAAACTAAAGGAAGTTGTAGGATATAAGTTATATGAAACTATGCATATAGTTTTAAAGCCTATAAAAAATACCTATATATATATAGTTACATACATATGTGGTAAAATTCTAACATCATGCATGGGAATGATTAACACCAAATTCAGAGTAGTAAATGTCTCAAGTAGTGGGGTAAGAAGGGGAACTAGATTGGAGATGGTAATCAGGAAACTTTATTTTTATTTTATTTTTTAAACTAGGCAGTGAGTGCATGGGTGTTCAATACGCCATTCGCTAAACTTTACAGAAAGTTCGAAATTTACTGAAAAATTACAAGAAATAAGGAAGGAAAGAAGAAAGAAAGGAGGGAGAGAGGAAGGAAAACCTCCAAGGAAGGGGAGATGGAGAGAAGGATTACTAATTTTTGAAATTTCAAGTGTGGAAAGCATGAAGTTGGAAAAATGAAATTAAACAAAGCAATAAATGAGTCATTTAGGCAGGAAGAGAGAGAAAAACTCAAGGTTATTCTATATGGCAAAATTTCTTGGGGAGTCAGAAGGAAAGACCCTCATGATGAGATTTATAGTTTTGTGCAGTTATGAATTCCCCTGAGTGTGCACCAGCTGTATCCCCAAATATGAGTTATCTTCATGAGGACATAGATTTATTTTGGCCTGTCCAGAGAGATGGATTTCCATGAAACCACTCTCTGGTCTAATGAAATGAGTGAGCAAATACTTCAGAGCTTTACAAAGACTTTAGGGGTCACAAAAATGATCCAGGTAACTAGTATGAACATCAATATGGGAAACAATGTAAGCTTTTTCCTTCAAATGTAAAATACATGGTATGAATCTTATGATAGGTAAATACAACAGAAGAAAGTTCATGCAGAATCTCTCCTGACTGACATTCCAAGTTCTTTTCAACTCTCATCTCCTTATAGTTCAGAATTTATCAAAAATTCTTTGTATAGAAGGGGAAAAATCTGAGACTAAGAACTTTCCTGTTTTCTCTAGAAAATCAAACTCAAATTGGTTGGAGATTACAATAATCATTCTATTCATGGAGAACATTATTGTCTCCACTCAATAGATGAGGAACCTGAAGTTCAAAGAGGATAAGTAAAGTACTCAATGTCATGTGAATGGTAAACCAGTAATCTGAGATTTAATCCCACATCTGTATGATTTCTAAACCAGATCCTAACTTCAACATGCTTTCTCTCATGTCATCATGACAGCCCATATCCCAATTAGATTCTCATCCCTTGCCCCTGAGTGAACTGCAGAGTGGAAGTCCCTTTCCCCTTATTCTACCAGAGTGAGTAGAACAAGAGTGTCAACATATTGACATTGAAAACATTATATTCACTTCTGCCTTAAATGAACAATGTTATAGCCAACAGTAGTGTGTCAGTGTTTACTTTTAAAAGATTGTCAGCCTTTGCATTCTTTTTCCACCATCTTTTCCCTACCAGTTGAGCAGTCCTTGGCCATGCACCTATCTTTGAAGCCCAAGTATTACTTGGTTACACAAAATAAAGACACTTATTTAACTTACTGTCACATTTTAAGTGACTTGAACCTTCTACTCATTCAAGTAGGAACTTCACAATTCTCCAGTGCACTCCCTCCAAACAAAATGTCCTTCTAGCTCTTTCTGATTCTCCACAAATCAGTGCCTCATGTGTATCTATGAACCAGTCTGTTGGCCTTATTGTGTTTGCCTCTTTCATCCCTCTCTGCATTGGTTCATGCCTGCTGACAAGCAATGTTTACAAAGCTTCTTTAGGAGTACCATGGTGGCTTCCATAGCTTTATTTTACACTCCAGGTAATGTTGCCAACAGAAACTGTTGCCTCCTAATGTTAACAATCTAGTGATCCTCAGAGTGCCACAATAGTGCTAGATTTCATATAGAGGTCAAAAGAATACCCTCTAAAACTCTATGCTACACTTACTTACTTTTACAGTGTCCTCTTGTGGCAGCATTTTTGTGTGTGTGTGTGCCATAGTTCACAATATCTGAGGTAGGTCGGCTTCAGCCAGCCAAAATTCCTTATTGTATATTATTAAATCATGCAGTCATAGAACCTAGAGTTAAAGGGGAATGCAAAGATCTTTATGTTAATCTTGTATATGTTGCCAAATTCCTCTTTACAATATATCAGTGGTTTTCAAACCTTAATATAATATGTATCAGAATCACCTGATGGGCTTGTGAAAGCACAAGTGTTTCTTGCAGTATGCATCCATTGACAACAAATTCTCTTAGCTTTTTTTATCTGAATATACTTCGTTTTACCTTCATTCCTGAAGGATATTTTTGCTGGAAATAGACTTGACAGTTGTTTTTCTTAAGCATTTACTGACCTCCATTATTTCCAGTAAATCAGCTGTAATTTGAGTCATTGCTCACTTTTTATATATGTCAGTTTTCTCTGTCTACTTTCAAGATGTTCTCTTTATCTTTAGTTTTCAGCAGTTTGACTATAATTTGCTTAGGAGTATTGTTTATTTGATCTGATTGTTTTAGCACTCAATTGCCTTGGTTGAACTTAAAATGAAAACCTTGTTCCTTGGGAAGAAGCTCAAGTCTCAGGTCAGTTCTTTATCCTTTGCTAAGAAGCTTGGAATCTCCTTTGCATGGTTTGGGGACACCCAGAAATTTGGTTAAAGATTGTACACAGCATTTGGGGATACCCCTTGCTATCTGACTAATTTCTAGGATTTTCCTCTCATTTTACAGTGACTATCTTTTCTGGCTATTCAAGTCTGAAAGATGGAAGATTTTCTATTGGAACTTTAGATGCCCTGTGTAGCACAAACTAGAATTTTTCTCAGGTTCAAAACCATGAAAACAGGAAACACACCTAATCTGTTCTTTTTCTAAATGTCAACCCCTCCCCAGAGCCTGCTTTAGTTTCTCTTCCATAGCTTTGGATACTTCCCCCCATCCCAGGTTTTATAGTTGTAATCTGTGGGAGGATTAGCCCTATGTAAACTTACTTAGCTATACTGGAAGTAGAACCTCCTTTAGTAATTTGAAAGATATACATCCTATTCTTTTTAGTTGTAACTTGAAAAATATTAATGTACACCTATAGATTTTTATTTAGCCATTACATCTAAAGTTAGTATCTAAAGCTTGCCAAAACCATAACAAACAACAAATACCAAGAACCTTAGCAGGATTTATTTCATCATTATTTATGTTGAGATCATCTAGGATTCTAATTTCAAACTATTAACTCTTTTATGTTTAGGCTTCTTTAGTTTCTTTGCTTGCCCTTGTCTTCTCTGAATTCATTTCTCTCTTTTTTGTAGTATATATTCTAATATTGTTTTCAGAATATGATGTTGCTAATCTTTTTTATTTAGTCTTAATTTTTAATTAAAATTATATATATATGGTTTAATTAAAAATTATACACACACACACACACACACACACTAGGGGTGCCAAAAAATGTACACAAATGGACGCTTTGGTCAATGTTGCTCTAGCAGTAGTTTGTCGTAATCAGGAGTATCTGAACACTGATGGCAACCCCTTTGAGCACCTCTTGTAATTGCAGAAGTCAAATGTGACTTGTATTCATCTTTTGTTATCAGTATATACTGAGTATTACAATTTTAACAAAGCTTTCCTTTATTAAAATGTGTATACTAGTTTTTGGCACCCTCTGTATACACATTACCACAAATTAGTGGCTTAAATTAACACAAATTTATCACCTTACATTTTGGAGGTCAGAAATAAAAATCAGTCTCATTGGGGTAAAGTCAAGGTATTAACAGGGCTGCTTCCTTTTTGAGGCTCTAGAGGAGAATCTGTTTCCTTGTGTTTTCCAGCTTCTGGAGACCACCTGCATTCCTTGGCTCATGGCTCCTTCCTCCATTTTCCAAACCAAGAATGTAACATCTTGAAACCTTTCTCTGACTCGTTGATCTTTGCTGTAGTTGCACACTTCTTTCTCACACTAATCCTCCTGTCTTCCTCATAAAGATCCTTCTGATTACATTGGATTCACTTGGATAATCTCCTATGTTAAGACCCTTAATTTATCTACAAGTCCCTTTGCCATGTAAATTAACATTGTCACAGGTTCCAAGGATTAGGATGCGGACAAGGAGGGGGTGGGTGGGGTTTTGATAGGCATTTTGCCTACCACATCAGGATCATATAAGTATATTTAAAGGTGAATTATGTGGTATACTATGATTAATTTTTCTTATATAATTTTTGCTGGTGTTGATAATCATCATTTGTTGTTTACTTAATTTTCTATGTACTTACACAAATTCCTTTCTATATTCTATGTTAAAATAATAAAATCTAATATGTCAACACATTGAGTTTCTGTGTTGCTTAATTTTGTGTCCACTTGGCTGGGCCACACTATCCAGATATTTGGTCAAACATTATTCCAGATTTTTTTTGGAGATATTGTTTTATTTACATATTAACATTTAAATCAGTAGAACTTGCTAAAAGAAGATTACTCTCCATAATGTGGCTGATTCTCATCCAATTATCATATTTTGCAGTGTATAATGTGCACTTGCCCAAATTGGTGAGGGAAAAATAAGGATGCGCATTATACATGGGTAGTACTAATTCCATATCTACACAAAGGATTTTAATTATTTTATTTATGCTTATGAGTTAAAAGTGTCACTCTAGAAATCAATAACAATATCCTATACAAAATAATACCCTGGAATATGATAATCGGTTTCATTGAACTTATGATGAACTTGTAACGACAAAAAGTTCTTGGCCTTCTATGATGCGTAAATATCATAAATTTGTTACTGGTATGTAAAATTTTTTGTACCTTGTATCTGTTCCTGTGTTTTGAAATTATTTATTACACAAAATTTCTTGTACCACAATATATTAAGAAATAAATGCAAAAATTCCTTGATAATTCAAAAAAAGTACGTAAATGTGAACAAATAAAAATTTTAATTAAAAAATTAAAATGAACGTTTTTTTTCTCTAAAAGTTTGGGCCAAAAATGTTGATACACATTATACATGCGAGCACATTATACACGGCAGAGTACGGTAGTTGAAAGTCTTACTGAAAAAAAGACTGACTTTCCCTGAAGAATTGGGAATTATCCCAGAGTGAAACTGCAACTCTTCTGTGGGTCTCCAGCCTGATAGCCTACCCTGCAGATTTTGGACCTTCCAAGCCTCCACAATCTCATGAGCCAATTCCTTAAAATCACTCTCTGTCTCTCCCTCACCCCATCCCATGGTGGTTATGTTTCTCTGGAGAACCCCAACTAATACAGATTTCAGCACTGAGAGCAGTTCTAGAGAAACGGGATCTTAAGGATGAGTTTTCTGAGTTGGTTCTGGGGTTTCTGGAATTAGTTCTCTGATATGACTAGATTTAAGACAGTAATGACTCTATTTCCAGTAATAAACAATGGTGTCCTTATAAGAAGAGGAGATCAGGACTCAGGCAGGAACAGAGGGAAAACCAAGTGAAGAATAAGGGAGAATATGGTTATCTACAAGCCGAGAGGCCTCAGAAGAAACCAACCTGTCAGTACTTTGATATTGGACTTCTAGCCTCTAGAATTATAAGAAAATAAGTTTCTGGTAAGCTACCTATCAATTAAGCCTTTACAGCAATTATATAGTATAATTTCTTAGTTCCTCAATTTTTGTCTATTCTTATTTAATTGATATCGTAGTCTGTCTTATCCCTCTGAGAATATTATCTTGAGTTAAAAAATATTTTTCCCTTTTAACTATTTGGGAGGGTGCCTTATTTACTGAGTTCAGTGCTGTTTCTTGTAATGAATTTCCACAATATTAGGTGCTTCTTGCTGCGTGCTCATCTCATATGAGAGTTTCCCTATTCTATTTTCCATGGATGCTATTTATTTATTTATTTATTTATTTATTTATTTTTTAATTAGTTTCAAGTGTACAACACAGTGCAATAGTTATACATTTTACCCTTAAAAGTGACAACCCCCCACCCCCAATACACCACCCCACTCCTCCCCATATCATATATATCTATTACTCTTCCTCTGACTCTCTTCCACAGTATAATCCACATCCCGTGACTATCTATATATATTCAATTACAGTAGGTATACCACCTCCGCTTTAGTAATACAGTGCAGTGATCAAACCTCTACTCCATCCATGAAATGGTCTCCCTAACAAGACCTATGATCATCTGACATTCCACAGAATATTTACAACATTATTAATTATATTCCCCAACTGTTTTTCCTATCCCAGTAGCAATATTGTAGTTGCCTATTTTTGCTGTCTAATCCCTTCCCCTTCTCCCTCCTCCCCATTCCTCTCCCAATTAGCAACCCTGATTTTTCCTCTATATCTATGACACAGTTTCTGTTTACTTTGCTCATTCATACAGTTTTTCAGATTCCACATATGAGTGAGATCATATGGTATTTGTCCTTCTCTGACTGACTTATTTCACTCAACATTATAGTCTCTAGGTCCATCCATATCATTGCAAATGGCACGATTTCATTCTTCTTTATAGCGGAGTAATACTCCATTGTATAAATATACCACAGTTTCTTAATCCAGTCATCTACTGATGGGCATTTTGGTTGTTTCCAAGTCTTAGCTATTGTAAATTGTGCTGCTATGAACATAGGAGTGCATAACTTTTTTTGAATAAGTGTCTTAGTTTTTTCAGGATAAATACCTAGGAGTGGAATTGCTGGGTCAAATGGTAGCTCTATTTCCAGTTCTTTGAGATACCTCCATACTGACTTCCATAGTGGCTGCACCAATCTGCAGTCCCACCAACAGTGCAGCAGGGTCCCCTTTTCCCCACAGCCCCGCCAGCACTTGTTGTTTGTTGATTTGTTGATGATAGCCATTCTGACTGGGGTGAGGTGGTATCTCATGGTAGTTTTTATTTGCATCTCCCTAATGACCAGTGAGGTTGAACTTTTATTCATATGCCTGTTGGCCATCTGTATGTCCTCTTTAGAGAAATGTCTCTTCATATCTTCTGCCCATTTTTTAATTGGGTTGTTTGTTTTTTGGTGTTGAGTTTCATGAGTGTTTTATAAATTTTGGATATTAACCCCTTATCAGATATATCGTTGGCAAATATATTCTCCCATTCAGTAGGCTTCCTTTTTGTTTATTAATGGTTTCCTTTGTTGTGAAAAAACTTTTAAGTCTGATATAATCCCATATGTTCATTTTTTCTTTTACTTCCCTTGCCCGTAGGGATGTATCAGTAAAAATATTGCTCCGGGTAATGTCTGCAAATGTACTCCCTATATTTTCTTTTAGGATTTTTATGGTTTCAGGTCTTACATTTAAGTCTTTAATCCATTTTGAATTTGTTCTTGTATAAGGCGTAAGGAGATGATCCAGTTTCATTTTTTTGCATGTGTCAGTCCAATTTTCCCAGCACCATTTATTGAATAGACTATCTTTACTCCAGTGTAAATTCTTGCTTCCCTTGTCATAGATTAACTGTCCGTAAATGCCCGGGTTTATTTCTGGGCTCTCTGTTCTGTTCCACTGATCGATGCGCCTGTTTGTATGCCAATACCAAACTGTCTTGATTACTGTGGCCTTGTAGTAGGTTTTGATGTCTGGTAGCGTGATCCCCCCGACTTTGTTTTTATTTCTCAGAATTGCCGAGGCTATTCGGGGTCTTTTATGATTCCATATAAATTTTAGGATTATATTTTCTATTTCTGTGAAAAATGCCCTTGGTAGTTGGATAGGAATTGCATTGAATCTATATATTGCTTTAGGCAGTATGGACATTTTAACTATATTAATTCTTCCTATCCATGAGCATGGTAGGTGTTTCCATATATTTGTATCTTCTATGATTTCTTTCTTCAGTGTCTTATAATTTTCTGAGTATAGATCTTTCACTTCTTTGGTTAAATTTATTCCTAGGTATTTTATAGTTCTTGACGCAATTGTAAATGGGACAGTTTTCTTAATTTCTCTTTCCATTAGTTTATTATTGGTATATGCAAATGCCACTGATTTCTGAACATTGATTTTATATCCTGCTACTTTACTAAATTCGTCTATCAGTTCCAATAGTTTTTTGATGGAGTCTTTGGGGTTCTCTATATACAGTATCATGTCATCTGCATATAATGACAACTTTACTTCTTCCTTGCCAATTTAGATGCCTTTTATTTCTTTTTTGTTGTCTGATTGCTGTGGCTAGAACTTCCAGCACTATGTTGAATAAAAGAGGAGAAAGTGGACAGCCTTGTCTTGTTCCTGATCTTAAGGGGAATGGTTTTAGCTTTTCCCCATTGAGTATGATGTTAGCTGTAGGTTTATCATATATGGCTTTTATTATGTTGAGATATGATCCCTGTATTCCCACTTTGCTAAGGGTTTTTAACATAAATCGCTGTTGGATTTTGTCAAATGCTTTTTCTGCATCTATTGAAATGACCATGTGATCTTTATCCTTCATTTTGTTGATGTGGTGTATCACATTAATTGATTTACGGATGTTGAACCAGCCTTGCGCACTAGGGATGAATCCCACTTGATCATGATGTATGATCTTCTTAATATATTGCTGAATTCTGTTTGCTAGTATTTTATTGAGAATTTTTGCATCTATATTCATCAGGGAGATTGGCCTGTAGTTTTCCTTTTTCGTGATGTCTTTATCTGGTTTTGGAATCAGGGTGATAGTGGCTTCATAAAAAGAGTTTGGGAGCCTTCCTCCTTCTGGATTTTTTGGAATAGTTTGAGAAGAACACGTGATAGTTCTTTTTTGAATGTTTGATAAAATTCACTTGTGAAGCCATCTGGTCCAGGGCTTTTGTTTTTTGGGAGCTTGTCAATTACTGATTCAATTTCCTTGGTAGTAATCAGGGTATTTAGATTTTCTGTTTCTTCTTGCGTTAGCTTTGGAAGGTTGTATGCTTCTAGAAAATTATCCATTTCTTCCAGATTGTCAAATTTGTTGGCATATAGTTGCTCATAGTAATTTCTTAGAATTTTTTGTATTTCTGTAGTCATTTCCCCTCTTTCATTCCTGATTTTGCTAATTTGAGTCCTCTCTCTTTTTTTTTTGATGAGCCTGGCTAGAGGTTTGTCAATTTTGTTTATCTTCTCAAGAAACCAGCTCTTGGTTTCATTGATCTTTTGAATTGTTTTTCTGTTCTCTATATTGTTTATTTCTGCTCTGGTCTTTATTATTTTCTTTCTTGTACTCCCCTTGGGACTCTTTTGCTGTTCTTTTTCCAGTTCCCTTAGGTGTAAGGATAACCTGTTGATTTGAGATTTTTCTTCCTTCTTTAGGTAGGCTTGCACTGCTATAAACTTCCCTCTTAGGACTGCTTTCGCAGCATCCCAGAGATTTTGGGTCGTTGTGTTTTCATTATCGTTTGTCTCGAGGTATCTTTTGATTTCCTCCTTGATCTCATTTGTGACCCACTCACTATTTAATAGCATATTGTTTAGCCTCCTCCATGGATGCTATTTTTTGAAGAGATCAATCTTGCCTCAACTGATTTAGGGTATTGAAACAATTAAATATACTTCAGGAGGTAATAATAGCTATGTTGGGGACCATAGGTTTTTTTGCTTCTTCCTGAATATAGCAAGTCACCTAATTTATTTCCCATATTCAGATTTTAGCCTGGAGGTTAAAGTTCTGTTGTCTGTTCCTTAGTACAAGTGGACATGGGTGTCATTACCTTATGGGGTCAAATTACCTGGACATTCAAATTATATTTCTTTAATTACTTACCCAGATGTTTTGGCAGGGTTCCTTCCTGATCTCCTATATATACCTTTAACTTGAAGTACCTCCAGAGCTATTGCCACCTTTCTTAACAATTCTCTCACATGTTTTGGACAGTTATTTTTCCTGTTAATCCAATCCTATGTGTTTATTCTACCTTTCATGGATTCCTCATGATCTCTGGTGTACATTTTTGTTTTATAGAATGTTTATGAATTTATGCCTTTAAACAATATCTTTTATGCCATTTCTAAGGATTTAGGTCAGAACGTGGAGGCAGGAGTTTGTGATAGATTTGTTCTCCAATTTTTTTTTTTTCTCTCTGCTCTGGAATAGTTTAAATAGCACTAGAATTATTTGATAGAATTATCTTTAAAAAAAAAATCCCTCAGAACTTGAGTTAGGGAGTTTTGACTACTTATAATAATTCTTCCATTAGTATTAGACCTTCTAGGCTTTCTTTTTTCTTTTCTTTTTTTTTTTTTTGAGGGCAGTGTCACTGGCCCTCATATGTGGGACCCGAACTGGGCCACTGGCTTCCCAAGCCAGCGTTTAACCATTGTGCCACTCAGCCGGCCCCCTTCGAGGCTTTCTTTATCTTAGTCAATTTTGATCATATCTATTTTGCTTGAAAGCTCATCCCTTTAATACAGGTCTTTTAATCTGTTGCAAATTTGACATAGTTAATTATTATAACTTTAAAATTCTCCTGCTTATGAATAGATATTTCTTCCAAATACTACTAATTTGTGTAATGAGCAACTTTTAGGGCAAAGATAATTCATTTTGTTTCTTTTACAATGTATAACCTTAGTGTTTTAAATATTTGTGGAGTTTTCTTTTTAATCTTTTCAAAGTGCTCATCATATTGACATTGGTCATTTTTCAGGGAACCAAGACTTTTTGCCAACACCAGGTGCGTGGCTAATAATTCATGTTCCTGTGTGCTGTTTATCTTTAAAGGTATGGCCATCAATAGGAAATAATGAAAGTAAGCATGACCTCCAATTTACTTAGTTTCACAATTATATCATCTATTGAATATGTTATTTGTACCCTTTGATGGTAAGCTGCATAGACTGTACGAATGTAGATGAACCATTTAACATCTCTGATTGCAGTTTCCTTGTTAGAAAAATGGAGGAATTAAAACTATATTCATCTTATAGGATTGTTGTGAAGATAAAAGGAGATAATGAATGCACATTGCTTAGCTTGGCACATGGAGATCAACATACATTAAGTGGTGTTGTCAGTCATTATAATCATCTTCATCATCACCTATATATGTCAGTCATTTTCCTCCAACATTATGCAGAAACTCTAGCTTAAATTTGCTGGAGATATTTGGGGTGATTAACTATAACAGGAAAGTAAACATAGCACTTTGTCCTATAGGCCTTTATTACAAATATCTGTCTCTATTTAATCTTTAGCTAAGTGGTCCTATGTGGCACTATCTGTACCTTTTTGTGATGTTCCTGGAAAGTGTGCTTCAAAAACATGCTTATTCCCTTCTTTCCCTGGAAGTGATAACCCACCAACCTCTGAGTGCTAGCAATTTGCAAGGTATTGATTTACCTGACTCTTGTACTTCCTCCTAGAACATACACACACATTGTAAAACTTGTTTCTTCCTTTATACAATTGGATTTCTCTTATTTTCGATGTTCTGACAATAGCCTAATTTCGATCTTTGCCCCAGAATTTTAGTGCTGTGCTTTCTTTTTAAACTAGTTCTTTCAGCACTGATATCAGCTAATGTCCCAAACTCATTTCTGCTGATATAAGTAACACCCCAACCCCATCTCCACCAACGTTAGTGAATGCCCAACTCCATCTTCACCAATATCAGCTAATGCCTTAAATCCCTTTCCACATGAATTACATAGAGATGGGTTTGGGGCATTAGTTGATATCAGTGCTGAAAGAATGGGTTTAAAAGAAAAACAGAGAAATATATTTCTACAGCAGAGATAAAAATTATAAAGTATAAAAAATGAATTAATAATATTAAATTATAAATATAATAGGCAACATCTTTTGGGTACCTAAAATGTACCAGTCACTCTGCTAAACACTTTTCTTGGGTTATACCATATCTTCCTGCCAAAGAATCCTTGAAGTAGTTTCTACTATTATATCCATTTTATGGATAAGAAAAGAGACGTAGATCAATTGAATCACTAACTCAAAGTCACACACATCTGTTGAGCAATGAACCCTGGACACAAATTTGGAATTTGAAGGGATCTCATAAATTACACCTCCAGACTCCCCCCTTGAATTCTAAGCCAACTGAGTGAAACACAGGATGGAAATAAAAAGATTGGCTCTTTTACCAATATAAGTTAAATTGTAGGGCATGGCTTATGCAGCAACAATTGGCTTCTCACTTCTCAGCATCCCTCAGTTTAGATTATGGGAAAGTTTGATTCTGCAAGGCAGACACAGTTAACTATCTTGCTGCTTTATATCACTTCAGGATGGAGATGAAGAAATAAAGAGTAAGCCTCTCTATATTATTTTTTTATATTTATTTATTTTTTTATTAGTTTCAGGTGTACAACACAATGCAATAGTTATACTCTTTACCCCCCAAAGTGAAAATACCCCTCCCCCAGTTCGCCACCCCACTCCCCACCCCCATATCATACATATCCATCACAACTCCCCTGACTCCCCTCCACAGTATACTCCACATCCTGTGACCATCCACATCTTCAGTTGCAGTTGGCATACAATACTATACAACATCAGCTTCAGGTGTACAGTGCAGTGATCAAGCCACTACTCCATCCATGAAGTGGTCTCCCTAACAAGACATGTGTCTATCTGACACGCCACAAAATTTTTACAACATTATTATATTCCCCGAACCGTGTTTCATATCCCTGTGGCAATATTGTAGTTGTCTATTTATGCAGTCTAATCCCTTACCCTTCCCCCCCATCCCCACCCCCCTCCCAACTAGCAACCCTCAGTTTTTCCTCTACATCTACGAGTCTGTTTACATTGATCGTTCACTCCGCTCTTCAGACTCCACACACAAGTGAGATCACATGGTACCTGTCCTTCTCCGACTGACTTTTTTCTCGCAACATAATAGTCTCTTCACAACATTATCAATTACATTCCCAGAACTGCCCCCATATCCCTGCGGCAACATTGTAGTCCCATCTACACTGTCTAAAACCTTCCCCCTCTCCCTCTTCCCCACTCCCTCCCAGCCAGCAACCATCACTTTTTCCTTTATATCTGCTTGATATGACTTCAATCTTCTTAAATTGTCTCTCTGGGTTAGCTTGTTTACCCCTTTCTTTTGTTTAAAAAAGCCCTTTTAACATTTCTTGCAATGCTGGCTTGGTGGTAATGAATTCCTTAAGCTTATTCTTTTCTGAGAAGCTCTTTATTTCTCCTTCAATTTTAAGTGATAGCCATGCTGGGTAGAGCAATCTTGGTTGTAGGCCTTTATTTTGTGTCACTTTGAGTATCTCCTGCCACTCCCTTCTGGCCTGCAGAGTTTCTGTAGACAAGTCAGCTGTTAGTCTAACAGGAGTTCCTTTGTATGTAACCTGCTGTCTTTCTCTTGCAGCCTCTAGGATTCTGTCTCTGTCTTTAACCTTTGCCATTTTCACTATGATGTGTCTTGGTGTGGACCTGTTTGGGTTCAGCTTGTTTGGAACCCTCTGCACTTCCTGGGCATGTATGTTGATTTCCTTCACCAGGGTAGGGAAGTTTTCAGTCATTATTTTTTCAAATACATTTTTGACCCCTTGCTTCTTCTCTTCTCCTTCTGGTATCCCTATGATTCGAGAGGTGGTTGCGCTTCACCTTGTCCCATAGGGCTCTTAAACTATTTTCATTGTTTTTTATTCTTTGGTCTTTTTGCTGTGCCAACTGGGTGATTTCTGCTATTTATCTTCCAAATCGTTGATCCGCTCCTCGGCTTCATCTACTCTACTGGCGATTCCTTCGAGTGTATTCTTCATTTCAGTTATTGTGTTCTTTAGTTCTAACAGGTTGTTTTTTATGGTTTCCCTATCCTTCTTTATGTCCTCGCTAAGTTCCTTAAACATTCTTATCATCAGTGTTCTAAACTGTGTCTCTGAAAGTTTGGATCCCTCTGTTTCATTTGGTTCCATTTCTGGAGGTTTCTTCTGATCTTTTACTTGTGACATGTTTCTTTGTTTCCCCATTCTGGTTGTTGCTCTGGGATTGCTTTGATGTATTAGCTAGATCACCAGGAGAGCCCTGGCTGGATCACGCAGGCACACAGTTCACGGCCCAACACTCCCAGGAAAACTCCCAGTCTCAGCCTGTTCCCAATCAGCCACTTGCAGATCAGGCTGAGCAGCCCGACAACCAATCACCAGCCTGTCAACTCTGCAAGCGGAGTGTGGAGAGCGGGGACCCGAGGCAGCTTGTGCACTCCCGCGTCTCAGTGAGCACTCTTGGAGCCGGATCACTCCCACTAGGCATTTCCCTGGCAACACAGCACAAGCCATGCAGAGGGTGGGGATCCGAGGCGGCTCGCGCACTCCGGGGTCTCAGTGAGCAGCCTGTTTGAGCCGGAGGGCACCCGCCATGCATTTCCCTGACAACGCAGTATAAGCCGGGCAGAGGGTGGGGATCCAAGGCCGCAGGCGCGCCCGCACGCACACACGTACTTCTGCACCAATTCCACCAGACCAATTAGGTCTTGGACCTGATTCTTCGTGGGAGGGCCCAAGCCTGACAAAATGGCGTCCTCCTACACCACTCGCGTGCAGGTTCCGCACCACGGGAACAGCAGTTCAAAAACCTCCAGTCTTTGCACCAAAGGTGCTCAGTTCAGTCCGACCCCGCATGGAACCAGGTAAGTGCTCACTGACGAGCACGCCCAGGCGCCGGCCCCACTGATTCTCCAGCCAGTGTTAGACTCACCGAGCTGAGCAAAGAGAGTCCTCACTAATTTACTGCCAGCTATCTTAGAACTTCTCTTCCCGGCAAAGGAGCTCTGGGCTGGTGAGCTTGGTGTGCGGCCGCAGGGTCTCTCCCCCAACCAGAGAAGCCTCTCCACAGCTGGGACCTCCCTCACAGGGTTCACCCTCTCTCGTCTCCGCCCGTCCTACCAGACCTGATGTGGCTTCCTCTTTAAGTTCTTCGTATAGTGGTTCTGTTCCTCCAGTGTTCCAGGGACCTCCAGGGTTGAATGCTGTATAATTTGCTAGTAATTTTGGTGTGATCCTGGGAGGCAGTTAGCCCAGCGTCTGTCTATTGCACCATTTTACTGGAAGTCTCTATATTATTTTTATTACTAATGGAAGTTGGGTCGTAGGACATGGTTTAATAATGTTATCCAAATGGCTTCCTAAGCTAACTCAGAATTTGGCAGACTCCATCACCAGGGCCCAACCACTAAATAGACAGGAATGAGAAGTCTCTAGAGCTGCCACTGTATTCTTTCCGACTCTTCTTTCTCTGCCTCCTTTGATGCCATTATTCTTGTCCATTTCTTGCTAAGGACCTAGAGCAGGGCTTGAGATTTCCCCTGTTTAGGCCAATTATATAAAGCTCAGGCTTGGGTGTTTTCCCATCTGTGACAGCAACTCTGTCTGCTTCAGTTGTAGTGGTGGATTTGGAAGTAAAGAGCACTCAGTCATTCCTGGAAACAAGTCTAAGTGAGACTTGAGCCTTAAACTACAACGAATGTGCTCGTTTCCTCAGGTCAACATTTGTATGCAGAAGAATCACCTGATACTGTCAAAAAAGAGTAGAATCTTAGGCTTGCCCTCACCTTTGATGCTTACATTAAGATAAAGCTTTAGGGTCCTTTTGCCTTGTTTGGGATTGTTCCCTCACACACACATTATGGGGTGAATTCTTGAGCATAGCCATCCTCCTAGTTGGTCCAAAGCATAGCTCTGGGTGACAAAGTATTATTTCAGATATTTATGTGGATCTGACGAATTCCAATAAGCTTCCTTTGTTGCCTCTGGTCAGGCAGCTCACTCTGCTTCTGGATGAGCCCAATATGGCTGATTTTATCTAGGGATTTCAAGACTGAGTTTTGGCACTCTAGAAGGCATGCAAATGGATCATCTGCTTAGTCTTAAGAATAGCCTTGGTTTTTGCAATGAATATTTGAGCACCTTAAATGAAAAATATTTTGGGCAGCAGGACTTCATTCCAAATAACCAACCAAGCTTTATTTTTTTAGTCTTTGAAACTTAACAGAATGAAAAGACTCAGCATTGAGTTCAGGAGGTTATCAGGAAAGGCTTGATGTTTTTGCACCAGATATATTTCCTTAGCAAAGTAATTGTGCACCAAAGTCTAGATGCAACCTTGTAAGTTTTCATGTTTAATCTTGTTAGTAAACTATGTGTGTTATGATGTTTCCTACCTATATAATCTTAGCTTTGTGCCTTCTTAGTTCTGTGTCTCAGTTTCTTTATCAGTAAAAAGAATTATGGTATGATTTACTAATATTATTTTTTATAATGTAGCAAAGAGGCTCATAAAATAGTATTAAGCAAACTGGAGAAGTGAGGGAGTGATCAGACCAGAATAAGAGTTTTTAATGAAGAGCTTAGTTGGATGTTTAAAAATCTATTTTATGTAGAGCTTTAGAATTTATAAAACTTTCAACTTTCCTGTACATTATCAATTTAATAATAGATACTGTTACATTGTATAGATGGGAAAACTTTGGCTCAGGTTTCTTGATTGAAGTGGAACAGTCAGTAAGTAGCAGAGGTGGGAAGACAATCCTGATCTTTCCCTCATCATCTATTTCCCATTCTTTTTTATGCTGCTTTTTGGTTAAACATTTCAGATGAGTTTTCTATTTAGTTAGTATAAATCTTTACCAAAGCTAGGAGAAGGTGTGTTTCTCTGTTCCTTCTTTTGTGTCTAAGGATTTTACTTTTCTAGTTAGCCCTTTGCTAACTCAGCTGAATCCCATATACATGAGCTGATTTGCTAAGGGAACAGGATTGTTTGCTAATTAAATTGTGCCTCCTGTGAATATGGTCTTTGGCATTCACCTTCCTGTAAATTCTAGCTAATAGAGAGTTGTCTTTGAAGTATTGTTTGTACATGCTAAAGATACACCAAAGTTTGACTTCTTCCTAGGAATTGGTCAGAGTCTACTCTTCAGCTATGGATTCATCATCAGCCTTAGCCTTTGGATGTCAGAATAGATACATGTTTCAACATAAATTTTGGTAACTTAAACTTGTCCATGGTCTATAACAACATCATTCTATGATTTATTATTATGCCTAACCAGTTTAGCAAACATGATACGCTACTCAGTTATATTGAATAGACGGACACTGTCCCAACTGCCTCCCAGGATCACATCAAAATTACAAATAATATATACAACATTTAACCTTGGAAGTCCCCTGAACACTAGATGAACAGAACCTCTAAACAAAGGACCTAAAGAGGAGGCCACATCAAGTCTGGTAGGAGGGGCGCAGATGAGAGAGGGTGAACCTCTTGGGGGACACCCCACTGTGGAGAGGCTTCTCCGGTTGGGAGAGAGAGACCCTCTGGCCCCACACCAAACTCACTAGCCCAAGCTGCTTTGCCAGGAAGAGAAGTTTTATGATAGAGGGCAGTAGAAATTAATGAGGACTATCTTTGCTCAGCTCAGTGAGGCTGAGGGTGGCTGGAGAACCAGTGGGGCTGGCACACGGGTTCGCTCACCGGTGAGCACTCATCCGGTTCCTGGTGGAGGGAGTAGCTGTGTGAGCCGGGCCCAGGAGCCTGTGGGGATGGACTGAACTGAGTGCCTTTGGCATGGGATCTGGAGGTTTTGGGACTATTGTTCCCCTGGTGTGGAGCTTGCACATGAGTGGTGTACAGGAAGGCACCATTTTTTCAGGGTTGGGCCCTCCCACAGAGGGTCAGATCCGGAACCGCATTGGTCTGGTAAAATTGGCACAGAAGTGCGTGCATGCATGCACATGTGACCTGGGATTCCCACCCTCTGCCCTGCTTATGCTGCCTTGCGAAGGAAACACTGGGCGGATGCCCTCCGGCTCCAACAGTCTGCTCACTGAGATGCAGGAGTGTGCGAGCCACCTTGGGTCCCCGCTCTCCGCACTGTTTGTGCAGAGTTGCCAGGCTTGGAATTGGCTGCTGGGCTGCTTAGCCTGATCTGCGGGCAGCTGATTGGGACAGGCTGATATGGGGAGTTTTCCTGAGAGTATTAGGCCAGGAGCTGTGTGCCTGCATGATCCGATCGAGGCTTTCCTGGCGAGTTTGTGTGGGCTGGTTGCTGGTGCAGAGTGCATGCTGCTCTGACTTGGTGGGGGCCACTGACCACATCCAGTGGTAACTTGGGGGCCTGCCCCATCCACCTAGAGCTGTGTTGCCAGAGGCACCCTGAGACTCTGGTGCCTGGCTCACACTTCTGAAGGCCACAGAAGGTTTTTTTTTTTTTTTTTTTTTTTTTCAGCAGACAACCTGCAACAACCTGTGAAGATCTTTTTTTTTTGGTAGTGAGCACGGTTCCAGAGCACACAGCAGCTAATTGTGGAAAGCTCACTGCGAGTTGGAGAGGCAGCCCTTCCCCCCGAATAGCTGGAACTGAGTCACCCAGAGATGCTCAATTGCTGAGCAAGTGGTCTGCAGATTAAAAAGGATGGAGAGCTCCCCCCATCTTTGTTTTTCTTTTCTTTTCTTTTCTTTTCTTTTCTTTTCTTTTCTTTTCTTTTCTTTTCTTTTCTTTTCTTTTCTTCTTTTCTTCTTCTCTCTTCTTTCTAGGTGATCTAATACATTGAAGCATTCACAGAACGACAGCCAGAAAGAAGAAACAAAGAAACATGTCCCAAGTAAAAGATGAGAAGAAAACTCTAGAAATGGAACTAAATGAAACAGAGATATCCAAACTTTCAGAGACAGAGTTTAGAACCCTGATGATAAGAATGTTTAAGGAACTTAGCGAGGGCATAAAGAAGGATAGGGAAACCATAAAAAACAACCAGTTAGAACTAAAGAATACAATAACTGAAATGAAGAAAACACTGGAAGGAATCACCAGCAGATTAGAGGAAGCAGAGGATTGGATCAGCTCTTTAGAAAACAAAATGGCAGAAATCATCCAGTTAGAACAACAAAAAGAAAAAAGAATGAAAAAGAATGAAAATAATTTAAGAGACCACTGGGACAATATGAAATACAAGCACTGACAAACCATAGGAATACCAGGAGAAGAGAAGAAACAAGGGATTGAGAATGTAATTAAAGAAATAATGACTGAAAATCTTCTTACCCTGGTGAAGGAAAGGGACAAAAAAGCCCAGGAAGTGCAGAGAGTTCCAAACAAGCTGAATCCAAACAGGTCCACACCAAGACACATCATAGTTAAAATGGCAAAGCTTAAAGACAAAGATAGAATCCTAAAAGCAGCAAGAGAAAGACAGCAGGTTACATACAAAGGAACTCCTATAAGACCAACAGCTGACTTTTCTTCAGAAACTCTGCAGGCCAGAAGGGAATGGCAAGAGATATTCAAAGTGACACAAAATAAAGGTCTACAACCAAGATTGCTCTACCCAGCATGCCTATCACTTAAACTTGAGGGAGAGATAAAGAGCTTCTCAAAAAATAATAAGCTTAAGGAGTTCATTACCACCAAGCCAGCATTGCAGGAAATGTTAAAAGGGCTTTTTCAAACAGAAGAAAGGGGAAAATAAGCTAACCCAGGAAAATAAGAAATACAAATAACAAAATGGCAATAACAAAATATGCACCTATTGGTAATCACTTTAAATGTCAATGGGCTAAATGTTCCAATCAAAAGACACAGAGTGGCTGAGTGGATAAGAAAACAGGACCCATGTATATGCTGTCTACAAGAGACTCATCTCAGATCAAAAGACACACACAGACTGAAAGTAAAGGGATGGAATAAGATATTTCATGCAAATGGAAATGAGAAAAAAGCTGGAGTAGCAATACTTATTTTGGACAAAATAGACTTTAAAATGAAGACTACAATAAAAGACAAAGAAGGGCACTACATAATAATAAAGGGATTAATTCAACAAGAGGACATAACCCTAGTTAATATCTATGCACCCAATATAGGAGCTCCTAAATATATAAAACAGATTTTGACAGACATAAAGACAGAGATCAACAGTAACACTATCATAGTAGGGGACTTCAACACCCTGTTGTCACCAATGGACAGATCCTCCAGACAGAAAATCAATACGGACATAGTGGCCTTAAAGGACACTTTACACCAGCAGAATTTAATTGATATTTTTAGCGCATTTCACCGTAAAGCTACAGAATATACATTCTTCTCAAGTGCACATGGAACATTCTCCAAGATAGACCACATGTTAGGCCACAAAACAAGTCTCAACAAATTTAAGAAGATTGAAATTATATCAAGTGTCTTCTCTGACCATAATGCTATGAAACTAGATATCAATTATAAGAAGAAATCTGGAAAGCTTACAAATACATGGAGGCTAAAACATGCTACTAAATAGGGAGTGGGTCAAAAATGAGATCAAGGACGAAATCAAAAGATACCTCGAGATAAACGAAAATAAAAATACCACAACCCAAGATCTCTGGGATGCAATGAAAGCAGTCCTAAAAGGGAAGTTCATAGCAGTACAGGCCTACCTAAAGAAGGAAGAAAAATCTCAAATCAACAGACTCTACACCTAAGGGAACTCGAAAAAGAACAGCAAAACAAGCCTAAAGGGAGTATAAGGAAGGAAATAATAAAGACCAGAGCAGAAATAAATGAAATAGAGAACAAAAAAAACCAATACAAATGATCAATGAAATCAAGAGTTGGTTTTTTGAAAAGATAAACAAAATTGACAAACCCTAGCCAGACTCACCAAGAAAAAGAGAGAGAAGACCCAAATTAATAAAATCAGAAATGAAAGAGAAGTGGCAACAGATACCACAGAAATACAGAAACTTTTAAGAAAATACTACGAGCAACTATATGCTAACAAATTCGACAATCTGGAAGGAATGGATAAATTTCTAGAAGCATACAATTTACCAAGTCTGAACCAAAAAGAAATAGAAACTCTGAACAGACTGATTACTGTCAAAGAAATTGATTCAGTAGTCAACAATCTTCCAACAAACAAAAGTCCTGTACCAGATGGCTTCACAGGTGAATTTTACAAAACATTCAAGAAAGAATTAATACCTATTCTCCTCAAACTATTCCAAAAAATACAGAAGGAGGGAAGGCTCCCAATTCTTTCTATGAAGCCACTATTACCCTGATTCCTAAGTCAGACAAAGATATTACAAAAAAAGAAAACTACAGGCAGATATCTCTAATGAACATAGATGCAAAAATTCTCAACAAAGTATTAGCAAACCAAATTCAGCATCACATTAAAAGGATCATACACCACGATCAAGTGGGATTCATTTCTGGTATGCAAGGGTGGTTCAATATCTGCAAATCAATTAACAAAATGAAAAATAAAAATCATATGATCATATCAATAGATGCAGAAGAAGCATTTGACAAAATCCAGCAGCCATTTATGACAAAAACTCTTAGCAAAGTGGGAATAGTGGGATCATATCTCAACATAATGAAGGTCATATATGATAAGCCCACAGCAAACATCGTATTCAATGGGGAAAAGCTAAAAGCTTTCTCTATAAGATCAGGAACAAGACAAGGCTGCCCACTTTCACCACTTACATTCAACATAGTTCTGGAAGTTCTAGACACAGCAATCAGACAAGAAAAAGAAATAAGAGGCATCCAAATTGGCAAGTAAGAAGTAAAATCGTCATTATATGCAGATGACATGATACTGTATATAGAGAATCCCAAAGACTCCACCAAAACCTACTAGAACTGATAAATGAATTTGATAAGGTAGCAGGATACAAGATTAATATTCAGAAATCAGTTGCATTTGCATACACCAATAATAAACCATCAGAAGAAGAAATCAGGAAATCAATCCCTTTTACTATTGCTTCAAAAACAATAAAATATCTAGGAATCAATTTAACTAAAGAAGTAAAGGACCCGTACTCAGAAAATTATGAGACATTGAAGAGAGAAATCAAAGAAGCGTATAAATGGAAATACATACCATGTTCATGGATAGGAAGAATTAATATAGTTAAAATGTCAATACTACCTAACACAATATATAGATTCAATACAGTTGCAATCAAACTACCAAGGACATTTTGTCTCAGAAATGGAACATGGAATCCTAAAATTTATATGGAACCACAAAAGACCCCGAATAGCCACTGCAATCTTGAGAAATAAGAACAAAGTGGGAGGCATCACGCTACCTGATATCAAAATACACTACAAGGTTACAGTAAGCAAAACAGTATGGTACTGGCATAAAAACAGACACATAGACCAATGGAACAGAATAGAGTACTCAGGAATAAACCCATCCATATATGGTCATTTAACCAATGACAATGGAAGCAAGAATTTACATTGGAGTAAAGATAGTCTATTTAATAAATGATGCTGGGAAAATTGGATTGACACATACAAAAAAATGAAAATGGACCACCTACTTACACCATATATGAGAACAAACTCAAAATGGATTAAAGACTTAAATGTAAGACCTGAAACCATAAAACTCCCAGAAGAAAACATAGGGAGTAAGTTTGCAGACATTACCCTGAGTAATATTTTTACTGATCTATCCCCTCGTGCAAGGGAAATTAAAGAAAAAATGAACATATGAGATTACATCAAGCTTAAAAGTTTTTGCATAGCAATGGAAATCATCAATAAAACAAAAAGGCAGCCTACTGAGTGGGAGAAGATATTTGCCAATGCTATATCTGATAAGGGGTTAATATCCAAAATTTATAAAACACTCATGAAATTCAACACCAAAAAAACAAACTACCCAATTAAAAAAAATGGGCAGAGGATATGAAGAGGCATTTCTCTAAAGAAGACATACAGAAGCCAGAGGCCCCAGTTCGGTCCCACATGTGAGGCCAGTGACACTACCCTCAAAAAAAAAAAAAAAAAAGAAAAAGACATACAGATGGCCAACAGGCATATGAAAAAAATGTTCAACCTCATTAATTATCAGAGAAATGCAAATAAAAACCACAATGAGATATCACCTCACTCTGGTCAGAATGGCTATCATCAATAAATCAACAAACAACAAGTGCTGACGAGGTTGTGGAGAAAAGGGAACCCTGGTGCACTGTTGGTGGGACTGCAGATTGATGCAGCCATTATGGAAATCAGTATGGAGGTTTCTCAAAAAATTGGAAATGGAACTACCATTTGACTCAGCAATTCCACTCTTGGGTATCTACCCAGAAGAATCCAAGATGCTAATTCAAAAAACTATATGCACCCCTATGTTTATTACAGCGCTATTTACAATAGCCAACAACTGAAATGCCATTCGGTAGATGACTGGATTAAGAAACTGTGGTACATTTATACAATGGAGTATTACTCCGCTATGAAGAAGAATGAAATCGTACCATTTGCAATGATAGGGATGGGCCTAGCGACTATTATGTTAAGTGAAAAAAGTCAGTCAGAGAAAGACAAATACCATATGATCTCACTTATATGTGGAATCTGAAAAACTGAATGAACAAGCAAAGTAAACAGAAACAGTCTCATAGATATAGAGTAAAAACTGACGGTTGCTAGTTGGGAGGGGGTTGGGGATGAGGGACAAGGGGAAGGGATTAGGCAGCATAAATAGGTAACTACAATATTGTCATAGGGATATGAAAGAGAGTTCGGGTAATATAATAATGTTGTAAATATTTTGTGGGGTGTCAGATGGTAACATGTCTTGTTAGGGAGACCACTTCATGGATGGAGTAGAGGTTTGATCACTGCACTGTATACCTGAAACTGATGTTGTGTAATATTGTATGCCAACTGTAAGTGAATATATAGATAGTCACGGGATGCAGAGTATACTGTGGAAGGGGGTCAAAGGAATTGTAATACATATGTATGATATGGGGGGGAGGAATGGGGTGGCGAATTGGGGGAGGGGAGTTGTCACTTTGAGGGGTAAAAAGTATGACTATTGCACTGTGTTTTACACCTGAAACTAATTGAAAAAAGTTATTTATTTCACAATAAATGAATTCAAAACAAATAGAAAGAAAGAAAGAAAGAAAGAAAGAAAGAAAGAAAGAAAGAAAGAAAGAAAGAAAGAGAAAGAAAAAAAAAATCTCATTATGAATATGCTCAGTCTATTAAAACAGTAAAGGCATAAAAAACATAGGGGTGCATATGTTTTTCCGAATTAGCGTCTTGGATTCCTCTGGGTAGATTCCCAAGAGTGGAATTGCTGGGTCATACGGCAGTTCCATTTCCAGTGTTTTGAGATACCTCCATACTGATTTCCATAATGGCTGCACCAATTTGCAGTCCCACCAACAGTGCACCAGGGTTCCCTTTTCTCCACACCCTCGCCAACACTTGTTTGTTGATTTGTTGATGATAGACATTCTGACTGGAGTGATGTGGTATCTCATTGTGGTTTTTATTTGCATTTCTCTGATGATTAGTGAGGTTGAACATTTTTTCATATGCCTGTTGTCAATCTGTATGTCCTCTTTAGAGAAATGCCTCCTCATATCCTCTGCCCATTTTTTAATTGGGTAGTTTGTTTTTTTGGTGTTGAATTGCATGAGTGTTTTATAAATTTTGGATATCAACCCCTTATCAGATATATCATTGGCAAATATCTTCTCCCATTCAGTAGGCTGCCTTTTTGTTTTCTTGATGATTTCCTTTGCTGTGAAAAAACTTTTAAGTTTGATGTAATCCCATATGTTCATTTTTTCTTTCATTTCCCTTGCCTGAGGGGATATATCGGTAAAAATATTACTCAGGGTAATGTCTGCAAACTTACTCCCTATATTTTCTTCTAGGAGTTTTATAGTTTCAGGTCTTATATTTAAGTCTTTAATCCATTTTGAGTTTGTTCTCGTATATGGTGTAAGTAGATGGTCTATTTTCATTTTTTTGCACGTGTCAGTCCAATTTTCCCAGCACCATTTATTAAATAGACTATCTTTACTCCAGTGTTATTTACAATAGCCAAGACTTGGAAACAACTGAAATGCCCATCAGTAGATGACTGGCTTAAGAAACTGTGGTACATTTATACAATGGAGTATTACTCCGCTATAAAGAAGAATGAAATTGTACCATTTGCAACAATATGGATGGACCTAGAGACTATTATGTTGAGTGAAATAAGTCAGTCAGAGAAAGACAAATACCACATGATCTCACTTATATGTGGAATTTGAAAAACTGAATGAATGAGCGTAAGAAACAGAAATAGTTTCATAGATATAGAGGGAAAACAGGGTTGCTAGTTGGGAGAGGGGTGGGGATGAGGGTGAAGGGGAAAAGGATTAGACAGCATAAATAGGTAACTACAGTATTGTCACAGGGATATGAAAGACAGTTCAGGGAATATAATGTTGTTAAAATTTTGTGGGGTGTCAGATGGTCACATGTTTTGTTAGGGAGACCACTTCATGGATGGAGTAGAGACTTGATCACGGCACTGTATACCTGAAATTGATGTGTATAATATTGTATGCCAACTGTAATTGAACATATAGGCAGTCACGGGATGTGGATTATATGGTGGAAGGGAGTCAAAGGAATTGTAATAGATAGTATGATATGGGGGGGCAGAAGTGGGGTGGCGAATTGGGGGAGGGGGGTTGTCACTTTGAGGGGTAAAAAGTATAACTATTGCACATTGTTGTACACCTGAAGCTAATTAAAAGTATATATAAATAAAATAAAAATAAAAAACGAAAAAAAACAAACAGTAAAGGCATATTTATTACTGCAATTATAAAATGGAACAATAACTATTATAAAATCCATTAATTTTTTATTTAAAAACAATTCAGAATCTTTAGATAGATAAATGAGGATATTGGTAGCAGCTGATACAGAAAATGAGGTAAGCTGTCTTAGCTGGATAACTTCAGGAAGTTACCCTTTCTCAGCAAATAAATATTTACAAGAATTTAAATGACACAAATTAGAATAATAAAAATATGTTTATGCCATAGTTCTACTGTTCATAAAATTATTAGATGTATATTAAACAAATTAAACTTTAAGAACTATTATATATTTAACTTTTAGTTTTGTAATTTTATTTAGGCCATCATTCTTTCAAGAAAAATTTCTTTTGGGAATTGTTTATCTTGTAAGAATAAAGTAAGAATGTTAACTTTGTCACCTCCAAATTTTATGAGAACGGAAAGCTTTAAAGTCACAAAAACTAGACCTAACAAAGAATACTAGAATGGCATAGAAGAGGAATACGCTAAAGAAAAATTAAGTGCCCCCAAATTTCTTGTTCTTTTGCCAACTTTAATGAGTTATTTCATCTCAAAAATGTGCTGGTCCGGCCAGGTGTTTCAGTTGGTTAAGAGCTCGCTCAAGAGTGCGAACTGAGCTCTGAGCAATAGCAGTTCGATGCCCAGCCCGAGGCGAGCTGCCGTTGAGCTGCCAACAGGTGGCAGGATGACTCAGCTAAAAAAAAAAAAAAATGTGCTGTTTAGGAGCCATTGAACAGATGACCATGCTAACTAAGCAAGCATTGCTTCTGCATTCAGGTGACGAGCTTGAAATTTCACCTCTAAAAATTTCATGATAGAATAGTAATAGTAATAGTAATATTTTTGAAAAAATTAATAATATAAATGATGAATTTTGTATAAACATAAATTCTGTATACATATAAATAAAATAATATGTTCTACACTCCATACTTTCTTCTATGATGGCTATTTTCAGCTTTGGCTTGGCTTTAGCTGCGTATTGATTTTAACACTTGATTATTTGGCATTTGACCAAAATCTATATTTGGCAAGCTTCTACTGCAAACAGTCTTGTATAATTTTGGAAGCCATGTTGACCCTCATTAAGAAGTATTCTTAGTATGTGGGATAACTAGTTACTATCATGTGTATCATTATGGTATATTTATTTCTGTCAGCTGAACCAGGATTCCTATCAAGGGTATCAAACAAACTGAAAACAAAACAAAACAAACAAAAACCTTAAAACACCTCGTAGGAGGCAGTTATTATAAGAAATTCAGTACCCAAAATCCAGAGAGATAAACAATTTGAGCATTGTTAACAAGATCAGAGGTGGGTGAAGAGACAAAAGTCTGGAGACCAAGAACTAATAGGAGATCCATTTCAGGTGCCAAGAACCAAAGCATTTAAAGGGCCAGGAATCAAAAGGGTGCACTTTCCTTTTATATGGCCCTAATCCTATAGAAAGCAAATTTCTAGGTCTTGATACTATGTTAGTATTGTTATATCTACCCGGAATTCCACATTTATCTCTTTGGTTAGTTTGTAGTACTATCCTACAAAGACATCATTCTTACCCATCTTCTTTTATCTTTAATCAGATGCTCGTGTCTTTTCTCTTCCCTCTACCTAAATTCCTTTCTTTTTTTTTTTTTTTTTTTTTGAGGGCAGTATCACTGGCCCTCATATGTGGGACCCAACTGGGCCACTAGCTTCCCAGGCCAGCGCTTAACTACTGTGCCACTCGGCCGGCCCCTAAATTCCTTTCTTTTAATTAAGTTTCTATAGAGGCTACATTACACCACAGTAATGAACAACCACCAAACTTCGTTGTTTAATAAAAAATATGTTTTACTCACTCACTTTATTTCTAGATTTCAGTTGGTGTCTAACTCCACAGTGACACTCAGGAGCCAGGCTGAGAGACTCTGTCACCTTGGAGCTGCAGCATATCCAGCACATGACTTCTTCAATCACAGCAGGGAAAGAGAGACTAGGGAATAGCATTTGGACTCTTCACTGCCTCTGTATAGAAGTGATGCATGTCACTTTTTCTGACCTTTTGTTGGCCTGAAATAGTCACAAGTCATTTGGGTTAATAATTGCAGTGTTCTATATGCCCAGAAGGGGAAGTGAATCAGATTCTGGTGAATACTAATAATCATCACTGCAGTTTCTCTTCTAATCACAAAATATTCACTTAACTCTCTTCTAAGAGCCTCCAACAAAGGAGCAATCTGAAAAGTCCCCTCTGGTCATGGTTTTGAACTCAAAGCCCAGAATCTTTAGGTAAAGTGTCATAGTCTCTACTTGAGATCCAGGCAGTATGAGTGAAAATAGCAAGTTTTCTGTCCTGTCATGGGCCCAATATACAACACCCAGAAAGGGAAAGGAATCACTGGTCCATAGGAATTCTTCAAGCTCACTGGCAGGCACTGTACCCTAAAAGCTTCCTTGTCCTTTATTTCTTTGGCCCCTGTCTTTGGAAGATTTTCCATTTTTTTCTTTAGCTACAGTTGAAGTTGACTTTGGGAAATATGCCCTCTATGAGGACTGTGCAGATTCCACAGTCCATGTTCTGACTGGAAAAGGTTGGGTGCAAACAAGTTTCTCACAATCTTTCAAAAACATAGAAAGCTTGTTTTTGCTTATATTATTATTATCATTATTTTAAATAATATTAAACTTATAGAAAAGCTGCAAGTATGGCACAAAGAACTTTTTTTCCTTTTAGCCATTTAAGAGTAAGTTGTTGGCCTGGTGCTCCATCATTCCTTGCAATGTACATTTCCTAGTAACAAGTACATTCTCCTATAAACCAAAATGTAATCAGGAAATCAGCATTGATATGTTACTATAAGTTAATGCTCAGACACATTCAAAATTTGCCTGATATTTCAAAATATCCTTTAGAGCAAAAGAATCCAGTTCAGAACCATGAGTTGGTTTTCATTGTCGCATCTTCTAATGTCCCTCACTGTGGCTCCATTCCTCAGTCTTTCCTTGACTTTCATTACCTTGACACTTTTGAAGATTACAGACCAGTTACTTTGTACTGTGTTCTTAGATTAGATTTGCATTTGTTTCATGTTTCCCGATCGTCAGATTTAAGTTTACGTTTTGTCAGGAATATCATGGAGATGATGCTGTGTTCTTATTGAATGTCATTAGCTGACACAGAGTTTCATTTTTCACTTTGATCACTTGAATGAGATGATGTCTTCCATGTTTCTGCATGATGTTCTTCTTTTTCTGTTTGTAACTAATAACTATTGTGGGAAGGAACTTTGAAACTTATGTGTATATCCCATTTGTCATGTAACTTTCAATTTATTCATTAACTTTTATTTTGAATACATACATTTTCCATTTTATTTAATAGATTATAATTGATTACCATCATTGCTTATTCTGATGATCAGGTTGTCCTGGATTTGACCAGTGAGTTCCCCCTTCAGGCTGGCATCTGTGTCCTTGTGACATGTCTATCATCCTTTTAACTACTTTTTGTTTTCTAGGACAACAAGGTATTCCAAGAGCACTTTATACTTTTCTTGCCCCAGCTCTGGAATCAGTCATTTCTCTAAGGAGACCAGTTCCTTTTGGTAGAGGATAGGTATTTTGAAGCCATGATCTAGGCACTGTTATGCCCATTGGTATTTGGGAGTCTCTTTTCCCAGGCTCTCTCAGAGGACAGAGTCAGAGAACTTGTGTATGTGTGTATGTATGTATATACATTTATATCTATATTTATATAATAATATACAGCAGGTCCTCAAATAACATAATTTTGTTCAACATCATTTCATTATAATGTTGATTAGATGCCATAGGAACTTAATTCTTATTTACATCAATTAGCCTACAGTAAAATTTGTTTTGTTCTGAATCATTTTGCTTAAAGTTGCAGAACCTATTGACAAAGTTAAGTGAAGACTTACTTTATATAAAGTTAAGTGAAGACTTACTATATATATTATATATATATATATATCTCATCTATCATCTATTATAAAATCTGCACTGTTCATCCTGATGCATCACAAGGCTCATTCTCGTTTCCTCCTTCTACATATCTGAAGTACCATTCTGTGACAATGAGAAAACTGTCTCTCATTGCTGCTGCATTTTCCTTGCACAAATGCCCTCCTCACTGCACTCAGGCTCTGATAGCCTGATCCAGTCTGCTGTTCTCATGTGCATGCCCCATCACCCCACCTACTCAAGAGCTGACATCCATGCTAGGCTGCCACTCCCAAAGGCTCCTTCCCTACCCTGTTGGATCTCTAATGCCCATACTTGGAAAGCTCTCTCCAGAAATGCACTTTTCACTTTGGGCTTTGAAACCTCATGACAAGCCACCCTCCATGTGGGTGTCCCCTTTGCTCAGCTCAGGCTTTGCTACTCTGTGCCTGATCTGCTGTCCCTTCCTCATTATGGATACTCTCCTCAGTCCACATGGGCTCTGACTCTCTATGCTTCTGCGTGTGTCCCACGTGGTGTTCTCTGATACCCCATACTAGGCCACTCCTCCAGGGAGATTCTTTCTTTAGCCCCCCAGGCTTTGTCATCACTTGCCAGGAAGCTCCCTTTGCTTTGACCCTCACATTCCCTCCCTCAGGTGCATACCCTTGTCACCCAACTCGGGTTCAGACCTGGGCAGCTGTCCTATGCAGATACCCTCCTTATTCATCTCAGGCTCCAGTATTCCCCTCTGGTCCATTGTGGCTGCCTCACTCCTGTACCAAGTATGGAGATCCACCTTCCTCTGCCCACCTAATAGCTTTAGGTGGGAAGAATTTAGGCCAAATTCTTCAAGTGAAGGGAAGAGAAAAGAAAGATCTCACAATTCCTTTTGGGATAAACTTCTCATATTTAATATGTTTCTTTGTATTTTCACTCCCACATCTTTCTCTATTCCACTTCTGTGGGCAAGTTTTACTCTTAATATTTGACAAGTGTGATTTTATAGAGTTGAAAAAGATTTACTGAGCAATATACCCTTAATCTGATCCTTGCCCTTAGATAATATAATCAGTTGAAAGAATTTATTGGCATCTCCCTTAAAATTGCTTTCTAACTGTTATATTTTACTATTTGGGGTCTAGAAGCAGTTGGTTTTTTCAACCTTGCAAAGCTTTAATTCCTGAATCTCTCCATTTCCTTTCATTTCTGCTTTCAAATTGGGCAATTCTATCCTGGGCTTATGCCTTTCTTATAATACCTAGACAAACATGACAAATATCACTAAATAAACATTTTAACATGTTTTCTCCTAGAGCAGCAGGTTCACTTAAATCATGACCTATTTCCCAGGTTGTGTGAGTAACAGTTTTACTAAATATTTGGCAATTATAAAACATGGATTACAGCCTTTGTAGCCTCTGGTATGTTTCCTTGCCAATGACCATTTAACTGTGAAGACAGTTCCACATATTTTGGATTATTGTTTACAAGGGAACCCAACTTCTTGTAGAAAATTCTATATTAATTGGAATGGACTAGGTTATTTCTTTTTTTCCCCACATTTAAAAATTTTTATTTATTTTTATTAATTTCAGGTGTACAAAGCAACCTAATAGCTAGGCATTTAAACCCCTTATATAGTGATAACCTACCCCCCACGCTACTACTCCTCTGACATCTTATATAGTTGTTACAATACCATCAACTATCTTCCCTATATTCTATTCCACATCCCGTGTTTATATATACCATATATTTAGTTATAGTTGACATTCAGTATTATTCTACTTCAGATGTATAGCATATTGGTCAGGCATCTACACAGTCTATGACATGATCCCCTGGATAAGTCCAGTACCTGTCTGACATCTTGCATGATCTTTACAACATTGTTGATTATGTTCCCCATACTGTATTAACTACCAATTTGTATTTCTTTTCTTTTTTTTTTTTAATTTTATTGGGGAACAGCCATGATCATTGGTTACACATTGCTCTCATGCTACAATGGCATAGTTGACTCTTTTAAGGAGGGCACAGCTCATAGTGGCCCATGCAGGTATCAAACCGGTAATGTTGGTGTTATCAGCACTACACTCTAACCAACTGAGCTAACTGGTCAGCCCCCCAATTTGTACTTCTCAATGCCTTCATCTTTTTCACCCTGCCCCCAACCCCATTCTCATCTATCACCCTGATAGATCTAGTACCCACCTGGCACCATACATAGTTATTACAATATTATTGACTATTTTCCTTATGCTATACCTTATATCCCCATGACTACTGTATAACAACCAAGTTGTACTTCTTAATCCCTTCCCCTTTAACTCATCCTTAACTCCCCTCTCATCTTAAAGAAGTCACTCTAAGAGTCCTTGTAATATTGATTTGTTTTTTTTCTTGTCTTGGAAGCTCTTTATCTATCCTTGAGCCTTGCTGGATAGAACAATCTTGGTTGTATGTCATAGCTTTTTATCACTTGAAATATTTCCTGCCACTCCCTTCTTGCCTGCAAAGTTTCTGTTGAGAAATCAGCTGCCAGTCTTACAGGGGCTCCCTTATAGATAACTAACTTGCTGCTTTTCTCTTGCTGCTTTTAAGATTCTCTCCTTGTATTTAACTTTTGACATTTTAATTATGATGTGTCTTGGTGCTGGCCTCTTTGGGTTTATTTTGTTTGGGACTCTCTGCACTTTCTGGGCTTGTACGTCTATTTCCTTCGCCAGGTTAGGGAAGTTTTCTGTCATTATTTCTTCAGATAGGTTTTCAATTCCTTGCTGTCTTTCTTCTCCTTCTGGTACCCCTATAATACTAATGTTATGCTTGATATTGTCCTTGAGGACCCTTAAACTCTCCTCAATTTTTTGGGTTCTTTTTTCTTTTTGCTGTTCTGATTGGGCATTTTCTGCTACCTTACCTTCTACATCGCTGGTTGGGTCCTCTGCTTCATCTAACCTACTGTTGATTTACTGTAATATATTCTTCATTTATTATTGTATCCTTTATTTCTGGCTGATTCTTTTTTATGGTTTTCATCTGTCTGTTGAAGTTCTCCCTGAGATCATTGATCATTCTTATAATCAGTGTTTGGAACTCTGCATCTGATGGATTGCTTATCTTTGTCTTACTTAATTCTTTTTCTGGAGCTTTGTTCTGTAATTTTATTTGGAACATGTTTCTTTGTTTCCCCATTTTGGCTACCTCCCTGTGTTTGTTTCTATGTATTAGGTAGAGCCGCTATGTCTTCCGGTCTTAGTGGAGTGGCCTTATGTTGCAGGTGTGCTGTGGGTTCAGCGGCACCATCTTTCAGGTCACCTGAGCCATGCACTCCAGGCATGTCCTTTGTGTGGGTTAAGTGTGCCCTCCTCTTGTAATTGAGCATTGATTGATAATTGCATATCAGTAGGAGGGACTTACCCTTGAGTTCACTCGTTGTGTGAGGACTGGCCTTGACTACAGTAGAAGAATTATTGTGCGGGGGCTGACCCTATGGAGCAGGATCTGCCTCAGCAGGATTCTGGTGTCTGCCCAATCCACCCCTTGGGTGTGTTATACTTGAAGATGGCTGGGTGATGCTCCAGCTTGTTTTAAAGCTGGCCACTGGGTATGCCAGCCGCAAGACCACCTTGGAGGGGATCCAATGTAGGTCTACTTCAGCTACTGCCCATGCCCCACCCAGGGCCTCTTAGTGGGAGCCAGAAAGAAATCCACAGATGGATGCCACCCATGTTGTGCTTAGAAGTGCCTTGAAGGGCCAAGCTGCAAACCAACGCTGGCTGCTGCTAGTGCGGGCTTAGGACTGCTCAGCCAGAGGCACAGGACACACTCAAGCCAGATGCTGCTTTTCTGGGTTTAGTGAACTTTTGAGAGACCTTAGGAAAGCCTGCAGCTTGAGCCAAAGAAGGTGGTCTGCATGAAAAAGCCACTGAAGGCCGGCCGAGTGGCGTGATGGTTAAGCGCTGGCTTGGGAAGCCAGTGGCCCGGGTTCGGTCCCACATATGAGGGCCAGTGACACTGCCCTCAAAAAAACAAAACAAAACAAAAAAAACAGTTAAAAGCCACTGAGAGCATCCTGGGTGTGCCTGAAGTTGGGTGGGGTGGGGTCTCAAATTGCCAGGATATGGCAAACAAATGGTGGGAGACTCAGATATGGTGGCCACCTATGTTCCTGTGTCATATGCTAGGAAGGAGGAGGGCTCGACAAAGAAACAATGGCCTCTGCCAGCTCTCCTGTCCAGGAGAAAGCCCCCTCTCCAGCCCTAGTCCCAAGCCAGACAACTCAGTTCCCCACCACATGTCCCTGCTGCCTCTCCAGCTGCCGCCCCAGAACTGGAGCTGAGTGATTCCTTTGGTGAGTAAGTCCACGCACAGTCCTTTTAAGAGGAGCACCTGTGACTGTTGCCACACTCAGTTTCGTTCAGTCACAATCTCCGCTGGTTTTCACAACCAAAAATTATGGGGACTTCTCTCCCTTGCACTGGAAACCTGGGCTAGGATCTTTTGCTCCTCTAGGGGGTGGAGGTGGGGGAACCCCCAGAGCCAAAATATTCCTCCAGATCTTTAGTGGTCACACATGGGTGTGGGACCAGCCCATTCCAGATCTCTGACCTTTCTACCAGTCTGAAGGTGGCTTCTTCTGCCCATCCTTAATTGAAAGGCTTCAGTTTAGCTTGATTTTAGGTGATTCTCAATAATGGTTGTTTTGTAGATTAGTTGTAATTTTGATGTGATTGTAAGAGAAGGTAAACACAGCATTTACCTACTGTGCCATCTTGGTTGTCCAGACTAGTTTATTTCTGATATCAAAGAATCCAAATTTTCTTTGTCTTGATACAACAAAAGTTGATTTCTTGATCACAGTGTATGTTCTACTCTTGTTGGTGTGGATAGAGAGAAAGCTCTGTTTTTGCATAGTTGCTCAGAAACCCAGGGTTTCAGAGGTCTTGCCATCTGTAGCTGACTACCTGAAACAACTAGATCCTTAGTTGCCTCAGCAGGGAAATAAGGACGGGAGAAGAGTGCATGAGCTTTTTACAGACCAGACATGACGTACATTACTTATGGTCACATTTCAATGGCCAGAATCAGTCACATGTTCCCAGCCAACTAAAAAGAGGCTGAAAATACAGTGTTCCATGTGCCAATAAGGGTAGAATTAGGTACTGGCAAAGCCTAGTAATACCTTCCACAAATACATTTCATTAGCAGATTGTAGTTGTGTCTCATTCCATGATATGCTATATATTATTTATGAAGTGTCGTTTACACTCAATAGACATTTATTGAGTGCCTATTAATCATCACTGATGATATGGCAGTGAACAGAGGAGAAAAAACCCACTTACGTTTCTTATAATGGGCTAGACAGACAAATTTTAGATATATAGTGTGTTAGGCTGTGATAACTGCTATGGAGAAAAATTAAGCAGAAAAGGAAGCTAGGGCTTTCTGGTGGGAGAATAAGATTTGTAAACTTAAATATTTCAGTTAGAGGAGGTCTATGAGAAGGTCACTGTAGTAGGCTGCATAATGGCACCCAAAGATGTCTACATCCTTATTTCCAGAATCTGTGAATATGTTGCCTTATATGGTTAAAAGGGTCTTTGCAGAGGTGATTAAGTTAAGGATCATGAGAAGGAGAGACTATCCTGGATTATATGGGTGGGTCTGATGTAATTACAAGGGTCTTTTGTTTTTAAACATGAGAGAGGTTTATTTATTTATTTTTTATCATAAGTAAAACACAACTGGTTTATTTCAACATTTCAAAGAATGTTTATAAAATAACACTAATTGCATCTCTCAATAGTGAGGTTGCCCCACATCTATATGTTTATGAACCCACCAATTACATTTAAACTAATAAATTTAATAATTACTGAATATCTTGATATTTACAACATTTGATCAGTTCTAAGAAATATTTAAAAATTTAACATTTAATGGGATGCTATAATTATGATATAAAGTTGAAAACCAATGAAACACAATGATAAATAACAAAAGCAGTACTATAAATTATTTACTGATTATACCAAGTGAGTGAGAGACTATGTGAACAAACTGAGGAATATATAATCTTATTACATCATAGATAGGCTTCAAACAGAAAGGTCACCTCATAGCTTGTCTAGATAATTCTCTCATTTGAATGGTTTGAATAAATCATCATTTATAAATCTTTTCAATATTTAATTTCCTGAACATTCTGAATCTAGAAAAGCATAATGCTAATGAAATAACATCTGTGTGGATTTATTTGTGTGCATGGAGAGTGTCTACTCTCTTATCCTTAGGTGAAGACTTCCACCTAAGAAGTGATGTCATCTAACAGGAACGAGGCAGCAATAAATCAAAATTCAATTTACAATCATGCTAGTCCTTTTGACAATGGCCAATGAAGTCTCCAAAGATTAATTTCAGTTTAGTGCCAAAAATCTAATCTAATACTAGTACCATTTATTTTCATAAGTTTTATGCTGTTGTATTGTTATTTTCCCAATAATTTACTTTTTGAATTTATACTAATTTATTTTATTAAGATTTTTATTAAAATAACATAATGTTGTGTCTGTTTTAGGCATACACAATAGTTATTCAACATACCTAGAGAAGTGATCACCATAAGTCCAGCAACCATCTATCCGAACCATGCTATCACAATATTATTGACTATATACTCTATGCCTTACATTACTTCCCCATGACTTATTTGTTTTGTACCTGGAAATTTGAACCTCTTATTTCCCTTTACTTTTCCACCATTTTAAAAAATTTTCAATTACAGGTGACATTCAATATCAGGTGTAGAGCATAGCTGTTAGACATTTATATAATTTAAGGAATTATACCCCTGACTAGTCTAGTACTCACTTGGCACTATACAAAGTTATTACCATATTATTGACTATGTTCCTTATGCTGTACTCTACATCCCCATCATTACTGTGTAACAAGTTTGTACTTCTTTATCCCTTCCCCTTTTTCACTTACCTGCATCCTCCCTGCCATCTGGCAATCATAATATGTTTTTTATATCTATAAGTTTCTTTCTGTTTTGTTTGTTTATGTATTCTTTAGACACCACATATAAATGAAATTACATTGCACCTGTCTTTCTCTGTCTGACACCACTCAGCACAAAACCCCCAGGTCTATCCATGCTGCCACAGATAGCAAGAACCCATTTTCTTCCATTGCATATATGTACCACCTCCTCTTTATCGATTTATCAATCTACAGACACCCAGACTGCCTCCACATCTTGGCCATTGTAAACAATGCTGCAATGAACATATGGATGCACATATACCTTTAAAGTAGCATTTTGGTTTTCTTCGGATAAATACCCAGAAATGGGATTTAGGGGTCCTTCTTTGTCTCTTGTTATAGCCTTTGTTTTAAATTCTATTTGTCTGGTATAAGTATTGCTATTCCAGCCTTTTTGTTTATTTGTGTTTTTCTCATTTCCATTTTCATGAAATATCTTCTTCCATTCCTTTACTTTTCCATCTGGAGTATTTAATCCATTTACATTGAAAATAATTGTTGATAGATATGTAGCTATTGCCATTTTATTATTCATAATTTTGAATTTTTTTTTCATTTTAAAGAAGCTCCTCTAACATTCCTTTTAATACTGGTTTGGAGATGATGAACTCCTTTAGCTTTTTCTTGTCTGGGAAGCTCTTTATCTGTCCTTCAATTCTAAATTATAGTTTTGCTGGATAGAGAAACCTTGGTTGTAGGACCTTGCATTCCATCACATTGAGTATTTTGTGCCAATCCATTCTGACCTGCAAAGTTCCTGTTGAGAAATCAGCTGACAATCTTCAGGGAGCTCCCTTATAAGTTGTTAGTTTCCTTTCTCTTGCTGCTTTTAGGATTCTCTCTTTGTCTTTAACCTTTGCTATTCTATTATGATGTGTCTTGTTGTGTGACTGTTTGGTTTCATCTTGTTTGGGACTGTCTGCTCTTCCTGGACATGTATGTCTATTTTCTTCATCACTTTAGGAAAGTTTTCAGTCATTATTTCTTCAAATAATTTCTCATTCCCTTGCTTTCTCTCTTCTCCTTCTGGTACCCATATGATGCGATGTTGTTATGCTTTGATGTTCCCCCAGAGGTCTCTTAAACTATATCCTCATATTTTGGGGGATATTCTTTTTTCTTTTTGCTGTTCCAATTGGGTGTTTTCTGCTACCTTGTCTTCCAAATAGTTGATTATATCCTCTGCTTCATCTAGCCTGCCAGTGATTCCTTCTAGTGCATTTTTCATTTCAGGTATTGTATTCTTTACTTCTGACTTTTTAAAAATACTTTTTATGTTCTTTTTTATGCTTGCTATCTCTTTGTTGAAGTTCTCACTAAGTTCCTTGAGCACCCTTATAACCATTATTTTGAACTCTGTATCTGGTGGGTTAGTTGCCTCCATTTTGTTTAATTCTTTTTCTGGAGCTTTCTCCTGTTCTTTCATGTGGAACGCATTTCTTTGTTTACTTATTTTGGCTGCCTCTCTGTGTTTGTTTTTATGTATTAGGTAGATCTGCTACATCTCCTATTCTTGCCAGGTGGCCTTAGGTAGTAGGTGCCCTGTGGGGTCCTTGTACAGTCTCCCTGATCACCTGTGCTGAACTCTCCAGCAGTGTCCCTTGTGGGTTGTGTGTGCTCCTCAGTTACAGTTGAGCCTTGGTTGCTATTGGCATGTCAGTGAGTGGGATTGACCCTCAGGCTAATTGGCAGTGGTGTTTGGCCATGTCCACAGCTTACAGGTTTCCTTGTGGTGGGGCTTACCCCACTGAGTGGGAATTGTCCTAGCAGGTTCTGGTGCCTGTTGAGACCACCCTTTGGGTGTGCTGCTTGTGGGGATAATTGATCAGTACCTTGCTGTGGTCTAAAGCCAACTTGAAAGTATGTTGGTTCTGGGCCTCTTACAAGAGGCTCTGGGGCAGGCTCAAGTCACCCACGGTCTGTGACCAGCTGGGGACTACCTGGTAATAGCTACAAAGTGATCCTTGGTAGTTTGCTGCATCTGCTAACCCTGGAGGCCTATAGGAGAGGCAACATGCAAACTGAGGATGTCTGCCACCAGTTTGGGGTCTAGGGTAGCTCCGCAAAATGCAAGACACTCCAAGGCCTGCTGCCACCTGACAGCTCCCTTAAGGTTCAGCCATTGATAAAGCCTCATATGTACACAAGTTGGGTGAGGCAGGGTCTCAGCGGTCACTAGAGTGTGAAGAGTTGTGGTCACCAGGTTAATATAAATTCTGATTTGGTGCTGGTGCTGAGCCTGGAGCTACTTAGCAAAAGTCTCAGAGCACACTGAGACAAGCCACCACATGCCTGGGGTCTGTTAGACTTTGATAGCTTTCCAAGAAAGAGTGTAATGTGCTTTTGAAGAGAATGTTGGGGGTGTTGCATGGGGTGGGGTCCCAGTGAGTCAGCAGGGCAGAGCTGTGGAACTCACCAGACCAATTTAGACTCAGATTTGGCTGTGTAGGGACAAGCTTAATGCAGGAAAAATGGCACCTGTCTGCTGGCTGCACTGGAAGAAGATCTCCTCACAGGGAAATGGCAACTGTCCTCCAGCCCTCAACTTGAAGCAACACAATTCAGTCTGTCCCTTGTATGTTTCTGACACTTTCCAAGTTACTTCACCCACCCCCACCCCTGCCCCCAGAGCCCAAGGTGACTGCCTGGGAGTGAGAGAGTCTGTGTGTGGGGTTCTCAAGAGGACACCTGGATTTCCCACCGCCTTCCTTTCCACCCGGATAGTCAGAATCCCCATTGTTTTTCACAGCCAGATGTTGTGTGTGTGTGTGTGTGGGGCTCTCTTCCCAGGACCAGCACTCTGGGATGAGGAGGCTGGTGTGGGGCTAGAGTTCCTGTTCCTCTGGGGGGAACCTCCACAGCCAAAATATCCCTCCTGGTTTTCTACTGCCACACAGAAGTTTGTGGTTAGCCAGTTCTGCATCTCCGCCTCTCCTACCAGTCTCCACCTGGCTTCTTTATATCCTAAGTTACAAAACTTCTGTTCAGCCAGACTTCAGATGGTTCTCCAGATTGATTGTCCTTTAATTTAGTTGTAATTTTGATTTGTTTACAGTAGGAAGCTGGCACAGTGTTTACTCTGCCATCTTGGATCTCCTCCTACAGGGGTCTTTATAAGACGGTGGCAGGAGAATCAAAATCAGAAAAGGCACAGTGGCAATGGAAGAAGAGTCCAGAGAAAGGGAGATTTGAGGATGCTATGCTTCTAGTTTTGAAGGACCCAGGAAGCAAGGAATGCAGATATCTCTAGAATGTGGAAAAGGCAAGGAAATGACCTCCCGAGGAATTCAGCCCTGCTAATAATACCTTGACTTTACCATTGCTCATCTCCAGAGCTGTAAGATAATAAGTATGTTTTGTTTTAGCCACTAGGTTTGTGCTAATTTGTTATAGCAGCAATAGGAAGTGAATACAGTGACATTTAAAAAAGAGATATGAAGTAAGAGAGAAAAGACTAAGTGGGTATCTAAGGGAAGAAACTTCTGGGCAGGTAGCTCAGTGAAGACCCTGAGATAGGAGTGTATCTGTCATGTGAAAGAAGTAGAAAGGCTTCCAGTATGTTTGAAGCAAAGTGAAGGAAGGTGAGTCAGAACTGTGTAGTCAGTTCATGAAAGAACTAGTTGATCACTATAATAGCTAAGGCTTGTACTCAGAGTTAGATGTAGTCTTCGGAGGATTTTGAATTGCAGAGCCTCATGATCTGCTTTACCCCCTTTAGAATCAATAATAGAGAATAGGAGAGTAAAAGTGGAATAAGACGACCAGGTAAAAATGATGATGTAATGGTTCAGGATGATGGAAGAGGGGCTGTTTAAAAGTGGTCCAGTTCTGGATCTATTTTGAAAATAGACATCATGTGGGAGTTGAACCTGCAGCACTGTTGTTAAGAGTACCTGCTCTATCCACTGAGCCATCCAGGTGGCAACTCAGCTCAAGGTGCCAAGTTCAGTATTAGTTGTGGGTGGGTGTAGCCCACCACTGAACAGGCAGTCTTGTTGTTAGGAGCACATGCTCTCACCGGCTGAGCAATCCTACCACCTGTTGGTAGCTCAGCAGCAGTTCAGCTTGTGTGCAGTGTCACTGCCCCATGTGGGAATTGAACCGGCAGCCCTGTTGCTCAGAGCTTGGGCTCTTAAGCTAACTCTTAACCAACTGAGTCCACCTGAAACTAAGACTGAACTCGGCACCTTGAGCTGAGCTGCCACCCAGATGGCTCAGTGGATAGAGCATGTGCTCTTAACAACAAGGCTGCTGGTTCGACTCCCGCATGGGATGGTGGCTATGCCCACTCGCAACTAAGATTGAACACAGCACCTTCAGCTTAGAGGCCACGAGCTGCCGATGGGCAGCCAGATGGCAACTGGCGCCCTCCACAACTAAGATTGAAGAACAACAATTTGGCTGGTCCCCTTCCCCAATTCCCCAACACTGTCCCCCTCCCCAAATTCCCCAATTAAAAAAAAAAAGCAAAAGCAAATAGATATTCAGATATTTGCAGATAGATTGGACATAGAATGTGAAACAGAGAACTCAAGAGTGAGTTTAAGGTCTGGAGCTGGAACAGCTAGATGGGTAGAGCTGCCATAGACCAAAGACTGTGGGAGTTTGGAGAGTATCAAGAGCTGAGTTTTACACATATTAGATTTAAGATGTCTTTTAGATATCTGAGTGTCCAGTGTATTGATGGCATTTAGAGCCATGATGACCAAGAGAGAGACACAGATAAAGAAGAGAAGAGGTCCCAGGACTGAGCCTAGGACACACTAAGGTTGGAAGATCAGAGAGATGAGGAATAACCAGCAAAGGAAACTGAGAAGTTTCCATGGTGAACTAGAAGGAAAACAAGAGTGTGTTGCATTAAAGTCAATCGAAAATGTGTTCTAAGGAGGAGGGAAGTATCAGATATTGGTGAAAGGTGAGGTGATATTCAAATTATTTAACTATCAGCATGGTAAAATAAATTAATGTAAAAGTGTATTTATAACAGCACAAAAGAAATCCCCCTTTAACCTTTAAAAAAAGCTAAGGTAAATATCATTCCTTCATGTGACATGTCATAGCATAAATTGTTCATCAAGTCATTGTAATAAGTTCCAACTCTTTTGTGACTTTTTAGAAGTTATTGGTGTGATCTTTTATTTCAGGAGGTTGTCACTAGCTAAATGATGACCCTGTCTGAGCTATGCTTTGATAAAGAAGACAGCATCAAACACACAAAATTTTCCCCACTAAATTAATAGTTATTGGTGACTTAGAATGTCTAATTCACATCAATAGTAATTCTCATCAATAGATCATGGTGCCAAATTCTCTCAGTTTCTATTGAAAATAAATCACATTAAAAATGTTCAACCCTCCCAAATGTTTTAGCCCTTATATTACTGAGATTTTTGTATACTAAAAATCTTTACTATCAGGAAAGATTTAAATCAAGAAAATAATTTTGAAATGTCACATTTAATTAGGTAGAATATGATCCTTCAGGCCAAACAAGAGGCAAAGTGCTGTAGCAGTTAAGATCAACTGGCCATGTTCCAGACTGACTATTTGAATCTTAGTTCTGCCATTTAAGTTATAAATAACCTCTCTATGCCCCAGTTATATGTAAAAATAGGGGTAATAATGATCATTAAGTACTTAAATGAGTTTATATTTACCAGACACAGAGACAATATTGTAAGTGATTGCTCTCGTTTTTATTAATAAAATTATTGCTACTAATTCTTGTGCTGGGTGAGTGTTTGGTGGGTTTTAATGAGCCAGTTAATTGGGAGTGAAATTCAACAGTGACCTGTACTCTGGGTCTCCTTGACCTCGAAATTTCGAAGGGGCCCATCCATTCCTTCCTGCTCATCTGTTCTCTCTGTCTCTTCCAGATCCTTTCTGAGGCAAAATCCCATGGAGGCCACAGTCCTATGTAGCCATGTAAGGGAAACACCAGGAGGAATACCAGCAGCACGAGGATAGCGGTCGGGAGGCCAGATGGAACTTAGGCATTTGCTCACTTGAATGCCAGCACCACTAGGGACACTTTCTACAAATGCCTGGGCCTACTCGAGCCAGGATATAAGGTTGGCTCATGGGACCCATGGTGGGCTGGCTGGCATTCCCAGAGATTGGTGGACACCAAGAAGCCTCCCAGATATTGTCACTTGGAGATCCTCATGGTTGTGTGTAGAGTATGGCAGGGCATGGCAGGTAGGGATGGCAATGCCAGGGAGTAAGGACCCTTGGGGGGTATAATTGACACACACACTACTGACGATCAATTAGAATAGAATAGAATAGGCCAGCCTTAGCAATGGTGAAGGGGCCTGGAGCCCCTCATAGTTTCTAGGATTAATTATTTAATTTTTGGATTTTGAGTAGGTAAGAAATGTGTTCCAGGGAGATGCAATAGTTTCCAGGGCAATCAGAGGACTCAGAAATATGGCATGGTGTGGAAATATTTTAACAACCAGTATGGCTATAGCTGTGGATATCTGCTCCACTGTTCAAGTAAACTGAGAACTGACTATTGGATTTAGAAATGCAGAGGTCTTTGATATTTCCATGAGCTGATATGAGTAGGTTTGAATGAGTGGGTTCAGGGAAATATGCAAGGAAAATTTGTGACTCTTTCAAGGGATTTTGCTATAAAGAAGAATAGTGAAATGGAATTGGAGATGAGGGGATCAAAAGAGGGTGTTCTTAAAATGGGAGAATTAACAGCATGTTTGTATGTTGGTGAGAAAGCTTTTGCAGAGAGATGATGCCTACCTTTGTTTATTACCCAGGGGCTGTGTGTGGGATGTACTAAGGCTACATATAAAATTTTTTCAATATTATTTTCAGCTTCTCTTCCCATTATTTCCATTGTTAAGTACCAGGATCCCTTCCACTATTACTTTTCTTCTCTTGTTATAGATGCTGCCCTGATTCATTTCTGGGCGTTTTTCTTTCTTGGCCTCTATTTTTAGTGTAAAGTCTGCTTGATAAATCAATAAGCACCAAGGTAGCCTGCATATATTGGATGTGTGTTCTTTTCTCTGCCAAGGGACCAACATTTCAGTATCTTAAACTATGGTCCAGAAAAGTAAATGTCATTCTGTGATACTAACTTTGCAGACAGCTTGATTGTTCTATATCTATTTGTCTGTCTATCTATCTATCTATCTATCTATCTATCTATCTATCTATCTATCTAATCTATCTATAACCTAATTCTAGGAAGAGATTAAACCAATCTGTCTATTAAACTGATTTCTCTCCTCAAATCTCAACCTTACTTGAAATAAAAAATACCGCCTCCCTGAACCCTAAGTTAAACAGTTTATGATAAGACATTCTTCTCTAGAGTGCTTCTCTATTCCCTGTTTCCTCAAGAATGAGTTGAAGTTGTTGGGCATGAAAAGAGTATTAAATCCTGCCTAGTACCCATCACATCCTGGATTTCTCCATGTCAGAGAGAGCCAGCGCCCCTTGACTTCTCACATCCACCCTTCAGGATTTCCTCCATACTCCCCAGCTGGCAGTTTCCTTTCTTTCGCCTGAGCCCAGTAAGTGGGTTTCTCACACTCTGTAATATTTCTGGATTCCTTTATTTTTCCACAGAGGATGAGATGATCTTTCTTTTCTAAAGGTCACAGAAAAAAAACAATAGAACAGAGGTGTTAAGAGCTCAAAATATTGTATAAGACAAGCCTGCACACAAGTCTCAGCTCTGTGGGACATGCTCCCTGTAAAATAGGTATGAAATCATAATGATTTATTAGGGTTGTGGACCAAACAAGGAAAAAAAAAAGTTCTTAGCATTAAAAACAAATCTTTGTTTACATTCTATGTAGTACAAGATTTCTACTTCATTATGAGTATCATACTTAGGTTTTGAGTTTCTAAAATGTGACCTCTTCCCATATTCTTAAATCCTTAAGCATAAGTCTAATTCTCTCAATAACCAATAATTTTTCTTCATAGAGAAAGCCTTCTTGAATTATATAATGGATGTCAAAAGTAAGAGATTCTGAAATCTTCATTTTGTAGTGACCTCCTAGAACTCTGTTTGCATTTTATGAATGAAATAACCCTATTTGCAGAAATGTACATTAAAAAAAACTGGAATTTAAAGTAATAATAAATCACTTCTCTTGTTTTTAATTTCCTTACTCATAAAGTGAGGAGTTAGGTGCAGAGAATCTTTAAGATCCCTTTTAAATATATGCAACTAACAAAATCAATTTTAAATTTCTGTGAGAAAGGAGATTTAATAGTTGAATGAAATAAAAGGTGGAGCCCTGGTGAGTGTCTACTACCTTCATTTCTCTTGTCCTTATGGCAGCATTGGGTAGATTAACCAATATGTCAATGGATTAGTAGGTACTTGGAAGTCATGACATTCCTTTCCTCTCTTCACAATAGGTCTTGTTAACTCATTACAGCTCTCTTCCCAGCTGCACTTGATAAGGTCTCAGGACCCTTCTCAACACAGTGCTGCAGCAAGCCGCTGCCAATCAACTGCCATTGACATGCACATGGAAAACAATTTTTCATCTCTGGAACAAAAATATTTGTTCCAGAGAATTTGTCTTCATGACATACAAGAAACACTCAATAACTGAGTTTAGTTTTCTTTGTCTCCCTAGGAATATACCAACTATAGTACAATGAAAACCACTATCTCCCTCCAGAACAGATTTGTCCTTAACCTGTTATGCAACTCATCATTGTTTCAGACTTACACCTCCTCCATTGTGACTGGGCAAGACATGTCTTATTCCATTCATTTGACAACTTGGTTTTAGTCAATGGAGCAAAAACTCTGTTTTGGTAACATTTCTATTGGTGACAGAGCTCTTTTCCTCTGTTTCTATTTCACTCAATGACCTCTTATTTTTGAAGCTTCCAGAACTTTCATATCCCTTTCTCTCCTTAGAAAAAATAACAACTAAAAATGAAAATTAAAGTTGAAATATTATCACTCTTCATAAGGGAGGGATTTGGAGGGGGCCATACTTAGTTTATAGCAATAACTTCCTATGTTATGATTTTAAGCAATAAAATCAAAGGGGAGATGTCAGAAAAAATGTATTTTTTTTTCTGATGTATCTTGGAATATACCATTTGACGTTTACAGCATGGAGTGACAAATTGGGTGCACCGTGGCAAACTCATATTTTTTTGAAAAAAAGTTGGAGTTCTTTGATTAAGGCTCTATGAAAGATGTCAGAGATGAGATAAACTAAGTATTCACGTTTAGGAGCAGTGGCATTTAATAAAGTGATTAAGTAGTGACATTAAATAAATTCTCAGGCCATTTTGAAGTGACTAATGTGGGTGGATGGAAGCCAGGATTTATTGGGGAAGGAACATAGAGATGCTTTTCTTGATTAAAAATTGCAAGCAATGGTGGTAAAAATTTCATGGAAAGTTTTGTTTTATTGTCTTTGGCATTAAATGACATTGATTATTAAAGAGACTTCTCCCCATCCCTGACACAGGGGGGAGAGGATAAAGTCTACTGAGGAATGGAACTATTTGTGAACAGAGTCTGGTTTGTGTTGCAGTTGTGTTCAGACACTTTAGTTCATCTCTATCCCTTAACATCTCCCATTTCCTAGGTGAATTTCACTTACCCAAGATTATGGTTGCCATTTTCTAGAAGGATATTTCCTCCATGATAACACAGTGGTTAAGTATCCACCTCTAGTGTTATTGGTGGGAATAAGATACTTTATATAAAGTGTTTGTCAAAGAACGAAGTATATAGCAACTGTTCAATGATGTAAGATGCTGTTGCTGTTGTCCTTATGTTCTATCTTTACCACCAGCTTTGATGGAAGGAGTTTTGTAAAATCTTTATCTAGCAGCTATACTCTGCATCTCTATATTCTAACCCTGTGGAAAAGTATAAGAAGCACACAAATTTACCATCAATCGTGCTTGATTTATATCAGGTATATGATAGTTACTTGTCGAATCCAATCTGTACAGAATTTGAGTGAATGAAAATTAGATGGACAAATTCAATTCAGGCAGAATTCTTGCTCCTGGGGAAGGCAGAGGTAAGTGGAATGACTCTGTTGGAAAGTAATATAGAATTGTGGGAAGGGAGTATGGTCCAACTTTCTACTTAAAGCTGGAATCACAACCTTAGCTTTCCTTTAAATGTTCATCAACTTCTCCTTTAACATTGGGATTGGGAGTTTTGGTTGAATGTTCACATTTTTCTCCAAAAAACACAAGATACATTCTTGGACAAATACAAGTGAACGTACTGAGATATATTGATACTCTAGTTGGATCACAGTGAAAGTCTGGGTTATATTGTTATTCTTTAAACAGAGCAGAGAGCACTTGTATTTGAGTCATTTCTGAATTCTGATCCTGATTCTTTCACTGAAGAAACAGTATAGTGATCAAGATTTTGGTCTTTGTAGACAAACCTGAGCTAGAATCAGAGGAGAAAACTTAAGTCAGGGTGATTCATTTGCATGGGCTCCTTCCAAGGCCTTGGGAGGGGCCCTCACAATGTACTCACATGGTCATATATTTTTAAATGATATATATGTATTTATATATTTTATTTATAGAAAACACATATATTTTATATATATAAATGTGCACATATTTATATATTTTTATTATATGTATGTGTATAAAAACTGCAATTAGTTAAGACTAAGAGCTTTCACTTCAATTTTATATGAAAAGGCAATCAGAGTAAATAACCACTAAAATTATAAACATCTATTAAGTGGTTATTTTATATTTTTTATTGGAAATATTTTGAAATGTATAGTAAGGGGAAGTAGAAAAAATACAAATATAGTTGGAGACCTCAACATCCCTCTCTTAAATACTGAGACAACATGTGGACAGAAATAATCAGTGTCAATATAAAGGATTTAATACTATCAACCAATTAGACACTTAGACATTTATTGAATATTTAACCAACATCAGCAAAAAAACATGATGTTGTTTTGTTATGTGTTAATTTGAATGCATTTTCCAGAATGAGTTTATTCAGATATTTCTGATTATGATGGGCCTCTGAAAGATTCTTGTGGAGGATTTGGAAGGCAGAAATAAAACAGCAGCCATTTTGTAGCTCATACATGTTGTTTGCGGACCTGCCGAGTCAACTTGATAGTCTGAGGCTGCAGGTAGATGGTGACTGCTCCATTTTTCCCTGTATCTTTTGTTAGCTTCTACAATGCCTGGGGCAGGGATGCATAATTAACTCCAAGATGAAGGGCCTCAGTTCTGCTAGACATCATACCACTATGTCAGAGGCAACAAGAATGGACATGATTTTCTGTCTGTCTCCTGGGATTGCATCTCCTGATGTTGGCTCCAATTTGTCCTGGATCTCTCTTTTTACATTCACTGCCCATTCCCAACTACCTCTCCAACGGCCTGTAATCTCCAGCAGGAGATGTGAAAAAGAAGCCTTATAGAATGCTTAGTCAGCTCCCAAAGTTGTGTAAGATCAAATTTTTGTAACAAATCCATATGATGGATGTTGTTATTCTTTGAATAAACTCTCTCTGGTAAAATCTGAAAAACAAAACACACACACACACACGCAAAAGAGTAAGTAATGTCCCCCTTCGTCCCCCCCCCCCCAAATAGATGAAGGTAGAGATGTGTCAGGCTGGACTTTGTAATATTTAGTATATTGTATAAGCTTTCAAAAATATCTAAATTGTTACGATTTGTTTTCTAAATTGTTATGATTTCTTTTCCCATTCTAATTAAGTATTCACATTTTCACCTAATTTCATATTTTGAAATTTGTGTTCTTTTTCTTCCAGAAAGCCCCCAAATATCCAGGCTTCAAGGAACTCATATCCACCTCTGACTAGATTCCTAACACCATTCTCTGTGTGATCTTAGGCAACTCACTTCACCTCTCTGAGTCCCAGTTTAATCTGTAAAACAGCAATAGTCTGTTATATAGTATAATAATCTTATGAAACTACTAAGGTTATTATGAGGATTACGTAAATTGATGTATGTAAAAGTGATAATAAATATTAGCTAGTGTAATTATTATTGACATCCTATTTTCATATACAATAGATTTCCCCATTTTAAAATGGACATAATAAAATATACTCTCATACTCACAAGGGTTCTTGGAAGAATCTAATGAGATAACATTTACATTGCTATGAAGATGTAAGTTTTTTTTATTAATTATCCAAAGAAGGGCATGTACATATATCCACATCCTACATCCTCTACACACATATACTCATGCACACACGCACACACATACCATCCCTCCTTCTAATTCCAATGTAGGATTCAAACTGATTGGTTGATTTCACTCACACAGATTGTTTGCATTTCTGCCAGGTGACCCACAGGAGGACTCTAGGCTGTGTCCAGCCTGCCTGGGTTTGAATTCTGGCTCCACCACCCCTCCTGTGAGAATTTGGGCAAGTCACTTAATGTCTCTGTACCTCTGTTTCTTCTCTGTAACGGGGGTGATAATAGTACTCACCTCTAGGGGTGTTGTGAAGATAAAATAAATTAATACATGTAAAAACACATAGCAAGTAAACCACTGTAAGGATTATTATTTCCATTTTACTAACATCTAGTAAGTGTTGTTGAACATCAGCTATTGTTATTCTCCATTGCAAATCAGTTTCTGTTGGTGTGTCAGAGATTGTATTTATGCAAAGCTTTCTCCCAGTTACATGGGTATTTTCTTTGTCAAAAAGTAAGCTACAAAATGAGGAAAACTGGGATAAAGAGTAAGTGTTTCATAAAGCAAAATGTATTATGTTTAATTTCCTTAGGCATTTTGATTATGTTCTTCCTAGTTTTTATATTTTATGTAATTTTGTTAGTGGTAGGTGATCATTTATTTGTTATTGCCTTATCTGACAATGTAAAAAATTGATCTTCCTTTTTAAAAAAGATTTTACTAGTCTATGAAATCCAAAATCCTGGGAATCATCAGTCTAGAAGATTGTCTCCTATTAATTCTCAAAATCTGTAGATATAAGTACTTTTCTAAGAGTCACTGCTTTCAACAAGTTATGAGAGTTTGTGCTTAATCAAACTTGTATCAATCTTTCCTTATCACTCTTGATGTTTTCATGGAGCTCCTAAACCACATGGAGGATGAAAACTCAGGCCTCTTTTTTCAACTCTCACTAGCATGGGATTAGAGATAGGGACTTAAATAGAAAGTTATAGTAATGTCCAGAACTGCTCCATCCACTGGTAGTAAAAGGGAAAATAAAGGAATCCAGAAGCATCTTTAGCATTTGAGCCAAGACAAGGGAATGTTGGTGAGTGAAGAAGAATGCAATATATCCACAAACAACAAAGTATCTGATTCCAACAAAAGACTCTTGGCACCAGTACCTTCCCTCTGTCCCTCACATGAAACACCTTCTTCGCACTCACTCTACCACTGTGAAAAGAGAGAGGTATTTAATAGCCAAGACCTTTTTTTTTTTAATCAAAATTTATTGGGGTGACAATTGTTAGTAAAGTTACATAGGTTTGAGGTGTACAATTCTGTAATATTTCATCTCTATATCATATTGTGTGTTCACCACCCAGAGTCAGTTCTCCTTACATCATCATATATTTGATCCCTTTTACCTTCATCTACCACCCTCTTCCCCCTTACCCTCTGGTAACCATTAAACTATTGTCTGTGTCTATGAATTTTTGTTTCTTCATTTGTTTGTCCTGTTCCTTTGTTGTTTTCAGCTTTATATGCCACATATCAGTGAAATCATATGGTTTTCTACTTTTTCTGTCTGATTTATTTTACTTAGCATAATAATCTCAAGATCCATCCAATGGCACTATTTCATCTTTCCTTATGCGATAATAGTATTCCACTGTGTATATATACCACATCTTCTTAAACCCTGCCATTTGCTGCCTCTAAGAGATACATCTCAGCTACAAGAACAAATATATATTCAAAATGAAAGGGTGGAAATTGACATTCTAAGCAAATGGTGTTCTGAGAAAAGCAGGTGTAGCCATACTGATATCAGATGAAACAGACTTCAGGATAAAAAAGGTAGTAAGAGACAAAGATAGCCAAGACCATTTTAAGGCCAAGGACAACCAATTAATAATAACACTTCCCTGAAATTTCAGCACCCCTAACATATATGTTTCAATCAAAAGAACAGCCTTCCATGTCCCTTGCTTAACAGATCCCAGCCTCCATCCACCCACATTAGTCACTCTAAAGTGGCCTGAGAACCTATTTAATGTCACTGCCTGATTTCTTTATTAAATGTCATTGCTCCTGATTTGTTTTGTTTTTCATCTCAGCCCGCCTCCCCTAGAATCTTGTTCTGAGGACACCCATTCTTTTGTAAGGTGAAATTAGGAACACTGATGTTTAGTGCCTCTTTGCAACTGACCAAGACCCAAGACATTTTTAAATGGGATGCATTTCTCCAAAAACATCACACTATGACAGAAGTTCTCAGAAAGCAGGTAAATTCAGCTCCTGACACCTACTGCTTCTCCTATTTTCCTTGGTAGAGGTTGGAAATATGGAAGCTGAACTATTTGCAAGCCAACATTTTGGAAAAGCACAGCAGTTTTGTAGACTTTGTTAGAATAGCTGCATGTTCAGCTATGGTCTGAGAAAGAAAGCAGAAATGAACTATTTTCCCAGTTATCAGAACAAAAATCTACAATGATCTATCATTTGTCCTATCAAGCCTAAATTTCTCTGCCTGACATCCAGAGCACCCCGCAATTAAATCTCATGTAGACTTCTTAGCATCATGTCCCACTACCTCTTTAGAAGAACCTCCTACCATGCTGAGTGTCTTCATTGGGCTTTATCATTGCCTTCTTCCTTGTCCCTCCATATGCCCTAGACTTTTCTCTTCAAATTTAATCATTCATTTATGTAACCCCAAACTGATTGATTAAGCATTTTCATTTATTAAGAGAAGCACTGGAGACTGGTAACACATAAGGTAAGGCCCTCATCTTCAAGGTACATACATGTAAGAAGCAGATAAAATTTTCACAAATGAAAAATGTCTGCTCAGGGACCATGGTAGCTGTTAAATAGTAAATGATGAAGTAGGCAGGTCTATTTGGGGGTGGAGGTGGGGTTGCTGGAATGAAATATTTCATAGAGAAAGTGACTCTTGAGGTGGATTTTGGAGATTTCTTTTTTTTTTTTTCAGGGCAGTGTCACTGCCCCTCATAAGTGGAACCCGAACCAGGGCCGCTGGCTTCCGAAGCCAGCGCCCTTGAGGTGGATTTTGGAAGGGAAGTAATTGTCTCCAGGTGGTTGGGGAAGGGTTATGTTATGCATTGCTGCAAGCTGAGTTTGGGATAGGACTGGGTTGGGGAGTCCCATCGGGTGCACCTATCATACTGTCTCAGAGCCTGTCTGTGTAATCAGAGCATGAGTGTGTGTTTTGTAGCCTGATCTTTAGGAGTCTTGGTATGTGTATCCAAGGCAGTATGTGAGGCAACGAGCTTATTTAACATTCACTATGGGACAAATAAGAGAAAATTAAAAGAGCAATTTTAGGAGGGAATAATTGTTTTCCATACACCATAATTACAACTGCTTGTAAATGCTGCTATCATAAACAAATCTGCTTTTCAGAGTTCTCTTAAATTTTCTTGGCAAAGGAAAGGGACCTATAGGCTCCTTATAGAGAAGCTGGGTTTGCACTGACCCCTGGTGTCTGCCTTGAGCAGCGACCTTTAACTACTGGCACAGAGCTGGATAGTAGGCTGGGAATACTTCTTAATCTTTCTGTCCCTGGTTTTTGAAAGACCCAAGAATCCGTAGGACCAGAAATGAACCTTAGAATCTCAGCCTTCCAATACCTTCTGAGGTAATTTCTTAGTATTTGGCTTCAGTTCAATTTCCCCTCTTGTGCTCCCTCCCTCGACAAATGGCACTGTTCAAAAGCTGTCATGTAGAATCTGAATGTCATTTTTGATGCTTCCTTTCCTTCTCCAACATTCTCACACCCCCAAGCCAATATTACTCAGTCACTCAGTCATTCAGTCCCACATAATGCTCCAATTTGTCCAATGCTTGAAATCCGGACGTTGGTGCACCCCTCGGTTTGTAAGCAACTGCACCCCTCGGTTTGTAAGCAACTGGTTTCCCTGCTTGAGACTTGCTGTCACCAGGGAGATCTCACTTTTAGTTCACTGAATTTATTAATCAGCTAACCTTTGATATGCTAGAAGGATCACTCTTAATTGCTTCTATTAAATAACTGTATGAACTTGGGTATGTCACTTGGGTAATCTTGTCATCTATAAAATGAGGTTTTGGGGCAAGAATAGTATTTTTCTATCTTTTCGCTCTAAGGACGTGTGCTCATAGTACCTTTTGAACCTCGCCCTTTTCCCCTGTTTTTTTTTTTTAATATCTTCTACCAAATAAACTCATTGATTGAGGAAAAATTCATTTTTTACCATCAAAGACATATTTAAGCGCTATTGGAGCATCTGGTCAGCAGAAGACAATCAATGTTACTATAAAGAGTTAATGTAATTCCAGCCAAAGATAAAACACAAAAATTTAAAAACTCTGATATTTTATCTAGCCTGTGCAGCCTTATCATGAGTAAATCTAGCATTTCTGTTAGTCGCCTTGAAATACTGCGAATAGCACACAGCCTTGCATTATAATCATCATGGATCCTTGTGATATAAAGGGATCCAATGAAATAAATGACCACCAAGGGCATAGCAACTCTGAGATTCTAGGTTTCTCAGTCTTTCATATCTTAAATTCCTTTTAGCATTCTCCAGTGTGAGCATAACCCATTCCTCTTTAATTGTACCTGGTCCATAAATAAATATTCCATTACCAATGCCAACTGTAATTAAAGTTGGGAGGAGTTGGTCATGCTAATTGAGCATATATGTGTAGAGAACCTAGAACAAATTAATTTCACATAGATTAAATGATTTATTATTTCATGCATGGTAATTAAATATTTTTGGTAGAATATAAAGAGTCTAATATTAATTTTTACAATGCCAAATCATATTCCTATTTTTTCTTTGTTGGTCCCTTAATATGTAAAAATTGTCATTTTCCTTTGATGCTGTGCTCCATTCATCTTCTTTCTCAATATCATCATTATCATCACCATCATCATCACCACCACCACTACCATGACACATTCACAGATAATGTCAGGCAAACACCTGTGTTCTCCAACCAAGTACCTTCTTGCTATAACTTCTATTCCCCCACAGGGCAAATCTGGCTCATTAAACAGACAGGCTATCCAAATTCTTCCTAGCCTACCTTACTGCTTTTCTCTCTTTATATATAGCAAATACAGTGTGTGATCCTTGATGGGATCATAAATAAGAGGAAACAGCTGTGAAGTCAATTTCAGAACAATTGGGAAATTTTGAATATGGATGTATACTAAATAAAATTATTGTATTAATATTAATTTATTTGGGCATAACAATAGTATTGTAGTTCTATAGGAGAATGTCCTTGTTCTTAGAAAGACACAGGCTGAAATGCTCAGGGTGAATTGATGTGATGTCTGCAACTTACTTTCAAATGTATTTTTTTTTTTAAAGAAAAAGGGAAGAAAGGTGTGTGTGTGTGTGTCCATATACACTACATGCAGAGGGAATAAATTAATGTGGCAAAATATTGGCAATTGATAATCTGGGTGAAGGATTTATGGGTAGACATTCATGATGCTAGTTTTTGAAATTTTCTGTAGGCTTGAAATTTTGAAAATGCATGTTGGAAAAGTGTATCTTTTTGAATCACTTGGATGCTACTGCAGTTGTTATTTCATACCTTTTCTTTTCTTAAAACCCCAGTTCCTCCCTGCTGTCTTAATCTCAGGAGGCAACTCTCTCCTTGTATTCAGTCAGGATGGGCAGGGTGACTTAAACCATCAAAATCTCAGTGACTTAAAACATCAAAGATTTCTTTCTCACTACGCTACATGGCCGTTTCAGATCAGTGGGAGATTAAAGCCATCTTTGTGACCATCTCATGTACCCTCATTTTCACCACATAAAAGCTCTGTCTCTGAAGTGGACTTTTTCTCTTTATTCTCACAAGAAAATGTTTCTTTCCTCTTATTTAAAGATAACTGCTTCATATAAACTCTGGACCCATGTCTCCTTTGGGATTTTGCTGCCACAGGATATCTCTGGTTCCTCCATCTCTTACAGCTTCAGTCTCTTTCTCTCCATGTGCTGCAGTTTCCAGCTCTCAGAAAGCTCTATGTTTGATCCTATTATACCTTCTATCTAATTGCCCCTCTTCTTTTTTTCCTGGTAAACCCTTCAAGCTGATGGTCTTTGCAGATGTCTTCACTTCTTGATATCCTAGTCTTGGTTTAATACAGGTTGGCATTTGCTCCCAAATTATGTTGACATGTCTTCTTGGAAAGCAAATAGCCTTTTTCACCCTCAGCTCCATTATTCTTGATCTCAGCAATGTGGCACTATTGACAATTCTCTTATTTGTGATATTCTCTCCTGCTTTGATCTTTGTATACCAGATTTTGGGGGTTCTGCTCCCATCTATGGGATTGCTCCTTGTCTGCCTTTTTTAATGTATCATTTTTATCCTGCCTTCCTAACTATGAGAATTCTCCAAGGACCTTCCTGTAGCCCTTCTCTCTTTGTCCCTGTGACCACTTCCTCCAAGAGTTTGTTCACTGTCACCTCCAGTACATCTCTCCTGTGTACATGTCCAGCCCTTATCTCACTCCTGCCATTTCAATCTCATTATCCCATCTGATTATATGATTTTCCCACAGGAGTGACTTGACTATCACCTCAAACTGAACATATTCTCACTTAAAGTCATCACATTTCCTTTTTCCAATTACTTATTTTTCTCCTCAGAGGCACCATTTTTCATCAAATTTCCCAGTCTAGCAGAATCTTAGCTGGAATTCTTTGATTTTTTTTTCTTCTTCTTCATTTTTATTTCTACTATTCCAAGTCCTATTACATTCTTTCAGCTCTGCCTTTTTCTCTTTGTTCTTGCAGATGCAGGCCCTTGTTATTGTAGCATAGATCACAGAGAGTCTCTGATTTGGGCTTTCTAATTCTTGCTCTTGGTTCTCCCTCAAGCCACCCTTCAAACTGTTACCAAGCAAAACTTATTTCCTGACAACCCCTGCCATGAATTGACCAAAGAGTCCATCTGACAGAGGCATCAAATCCAAACTCCTCAGCTTAGCATGTAATTTGACTTCATCTGACCTATTCCACTGTCACTGACTTTACCTCAACCACAACCTTTGAGCCAGACCCTTCCAGATGCCTTCCAGCCTCTCTCTGCAAATGCTCTAATTTTTCTATGTGGGCATTTCTCTCTTTTTTTCTTTTCTCCTCCCTTCGTTCCAATATTTTCACTATTTTCCTAGCTTTCTCACCTTCCCCTTCTCCCCTTCACTCTTCTTCTCATTTTCTTTTACTCTCCATTCTGTTTTTCCAATTCTTAGCCTTTCTTTAAGATGTAATTCAGTTCCCACCTCTTCCATAAAGAGTATTTCACTGCTTGAGCTCATACTAAATTGTTCTTTCTTCCACTCTGACCAGAGTTAGTTACTGTTTGGTAATTCATTATTTACTACATCTTATTCTTTTCTTCCCAACAAACTCATTAGCTCTCTGAAGTTCTACATAGAAATCACCATAGCACTGGGTACATGCCTGTGGTCAGGAGATACTTGTGATTTGATTAATTGATTTCTCTACGATCTACGGAAAGTATCGATTATGTTTCTTATCCTCCTTAGGAAGAATTACATCTGACAATTCGTCAAACTATTTTTTCTCCTTAATCCCACATGGGGAAATTTGGCCCCTGAAAAGGTGGCCAGTGATTTCAAAGTCCCAGGACAAACCGTTTCCTTGGAGCATTCACATCTATTTTATCACACTGCTACCTAATCCTGTATTATGGATATATTTACACTGCTTTTATACCTTTTCAAATTTACTACTTTCTGTTTTTTCCATTATGGTGGTGAATAATAGTGATTTCACTTACATTAACTAATTTAATCCTCTCCCCAACCTTTTTAGGGTTGGTAATATCATTAGACTGGTATTTTTGTAATACAGGAAAAAAAATGACAGTAGAGCTCAAAGTATTTGAACTGGCTCAAGATCACACAAACAGGACTCAAATCCAGTTGCTTCTACTGTTGTTTAAATTAATTCAAAGGTCTTTGCTCCTTCCATCACTTGAAGTTCTTTCTGATCTGCATGTCCCTCCTCTGAGCTTGCATACTTTCCATCCACCAAAGCATATAATGGCAATGTCATCGTTAATTTACAAGTCTGTCTCCACCATTAGACTGTGAGTTTGATGAGTGTAGAGACCAGGTGTTGTTTAATTTTGTATTTCATCTGTATAGCACAGGACATGTTGGCTGAATGTCTGAATTAAGGCATGGGCGAATGAGTGAACGAATGGGAGAAGATTGTGCCTTGTCCTGTCTGCCTCTTAGAGAACTTAGAGAACTCCACACAACTGTGCACTCTCCATAATATACTGTACACAATTTAAAAATAGTTGCAAAACTCCCTTCTCTTAAGTCTCCTTACTGATCCCCTTTACTCCAGCAGTTCCACTATCCTTAAAACACACACCTCAATGAAGCCTGTGGTCTTGTGTAGTTAGGACTCAGATAGACTTGGGTTCACACCTTTCTTCTGTTAATAATTAGCTAACTGAGTGGCTGTGGACAAGTTCTTAATCTCCTAAATCTCCATTTTCTCATCTGTAAAGTGAGTATAATAATAGCAAAAATTCACAGAGTGTGGTGAGAATTCAATGGGATAGTTTCTTTGAAGCCCTCAGTACAGGTCCTGGAACATAATTTGTTCAGTGAAAGTTAACAATGATTGTGGTAGGGAAGGGTCATCGGTGTGCTTTGGAGTTACTGAGGCTATAACATGGGGCTCACTGACTAGCATGTTTTCATGCTATTATACAAAGGTCTTTCCTTGGTCAAACCTACAAAGGTCTTTCCTTAGCCAAACTAAAGCAGAGGATGTAGACAATTCAAATAATTTGGGCCCTAAACTCTACTTCCATCTGAATAATTATGAGGAGTAAAGGGATGTAAAAGACCTGGCAGGTCTTTTTTTAGCATCTGTAAGAACCTTATAAAGAGTTGGAATAAGAGGTTGCCATTTATATTTGTAAGTGGAACCTCCTGCCAGAGTCCTCCCATCTATCTCCTGCTGCTACTATGTTCCAGAGGGGTTGCAGCCAGCAAGCACGTGTGTGTGTGTGTGTGAGTGTGTGTGTGTGTGTGTGTGTGTTTGTGTGAGAGATATGCTTCCTTAATGGCCTGAGCTGCTACCAGGTGCCCAGAGTGAAATAAAACATCACTCTTAGGTACTGGTGAAATACATTTAATGCATATGTAAATCCATCTCCTGAGGCAGAAAGCCATATAAATAGAGTTAACATCTCATTAATGCTGTTTTTCATCAAGTGCAGGCTTTAGATTTAGAGGAAAGGTGGGCTGTATCTTCATATCAATTATTTCAGCTTTACTAGAGCTCTGGGGGTAAAACAGTAGCTGCTTCATCACAAAGTGCTGCCTCAGCCAGTCCATTTTATAGGTGCGAAAACTGAGGTCTATTAAGATCAAATTATGCACGAGCCTAGTTTAAACAGGCTCTGCTTTGGAGGGAGCCCAGAGAGGGTTGTGGCCAATGTCTTGTATTTATGTTGAACTGGGAAGAGAATAATCTTTGGCATCAGAGAGAAGGATCTGGGTTAAATCCTAGCTCCACTGGTGTATGAACTTTGGCAAATTGTTTATTTCCCCTAAGCCTTGTTTTTCTGTCCTGTATGATAAGGACTGTGTGATAACTCTCAAAATAATTCAATTATTCATCCATTTTACTTATGCTTATTGAGGATGTATTATGCACCAGTCTCTGATACTATAAGAATCAAGTGATATTGCAGATGTATCTGACCAAATGCTGGACATATGGTGGCTACTCAAAAAAGTTCTCTCTCCTTCTCTCAAGCCACACAGTTTCAACTGACCTTTCTCCAGGGAAGAATTCTGCCAGCCTCATTTGGGAATTAGTCAGATCTGGAGTATTTGTAGACTGACTTCATCCCTGTCTCCCCCCACACTTCCCCTCAGCCCCTAGAACTTTTCCCTCGGGGCCCTTAGGACTAGAATACCCCACTAACTCTGACAGACGACATTTGAGGGGAGAGAAATCTCTGACACTCCAGGCCCTAAGTGACAGCACAAGGATATTCAAAATGATCCTGCTCATACTAGATAAAGGCGACTTGTCAAAAGGGGACAGGTTGTTTTAGCACCAGCTCATGGAAAGTCTGACAGGTGAACAGTTCTACCCATTCTAGGACCAATCTTGTGACTCTCCTCAAGGGTAAGAAAGATGCCAGGGTCATAGGGAGACAGAATGCCTAGGAAACTGGTCAAGTAGCAGGCAGGATCACCTAAGAGTGAGAATTACTTGGGCGGTGAAATCAAATATCATGATTCTCTTGAGTGCTCACCCCTATCTCATCCTTTGCATTGACCTCACAGTTTGCTCTGAGTGCCTTCTCCACCATGGCCCCAGAATGACCCTCTATTCTCTCTTCCACCCCACCTCCTCACTACACAACAGCATCTGCATCTGATTCTTAGTGCCCTGCTTTTCTTTCTGTCCTGGCCTCAGCCTTGGCGATGAGGCAGGCAAATATAACAACATAATCCTCTTCACACCATTCAGTCCCCAAAGGTCCTTATTCAGAATTCTCCATTTATCTGGTCATTAGATCTAATTAAATCCCTCCAACTTAGAGCACTGATGAGTGGCACCACTTTCTCTCACCAATTAGAAGACATGAGATTAAAAAATGCCCTCGACACTTTGTCCTTGTGAGGGTGGTGACAGAGGAAGAGGCGGGGGAGGAATGCAGAAGACTGTCTTTTTTCTTTGAAGCTAGTGTTGATGTAATGTTTGTTCCAGCCCCAAAAACTGTACCCTTTGTGTAGCTTATCCAGCTGTGGCCATGAATGTATATTAAGTAGTCTCTTATCTCTAATAGAAATATCTACCTCTTTCCAAAGATGGGTTTGAACAGTTTAAACAAAGGACATCACCAATAAAATAGTTAAATAGAAATAAAAAAGGGAAACCAGGATTGAAGAAGAAGGGAGATAACAAACATAATCCAAAGGATTAATTAACATATTTATTGCAATTAACACAAAATCATTGGAGCTTCCTGGTAGCTAAAGCAAAAAAAGGAAACATGGCATATTATCTACAGCTCTCATCATTTAAACGAGGGAAGTGCACTTTCGAAACCACTATGCCCTATTTTTAGGGGATTAAAAAATGTCCTGGTTCTAAATTCTGAAAGGAACTTCTTGTGTGTGGCTTCATTTAGGAGATATTGGGAAACAGTTAATGTTTCAAACAACATTACTCAATGCTCACTGTCTTGAATTTGACAAGCAGGGTTCTGAGTGTCCAGGGCTTGGGCATAGTGTTTTCTTCTTTGAAGGGTTACACTGACCAAGAGGCTTCAAACAGTAACCTCAGCTACTGACGCCTACCATGTCTGACTCCCCAACAAGGTTCTTCTGAAAAAGTACCCCTACTCTTTGTCCTCTACAAAAACAGATCTGCCTTCCCTACCGTACCTCACTGATGTGTTTGCTCATAAAGACAGTCATTAGACAGAAAGAGGGGTTTGGCACCCTGAGGAACATAGGTCAGGCTCCAGGCTCACCCCCTACAGATGATCTTGGCATAATCTTCTGCTTCTCTTCACCACGACATTATTGAACTTGCTTTTCTCCATCTTCTCATGATGTCCCAGGGTGTTATTTGGGAAGGTCATGAATAGACATTTCTTTCCAGCCCTCTCTAGTATTCAAACTGGTATCAACTCTGTTGTGGTCAGCCAGACTCCAAACCAAGGATTGGAAGGCAGTGAAGCATGGAGGCAGAGGAATGAATGAGGTGATTTCAGGCTCACCAACCTTGAGATTTGCTTCCTGCCTAGAAGAAATAGGGGAGCTGGGCTTCCAGTCAAGGACAAGCCCAAGAGGAAGCGCATTTCTGCTCAAGGGATTCCTTGGGCAGACAAGATCTTCTGTTCTCATCTCAGGCTCCTTCAAAAAAGACTCCAAAAGAAAGTCTCAGTTTCCAGATAACGCTCACGCCCTGGAGACCCCACCACATCCTGAACACTCACAGCCTTTCCTCAGACTCTCTGCATCCCCAGACCCACTGGAACAGCAGTGTCTTTAAGATACATCCAGATAAGAATTCCCCCTTTGCCTTTGACTCAACAAAGGTCCCATTCAGGGATCCTTCTGGGGAAGTGTGCATTTTTTTCCTCTATCTGTGCTCCTGTGTCCAATACTTGACCACCCTCTGGAGCCTAGATTTCTCCTGCACTTTGGGCTAGTTCCCTGCTCTGATCTCTGTGATCACCAGATAATGATTCTACTGCTTGAAACTGCCTCTTCGATGCTGATCAAAACCTGAAGCCTAGTGGTTTTTCTCCTTACTGACCAAACGCTGCTGATGCCAAGCCCAATTGTGTCAGAGCAGGTTTCTGACTCCAAATCCAGGCTCTTTTCATGCCATGGTGGCTGCCAGCAATTCACAAATCACTGAGCAAAACAAGATGAAAACTCGGGAAGAGGAATGCCTGTAAAACCTGCCCTTGACTATCGTTACTTCCAGTGGACTCTTCACTTCCAGCGAAAGCCATTGAAATTTCTTGTCAGTCCCTTGAACACAGTTGTGTCTTCTCATTGTGATTTCAGGAGAGAATTTAAAAAATCCTTTGTGAAGAGAGATGAGAAGGGAACAGCTTCTATTCAGTGTTCTCAAACCAAAGAGCATGAATTTGGTTATCTGAGGGAACGCTGGCCCTGGCAGCCACTCCTGTGTGTCCTTTGGATTCTCTGTGTCTTTGTTAGTAAATTGGAGCTGGAGGTTTATATTCTGTGTGAATGTTTCACGAGATTACGTATGTTGTGTGTGGCACGATGCTCATCACATGACACTGTGTCCACAATGATGCTCCCTGAAGGTCAGTTTCTTCTCCCCCTGCCCCATTTGCCTTTTGCCCTCTCCCTTCTTTCTTTCACCTGCCCTGCATGTTTTCCCACTTTCCATCCGGAGCTCCAATGTGAGGCCTATCTGCCCAGTGCAGTAGGAGCATCATTTCCAAAGGGGGCGCTCTAAGATCAGGAAAAAGGCCTTCGGGGACCTGGAATACATGTTTGGGAGGACTGCATACTGATACCTAATGCTGGACATTAAAAAAAAGAGACTTTTATGAAATCTTTGCCTTGATATGCTATCAATTTTTCCAGATGCCTTTTCAATATCTGTCTACAGAACTGTATGAAATTATAGTAAGTCCTACAGCTGGGGGGAGATGATATGGCAGCTGGAGACAGACATCTCAGGCGCTGATGAGATGAGGTAGTGACATTCTTCGTAGTAGGTCCATTCTGGGGGGCTGCCAAGATGCAAGCCTCCTGAACACAGGCCTCTGCGGCCACCTGAATGGGAAGCTGCCTGCAGTTGTTGCCCCACCGTCTCCTTCTCTGCCTTCCCTGGAGGTCTGTGCCTTCCAGGCAGGATGCAGATCCAGACTTCAGGCTTTCCGGAACTGCAGGGTAAGAGGCTGGCGGGGGTACCTTCCCTCTGTTAGACCCAGGGCCTTCAAGATTGGGTGAGGAGAGAATGAGGGTCTGAACAGCTTCATGTAAGCCTTCCGGGACTGGAGAAAGGAGAAAGTGGTTAGAGGAGGTTACGAGAACATCTTTCCTATACATAAGAAACCTAAAGTCATCAGCCTGGGGCTGGGGTGGAAGTGGGTGGGTGGGGTGGGGGTGGAGGTGGGGCAGCATCTCCACAGCTGAGGGCTCTACTCACTCCATTTACCTTTTCAGGTGTGCAAGGCCCCATGAAAAACTACTGAGAGGCTAAAGATGCTGTGAGCCAGGCAGGTGTGAGAGCTCCTGGAATAGGGTGGTGTCACCAAGTTCCTGAGAAAAGGATCTGAGAAAGGTGAACAGTGCCTGGAATGTAGCTGTTTCGTAGATGGGAATGAATGAGCTCATACTAGCATCTGAAATAAGCTGAAAACTTCCCTTCCTGAGAGGACCCCAGGCTTTGTGGGAGAAGCCCCACCAGGCAACAGCTCAAGTAGCTCTCTGATCCAAGGCCCCTGGACTGGCAGAATCCTTGGGAGGGCCAGACTGCAGGCACAGCAGCCTAGGATACTGGGAGGAGCCTTTCGCTTCTTTAAAGCCACCAGCCGTGGGAGCGGCACAGGAAGACCAAGAGAAGGGAAGTCCTAAGCATGTGTTACAACAACCTGTGCATTTCTGTTTAACAGAGCTTGTCATCTTGTCTGTTTTGTCCACCTGCCAAGCCTGTTTCCACCAAGCTTTCGGGCAGGAGGCGGCCGAGCGCCCATATGCAGCTGATAACAGCCGGCAAAACACGAAGCACAGGAAGTTAAGAGTCTTTTCTTTGCCTTTGTGGAGAGACCTCTGGCTGAGGCAGTGTTCTCCAGGGCAGCAGAGATACTGTCAATTACAAACCTGTCCTTCAAGCCTCCAGCGGGCGGGTCGCGATGGGCTGGGTCTGCCAATGGATGTGCACACATCCGGTAGAAGGCCCGTCCCCGGCGGGGGTGGGGTGGGGCGGGGCCCGGGAGGGGGTCCCCCAGTCGGTCTGCTTCTTCCCTTTCCCTCTTAACTCACTGTAAAGTAATCTTCGCCCCAGAGGACAATTGGGTCCTATCTGAGGTGGTCCTATTTAAGGGGAGTGGTCTTTTCTCCCTCTGCCCTATTAGTATGTCAATCCCAGCATGAATACTTTGACACCCAATTTCAGAACTTGCTTGGTTCACAGTATCTTTAGTCTCAGTAGTATTTTTTTCTTTTCTTTCTCTCTTTTTTTTCTTTTTGTGGTGCCCATAGGGTCCAAAGAACTAACAGTTCCATTTTTTTTAATTAGCCAGGGTCAAAAAACCTTGCAAGTACTAATATCCTAACAACTTAATAGCTGTTTGAAATATATATATATATATATATATATATATATATATATATATATATATATATATATATATATTGGAAAAATGTTTATTTCATTCTTTAACAAGCAAAATTACTTACTAATGGATGTGTGCACCTGTTGGGAACTGCGTTAGTTCTCAAACCTTGGACACTACCATATTCACTTTTGGTTCAACATTGATTTTTGTGTCGTACTTGCTTTTTAACACTGCAACCACAGAAATTTTACCTTCATTAAGATATGACACAATTGAAGTAAATTGTGAGATCTAATGTCAAAATTGTAAGCTCCCTTGAGTTAGTAATTGGCTTGGTGTCTTGCAGTTGTTGAGTACCTCCCTGGTTCCCTCTAAAAATTAAAATATCCTGCAAGGCTATGTGAGTTCACTGTGTGACCCGGGAACATTGGTGCATGGTTTGGGAACTCTTATAAACATATTGTATTTCTTCATGTTGTAGGAAGTGGAGTGGGCTAGAAGTTGGGACATTGGCAAAGAATGGGGAGAGAAAACTTGCTGAGACAAACCTATTTCTTAACTTTCTCAGGACACGTCCTCATATTATGCCCATTCCATAAAGAGGCATTTCTGGGAGAAATCATAAGGGTGTGGTCTTTCCTGGGAATGTTAAAGCCATGTTGTGCTGAGTAGGAATGGGTACATCCATGAATTGAGAGTTGAGTCCATAGGGTCCATCTGGTCACTTCTCCAACTATTCCTAGGCCAATTATTCCTCTCTCCCTCCATCCTTCCTCTCTTCCTTCTGTAAGTGAATATTGTGCTCCTCCTGTGTGAAAAGTGATGAAAAGCACAGTGATGGAAAATAGGACTCAGGAGCCACACTATCCACCATCTACTACCCACGTGACTTTGGACCATATCTAACTTCTGTGCTTCAGGCTCTACCTCTGTAAAATGGGTTTCATAAAATGATGTACCCTATTGGTTGTTAGGAGATCAAAATAATCAGATGGGAATTAGAACAATGTCTGCTATGATGACACTCAGGCAGCTCAGCAAACAGCTGTGACAAGACAGACTTGGTCTCTACTTCTACCTGGCTTACCGTCAAGGGGAAAAGATAAATATCAAACCACTGTTTGACCAAACAACTAATTGATTGCACTTTTGATGTGTATTATAAAGAAGTGTAATATCCTTTGTGAGTATGTAACACTGGGATTTAACTTACATGTGGGGGTGAGTGTCACAGGATTCTTCCCAGAGTAAATAACATTTAAATTGGGGCTCAGAAGATGTATAGTAATGAATTAGGCCAAGATCCAAGTGAGTTTAGGAGATGTGGAAGGATGTTCTAAACAGAAGGAACACCATGACCAAAACCCTGAGATTCTGGCTAGGATAAGGAACAAGGGTGAGAGGCAGGGACAAAATCATACAGTGCTTTGGTGGTCTTTGGTGAGGAATATTTTTGTCTAAGAATGATGGGAAGCCATTAAAGGGTTCTGAGCAGAGGAGTGACATGAGTTTATGTCTTATAAAAGATCACTCTGGCTGCTGGTTGGAGAATGAACACCAGTGGACAAGAGAAAAAAAAACCCAAAAGACTAATTAGGAGCTAGGAGATGGCCCTGCCTGTGATGGCAGTAGAGCAGAGGACAGACTTGAGAGGTAAGTAGGAGGTAGAATGGATATGATAGATTGTGGAAAGAGAAGAGAAACCAGATAAATGCCTAGGAGTCTTCCCAGAACACTTGGGTGGAAAGAAGGTGAGATATGATAGCAAGCACAGGGGGCCCTGGAGAAGGAATAGTGTCTATAAAAAATTTTGGGAGCTGGCCGAGTGGTGCATTGGTTAAGAGCTGGCTTGGGATGCCAGTGGCCCCGGTTCAGATCTCACATAGGAGGGCCAGTGATGCTGCCCTCTACAGCTAAGATGGTGAACAACAGCTCCACCCGGAGCTGGGCTGCTGTGAGTCTCCAGGGACGGCATAGCTGCAGCCCCTGCTTTAGTAGACTGCCATAAGCTACAGTGAGCGGCCAGCAGGCAGTGTGAGCGGCTGACAGCTGGAGTGAGCTGCCAAGAGCCGCTGTGAGCGGCTGTCCAGAGGCCGACATCCGATCTGCGTCACCTGAGAAGAGCGCAATGATGATACCAACATGTGCCAGTGATGCAACGTTCTCCACAACTAAACTGAAGAACAAAAGGACAGCAACTTGTCTGTTCCCCTTCCCCGGTTCCCCAATGCTATTCCCCTCCCCCAATTCCCCAATAAAATCTTTTAAAAAAAAAATTAGGGGGAGTGTACAAAGGTGCCAGGTGACTCAGCTTTCCAAAACTACTCTCTGCAAATCCTTCTTAGATAATTGAAGTAAAACCCGATTTCTGTGTTTCTCTTCTAAAATATCCAGATAAGTTTCTCAGGTTTTCACTTTAGTTTGTATAAAGGCTACAGTTTCAGTGATGGAAGGTGAAAACCTCTATTGTGGCAAAGAACCCATTGTGGCTTTAGAGTTCTTAAGTGAACATAAGACATATGTGGAGTAATTAAAAACAGTTTATTTTATTCTTATGCTGTCCATGAACAGACCTGCCCAGATTCTCTGTGAGTTCCTTTCTCCCTCTCTATATAGCCATCTTTCTTTCTTATAATCAAGAAAAAAATGTCTTTGATATTAATTAAGTTATATGGCAATTTCCTCCCCCTAATTAAAGTGGAAACTTTTCACAAGACACTTTGAAGTGTGGCTCTGTGGACATAGGGAACTTTTCATCCTCCGCCAGAGCTCTGTAGTGTTTCTTCATATTGTTCACTTCAGTCAGAATAAAACTCTTTCTGATAATGAAGGGAAGAACAATGAACTTTTTCCACCACCTTCACTTTCACACAGTCAAGTCAGCCTGCAGTGGGATCTGGGGGAGCCTGCTGGAGCCCCAGCCTGAAGCAGCGTCGGGGGATTGCGGCAACAACTCAGGTGCATCTGGGAAGGGGTCCAGTGAATGGCAAGCCTGGGAGGTGAGTGAGGGAAACAGAAATAGAAATGAGAGGGGTGCTGGGAGCCACTTTGCTTAGGACGAATATGAGAGTGTTAGCACCCCGCTCCTGGGGAATTACTTTGCTCCATTGATGACTTTTGCAGTGACCTTTAATATCCTCAATAAAAGGGTTGTAATGGTTGGACTATGGATTCTTCTGTTCTAATTTCCAGGGGACAGTTCCTGTGCTTTGTTCAGCCTGGATGACCCCTTGAGATTCCTAGAGATGGAACAGTGATCAATGATGATGGAAGGAGACCAGGGAGAGAAAAAAAGTGAGAAAATGAAGTATAGGAAGCAGCAGAGAGAATCAGGAAAGTAAGGGGTGAATAAGCCCCTCATCCTGAAAAATCTCATTTGGCCATGGAGACATTTTTGACTTTTCAACTCCTGCTGGTTCCTCCAATTTAGCCTTTTTCTCCTCCAAGTTATCTTCTTTCAAGTGCTTCTGCTTGCCTTGGAGGTGGGAAAAGAAAAGGCATATTGTCCCCTCCCTGCCCAGAAACTAATTTCTCTTGAAAACACCCTGGTGAAGAAGCAGAGGCCACTGGATTTTATCTGCGAATCTTACTGTTAGTGTTTTCCCTGTGGGTATTGACAGCTAGTAAAACACAGATGATAGATCCAACCAGAAACAGGCCCTGTGTGGCCACCTCCTTCTCACCAAGATGCCACCAGCCTAGAGTGTCAGACACTTTAACTGGATTATTGCTGTTTCTCTAGCTGTCTCAAGGTGTCTCCCAAATAGCTCCAAAGCCACAGACAAAAGTAAATGAAGAGACATGTGAGGGAGGCAGAGGTTTACAGGTTCTTTTACGCTAGTCCTCTGTCAGTGGCCGTCCATCTCTTGTCTAATACCAAGGAGGCAGGAGCAGGTCCCCAGTGGAAGCCTCAGCTTTCTACCAGCCTATAAATCCATGAGATTAGTGAAGCTTTGTTTGCAGGAAATGGGTGCTGAAAGTGGGGAGGGGAGAGGGACAGGAAGGGTAGAGTATCCTGGCAGAGTTGGGAAGGTAGTGGGGTTTTTCCTGGTGTCCCACAGCTTAATTCAACAAGTTTAACTCAACCCTGTACATTAGTACACTGACTTTTCCTGGATGCCAGGAACCAGGCTAGGTGGTAGAAGACAGAGTTCCAGAATGCTGGAGGTCTCTAGCCTGGTGGGAAGTGACCATATACACATGCAGGTCGGAGGTGGTTGTGCTGCGTAAATGTACGAGAACATATAAATGCCCTGTGGACAATTTCAGCAGTTCCAACAGGACAGGGCACCAAAGACACAATGGCTTTTCCCAAGGGCCCTGGGTCGAGCACCATCCCATCCCTTTCCCTGGCCATGCTGACATTCATTAGAGGGTTATTATAACAACCCAATCAAATATGCAAATACCAAGAAAATTTGCTGGAAAAGGGTGATGAGAACAGAAAGGGATGTAGTTAATTCGGGAAGGCTTCCTGAAAGATGTGGCCTTCTGATGACCTTAAAGGGGGGAATGAAATTATTTGGCAGGGAGTAAAAGGGAGAGGCAACCCAGGGAAAAGACTCATCAAATCTGGGATAGCAAATGTGACAAGGGGTAGGACATGGTGTGTGGGGAGGAGGGAAAGGTGGGTCATTTGCAATAGGACTTGAAGATAGAGATGCCAATCAATAGGGCTATGAATTCTGGGTAATGAAGGACCATAGAGTGGTCTGTAAGTAATGGGCCACGCAACCCATTCTCCAGAGTTCTTCCTCCACCACCTCTACCCAGAGTACAGGCAGCCTCCCTTTATTTTGTTCCCTTGGGGCATAGCCTTGCCAATGGATGAGAGGACACCCCCAACTGGTTGATCCAGCACAGTCATTGCATCCCCCTGAGGTCAGCAAGGGCAAAAAAAAGGTGTTCTGACCAGGGCAAGTAGCCCTGTTGAGCTGAGTGATGGAGATTATTGATGGAATATATTGATTCTGCAAGGCAATTAGGTCCAAGAACTCTGGGATAACCTATGCTCCCTATACAGTGTTTTGGCAATGAACATGTACTGGTCAGCTGGGAGCCAGGATTAGACTTTAGATGTGGTCTAAATACCTGGGAATTATTCCCCCCACGCGCCCTCAGCATGAGTTTATGGGAGAGTACTTTCTTGATGAAGGCAGCAAATTCCACCTGGATAAATGGCTAGGTAAGAAAGTTAGCTTAACAACTATTTTGTGATTTGCTGTTTTTCAAAAAGCTGTCCAAATACCATTTAACATTCACAGTACCCCTAAGAAGAACTCCAGGGTAGATATTATACTCATTTTACAGATGAGGAAACTGAAGCTCAGAGAGGGTAAGTAATTTCCCCCAAATCCCACAGCTCCTAATTGCGGAGCAAAGACTTGATCCATGGTCTTTGGAGGCTAAATCAAATGTTTTTCTGCCACAGGCCCAGTTCTGATGAATACCAATTCCTGTCCATCAGGATGAGGGAGAGTTTGTGAATACTGGGAGCTAACACTTGATTCTTGTTGCAGGCCTTCCTAAGGGCTGGGTCTTTAATGCTGATGAAAGCCAGATTCTATCCACCAGCCGTAGGAGACACCTGCAGGCGTTCCAGTCAACCCAGAGACATAGAAAGGAAACCCAAGCATTCTTAACCTTTAAAAAGATCTTAGCCTGTGGACAGATAAATTAACTCCAGGGCTCTGGGGAGATTAAACCTTATTTTATGGTTTGCTTGTTAAAAACGCATAACTCCAAATCTCACCAGAGATTGCAATTAAGATAGCACAGGGCTAAAGCTATATGAGAAGTATTATTTACTCCTGGATCCCTGCAAAGTCCAAAACGACAATGGGCTTTTCCATTTTGTAACCTGCAGTCGATCTGAAGCCACCTGCCTTTGTACCTAAAATGCTTTAGGACACGTGGTTCTCCTTTCCCAGCGTAGCTGCTGCCACAGTTCTGTTATCTTTTGTGGTTGCCCAAAGTAACCATAAAAACCCAAGTTAAAACAAAGTTTCCAGGGTGTTAATGTTCAAGAGACACCAAGAACACTTTACCATCTGCTTCTCTACTGTTCCCACCTGAGGGGCAATTTTTCTGTGTTCCTCTTTGAGTGCCTGATTTGTGCAAGCCCCAAATAGCTCCCTGATTTCTAGCAAAGTCCAAGGAAAAGCCAGGTCCATCCACTGCAGACTGATCCCACTAAAATGTGCCCAGGAGAGAACCACATGAGGCTTCTCAGCATTTGCTGTTATGGATCTCACATAAAAGGCACACAGATGTTCTCTCCTGAAGTTCTATGAAAAGTTAGTTACTTTGTTCATGCAAAGGCATCACTGCATAGATTATTCTTTCTGTGGTCCTTCCCTCCACCCCCATCTTCTGTATGTATAGAAGAGATACATAAGGAACAAGAGCCTTTCTCTTCCATCTTAGGTAATATAGTGCAGTAAGGGTCTTTTTCCAATTCTTTTCCATCTTAAGACTCACCTGAGATTAATATTCGGATTTCCGATACCATGCAAGAGTTACTCAACCATGTGATTCTTTTTTTTTTTTTTTAAAGATTTTATTGGGGAATTGAGGGAGGGGAACAACGTCAGGGAATGGGGGAAGGGAAACAGACAAGTTGCTGTCTTTGTTCTTCAGTCTTGTTGTGGAGGACGTTGCTTCACTGGCCCATGTAGGTATCGTCATTGCGCTCTTCCCGGATGAGGCAGACCAGTCGCCGGCCTCTGGATGGTCGCTCACCGCGGCTATTGGCAGCTCACGCTGGCTGCCAGCTGCTCACGCTGGTTGCTGACCACTCACTGTAGCCTATGGCAGCCCACTGCAGCAGGAGCTGCAGCCTACACTGTTGCCGGGGCTCGCACAGCCAGCTCCACGTGGAGCTGTTCTTAGCTGTAGAGGACAGTGTCACTGGCCCTCATATGTGGGATCCAAACAGGGGCCACTGGCATCCCAAAACTAGCTCTTAACCAATGTGCCACTCGGCCAGCCCAACCATGTGATTCTTATAATCAGTAGATTTGAAATCAGTGGTGTAGAGGACATAACACTGAATAGGAAGGAAATTAGGAGAACTGGATTTCAGACTAATCATTACTACTTACTAACTGTTCGATCTTCATCTAGTTGCAGTATCTTGCTGGTTGTTAAATTACTCCTTGTAAAAGAAGGGGCCACTATGATTAAATATGATAACCATGTTCAATTGCTTTGGAAGAGTCAATCTTATAAAGTGGCCTCAAGTTCACACAGCTAGTCAGAGGCAGGGCCAAGACTCAAACTGAGGTTTGCTGGACTCAGGAGCACAGACTTCTAACCATTGTGCTGTGCTACCTCTCCAGATAGGCTCTCTTCTCCTATGACTTTCTTCCAGGCAAAGAAAAACCCTCACACATTATAGGAGAAGTCAACCCTTCATTCCAACTTGTTCTCTCTCTGTCCACTGGGTTAATCCCCTAGCTCCTGAATTACAACAAAAACCCTGGACTAGCCCTGAATTTGTTATTTATTTTTTCATTCTCTGGTGATTATCTGGGGCTGATTTTGCCAAACTTCTAAGTCTGTTGCCTAGCAAGTCCCAGCACATCTGGAGTCCTGCTGTTGTCTCAATTGCACAGCTGTCTACAGCAAAGACGCAATCATCAGAAAGCTGCTGCCCAATGGAAATCCAAGAGCAATCTTTATATGGATCAGCTCTTTATACCTTTGTGTGGATTTCACTTCTCACAAAGACAACGGGGCGAGTTAGCAGAGTTCCCACTGAGATGTGAGTGGCTTTATAACCAGCATGAGGAAGATTGCCACAGAAAAACCTTGTCTTTCCTGGTGACAAACCTGAATTTTTGCTAAGGGGCGGGGGGGGGGGGGACTCTCTCTCTGAGAGCATTTGTGTGGACCCAAGGGCTTTAAAATGGAAAAGTTAGAAGAATCCTCTGAGGCAAAGATACCACCAAATAGTACAGGCCCCAGACCAGCAGAGTAAAAGTTTCCAAAAGCTTAAGGAAGCAAAGCCAATTTGAAGATTTTATTTTCTTTTTTCTTCCTTCCTTCCTTCCTTCCTTCCTTCCTTCCTTCCTTCCTTCCTTCCTTCCTTCCTTCCTTCCTTCCTTCCTTCCTGCAACAGTGTAGAGGATATTGTTTTGGGGGTGGTTAAGTTGAAACCCGCAGTGAAAGTAAATGCAAAACCAAAATCTCTGCTGGAGGTGTGGATAAAAACCAGAAAATTTTAAAAAGCAAGCAAAAATGACCAGTCTTACTTATCTCCCCAAGGAGAGAAGTGCTGCAGAAAAGAAAGTGACAGCAATAAGCCCTGCTATCTCCTGTTCTGTTAATCAGCCTCTCCATCAGCTGACACTCTCTCAGACAAAGGTCACTGATGTTAAAAATGGTGACCGCAGGCATGCAGGATTTTGAAGTGCCTTTGTATCAATAAAGACCAATGGAATTATACTCAATATTCAACCTCACAAAACTGGATGAGACCTTAGAAACATTCAGGTCCAACCCCCTCATTTTACAATTGAGGAAACCAAGGCGCAGAGGTCATGAGGCTGGTTGATGCAAAACAGGTTGAAACAAGACCCCAAGCCTCTGCATTTCAATTGCTGCTTCCTGTTACACCACACTGACAACCCAAACTCTACTGTTATAATTATTTGAACATGGGTAATCTGTAGATAATAATGGGGTTACTTTTTTTAAAACCACATTATTTGAACTCATCAATGACCTTTTAATATATTAATTACATTAGTAGTTTCATCCTTGTGTGTTTGCTATGTGTATTCAGTTACATTGTGCTTCCAGAATGCAGTTCTCTTTATGTGAAGGCCATAAAGGTGAGCTGTTGAGCTGGGCAGATGATTCCCTCCCTCCCTGCATATTGTCAATTACCTAATTTATTAATTTCACCTACCTCCCAGTTTAGAAATCTGAACACAACTGGAGCTGTTCACATTAGCTGCCAGTGTTGTCATTCACACTTGTATCAATAATCCTGAGCTCTCACAACTTCCTTTATTTTTAGACCTAAGTTCTATCTTATAATATAAATATCACACTCTAGGTAGGGCACCATAGAACAATTATTGCACTTCCCAGGTGAGGTGAATTTCTTGGACTCAACTCTTCAAGACATCATCGGAGATGTATTTTAATCACTCAGAGGCAGTAGGGCAGAAGTTTATTATGCTATTAAATACTACAGGAAAAAGAAAACACCTGTTTCATTGGCAGGTCTCCAGATCCTTCCCTCTAGAGAGAAAAATAAAGATGGGATGGGTTGTAAGTGCAATGAGGGGGTAAATACAGGGTGTTTAGGAGCCTAGAACAAGGGGATTTATCCCAGTGGACAAGATCAGACAGTCTACCTGAATTAGCAATGTACTTTGCAATTCAAAACTGTCTTTCATTGGCACTGTTGCACTAATCCCCATGAAAGCATCTGGGAATTTTATCTAGAAGTTAGAATATAGGGTGATGTCCTAGGTAATGAATTTTCAAATCACCCATTGTACAGATGAGGACACAGGTTTGGAGAGATGAGGTAATTTGGGCAGAGCTGGTATTCAAATTCAGATCTTTCTACCCCCAACCCTCCCACCCATTATTCATTTAATGTGGATTTTCCCTGTACCCCTGAAAATTGGGTCACACAAAACAGAAGTTGTTAGTTTCATTTATTGATTCAACATTTCTTTGATTAATATCAATAGAATGCCAATGACATAAAACATTGTGTCAGGCTTGGAAGTACAGAGATCACTAGCTTACTTACCCTCTATGCTCAAAGAATAATTTTTATTGTGAATTTTCCTGATTATGGTGAGTATGGATTCCAGGTAGGTATCTGAAAAGATCTTTCAGGGATAAATTGTAGAAGAGTTCTGAAAAGCACCCAAGTCACAGTTTACAGTTTGCTTTATCAAGAGGGCTCTTGGGCCGGCCGAGTGGCGTGGTGGTTAAGTGCTGGCTTGGGAAGCTATTGGCCCCGGTTCGGGTCCCACATATGAGGGCCAGTGACACTGCCCTCAAAACAAAACAAAACAAAACAAAAAAACAAAAAGGAGGGCTCTTGACCCTCCATCCCGCCTTCATGCCCAGCTACCCTCACACAGCCTCACATGGTCTGTCTCATGCATGCTCCGCACACGTTACACACAGTGTCATACACCAGTGTACATACATGCAGCCTTGCACACTCCTTGGCTGGCACTGTCCATCCACATCTTCCTTAGTTCCCATCACATTCTGGTCCCTGAAACTCCTTTTCCCTTCTCCCAGGTCCTGCTCTGCGAAGACTGCACTATGTGGGTGGTGCTTACTGCCAGCAAGCCAGGAACACCCCAGAACAGCTGCCTGCCCCCAGGCTAATGTTCCAGTGCCTCCCACAACTCCCCAGCCCCTTCTCCCTGCATACTCAGCAATCACTCCAACCTCTATGTCACACTTTCCCTGAGCTCCCTTTGACAAGTTTATCAAGTTGAGAGATGACACTGTCAACGGGCATATAAAAGAAAAAAGGAAAAAGAAGGAAGAGGGGAAAAAAGCCCAGAGCCTCCCTTGGCTCTGCAAGGAGACATTCCTGCACTCCCAAGGTCACAGGGCAGGGTGGGGGGCGGTGGGAGGGGGGAACACTAGGAGAGGTAGGAGAGGCATTTTCAAGCTTCGCCATCACTTTATTCTTTTTTTTTTCCTTAATATTTTTTATTGGGGAATTAGGGGAGGGGAACAGACAAGTTGCTGTCCTTTTGTTCTTCAGTCTAGTTGCGGAGGACGTTGCTTCACTGGCCCATGTTGGTATCATCATTGCGCTCTTCTGGGTGAGGCAAATTGGTCATCGGCCTCTGGATGGCCGCTCATGGCGGTTCTTGGCAGCTCACACCGGCTGCCTGCTGCCCACACTGGCTGCTGGCCACTCACTGTAGCCCATGGCAGCTCACTGCAGCAAAGGGCCGCAGCTATGCCTTCCGGGGGACTCACAGCAGCTCAGCTCCAGGTGGAGCGGTTGTTCACCATCTTAGCTGTAGAGGGCAGTGTCGCTGGCCCTCATGTGCATCACTTCATTCTTAAGTGAGCTTCCCTCAGTGGTTGGTGTGGGGTGGGGTTGGAGGAACATTGTGCTTCAGTAAGAGAGTGCTTGGTAAGACAATGGCTGAGCTGATAATGCCAGCAAAGTCATGACACCAGGGACCTCTTACAATTTTAAGATCCAATCAACTTTAACATATTACCGTCTAAGGCAGGTTTGAGCAGGGGCTATAGCAAACAATTGATCCTAGTATATTTACTGAGAGTACAGACACCCTGCTGAAATATTAATTCAGGGTGGGGATGATGGGGAAGGGGAGGGGCTGAGAAGCATTAGGTTGCCCAAGGTCTTCCTAAAAATCCTTTGATAAAATAAGTTTAATTAGAAAAATACAGATGCTACTTTGTATATATGTATTTATTCTATTCTTTACAAATATTCCAAGAGTTAGCAACATAGGAGAAACTTATAAAGGGACTTGCATTCTTTCTCAGGCCTCTCTCCAAATCTGTCCCTCCCCGAGGTACTGCATAGTCTTCAGTAGTTGCCTGGGACCTCTCTTCCCTGGGACTTGGCTCCCTCCCATTTTCAACATTTCTCCCCATATCAGTGCCTTTCCAGACATCCCCTGGAGGTTCTGCAAACTCAGCCCAGTTGGAAGAATGTGGTCCGGCCCCAGGACATTCAGAATGAAGGCTAGGTTCTCATGTAATAATGAAGGCCTTGGAGGTGGGAGGTGAGATGGGGGGAGGACAGAAGCCAGTAAAGCTTGGAGCAATTTATCCCACGCACGTGTCTGACAGAACATCAGCCCCCTGCCTCCCCCGCCCATGGAAGCATCAATAACATCAATAGAGCTGCTGCCCTCAGCAAGGGCTGGCAATGTGGCCATGAGAAGAAGGACAAAGAAACAACCTCTTTCCTGGCAGAGCAGAGTTTATTGCTTGCAGTTAATGGGAGAATGGAGGGGAAGGCCAGTCCTGTGGAGGGTGAGAAATTCCACTTGCTGACAGGCTGGACTGTGGTCAGAGGTGAAAGTGGAACTTGAGGCTCCTGGTGGGCTGTGCTGCTGGAGATTCTGCTGGAGGGAGGGCACATGCCTAGGGCCCAGCAAGGCAGCCAGAACACCAATAACTCCTTTGCAGGGGAAAGGCCCCAGGAGAAAATCCTGTTCATCTTACTAGCAAACAGGATGACCCGCGTGTCTCCAGTTAGAAGCACTAGTTTCCTTTTAAAGATCTACATGAGGATACTTGCATTTACAATTTCATATTTGTTTTGAAGACATTGGTCCACTGGTTCCTTAAAACTGCTGTGTACTGCTCTCATATCTTTCTGGTGTTCCCTTTGCCTTGGCTGCCTGGCTTTGTAAAGAATGCCTCTGCAGCCTTTTGGGTTTAGGTCCAATGTCACCCCTTCTGTACAATTTTTCTCTACCCACCTCACACCAAGCTCCTTATTTCCCTTCTTACATTCCCATAGCACATTGATTGGATTTTTGCTATACTGATCATCATATTGAATTATAATTTTTCTCGCCTGGATGGTCAACTTTTCTTGACCTCTTGCTTAGATGATCAGCTCTTCAAGGGCAGGGGCAACCTTCTACCTCTACATTTCCAGGTCCTTGTACTGTGCATGGCATGTAGTTGATGTTCAAAACATGCTGGATATAGAGAACAAAGCTGCTTATCTGCCCTCAGTCATTGTCAGGAAGAGACATTTACTTCTAAGCTAAATCAATTTCTTCCATCAAGTAGCTTTGAGTCACCGAATAAAACATCCACTTGAACCATATGAAATTACTAACATTCAACTATTTTAGACCAACAAAATGGTAATTTCATACAGTGCAACCAACTCTATGATGTAGACACCAGCCCCAATTAGGGAAGGAGTAAAAGGAAACTAGCACTTGTCAACATCAACTGTGTGCTGTGTACTTTCCAAACATGATCTCATTTAGTTTAACTCTCATTTAATTCTGGTTCAGGAGAAGAAAATAAACATAGAAGAAACAAAGTATTTAAATACTGGAATGGGTGGCACTCTGGGGCATTGAGATGGGAAAAGAGACTTATTTGGCTGGTGAAGGCTTCCTAACAAAGGTGGGCTTCAGTAGCCTTGAAGGTCAGACTTCTCGAAGCAGCCTCAGTTGTGTTAGGTAACTATCCCTTTTTTCATGGCATACTCACTCTGCTTATCTCACATGCACTTTTAAAGCACTCCTCACATGGCTTTCTTACTCTTCATTTACTCCTGTTTCCATCCTACACTCTGGGTGGGTTCCTCAAAGGCAGGGTTGGCATCTCATTGGTGTTTGTTTCCCTTTGCCCAGAGTGATGCCTGGCACACAGCTTACTCAAATGTTTGCTGGGAATGTATGCAGAGAAAATCATGCAGTGAATTCCAACAAAGAACTCGAGGCTTTCTCAGAAACAGATAAGCACAGGCTCTCCAGCTTCCCCACCAGGGCACTTGTAAGCTTACAGCCCTGGAGAATAGGACCCAATAGGGCTGAGCCAAACAGGAAGGAGGAAGAGACCCAGGAGGGGATTGAAATTCAAAATAAGGGTCATAGACACATCCCTTTTCCATTTCCTGGTTCCTAGGCTGGTCACATAAACCCCCAACTCCAGACCATAAAGATGTCCTGTAAGGACCAGAGGTGCAGCTGGGAAGATTCATGATATACTCATAATAATAACAGCTACCATTTTACTGGCACTACAGGATTGGTATTATCCCCATTTTATAGCTGGAGAAGTCATGTGACTTGCCTAAGTTTACAAGCCAGAATTCCAGGTGTCTCTGGTTCTAAAATTCATACTCTTAATCATTAACCTTTATCAGCACAAAATCCAGATTTTGGCTGGCTCCAATTTCCCAGAGTGTCTGTAATTTAACATACTTGTCCAGGTCTCTGGTGGCCACGGCAGCAGTGAGACAAAGAAGTGCACACAAGAGTCTTCCCCTGTTTTGATCTGCCCCCAACCTTTGGGACAAGTCAGGCAGATATTTTAGCAGTCTTGGTCCCTCACCAAGCCCAGCCATGCCAGGTCTTGGAGCCTTTCGTTTATCATTATTGATGAGGAATTAACTCATTGCGATTGATTTATGGAGATAGGCAGGAGCCTCTGCCAGTGAACCCGTTCTTCTGTCTCTGTTATGATTTCTTGCCCCTCCCTGTCCCTGGAGAGCCCCCACAAGCATCTTGAATCTTAGGAGCTCACCGTACCTTGTTGACCCCAGGATTATGTGAGTTTTTTTCTTCTTAATATTTAAGGAGGCATATCTCTAAGGGGAAGGCAAAGTTTCACAAAGAGGAGATGGAGGTGGCAGAGAGAGCAAACCCTGACTGCATATGCTACAAGCTCTATTCCACAATTTGAATGACAGTAAAGACATGTCTTGTCAAATTACTGCTTCAGTCAAACAGACTAACCCTCACCAACGTTGACAACACAATGATTTTATTACACACACACACACACACACACACACACACACACACACACACACGAAACACATGAGAGAAGGAGGGAATAAACCTTGGGCTCTTACAGTGTTCTCATTGCATTGAGCTAATGCAGGTACTTCTGTAGTCTTCAAAATGCACGGCTGTTTGGAGTTGTGGGATAAAAAAGTCCAGTTTGTGCATAGTCCAAGCTCCTCTTCTAGCTGAAATGGGTCCCCTCTGAGAAGCTGCCTTGAGGAAGTCAGTCCCCTCTGGAAAAGTACGAAGGGCCAGGAGAATTGTTAGAGGTAGTGTTCCACTACCCCTCACTTTTGACTTCCCAGATGGTGCTGCCCCTTACCTTGCCACAGGGCAGGCACAGAGCTCTCTGTGCCTCCCCTCCCCCACTCCCATCTCCACCTAGTAGTTGTAATTCAGTCAGTCACTGGTGTCATGCCCTTTCAAGATGTCAGCACTGCTGTTGAAGTGGAGAAACAAAAATCAGAGGCTGAATCAAGGTCAGACCCTAGGGAGAGTATGGGCCTCACCAATGCTAGTATGAATGAAATAATGGATGAGGTAAGGTGAAAGTAAATCTGAGACCAAGACTGAAACAGCAGATGAGTTTCCATTAGGGTGAGTTGGAGAAGCAGTGGTGAGAGGAGAAATCCATATAGGGTGCTAGCCACCTGGGATGAAGAAGTAAGGATGACGGAACTCAGATACTTGACCAGCAATTCCACATGCAAGAATAGTATTGGGAGATAATGTATTTTTTAAAGTGTCATGGGCCCCATCCCTGTGGCTGTGCTTTCATTAGATTTAAGAAGAGGTTCCCAGTGCCCTGGTCCACCAGGGAATATGTCATTGGGCTCCAGGTAAAGCAGTCCTTGCCCATAAGGAAGATTATATCATAAAGATCATTCCTGATGCCACCAGACCCATCTGCCTGATTTTTACATATAACCTCCTATAAACTCTTATTTCCAGATGCTCTTAAGTCAGTCTGGATTCTGACTTCCTGCCTATTCCTGACATTGGGTTCTTGACTTGGTAACCTTGATTTCTGATTTCTTGCCTGTATCCATATTTTAATAACTCTGTGTTCCTAGTCACACATCAGGTCTTTTAGATCCAGTGCATTTCTGGTGATTCTTGCCTTACAACTACTCTGGGTCCACAATGATGGTAGCAATTCACTAGGGAACTGGAAGCCATGTGATACCAGCCCTCCACTGAAGATATACCATCTCTATAAATCCACATTCACCAGGAAGTACTTACAATTATAGACATCTGTGTTTGGGAGAGACTTCAACGATATCTAATTTGATTCCTAACCCATTTGGTGTGCAAATTTCCTTACTAATTGTTTCTAAATAGTCAGAGCTACCATAAATGAACTTTGCTAAACACTTCACATATCTATTACGTTTAATACTGGTATTAATTCTGTGAGGAAAATATTGTCATCCTCATTTTATAGTTTAGAAAACAAAGCCCAGGCTCTTAACCACTATCCCACATTGACACCCCTTACTGCTCCATCTTTTACAGTTCTGACCTTGAGAAAGTACCTTCTTATGTTGAGAATTTAAATTAAAATTTTTACACATTTTCCTGGTTTTGTACCTTAGTAAGACAGAACAAGTCTAAATCCCTTCACCACATGATAGTTCTCTAAATACCACATATCGCATGTTTCTCTTGAAATTTGCATAACTTCTTCAGGTTCAAATGTTTCTCATATGGCTGTTTTTGAAGATATCTGATTGCTCAAGTTTGCCTTCAGTTGTAGTACTTTGGGTAGGGCCCTAATAATTGTATTGTAAGTACTAATGATATAGTCTACTGTATTTTCTGGGTTGCTATCATTTTTTTCTCTCTCATGCTAAATTTTACAGGCAAAGCAAAAGATGTATAAGATAAAGTCCTTGCCCTCAAGCTAAAATTTTATTGTTTTTTTTGGGTAAGACATAATAGGGCAGTATATTTAGTAAACTATTTATTGTGTGGATCTGACTATAGATACAACAGCAAATTCAGTAAAAGGGAGAGAGGTTGACAAGAGCCATCAGGGAAGGCTTTCTGGGAAGACTAGTGACCTCACCTGGGCTTCAGTTGTGGTTAGCTATGGGAACAGCAGAACAGAGGGGATTCCAGGTGGTAAACTGCAGGGACAAATCACAGGATGATCGTTGCAGGTAAAGAAGAGAGTGGCTCTGCATAGAGAATTTGGGAAATGAGGATGAGGAAGAGGGAAAATCTAGATGAAGATGAGGATGAGGATGGGGATGGGGAAATCTTGAATACTAAGCTAAAGGATTTATATGCGTGTAAACATGGAATCATTGAGAGAGAAGGAGGTTCTTTTAAGGGCACTGCATTCAGTGCAGTCTTTCATATATCTCACTTTCGCAGGCCCAGTATTTCTCTGCAAGGCACTTGTGCTAATTTCTATCACCATTCCAGTTTACCCCACCTGACTTTTCTGTCTGTCAATTTTAGTCAGAACAAGTTCCTTTTGCTTAGCCTTTACTTGAATCCCACATTACCTAAAAAATGCCATCTTCCTAAATTTAGACTCCTCTTTTCCTTCCTGGACTACTGCTCTGAGATGCCTGCCTGCCTCCTGACTCTACTATTCCAGGGGTCCTTCCACACAACTGCCAGCTACAGCACAAGTGGAATGGAGCACTTCCTGCTTAGTCTTTCCCACTGACAGTCCCTCATCTTTAGAACAACGTTCACAATTCTTGCTCACTTTTCCAGCTTCATTTCCAGTTCCTCTATCTATGAATCCTATGCTCAGGAGTACTCAAAAAAAAAATTTTTTTTTTTTTTTTGAGAGCAGTGTCACTGGTCCTCATATGTGGGACCTGAACCGGGGCCACTGGCTTCCCAAGCCAGAGCTTAACCACCACGCCACTCGGCCGGCCCTCAAAATTTTTTAATTGTTTGATCATATCATATTCTCTCTCACTTTTTTGGCCTTTGAATTTATTGCTCATTCTCCATGGAACACTCTTCCCCCCTTACCTTTCAAAAATATCCTTCAAGATTCAGCTAAGTGTGACTTCTGGAGATACTCCCTTGGCTCACCTGAGCTGAATTAGGTGACACCTTACTTCCAGAGCATCTTGTGGCATGTCATGAGCGCTGAGGACACTGGGTGTGAACATGCCCCTACCACAATGGACAAGAAGCAGTAGAAATCAACTAGGCTATTGTTTCTTTATTGGAAAGCTGTCAGAGACTCATGAAATCCAACCTGGAGAACCACACTTGAAAAATAAGCAGGCATCCAGTGAGACCCAGAAATTTGGCTGCAGGAACGCAAGAAAAAAAAAAATCATGCTGTAGACACAATCTGTTCTGTGTGCAGCCGGAATGGTGGGGACAGACTTGACTTCCAAATTCCTACACAGGGATATGTAGGAATTCTCATTCATGGGACAATTTTAAATTAGGGATCCCTATATCCTATCTTCTCCAGTCTCCTACTTTCTTAATTTACACTGATGTAATTAAAGCCTGCCTTGAGGAGGCAGGATGGATGAATTGACTCTCCTGAATCCTGAGGAGTAACTCTAGCTCAGCTGTGAACTCTGAAAGCTCAGGAAACCAATCAGACTGCTTTGGAACAGTCCTCCTGCTTCACAGAGTAGTTGAAAGGAAGCTCAACAGGAAGCTGTCAGAATAAACAACGAGATGGTGCCTAATAAACAACTTCCAGTATTTTGTAGTTGATAATAATTGCTCACTTAAGTCTCCTGAAGCTTTAATTTGGTAGGTCTGTAATCAATGGCAGTTTTCTCTCTGAGGTAGGGCAAGGCTGAGTGACAGAAAATATTAAGTTTCTGTGTGTTGCCAATCTGGGAGCTGAAGCAAGGGGGAGAAAACCTTCCTCACTTGTAAGTGGATGGAAATGGGAAATGGAGGAAGGCTGGATCTAGACTCAAGAAAAGACTCTAGGAATATTAGAGGTGGATTCCCTAATCAGTATTGATGGCAACCTTCCTTCTGAATGCAGTTTCCCAATCCTTCAACTTGTTTCCTGTTCAGCTATCTGAGGCTCTGCTCAGAGCAGATCCCTTTCAGGATTATAAGGTTTAAACTTTCCAAAAGAACCCTAGCACAGCAGAATATTGCCCAAACAACTCCATTTGGTCCTTGCATGCATACTTCATAGTTCCCCTGCACTTACTGGCTCTGGTCTCCTAGATTCAAGCCTCTTAGATTCAAATAATACTCATTTTCCAACTTCAGATTAATTCTTTATTCATCTCTCTCCATATCTTCAGGCCGTGTGGCCCACCTTCCTTTTGGCACTCCCATGACAGCATTAATATCTGGAAGGGACTCTACACTGCCAGAACATGAGTTCACATCCACCTTCAATTGGCATCCAGTGCTACTCTGAGAGAAATCCCTTTTTCTAGTTAGGATGGTGCCCTGGCATGTAAATTATTCTATCTCTGGTCGTTATGTACATGTGCTTGTCTTGCACTTCCTTTAGTGTATAAGGAAACACCCCAATGACAGCCCTAGAACCCACACAACCAGCTTAGATGGGTTTCAAGAGGGGTCACGGCCATACTTCTTGCCAGGGACAGCTTCATGGTGGACAGAGGAAGAAGTTACTTACATGATATGATTTGGATCATATCAGGCAGACCTGCCTTTTCCCCAAATTGCTCTCTGACACTTCTGTTCAGTACCTAGAATTCCTCCATCAGCCACAAGGAGTCATGATGTTGTGGAAGAAAGGGCATAAGATTTGGATTTAAAAGATCCACTCATCTTTGATTACTGGCTCTATTCTTTCAGTCTTTGTGATGATGGGCAGGTCGTTCAGCGCTCTAGGCCTCCGTTTACTATAAGAAGCAAATAAAAATACTTGGGATGCTCTTTGCAAATCCTAAAGCTCTGTGCACATATTAATTGTTATTGATCTTTATTTATTCAGTCCTTGAAGACTTTTTTTTTAGCTGAGCCATCATGACACTTGTTGGTAGCTCAGCAGCAGCTCAGCTTGGGCTCATGTAGGAATCGAACTGGCAAACCTGTTGCTCAGAGCTCACACTCTTGGGTGAGCTCTTAATCAACTGAGCCACTGGGCTGGCCCAGTCCTTGAAGACTTTTTACTTTTCAGAACCAAGTTTTAATTCCAAATGTCCATGGAAGGGGTAAATTTTTACATTATATTACCTAACCTCTTATAGCTTAAAAACTGAAAATAAGTACAGAGAATGACCTAGGGTGGTATTCTTAGAAAAATTTAGACACTATTGAGATGAAGAAGTGATTAATTCTTCCATCTGATATTCAAATAAGTCTCTTGTGACCTATCTCTGTACCCAATATCCAACAATGGTAGACTGAAGACAAAGTGAACCACCCACTTGTATACAATTTCTGTTTATTTACTTATCTGACAAATATCCCATAACTGCCTGATCTGTGCCCGGCTTTGTGCTACTTGCTAGGAATGCAATGATGAACAGCTACTCCTGGTCCCTGCCCTCACAGAGTAAACAGTCTGCAGGCAGAAACAGGTAATAAGGCATTTATGATATAGTGCGGTAAGTGCTCAGTTGAGCAAAATATAATGTGATCTGGGAACATAGAGAGTACAAAACCGAGACAGATGAGATCAGAGGTTTGCTGGAGGGAGGCAGTCTTCGAGTTGGTGAACAGAGCAAACAGGGCATGAGGTGGGAAATGAAAGAAGAGTTTTCTAGATGGAGTGTATAGTATGGTGAGTATCTGGAGATGGTTGAAATACAATCTGAGAACTTGAAAAATAGTTCAGTGCAGATGAAACACAATAGTTCAGGGGAGAGAAAGTTGAGGGGGGGAGGTTGGTAAATGGAATTGTGTTAATAGAGATGTGTGTGTCATAGTAAGAAATTTGCCCTTTAAGCAGGAAGCAATGGGTCACAGAAAGGTTTTATGTAGGAGACTGGCATTCACTATTGCATGACTCATAGTGTATTGAAATAATTCTTAATTTGACTGATCTCCCTGCCCATCCCAACTGGGCTATGAGTTCCATGAGAGCTAGATAGTGTCACAGTAATCACTGTATCCCAAGTGCTTGGCACACAGTAGTTACTATAGTAATGTGAAAGGAAATGAATGAAACTTAGTGTCCATTTTTCTTTCTCTTCTGTAACTTCTACTAGAAACAAACTGGCATGAAATTAGAAAGATGAAATAAGAAGTGGCTTGCCTTGTTACTTTTGGCTAGTTCTGTATTCTACTATTTTCTTTCCTTCCTGGCCTACTGTAGAAAAGTCTAATTCTTGAGTGGATATTTAAGTAAGGCTTAGTAAGGTAGCTCTTGCAAGCCATGAGATCCTCAGCTGGTTCACAGCGAGCATCTTGTCATCACTCCCTCCCCCTGTATTTATGGTGCAGAGAACTAGTGAGGCTCATCATCCTTTTCCTCCAAGCACACACTCATTCTCAACACACGCCTTCTTAGCAAAGCTTCCTTAGCGGCTATCATCTATTAACCAGAGATTGCTCTTGAGATAGAATCTGTTTGCCATTCCAGAGCTAAATGAAGTCTATGAAACTTTCAAGTGATCTATAACACAGAGAAGGCATTTTATTCCACCAACTATATTAGATGGAATTCATGAATTTTGGTATGGATATGCAGAGATAAAGGATTTTCATACTAAGACAATCAAGTTTCATGTGAAGTTCTGAGACCAACAGCCTTGAGCAGCTAGTGTCAGAACTAGACACTAAAGTAACAGCTGCTAGGCCAAGTCCTACACTGCTCTTCAGTGTCTGAAAAATTCAACATTGGGTCTAACTGGCTGTGCAGAAACCATAGGAAAACTGAGGAATAATCAAAACTAAAGTTAAATTGGCTAGAAGATCTCAATCATGCTTACATCAATTTCTTTAAGTTTTGCTTCTGTTTGTATTATTTATCTCTAAAAGAAAACACTGGTTTAATATACATTCTTATATTAATAAAAACCTATTTCAATAAAAAAATTTCAAGCAAGACTTGAATCCTGTGCACTTACCTGTGAGACTTTTAACGATAAATGACATGTAAACTCTAAAATTACCATTACCTTCAAGTGACAATGACCTGAACTGCAGCATTGCCCTAGGGAAATCTGACCAACTTTTAATGACCTTGCCTTGTAAACTTCATCTCTGTCTCTCTCTAGTCTCATACTTTTTCTGCCCATCACTACTTTTCATCTTTTACTACCTACATCTCTTTCTTGGCTCTCCATTCCATCCCTGTCTCTGTATATAAGTTTCTTTGTGTTACTCTATCCCCTTCCAACATTTTGTTCCATCCCTTGATCTTCCTGCCTTTACTTTATCCATCTCTCTCTATCTGTGCCTTCCTGTGCCTCTGTTCCCTACCTCCTGGTTGCCCCTCCCTCAAAGGTAGAAAGCCATTAAAGCAGCTCCACATGCATTCTTCACACTGTGGCATTGCTAACGTGGACTCCTTGCCGCTCTCACTAGAAATAGCCTTTGCCTTTTGTTGCCAAATCAGAATCTTCTCAGCAGTGAAAATGTGGCTTATGAAAGCAAATGCCTTGTAATTAAATTAATGGGTAATTTCAGTGTTTTTATTTTTATTTTTCTACCCAGGGATTTTCTTAGTAACAGAAAGGAACAGATAGCAGTACTTTAATTCCTATTGATTGAAAAGGAAAATAAATTAGTTTATATTTAGGTTTTATTTGGGTATTTGTGATAATTAATAAGAAGAGAAAGAAACACCTGTCCTAGAAATAGAGAAGATGAGAGCGGACTGGGAATTGGCTGCATCAGTTAAGATTTCTGAGAGAAGATAAGGTTGGCAAAAATCCTGGCTGAGTTATAGTTTAGAGAAAAGGAAAATAAGAGTTTCATCAAGTATATCAGAGGCTAGAGTGGTCCTGAGGAGGTAAACCATGGATAAATGAGATGGTGATGTAGTGTGACCATTATAAACTAATGGACACCTTGAGGGGAGAGAGAGCCATGGAGAAAGTGCTGAGATTCCAAGTCAGGATGAAGCAGCAGTCCAATGATGGGTTTCCATGGGTAGGAAAAAAATCAACCAGTAGATCCTGTGCACTGCTTACAATCATTCTCCCAGACCTCTGAGGTAAAAGGAGGATCAAAGAGACTGTACCCAAGTAAAGAGCAAGATATGAGGCCAGCCTGAGAGTCCCAGGGCTGGAGCATAGAAGTCAGCACCAGAAGGAGCATCTATAAATACCAAGAGGACAGAGGAGTCTGCAATGATTAGTCCAGAGGATTTATGTCATGGCAGACAAGGTTGATACCACCTTCATTTTAAATCCTTTCTCCTTTCCTTCCTTTGTCCCTCCTCTCTTCCTCATTCACCCTCTCTCCTTTCCTCCCCATATCCTTCTCTCCTTCCTTCCTCTTCCTTCCTTCCTTCCTTCCTTCCTTCCTTCCTTCCTTCCTTCCTTCCTTCCTTCCTTCCTTCCTTCCTCTCTCTCTCTCTCTCTCTCTCTCTCTTTCTTTCTTTCTTTCTTTCTTTCTTTCTTTCTTTCTTTCTTTCTTTCTTGTCCTTCTTTTTCTTTCTTTCCCTCCCTCCCTCCATCCTTCCATCCCTCCCTTCTTTCTCCCTCCTCCTCTCCTTCCTCCTTCTTGTTTCTCTCTCTCTCTTAAAAAAAAAAAAAAAATCCAACAGAGTCCTTCGGTATACAGCATCTTTACCCAGAACATTGCAAGCTCCTTGAATGAGCAGATATTTGTCCCTGGGATTAAGGTGTTAGCCACCCTAAAAATAGTTAAACCTGACATGTGCATGATACAATTTTTGTTATTCAAAATACTTTTACAATATTCCATTATCACTATGAGATGCTTGGGTAAATATTATTTTATGTCTTCTAAAGCTACATTACATTAAAATGTACAACAGATAATGAACTTTAGGTATTGACATTCTTTGATTATTCAAACAGTTAAGCTGGTTTTCCTTGGTTCACCCATGGAATGCCTTTTGTCTCATATTTTATTTTATCATTTTCAACAGTGAAGTTTTTATCTAGCAAATATCTATAAACTTCATACCTGGTAAGAAATGAAAAGTTTAACTTTGTTAAATATTTATCTTTCATATTCTTTTATTATATTTATATTAGATAGGTAGTGTGATGTCATGGGTAAATACTGACATTGGAATCAGAATTCCCAAGTTCAAGTTCGAGACCTATCAATTTTACCTGCTGTATAATCTTAGACAAGTCATATATCCCTCTGGGACTCAGTTTCTAACACTGTGAAAAGAAGATTAAAATACCTATTTCACAGGGTTTCTGTGAGGATTAAATTAGACCAATGTAAAACTCTGTGTCTGGAATATAATAAATGCTCAAAAAATAGTAAGCATCATTGCTGCTTCTGCTGTTATAGCACTCAACACAGCTTTATAACCTAAGTTCCATAACTATCAAATTTATTATCATTGAGTTTTTGTGTTGAATTAAGGAGAAATATTTTGTATCTCTCAAAACCTTCTTTACTTAAAAATAAGAGAAACCCAACTAAATAGCTTTTATTTACACATTCAACAAACACTTATTGAGCATTTCTTGCCAGGAACTGTTTTAGGTGCTGAGGGTATAGTAGTGAAAAAGAAACTACCAAGTTTCATGATGCTTATACTCCAGCACGGAGGGACAAAATATAAAGAATGCATAAGAAAAAAATATTAGATTATGTTAAGATACTTAAATAATGTACAGAGTATAACTGAGAAGTCAACTTGGACTTGAAGGACAGAGAAGGCTCCTGTGAGGCATCTAAAGAATGAAAAGGAGGGCCGGCTGTATGGCATGGTGGTTAAGAGATGGCTTGGGATGCTAGTGGCCCGGGTTCGGATCCCACATATGAGGTCCAGTGACACTGCCCTCTTGAAAAAAAAAAAAAAGAATGAAAAGGAGACTGTCATGCAAATATTCTGGGTAGAGATGAGCACATGCCCTGAGGCAGAGAACAAATCTGACAGTTTCAAGCAATGAAGACTTAATTAAGATGAGTTGGAGAGATGGACAGGGTAGATTATAGAGTCTTGTGTACCACAATAAGAAGTTTGGATATTATTAATTATTGTGGAAGTAGTTGAAAGAGAAAAAAGCACGGAAGTGACACTATGGGCCGGCTGAGTGGCTTGGTTGGTTAAGAGCTCGCTCAAGAGTGCGAGCTAAGCTCTGAGCAACAGCAGTTTGATGCCCAGCCTGAGCTGAACTGCCGCTGAGCTGCCAACAGGTGGCAGGATGGCTCAGCTAAAAAAAAAAAAAAAATGACACTATGCCATTCAAATTCTAAAAAGAGTGCTCTATGTGCTGTGTGGAAATGAAGAATAGCGGTCAAGGGTAAATGCAAGGAAATGAGTAAGGAGATTATTGTGGTAGACCAGGCTGGGAAAAGATGAGATGGAAAGAAGTAGACAGATAAGAAATTTATTTTAGACATTGAACCAGCAGGATTTGGTAATGGTTTAGGTGTCAGGGGTACAAGATAGGGAGAACTCAAAGAGGATGCTTAGATTTCTGATCTGAACAACTGAAAAATGAAATTGGTGGTGCTATTACCAAGATGAGGAGACTGGGGGAGGGGTGAGAGAAGGGACGACTATTGTGTTGAGCATGTCCAATTAAAATGACTACCGGACCACCAAGAGACATTGTTGAATAGGAAGCCAAGTACATGGGTGTAGAGGTCAGGGCTAGAGCATAAATTACCATGTTAGCATAAAGGGTACTTAAAGTTATGGAACTAGATTAGATCACCAATGGAGTGAGTTTAGATAAAACAGAAAATGATTTGGGACTGAACTTTAGAGATGCCAATATTTAGAAATCAATTAAAAGAGGAAGATCCAGAAATAAAAGGAAATTCATTAGCTTGATAGTCAAGTCAGTTCTGGCAAGGGTGGGACTGACCTCGGGGACAACAGGACTCAATCAGGCTCTTTCTTTGTCACTCTAGGTTCTCTTTCTCTCTGTCTGTCTGTCTCTCTCTGTCTCTCTGTCTCTCTCTGTCTCTCTCTCTGTCTCTCTGTCTCTCTCTCACTCTCTCTCTCTCTCACACACACACACACACACACACACACAGCTCATTCTATTTCCCTCAATCTTACAGCTTATTCTATTTCCATCTGTAGTCTTCATTGCAGAACTTTTCTATTTGAAGGAAATGTAGCCATAGGCATCTCTGAATTCCATCTTTGCAATGCAAGAGAAAAGGAAAAATCTTCCTCCCAACTTCAGTTTAAAATATCCTAAGGAAGATCACTGATTGGCGTGGCATGGGTCACAAGCCCACCCTTTGAACCAATCATGGACCGGGAGAGCAGAGTTATGTAATAGACTGGCCCAGCCTGGTCTGTGTTCCCTGGAGTCTAGTATAAAGGTTTTTTCTTATAAGAGAGAAGAATATTTGTAATTACTGATGGAATCACTGATCTAGGCAGCCTTTTCAATCTGGATCTGCTTCCTAATTTTAAACTTGATATCTGTCTATATCTCCAAATATAGTATGATGTGATGGCTTGGGTTTTATTTTTTCTTCTTGTTTGATATCTTTAATCAAGTTTAAATAAATGAATTTGTTCTTATCTAAAATTGAGATTGATGTACTCAACATTTATACTAGAAAGTAAAGTGGGTCATGAAAAAAAGAAAAGAAAACCAGAGAAGCAGGAACCTTCTGTAGACACTGAACCACCTGATTCCTGGGATGATGTGTTCACAGAGAAGCCATGGTGTGCTTCCCGGTCCAGAGGTTCTCTCCTAGATATCAGCATATCACAGGGAACATCAGGTGACCACTTCTACCCAGGGTTCTTGTTTCAGTGATAGGCTGAGCTAAGCCAAGAGGTAGGGGCCAGCTGGCCCTTGCCAATTATTCTGAATTGGCTACCTCGTAAGACCCTCAGTAATTGCCTTTCTGACTCCAGACTGGGCCTGTTCCCAATTTTATTTTGATTCACTGTGCAGGAAAAAAAGTGGAGGACTATATTTCTAAGCCCACACACTTCAGAAGACTAAGAAAAAGTAACAACACAAATTTGCAACCAAAAAACTGATGATGTGAATAACACATTCCATAATGGTGACTTAGTTGGCTTATTTAAGATGCACATTTCAGTTCTTCTTTATAGCTACTATATGAGAGGGCAATTTCAGGGGTATCCGAAAGGCTATCCATGCAATGCAGCTGATTATTGTCTGCAATCTCTGAGACTCCTCACTCAGGTTGTTAAAAGGGACCCCTCAGTGACCCCAAGTATATGACCAAAAGAAACTCATTAAATGTCAGGGAAGATTTCTGATTGCCCCCATTCCCTATGATCCATACCCACATGGCTTGGTCTGGAGAATCTGGCCTCAAGCCTCAAGGTTAAGAGATTTGCTCTAAGATTTGCCAAGATCTACGGGTTTGTACCTTTAAAACCTTCACTGAGGAAGCCATGTTATCATCTCCAGTGAGATCCTAGGGTCTACAGCCTTGTTTTAAAAGAACACAAGATCAAACCCTCTCCTACTAAGGGCTGAAGAGGGCAACATTAATAGGGACAATTAGCTTGCTGTTCACTGTGGGCTGGCTGTTCATCGTAGTGCAATCATGTTTAGATGAGCCCAGAGGCTGGTTTTTGTCTTTTTGTTTTGGCTTGATTTTTGATGTTCTTTCTTTCTTTTTCTTTTTAGTTAGCATATTTGGGTTGTCACTTCTCATTTACCCTTTAAAACATTTGATCTTAGAAAGAAATCTTCATTTTTGTCTACACAGTGGAATCAAGATGAAGAATAGGAACCAACTCAGATTGGGGTCAGCAAGGCAATTACTGATGAGTTGTCATGTGACTCTCCTTCCTTTTCAAAGAGTTTGACATTGTTGTGTCCTTGAAGAAAACACTCCTAACCCTGGGGTGTGGCTTCCTGAACAAAAGCTTCAACTGGAGAGAACCACAGACCTTGGCAAACTCCACACTCTTTACACCACAGTCTCCAGATCTCATGGATTAAATCCATGGATGCCAAAAGATTTTGAAAATGCTATCTTCCTTAAGAAACTCTCAAGGGATATTTCTTTCTAGAATATATCTCTACCCTTTTCACTTTTGGAATAGGGGTCCCAGTAACAAGTTTCTTTCCTCACTGCTGAGGAGGTAGTGCGATTAGGTATAATCAGAACTTTATCCTTACAAGTGAGATGAGACCAGGCTTTCTCATTATGATTCCCAGGGGTCTCTCACATGGGGCAATTTAGAATTTATGGGTTGCTTTTTGGGATCATCAGGACTTAAACAAAATGAGTGGGGGAGGCTTCTCCTCTAATAGCCTCACCAGTGCGATTATGAAGAGGAGAAAATATGAACATACCAAATACCATACCAAGAGGGAGAGAGAGAATGGTGAGAAAAGTTCCAGGCAGGCATGAGAGGTGGGTGAAACTAAGCAACGAGACAGGCAGAGAAGCAGACAGGGAAGTCTCTAAGCAGATGGCTGGGCTCTACCCCTGGGCTGGGATTCAGGTAAGATTTCAGTTTGGGCATTGGGAAACAACAAGGGTATGCTCTCTACCTACAGGTGCTGAGAGGATACACAGAGCATCAATAGACACCAAAACTGAAGGTGCCAAGAAAAGCCAGGCTGAAAGACATTGCATTAGAGGAGCTAAGCATAGGGCTGCAGAGTGAAGCTTGCCTAGGTTGTATTCTCACCTCTTTCATTCTGTGGCTGTGGGAAATTCACTGTACCTTCTTCAGCTTCAGTTTCCTCACCTGTAAACTGAGGATAATAGTATCAACTATAGGAAACTGCTAGTAGAATTAAATAAACTATAATATGCTTAGCACAGTTTCTGGCACATAGCAAACACTCAAAAATGATAGCTATTATCATCACAAAAATAAGTAGAAGCCAATTTAATTAGGAAAAGGACACAACAAAAAAACCACATTATACAGATTAGCATTGAGACAAAATTGATTTTTTAATCCCATACAGTTGAACTTGAGCTCCGTAGATCCCTCCTGCCCAAGGCTAAGATTAGTCCTAGCACCCTAGAGCAGAACTGAGTTCAGAGGTGAGGATCAAGTGGCCCCACCTGGGGATGATGGAGGATGGCAGAGGCTGGATCCAGGCTGGGCCTGACAGGAGCTGAGCTGTCTTCGAGTAGGTAACAGGGTAAAGGGATAAAACTTATTTTTTTCTCTTTTTACCAAGAGCATAATTAAGGAGACACACTACAGCTCAAAACAAGAACTTCTTAATAATTAGAATTATTGTAAATCTGGAAGAGGTGGCAATGGAAAAGGGTGAGCTCATCTTTTCAGAAGCAGTCAAGCAAAAGATGGACAGACAGGTGTTCTAACAGGAGATACCCAGGTTAGAAGGTTGGGCTAGTTGACCTCCAACATGCTGTCCAAGATGGAAATGCGAAGTTACCATGTATGCTCTGTTGGAATTATGCCAGCTTTTGAGCAAAAAGCTAGGAAATTGCCAGCAAAGTTTTAGGAATTAAGTCTAGTCTGGTATATTTTGGCACCCTCAAGAGAATCACCTTTTCCAAGGGTTAATGGAGATGGTGGCACTTCTGTAGTGCTGTCAGCTTCCCAACAGCATAGTTGGGGAAAATGGAGTAGTGGTGGTGCTGGGAATTGTAGGGAGGGGAGATAAAATTGTGGCAAGAGAAGATAAAATGAGGAAAAAAATAAATATACCACAAAACCTGCAATTAGTTTGTAGCATGATAGTTCCCAAAGCAGACTTACATTTGAGGTCTGAAAGATAATCATTTGAGATATCAGAGCCTGATTGTAAATAGCCAAGCTCCTGATGGCTGCACCCTGGGGAGAGCAGGGCCCTGGGGGCCAGGGGCACCCTTCCTCAACTCATCCTTATTAATGCCAGCTCCCAGGACAATGGAGCATCTGGATAGCTATTTATGCCCCACTCTATTCTAATTGCTGTACTCATCACGGGACAGCCTGCTGCAGGAAGAATAACTACACTAGACAAAGCTGCTGTATCCACCCAGTGGTTAGAATCAAAGGTGTAATCACAGGTTCTGCCCAGGAGCTGCCATGAGACCCTCCCTCCGGCATCACCCTCATTCTGGGAGCCCTTTGTCTGGGTTGCTTTCCAGGTATCTGCTCCTAGCTTCTTCCCAGCAATGCTGACAGCTAATCTCTCTGCCACTTCCGCAGGAGACCTGAGGAGGGCACAGACCAGATTGGGTTAGCAAACAGTCGCTTGAGAATCTCCAAACACACACCCCTTGGAACAGAGTCATCATCTGATGGCATCTGAGAGCTGCAGCTCAAGCCAAGCCTCCATGCTTTGGGTCTTGTGCAGCAGCTCAATAGGTTTCTCACCTGTTCGTGTGCATTTACCCACCGGCATGTGTGTAGAGTATGTTTTGGTGAGTGAATCCTTGCATGCACCTCGCCCAGTCCCTGGGCTCCACTCATAATTCACACATACATGATGTGCAATTATTTGTCAAATGTTATCAAGGTTGTGATGAATAAAACACACTTTCAACTATGACTTTTTGTCATTATGCAGTTTCTTAATGAACACATAATTCAAAGGAAAACTACTTTGATGTGGGAGGTTTCAAAATATGTTTAGAATTCAGAAGGAGCAAAAGCATTGGGAACCACAGCTTTACTAAGCGAAAGTCCACATGAAGCCTTTTTAATGGGGTGACTTTTATGCTGTGGACATTTCAGAAACCTGATTTAAAAATTAAACTTGTGGCTTGCAAAGTTAACAAATAAAATGTGAAAAGAGATCCTGACCCCCGTTCCCACATCTCACTCTATCCTTGACATGCTCTCCATTTCCAGCCCACAGCACAGGGTCAGGGACAGAGTAGGTCTTCAGTTAACTCTTGTTAACTTGTTAAATATTAATCCCCCCCTTGCCAAGCCTAGGCTCATCCCAAGTCCCTGGGCCTTCTTTAACTTCACTGTTTCTGATCCCTGTGAATACTGGCAGCTACCAAGGTAAGATCAAATGGGGCTTCAGCAAGAATCTGTCTTGTCCCAAGCTCCCCATCTTTCTGAACATTTAAGTTTTCTTAACGGTTTGATGAGGGAAACAGAAGTTTCAAAGGATCTGGCTTAGGTTCCCTCCATGGGAGTCATCATGCTACTGGGGTCATATTGCAAAAGTATGGGCTTTGGAACAGAAAAATGTGTATGCCCATTTAGATTCCATCCGTCATTAATGGTAATTAACCTTAGGCAAATCACTGCGCCTTTGATTACTCATCTATAAAACACACCCACTGCAGAGCTTGGCATAGTAATGTCAGGATTACTTCTCTTATGCTACTTTCTCAAAATATGATGTCTATTTTGCACTGAAAAGCATGCTTTTTGGACAGAAAACATAGTCCTTACCTTAAAGAAATTTATAACACAATTCGATGAGTGATCCATGCAGGGCCAGCTTCATGGGTTTGTAACCTGTGTGGTCACATAAGGCCCTGCTCTCAGAAGGGTCCTGTGTGTGGTTTAATGCCCTGCTTAAAATTTAAAAATTTTTGCTTGAAATTCACAATCACTTTGGAGCAAGGGGGACCTCATTTTAATTTTGCACTGGGCCCCACAAATTATGTAGCTAGTCCTGGATATATGCATGCATAACACACTTCAGGAACATGCATACCATTGTCTTGTTAGCATGACCCCAGGACACACTGGAATACTGATGGAATATAACGTTAAAGAAGTTTTCCTGGAGTTGAGCAGAACAGGAAGGCAAGGAATGAAATGACTTAAATATAATAATTCAAAACCACAGTCTTTATGACAGTTTCAACTCAACAAAGGAAGGGTCCTTCTACTTTAGATAGTCTCAGATCTGGGGAAATACTGAGTCTTCTGAGCAGGCTGGGGCCCCCTATTTTCACAGGCTGTTTGCTCTCTGAAACTGTTAGAAATCTTGACTTAGGGAAGCATCCCCCACAGCTTAATCCCAAACCTCAAAGGTTCTATAATGCCTTGTTTTTTCTGAATTTGTCAAAATTCATAAAATACATCCATGTTTCTGCTCCTTTACACCTGACATGTCCATCTCTTCTCCTGCCCTTCTACTCAGGCTGTTTCTATCTTAGGAATATGCCTCTTTTTCTCTTGTACCCGTATGTAAATCCTGGTTTTGCAACTTACTAGCTGTGTGACTTTAGGCAAGTCACTCAACCTTCTGCAGTTTCCTTATTCAGAAAATGAGGATAATAATAGAGCCCACCTCATAAGGTTGTTGTAAGAATGAAAGAATACATATAAAACAGTTAGACTCATGCCTACCTCATAGTAAAAGCTCAATAAATGTTTGTAACTACTTTTGCCAGCTCTCACTCCTACATAGCTCATCTAATCTATCATCAAGCCCTAAAGTTTTTATCTCTGAAACTGCTCTATCCCCACTTTTATCACTTTGTACCAGGCCACTGTCTTCTCTCTCCTGAATTCTGCTGCAGCCTCTGAACTGAACCCCAAGCTCTAACCTCACCCTCCTCACAATGTATATAATCATTCCTGGCATGTAGTAGGTGTTCAGCATGTATTGAATGAGTGAATAAATGAATGAATGAGTGATGAATGAATGAAGGAGAACAGTAGAGTGATGGTTCTAAAGCACAAACTGACCACCTCACTCTGTGCTGCTTCAATACCTCAGTGCTCAGGATAAAATCCAAATTCCTTGACTGAGGTCTTCTTGATCTGGCCTCTGCTCAGTTCTTAAGCTTCCTCTCTCACTACATGCCTCTCCACACACACACCTGAGCTCTCCCACCTCCAGCCTTGCCCTCTCTGGTCACTGTTCTCTCCTTTGGGTCTCTGCTCATGTGTGCTTCCTCTTCACACCGCCATCCTTACCCTATTCCCACATCTGAGATCCCCTGCTCATTTCCTTAACTGAGCTCAGACATGGCCTCCTGAATCCCCAAGGCTGTATCAAGTTACCCTGCTACACATTCCCAGAGCACATATGGATGAACTCCCACTTATTCCTGTTTCCCTTCTTGTCAATCAGAACTGAAACTCCTCAGTGGTAAAGATCGTACCTTGTTTATTTTCCTATTTTCAGTACCTACCATAGTTCCTGACATAGAACAGACATTTAGTAAACGATGATCGATTTATCAATTAATGTTGCACTATAATTTCTTTATTTCCATTGCTGCCATTCCTCTAGACTGTGAGTACATAGAGGACAGAATCCATGGTTGCTTCTTTCTTACTTTTGTATCTCCAGTGTCTAGTACAGCCAGACCCATAATAGGCACTCAGTGCATGTTTTAAAAATGCATAAATGACTTTTAGATTTTTAAATTTGAATCTATCAATCTACAAATATTTATTATGCGCCTTTTCCAGGCTTTTGCATAAATTGTCAGACAAAACACAACTCCAGGCTGGAGGAAAGGAAATCCCAGCCTGAGAAACAGCATGGAGACAGATGGAAGCTATGAAAGCCTGGAGAGTTTGGGGTCTGGTGGGAAGGCAGTTAGGGTGGGTGGAGGGACACAGTGAGACATAAGATTGAAAAGGGACTTGGATTGCAATCTATAAGCAATCAGGAGCCATTGCAAGTTCTTGAGGATGGCATAGACAAGAAACAGCCTAGGTTCAGGACTAGAAACCCCAGGGTAGAGAGAAGAGTGGCTTGCAGTGGCATGGGATTTGATGTGGCATGGGATTTGAGGCAGGGAGAGCAGCAGTAACAGAACAGGAGATGTGAAAGTGGGGAAGGGGACAGATGGACTTGGAGGTGCTCCAGAGGCTGTAGCTTCAGTGCTATGTGAGTGCTGGGTTCCCGGAGGAAAGTAAAGATGGCAAGGCTGAAGGTAGCTTAGGTCTAATCTTGAGGACTGAGAGGATGGTGACATTGTCACTTAAGAGAAAGAGCAGGTTGATGTAGTGGTGGTGGGGAGTTTGGATATGTTGTTGGGAGCAGGTAATGAGCTGGCCCTTGGATACATAGTGATATGCGGATGAGCAGCTTTGATGTGTAGCGTGGCCGGTGGCCTGAAACCAGGCCTTGGAGGGAGGCATAGGGTTGGTGAAGCTGCAGAGAGCAGTCCAGTATGGCCCTGGAGCCTGGCACTTCTATCTCCCACAAGGGATGCAGTGGAGGGTGCCAGGCTCCAAGGGGAAGCAGGCGAACCGAGCTCTCTGCTCCAGCCTTTCAGAGAAATGTTCATAGGATGTAACCGCCAGTGAACAGCGCTGGGAAACACAGAACTACGAAACCTGACATTTGTGAATACAGGCAGGAAGGCGAGGGGCTTCCCAAGATCAGGCTGGGGCCTCTGCTGCTTCCTTCAGACCTCATTGAAATGCGACATGGAAGACACTTGCACCCCACGGAGGAGCCAGGATGGGGAGGAAGAGCTGAGCAGAGAGTTCAGAACAGCTGCATAAATACCCGCCTGTCCGGACACCATTTAGCCCCAGGTTTGGGAAGAGCCCGAGTGTGTGTGTGTGTGTGTGTGTGTGTGTGGGGGGGTTAGATGTCGGGGCTGGAAGCGGGGGAACCAGGGATGGGGGTTGCTAGGGAAGGAGAGGGAGAAAGGCAGAGAATAGGAAAGGGATAGTGGGGTTGTGGTGATTTTTTTTCCCCTTTCCACAGAGCACATAAAGATGTAAGAAAGCCAAGGATTTCTGTCAATTGTGAGAGCTTCTGTAGCAACAGAGATGTCAGTTCAGGAGCTAAACTGCCATTTCTGCTTTAATTGGAGCCTCTCCATAAAGGTTGGGGAACGGGTATTAAAGTGTGTGGTGGAGAGGGAGAGGAGAAAGATTCAGCAACAGTGAAAGGGATAGAGAGGGACACAGCAGAGTGAGAAAAAGAGACAGAAAAAGGTCTTATGCGGGAGGAAAGCCAAGCAGCCCCAGTCAATGTCTCAGGCCTCTGCTTCCATGTTGGGCTGCTGGTTTCAGGTGCAGACAGGCCACCACAGACAATGGGGAGGCCCCTCCCTGTGGGTGCACACACCTCTGTGCCAGGCCCAGAAATGAGCAAGGGGATGGATCTGGAGTTCGTTAATTTTCTCTTCCTTCTTTATCATTTATTAAAAAAAGTAAAAAAAAAAAAAAAATTCTTTTTCATTTTTCTCCAGTGCCCTGACTGCTTGTCAAGCCCATAGTTTTTGATGTGTCATGGAAAGCTCAGCCCATGTAAAGCTGGGGCATATATATATCCAATAAAGCCTAATCCTCCTGTGAGCTCCTCAGCTTTACAGGCAACAGATGTAGACATGGGCCTGGTCCCTCCTGCCTCCACCCTGCCCAGGTCCCTTAACCCTGAGCCTTCCTGAGGAACTAAGAGATGTGCCAGAGACAGGGTCTGAAAAGAATGAGATTAAATGAGCAATAAGAAAAATGGAGCCTCTGTGTGTGAGTGTGTGTGTGTGTGTGTGAGAGAGAGAGAGAGAGACAGAGAGACAGAGAGATTACAGATTAGAGGAGATGTAAGGAATGGTGGAGAGGAGAAGGGAAATGGAGCTAAGAATTAAGACAGAGAGTGAGAAAAGGCATTGCACAGTGAGCATTTGAGTATATATGTTTGTTTCCCATACCTTGTCTCCTCCTAAATGTTCAGCAACACATTAAAATAGAGCTTGAAAGAAGCTTTTAGACACCATCAAATTCAACTCTCATTGTACAGATGCAAAAACTGAGGCACTGACTCTCAAGGAAGTCAAGCACCTCACAATTACAGAATGGGTATGTTAGGATTTGAAGCTAGATCTGTTTCTGTGGTTTGACTGTGGGTGTGTAAGAGTAACTACCACTTAGTGCTTATCATGTGCCAAGTACTGCCCAAGTGCTTTATATCTGTTACCTCTTTTTATCTTGACAACAACCCTAAAAGGCAGGTACTATTATTATCCACATTTCAGAGTTGAGGGAAAGCACAGAGGGGTCAAGTTAATTGCACAAGGTTGTACATCAGGTAAGTGGTGGAGCTGCCATACAAACCCAGGCAATCTGACTCAAGGGCTTATTTGTAACCACTCTGCTAAGCCACCTCTCAGTAATAAATTAAAAGGAGGGTGAACAAAGTTCATGAAATTATTCTCAGCTAAAGGCATGCCAAAACCTCTGAAGTATGCTGGGAGGAGAACTTCTCATAGCCCTCTGACACCTCCTCACTCATTTGCTCCCCCTAGATTTCAGGTTTTCACTCATGTTCAGCTGGAAGACTGGTCTGTGGCTTCCTTCTCCATTGCACTGTTAACAAGTCAGGCTTCATGCAGAGTATGAGTTGTCTCCATGAACATGCTGCAAATCATGAATTGAGCACCTATCCTGTGGTAGGCACTGCTGTAGACATGGCATGTGGCGGGGTGGGGGTGGGGGTCCTCATCAAGATGGACCCAGCAGGGACCCTTTCCTCAGGATTTCTTAGTCTCTTGGGAAAGCTAAGATGTGTACACAAATAACTGTACCGTAAGCTAGAGAGACATAAATAACACCAAGAAATACACTGATGTAGTACTAAGGGAATTTAGAGGAGCAAGAGATGGCTTTGGGATGCAGTTGGGAGGACTTCATGCAAGAGGTAAGCACTGAGCTGAGCCTCAAGGAGCCAACTCAGTTTGACTCTGCAAATTCAGGAAGGAGATAAAGTGGCATTTATAATAGAAGGAATGCTAGTGCAAAGGCTCAAAAAAAAAAAAAATAGAGAGAATCTCAAGGAGCTCCCAGGGATGTGTAAAACTTCCTCTGGAAGGGAATAGCCAGCACTACAGAGCATTTTCCATTTCCTCCTGGTCAGATGACCTTTCAGTTACAGACCCTGCGCAAAAAGCCCAGGTGAGCTCTGCTCAGAGGGACCAGCCGTTTACTGAGTGTGTTCTAACACTTCATGTGCATCCCCTTCTGTAAACTTTGCAGCTACCCTGTGTAATAAGTATTATTGTTATCTCCACTTTACAGATGAGGAGATGGAAGACAGAAAGGTCAAGCAGCTTAGCAAAGACACACCGCTAGCCAGAGGGGAGCCTGGGACTTGCCCCAGGTAGCCCAATATGTTACAGAGTCTATCATACTTCTGAGCCATTGTACTACCTGTGTGGTCTTTGGAAACTGGTTCCCAGGGACTAGGCACTCAGGATGGGTGTTCAGTCCAGCCCTCACCTGGGAACTAAGTTGAAGCTAAATTTGAGCATGAAGGAAGGGGCCAGGGTCTGCTCACCAGGTCAGGAAACCTGGGATTCAGCACCTCCTGCACAATGCTGCAAAGTGTGTTTGTGTGTTAATAACACTTTGTTCCTAAAGGTTTCTTGGGATTGCAGAGTGCACATTCCAGCAAACGAAACATGCTTAAGGTGCAGATACTCTGTAGAGCTCTAGTTACACACCTATATGCACTGATCAGCAGAAAGACCGCATCCATTTCTAAACAATGTCTAACATCTTAAACTCTACTGTAAATATCTACTATAATTATAGATTTCACTATGGGGTCTTAGTCCTATAGGGCTCTCTCCTTCTCGTCTCCCTCCCCTTTCCAAGCTCCCTTCTTCCTCTCCCTTCCTCCCTTCCTTCCCTCCTTTCCTCAGCTGCCTCTCTCATATTTGCTGCTAGGGAATCACTCAAAGGTCCCAACAGTATTTAAAGGGAAACTTCAGCCTTGCAGATTTCAGACCCAATTCCAGAGGTAAACTCAGGGGCCCAGGGCTCCCACATCTCAAGGACTACTCTCCATCCAAGAACATGTCCTGTTTCTTTCCTTAATCTTACTAGCTTAAAAAGAAAAAGTGGGTATTAGGGTGTGGTCAAGGCCTTAAGCTTGAGGATAAAGTGGTCAGCTTATGATCTTGCAGGCCAGGCATTTCATGAGTCTGCCAGAGACAAGATCTGGGGCATGATGAGGCAGGGAGCTGACTCATCCCAGCTCGCAGTATTCCTAGGGGGGAACTGCTTGTCTTGAGGCCTAGCTGCCTCAACCTGGCACCTGCAGCCTGGAGCTGTTCAATCCTCCCCCCGCCCCCACGCCCGCCCCCACGCCCCGCCACTGCACCCAGCAGCACCAGCAGTCTCAGCATCAGAAACAGAGGCAACAGTAGCACCTGCCCCAAATGCCCTCCCCCCACCAACCTGGGCACCTGCAGCCTTCTGCACCAACTTCTTTCCAACCCAGCCAGCCCTTCACCAGGGCTGCAGTTGATGAAATCTGGGAGCTATTTTGAAATTTCCCCTTTTTAAAAAAAAGCCCAAACTGATTAGTTGATAATTACATGTTGGAACATCTGCTCTGATTTGTTTTATTCTTTCTATTTTGGAAAATTGGAATACACTGAAGTTTTGCCTTCTGGAATTGCTGGCCTGGCTCTTGGTATGAGTAGCCCTCCTGCTTGGCAGCACCTGGTTCGGCCCACAGCCCAGCTCCCAGGGAAAAGCACAACTCTCCTGCTTGAAATAGCAGTGCTTGGGCACCTCCCCTCTCTAACCTTCGCCTACAAAGGGTTAGAAAACCTCCTTCTGTGTTGTGACTCCTAGGAACCCCCATTTACCTGCCTACAAGCTGAGAGGAAAACAGACCCAGTAGACCGTGTAGCCAGATTGGGGTGTGATGTGGTGAAGCCCAGTGTGGTGCACTTACAACCCCCCACCCCAAACGGCAATCAGGTCCTGGGCTGGGTTTCCTCTGGGAGTGCCCAGGTATGTCTCCTGGGGAAGATGGCAGGGTGCTACTACTACTGAGAGGTTGGGGCTTGTTCAGGTTTGCTCATGACACAATCCTGGAATCTAAAACCTCACACTTTCAAACTCCTAGTGGTTGCCATTGTTAGTGACTGACTCCTCAGTCTGGAGGTGTTACTGACAGAGACTCCCCAGGGCTGAGGACTTGCAGGCCTCTCCTCATCTCTCCATTCAGTTGGAATTTCTGGAATGTATATGCAGTATTGGGGGTTGGGTGTGAGAAGAGGGGGAAGGGCCATCAAGGTGAATCAGACACAGACTCTAACTGTGGGAACTCATGATGCTGCCCCACTCCAATCCCTTCTCCTGCTGGCAGCTAGGATGACCTTAAAATCTAAAACACGAATATGGTTATGTCATTTACTTACTTTGAAACCCTTCAAAGTTTCTCTGTTGCCTTCATGAAAAGTCCAAACTAAAGTCCCTCACTTGGCATTCAGGGCTTTCCTAGATCTGACCCCAGCTTACCTGGCCAGCCTCTTGGGGCTCAGTCTCCTCCCCATCCATCTCAGGCTCCATGCACCAGCCATACTACAGGAAGGCAGTTCTCTGAACCTCCCCTTCTCCTTCTTGCCCATCTCACCTTCACACAGATGGTCCCCTTTACCTGGATTACTCTCCTTTCCTTTTCCCTTCACCCCTTCACCTAGATGGAAATCTCTCCAGCAGTCTTTTTCTGTCCTCCCAAACTTTCAAGGGATTAGGTAGGTGCCTTACCCCTGTACTTCCATAGCAATCAGAATTGCCCCCTCTGGTATGCATTATACTTCATTGATACTGTCTGATTACTTCTGCATCCTCCCACCCAGATCAAAAACCTGTCAAGAACAGATACTTGGCTTATTGAACTATCTCAGGCAAATAGCACAGTGCCTAACACACGGTGGTGCTCTATAAATAATGATTGGATATGTGAAAGACTGAGTGAATGAATGAACAGATGAATAAATGCTCAATTTATTAGGGAGATGACATTTCACAAGCAATATAATATTGGAAAGTATTACAATGTGTGTATCAGACAGGATAGGTTATGTTATGCTGTAGTAATAAGCAACTCCGACTCTCAGTAGTTCATAAAAACAAAAGGTTTACTTCCTGCTTCTACTATATTTTGAATCATGGGATTTAATCAGATATCCAGCTGGATGATGTCCTCACTTAAGAACTCCAGCCGAAGGGAAACTGCATCTCTGTGCTTCCCCGATTGCTGACCAGGAGAAAGAGGACATAATGAATCTCTCACTGGCTCTAAAAGTTTCCACTCGGAAGTAACACAAATAATTTCTACTCTTATTTGGTGGCCAAAGGAAGTCAAATGACCACTTTGAACTTCAAAGGGGCCAGGGAGTACAACATGACCATGTGTCCAGAAGGGGAACTGGAAATATTTGGTGAACAACATTGATATCCTTGATTAACAATCCAGGAAGAGTCTACTTCCAAATTAAATATCTAGTAAGACTTTAAGAACAAGGTGGCATTTGACTTGGGTCTTGAAGAGTGAGTTGGGTGATGCCACTGATTCAGTTTGCAGAGCTATGATTCCACATGCTCTGGGAAAGCATCTGGTGTTCTTCATTTTTTTTTTTTTTTTTTTTTTTTTTTTTTAGCTGAGCCATTCTGCCACCTGTTAGCAGCTCAACGGCTGCTCAGCTCAGGCTGGGCATCGAACTGCTGTTGCTCAGAGCTCAGCTCACACTCTTGAGAGACCTCTTAACCAACTGAATCACTCGGCCAGCCCCCTGTTCTTCATCTTTACTTGTTCCCTTGTAGCTAGAAAATTTCCTGGGCTCCCCGTTCTGAACATAATTCAGATAAATAAGACAAGGTCCCACCATTGAGAGAGTTTGTGGTCTAGCAGGGAAGATAAGTCCTGAATGTGTACAGATATTCATAAAATATGCATGAATATAATATGCACAATAAAAACTAGAACAAAGGAAGATAAATTACTTCCATTTGGAAGCACCAGGCTGTGCAGAGATGGGCAGGATTTCAAGAGGAAGGATTAGGATCAAAAGTGGGGAGGAGCTCTAGGTAGAACAATTGACATCAGTCAAACCATGGGAGTGGGTATTCACAAAGCAAAGTGATTAAATGGAAGAAATACCTTTTTGGTTGGTCAGTGTCTTTGACACTAGGGCAGCCGCACAGTGGGAAGGAATGAGAAACCTCCTGAAATTGGAAACTTTCATAAATGGGGGCGTAAAGGATAGGATGGAAGAGCAGCGTCATTGTCTTTTCACAAAGACCTTTTCTGAAGGCTCAATCTAGGAGCCATCACAGAAGCTCAGTGAGTTTAGGAAGACCTGTGGCAGGCTACCTCTGATCCCTCACATCTCACAAAAGACTCTCACGGATTTACAAAGTGTGCAGCTTCCCTCTTCCCATGTATCGCACACTTTACCCACAGGACATGGATTTGCAATCTTGGTGGCTGCCTCCTACTCTTCAATGAGCAGACAATTTCAGGGGAGGTTTGGAGATCCCAGAGACCCTGGATTCCAAAACAAAACCTGGTCCAAGGTATTGTCCCACCCTGGAGACAGCTCCAGCCCAGGGTCACCATGTGCAAGGCCCAGAGAGGGGAAGAGCCAGCTTGGATCACTGTTTTTCCTGGATCCTCCTGTCAACATCGTCAACTTTGTTATATCATTCCCTTATGACTTGGTCATTTTTCAGATCAATTCAGCCTTGAAATAATATGTCAACACAGGCTGTTGTGGTGAGGGTGACCGTGATGAGGTATATGGCAGTGATTATTGTTAGTTATCATTCTGTCGGGCTTTATTTTGTTTTGTTTTAGTGCAAATTGCTGTTGCTGAGGACTTATTTCCTGAAGCCAAAGTTTCCTGCCTCTCACTCACTTCACACTTTGACTCATTTATTTTTCCTATTTCCCCAAAGACCTTTTGACACTTTGAAAAGTGTTTTACTTAGATACAATCCTGCTCTCTTACCTTGTGTTTCTTCCATTTCTCCCACCTCGCTTTTTATTAATAAGTCATAAAGAAAGTGTTTCAAGGCAAACATCACTCACTGAGTAATAAAACCTGGGGCAGAGGACAGAGCGATGCAGAGAAGTAGAGGCTGGGGAGGCAGCAGTTACTCAACAGCCCGCCATGCGTGGGTGGGAGGGAGGTCAATGAAAGAAGGGCACTGAGAACTGTGGTTTGATGGGGCCACCAGGGCTTCTTTAAAACCAGCCAGGAGATCCAGTCAGCTAAGAGATGGGGACAGACTGAATTCCTGCAATATCCTTGCATCGTTATGTGAATCCAGACTCAGACGCAATAGATGCCATTGCTGGAAGGCAGTATTTGGGTCATCTACTCGAGGTTTTCCAGATGAGAACTGAGGTTAATGACTTAGCCCAGGAGAGTCTGTCAGGACCAGAGCCTGGCTTAGAATTTGCCCCACACCCTCTTCTTATTTTCACACTTTCCTGGGTCATCACACCCATGCCCATGGGCCACTGTCACCAACATTCTGATGACTCTCCTGCACTCCAGACTCAGAGGTGCACATAATGAATTGGGAGACATTTCTACCCAAACGACCCTTAGAAACCTGGGCTCTTTATTTTATCTCCCAGACCTGGTTAACATGATTTGAACCTACCAAGTAACTAAATTTTAAAATCTCAGACTTCTTTCAACTGCTCTCTTTTCCTCAGCAACCACATTCTCCTTTGAAATCTCTCTTGAAGCCACCCCTCCATCTCTTGGTTCTCACTCCCAGTTCTGCTTCCAGGCCTCCTCATCCCTCTGCCTCCAGGGTCTACCCTCATCAAGCTATCTTTCACAGACTGTGGATGAGATTTTCAACTCAAACTAGATCATATTCTTCTTATGACTAAAACCCTAATTACTCCATGAAGGCAGATAGAGCTTAGAAGAGAGAGGCTGGGGAAGCCAAAGAAAGCTGCCTAGCACAGGGCCTGGCCTTGTGCTCTCTTGGCTAAGGTTTGATGAATGAATAAATCAGTGATGAGAGTACAGAGGGGCTGCACAGCATCATGGAAAGAACATGGACTCATGTACGTTTCCCAGCTCAAGCATTTACTGTGTGGCTTCAGGCAAAAACTGAGACATTCTGAAATTTAGATTCTGAAAAAAAGGTAAAGTTAATACTGCTTGACTTACCTCACAGGATTGTCATGAGGATCAAGTGAGAGAATGGCTAGAAAAGTTGTGTTTAAAACATAAAAGAATATGCAAAGGGAAACTATTATTACATCACAATTTTGGCTAGAGTCTGAGCAAACGCATTGCCTGGTACGATGGTAACTGTGATCTTGGGCAAGTCACTTTTCATCTGTGAACCTAAAACTTCCCATCAACAGAATGACAGTTTCAGACGAAAATCTCTCAAATCCCTTCCAGTGCTTACTTCCTGGGATTTGATGTTCTGATCCAAGTCTCTATGTTCCCCCAGGGAGACATGTGTTTTACTGTTTCAGTCTGCTGTTGGGCTGCTGCCCTGATCCCACCTCTCTATTCAGCCTAGCTACTAGGCTTCTGCTTTCATCTGCTAATAAAGATTGAGAGCTCAGATTTAAATCTGATTCTTTCCTTCTTCCCACCACATATTACACAAGTTTTGATCAACCAACCTACGTGGCTCACTTTTTTTTTTTTTTAATTTAAGATGGGGGAAAAATAATTAAGGAGCCAATTGGACCTCATTATGAAAAAAAGCCTTAATTATCCCCAAGACTGCTCTGGAGCACACTCATCAAAGGGCCCAGCAGCCTCAGATCAAAGCCTGGAGCTGGGTGCCATGGCCAACTCCTCGCTTGCTTCCAAAGCAGTTGTATTCAAAGGAACAAAAGCTCTGAGTCCACAGCCTGATAAACCTCTGGCATCATCCAGTCTGGTTCCCTAGGGCTCCCCAGTCACCTCTCAGGGAACAAAAAGTAAACTTCAGCAGGGAAGATCCTCATGGGAACTGGGTTTTCTTCCTCCCCTGAAAAAAGGTTTGGGCTTAGGGGATTTGAGATGGGGAATGGGAATTCAAATAGGGCTTTGCCCTGGGGATTCTGAAATTGGGGCTCTAAACCACAAGTATTCAGATGAAAAAAGAAACTAAGTACAGAAATGCAAATAATTCATTCTGACAAATGGTGTGACAGCCTGTGAAACTACAAGCTACAGCTATTCCTGACCATTGTATTATGTGCGATAATGGCAGCTACTTCCAGCTCACAAATCCTCCATGACACCGTTGCTTATAGAAGGAAGTCCAGACCCTTCATTCTGGCCTTTGAAGACCCTTTGCAGTTGGCCCAATGCAGATCTTTCCATCTTTATTTTCCACAGCCCTGCATTCCAGACAAATAATTCACTTCACATTCTCTACCTACTTCCCATGCTTTCAAAAATCCCTGTATTATTTACACTCACTTTTCTTGGGAAATGATTTCCTTCTATCTTCTTCTTTTCCATCAGTCAAAATCCTCCCTGTTTACCATCAACTCTGTTTGTGTTTCTCCTATGGAGCTCATTCATTTCGTCAGCACACTTTGGGAGCAGGAGATTTTATTATGGGCAAGGCTCCTTTGAAGGGCCTATGGACACAAAGACGAGTGAGAATTTTCCTCATACTCTAGTGCAGAAGACAGGCACGCATTCAAATAGTTACATTGTAGCATGAAAATTACTATAGCCATTGCTGTCTGAAAATACGTGAGCCACAAATATAATTTAAAATTTTCTAATAGCCACATGTTAAAAAGGTAAAAAAGAAAATAAAATTAATCTTAATTACAAATTTTATTTCACCCACTAAATCCAAAATATCATTTCAACCTGTGGCACTAGACGCATTTCAACTACACAAGAGCCACATGTGGCTAGTGGCTATTATATAGGATGACACAGATATAAACAAAGCATGTATAACTGTGATGGGAGTAACACACTTAGCCTAGGGAGTCACAAAAGCTTCACAGGGTTTTGATGGATGAGTGGGTTTTCTCTGGTGGAGACAAAAAGAAGTGTTTTCCAGACAAAGGGAAAAACCAGTGGAAAAGCATAGAGGAAGAAAAAGTATAGTGTGTCCATAGAAACACATTGATGGTATAAGTTAGAGTGCATGGCAAGGAATGACTAAGAATGAGCTTGGAAAGGAGGCCTCAGGTAGAACATGAGAGAAATAAGGAGCAGTGGAGGTGTTTAACGAATGGAATCACGTAATCCACTCTGTGATTTATGAAGATGATACTACTGGCAACTGGGTGTAGAATGGGCTGGGTGTAATGCAAGCAGGACTCCAGGGGACCAATTTGGAGGTGTGATAGAAACTGTGGGTGTTTACCAACATTCTGCCTTGGCACACTGACAAGCTACATTTCTCAGCCTTCCTTGCATCCAATGCTTTTGGTCAGGAGTTGAGGAAAGAAGAATTTGGGAAAGTCAGAGCATTCTTAACAGTTTTGGCCAGAACTTATGCAGTCTCATCCACTCATATTCTGTTGAATTGATGAGTAGTCATGGAACTGGAGAAAACTAAAAAAAGATTTTTAAATTTTAAATATATGGTAGAGAAGAGGATGTAGAAAAGGAGTCTGGGAACTGTATTGGCTTAGAATACTCCAGGTAGGTTGCAGAATGTGAAAGAATTCACAAGACTCAAAAGGAATAGAAGCTAGAAAGTTTATTTAAGAAGAAAGGCACTGGCAGAGAGGATGCTGGGGGCAGAATGGGCAACTGCCTTGATCTCTAGGTTAACTTTTTTTTATATAGGAAAGGGGGAGTCAGTCAGGCAGGTCTGATAGCAGACATCGCTTCATGGGGTCTGGTCTGTTTTGATAATGTTATTATGCCTGGACTCTGGACTCAGACTTGGGCCCATGGCCTGGGGCATTATGTATCACCGGTAAAAACTGCAAGAGAGTTGCAAAACAGATTCCGATGTCCTGGAGGATTAAGAAATTGCCCTTTCCAGGTTAGGATTCTGCTAATTTAATGGATTCATGAGCCATGGGTAGCCTTGAGAAAGGGAACAGAGTTCTTAAGTTAATCAGTGAGGGGGAGAAATAGAGAAAACAGCTGAATATCAGGATGGATCTAACAGCAAATTAAGTCTAATTACAGGTGGCAGCATAGTGAGTTATGTGGTGAGTCAAAATGCAAACAAGCCAAGTCTAACTGTGTTATTGATTCCCAAATTCCACCCTTACAGGAACTTTGAGGATGGTAGAGCCACTTGATGATGTAGGGTGGCTGATTGACCATGTTTAAGAAAACACTAACCTCTCCACCACCTGCCAACCCACATGAATAGCAACAGGAGAAGGAAATGCACTTGAGTAAAGGAAACCTGAGATGTGGGGGTTAGTTGTCACAGGAACTAGCCAATCCTGACTTGTGGAGAGGCTATTGATCAAAACTTACACCACTATTTGTTTATAGTTATTTGACATTTATGTGGACTTCCCATATTGTCCCTCTTAAATTGTAGGGTGTTAGAAGACAAAGAAGACTTAGCTTTCTATCTCTCCTCTCCCCAAACATAATGCTTTGCCTTTTAGGTAATTGTTGCTTAATTCAATAATCAATTATTTTAGTAATGCAATAAATCCTTTCATGTCTATCTCAAAATACACTCATAATATGATCATTTTCACCACTTACCCTACCAAATCCCTGAGCCAAACCAATATCATCTCTTGCCTAGATTATTGCTATGGCCTCCTAATTTGTGTTTCTGCTTCTACCCTCGCATCCTCTTGGTCTATTTTCAACACAACATCCAGAGAGATCTGGTTAAAGTGTAAAGCAGATGTGACTCCTCTGCTTAAGCTCTCAATGGCTCCCATCTCCCTCAGAGTAAAAGCCATTGTTTTTACAATGGCTGACAATGGTAGACAGGACTGGATGTGATCTTCCCTCCTTGCTCTTGTTACCTTTCTGACATCATTTCATACTTGTTTACTCTCTCCTATATGTACCAGCATCTTGTGATTTTTCAAACATGCCAGTCACATTCACACCTTAGGGCCCTAGCACTTGCTGTTGCCTCTGCCTAACATGTTCTTTGCCCAAATATCTTCATGGTTAACGCCCTCGCAGGCCTCAGCTCTTTCTCAAATGTCACCTCCTCCATAAGTCTTTCCTCAGTCACCTTAACTAAATTGCAGCTCCACTCATTATATTGCTTTTTTTCCTTCTCTGCTTTATTTTTCTACTTAGTATTTATCTTTCTCCAACTTACTAAACATGTTACTTAAATATCTTGTTTCTTTCTTTCTTACCTAGTGGAATTTAATATTCAAGAGGCAAGATTTTTCTTTGTTGTAGTCACTGCTTTGTCCCTCGTGCCATGTCTGGTACATACTAGGCAATTGATAAATATTGGTGGAATGAACAAATAGAGATAGGGAGGCACAGGGTGCCAAGAGAGACATAGGAAAGGATATCTAAGCCAGCTCCTATGTTGGGGACACGGGAAAGGCTCACAGCAGGGGAGATGCCTCACTGAAACGCCTCACTGAGACTCAACTTGGCTAGGAGAAGAGGTAGTGGTAGGGAGGGCATGGCAATCAGAGGGGACATTGAACTCAAAGACTAGGAAGAAAGAAACACCAAGATATGTGAAACTGCACACAGGTTGGTTTGCTGCAGTGAAAAGTGCAAGGCAGAGAGGCATGTGAGACAAGGCTGGAGAGGTAGACAGGAGTGAGATCATGGAGAGCTTTAGCCTGGCAGGCCATGAAAGGGGCTTGGCTTGGTCCCAGGTATGGAGGGATTTGCTTTCCAAGTCAGTCATTCTTGCGTTTGTGCAGAGAACAAATGGGAACACAGAGTAGAGCCCAGAACACTACGTAAGGAGGTTGTTGTGGTAGACCAGGTATGCGACCAGAGTGGAGGTAGGGGAAATGGAGAGGAGATGGAATTATTGAGAGAAAGGTAAAATGGACAAGATTTGGCAATTGATTGGCTTGGAAGAAGTTTGCCTCCCTGATCCTCCCCTCTAGTTTCTATTCTGGCCCTGCTGAGTGCGTATAAACACACACACTGGAACACATTGATGAAGAAAGGTTCTGATGTGTAATATTCACTAGAAGATATCCAGGATGTATTGGAGCATATAAATCTGAAACCTGGACCAGAGATCTTGGCCAGAAAAACAGATTTGGGATTCAGCAGCAGAAAGATTATAGAGGTGCCCATCTGAATTTAGTGCAGCCTCTGACAGCTGACGCAGTGAGTGGGAAGGAGATTAGAATAATAGTTTAGAGGAATTGGTGTCACCTTGGGGATACAGCATTGAACATAATGCCCAAAGGGCAAAGGGGGAGATGGAAGGTTAGGGCAGAAAAGCAAGAACTAGCAGAAAGATCAAATCTGATATGTTCGCAATCTGGTGCAAAAAGTAAGTTAAGGAGAGTGGTCCAAGTCTAGGACCAAGAGCAGCAAATTGGGTAAAACCCTAGAAAGGATCTGGTAGCCTAAGAGGGCTGTCTAAAGGTGGGTCAAAGAGGAAACACTGTTTCATACTCTTTTCAGTCACAGAACGTCTTATAATTTCATCTTATAGATAACTAATAATGAAAACAATACAAGAAAAGCTGCTCTGACTGAAGTTGGTTTGGGCTGGAAACTAACAGCTGTCTCCTAGCTTTCTCCCTTCCTCTGAAAGCCACCCCCCACCCCAACAACAGAAAGATTGAAATGTAAAGAACACTGGACTTCCTGAGGTTAATGGAACGCAAACTGCCTGCAGCTGGAAGTCTTCAGATTGCCAGCTTCACTTCCACCTGGAAGTACTTTCTGACGTGGGAAAGTTGCTTTCTTTCTTTTCTGGGTGGAAGAGATGAGGCCGTGGGACAAGATGATCTCGCTTGCCTCTTTCTGCACTAATATTCTGTGAAATGCAAAGGGCATAGAGGCTGCTAAAGATAGGTCAGCCAGCCCTGCTGGGCCACTCTCTCCCCAACGCCATTTATCCTTCTGCCCACCATGCTCTCAAACCTTTAGAAAATGCTCTCCACTTGTAAAGCACTGCCCTTAACACCTTATTACCTCTAACAATAGCATTTTTACCAGCCTGGTCATATTTTTGTCTTCCCTGCCCAATGACTATATTTTCCAAGAAAACAAGCTCCTTCAAAATGTGCTGCTCTCTGCCAAGCAAGGGAGTGCCACATTATCTGTGGTGGGTGCCGGCATTTAGGAGGAAATGATTTTCTTTCATCTGTCCAAGTAAATCTTTCCCCAACACTTGTAAAGCTGATTGCTGCCAATTTCCAGCTGGAGAAACAGCCATTAAGAGGGGGAGACATTAGTAACTGGAAGATACTTACAACATTTAAAATGGGGGCTTTGCTGCTTTTTTTCTGCTTCAGGTTGTGTATTTTTTATTTTTTAAGCATTTCCCCAGCACCACTATTTGGGAGGAGGGAAGTGTATGTATTTGTGTGTGTTTATGTATTTAATACACATATCTATAATGTAAATATGTTTAGGTAATATACAAGTACGCATGTGTAAAATACATGTGTATATAAACAAAGTGTATATGTTTGTCCTTAATGTATACACACATATATAGTATTCATATATAATGTATATGCAGATTTTGTAAATGGGGAGAGAGAGAGAATGAAAGAGAGAGAGAGAGAGAGAGACAGACAGAGAGAGAGAGAAGAGCTCTCTTTGAGCTCATTTTTCTTCATGGCCGTCCAGACAGAAAGGATGCCGGGCAGGACGGCTGGCTGAGGCTAAGCTCCCACTCTGGTCTCTGTGCTGATTCTCCATATCATATGTGGCAGGCACTGCTACTTTTACCTCTTGCAACTCAGGCATGGGAGAATGGTAAAAGAGAAATAAAATAAAACACTTCCTCCAAAGAGCATAGCCACAGGAATTGCAAGACTAAGAGCAAATAATGATTTTCTCCTCTGCTTTTTAAGTAAATACTGCTGCACAATGAGCTATTGGGTAGGACAGGTGCAAAATAATAGACTCTTTTTCTGGTTTCCCCGGGTTCCCCCTCCCCCCAGGACTACTGCTAACAGCATCGGGTACTCAATTTTCTTTTGTTATTTAAAAATGTGCTTGTGGACCCCTGGGGGGTGGAGGAGGGGTGGCGAGTCCTGTTCTAGAATTACTGAGAGGACGGCTTAATTTGTATTTTTGCTTTATTAATGGAAATCTACCTGTGGGCCCTAGGATTTGTCTACTAGGGAGGCTTTTAATGCGTCTGTCCCATGCAATGGGGCTTGGGAAGAAGAAACTTCTCTAATCAGCAGAGTGTGCCTTGCAGGGCGAGGCAGCACATCTAGTAGAAACAGCTCCAGCTTCGCAGGGTGGGACCTGGGCTCCCCTTGGGATTCTGAATGAGCTCTGGGTCCTTCCCAGGTCTCTTTCCTCTTCCATGAAATGGGGAGGATAATGCACATCCTACCTATTTCAAAGGGCTAGTGGTGAGGTTACTTTAAATTCATGATGACCTTGAAATTTCAGAGTGCCTCAAGAAAGTAAAAAGGCACAATAATAAGAAAAATGTAAAGGGTTATTTTTAATAATGTTTTTATTCAATTGACTATAATTAATCCTTCCTCATTCCCTATTCTGAAAGCAGTTCATCACTTCAGATAAAGCCAGACATAATCACAGAAGCATCTGGTTGGAGAGAACTGAGAGCTCGTCTCATTCAGACCCTCACTTTAAGACTGGATAGCTCTGTGATGGATTCAGGTCTTTGTATTGTGCATCCCTCTCAAGCAACTCACATCATCAAAGGAAAAAAGTCTAGAGAGAAAACCTGGAGCCTCAAGCAAACATTTCTGAAAACACTTCATTATTTTTGTTAATTGAAAAATACATAGATCTCCTCATGGTTGCCCACTCCCTGTCCTCCTGCAAAAATAGGACGATTTGTACAGTCCAATGTGGGAAATACAAAGGTGTTACCGCTTTCTGTGTCTAGCTTCCTCTCCTCCGTCTTTCAGGTCAAAGTTACAGGCACAATCCTCAGGGAGAGAAGTAAGGTAGACCTTCTGTAAATGGGAATTGCCTAGAAATTTAAAAGGTTTTGAGAGGTATATAGGCAGGCAGGGTTATTTGAGTCTTTTCTTGCCCTTTTTATAGCTCTGGATCAGTTAGGGGGAAGTTTGAGGGGCTAGAAGACTCTTTCGCTAGGTCTGAATTGAAGACTGATTTGCTTACTGGAGCACTGTCCCCTTGGAAGACACAACTCTCCAGGGAGCCTCCCTCACACCACTGCCTCTAACTGGCCTCAGAGCCACCACTCTATTAGTACAGCGGGACTCTTGCGGTGGAAGAGCTACTGTGATGAGGTGGGCCATAAGACCAAGGCCTGCCATGAGGCCAGGCTAGGGAGACAGCAGAACTAGCCACTCTGGACCGTCTTCCTTCTTCAGCTTAGCGTTGTGCCCATCCTTCCTTTTCTCCTTAGAAGGATTTCTAGGGAAAGGTTCTATGTTACCAAGAAACCCTAGTATTTTCTTCTCCCTTTCTCTTTACTTCTCTCCTTGTTGCCTTCTATGTAAACAGTGTATTAATTAATTAATTAGCATTTATTAAAAACTGTCCAGTTTGACTGAGCAAATTAGCAGAATTTTAGTTCAAAGGCCAGGTACATTTTGATGATAAAAAAAAAAAAGGGTTCAGGAACACATGCAAAACTTGGGGCACCCCTAGTGGGTATCAGGCTCCATGGGTGTTGTGGTCAAAATCTCTGATCACCTGGAGGCAGCAGACAATGGGTGCTGATGAGACAGGAAGGTGCAGTTTGTAAGACACAGAGACCAGTCTATTGAAGACAAATTTGACTATCACACAATTTTGTGTCTGAACAGATCTGACTTTTCCACTAGTTTGTAGCTATTGGAATTCCGTATACTTAGACATTAGTAGAATCCACTTTGGTGTCAGAGAACTGGAGTTTAATTGTGATTCTGTAATGTTCTAGTTATGTGACTTTGAGTTTGATATTTAATCACCAATCCATAGTTCTTTTACCTGTGAAATGGAGATAATGGTAATGCCTACCTTTGTAAGGTTATTCTGATGATACAACAAACAGAAACTTGAGAAGTACTGGTACATAAGTGGTTAGCAAATGTTACGTATTATCTCAGTCATTTCAAGCTATTAAAACAGAACACCTTCGACTGGGTGCCTTAAACAACAGAAGTTTATTTTTTCACAGTTCTGGAGGCCAGGAAGTTTGAGATCAGGGTGTGAGCATGGTCAGGCTCTGGTAAGTGCCCTCCCCCTGGTTTGCAGTTGTTGTCCTCTTGCTGTGTATGCACATGGCAGAGATCAGAGACAGAGAAAGCAAGCTCTCCCATGTCTCTTATTTCAAGGGCACTGATCCCATTCATGAGTGCTCCACTCTCCTGACCTAATCACCTCTCAAAGTCCTCACCTTCAGATAATATTGTCTTGGGAATAATGCTTCAACATATGAACTACAGGGAAATACAAATATTTAATCCGTAGCAGGTATTGTTATTATCCACTGCCTCACCCCTCCCCATCTAAAAAAAACTCTCTGCCTTTGGACATAATGCTGCAGATATATTTTATTATAAAATGGTCTCCTCCATCCAACCTGCTCTTCTAATCTCAGTTTTTAACATCAGCTGCTTCTCTGACAAAATTTTTTTTTATTATTTTTTTAAGATTTTATTGGGGAATTGGGGGAGGGGAACAGCGTTGGGGAATCCGGGAAGGGACACAGACAAGTTGCTGTCGTTTTGTTCTTCAGTCTAGTTGTGGAGGATGTCACTTCATTGGCCCATGTTGGTATCGTCATTGTACTCTTGCTGGCTGAGGCAGTCGCTCACCAGCCATTGGACAGCTGCTCACAATGGCTCATGGCAGCTCAGGAAAGCGAACGCCAGCTGCCAGCCAGCCCCACTGCAGCCTATGCTGTCTCAGGCGACTCACAGCAACTCAGCTCCAGGTTGAGCTGTTGTCCACCATCTTAACTGTAGAGGGCGCAGTGTCACTGGCCCTCTATGTGGGATCCGAACTGGGGCTCTGCTGCTCAGAGCTGGCACCCCAAGCCAACTCTTAACCAACACGCCATTTGGCTGGCCCTCTGACAAAGATTTTTAAAGGATTCCATTAGCATAAAATAAAAAAGAGTTAAAATGTTCCCCTTAGAAATATGAGCAAAAGACGCAAACAGCTAATTTACAAAAGAAGAAATATAAGTGTTCAATAAATGGGAAAAAAACTACTTCAGCCTTGATAGTAATAAAAATGCAAATAAAAACCAATTAAAGTATACTCTTTATCTTTCAAAATGAAAAGGATTTAAAATGTGATGACATGAGTGTTGTCAAGGGTGTGGAGGGGCAAGATAGACTGATATACAAGATACACAAGATATACTCTCATACATTGTTGATGGGAATATAAACTGATAGAACCTTTCTGGAGAGCAATATAATGATATGAAGCAATAGCCCTCTCTTTCTACTAAACAGACTTATTCAAGGAACAGACAGGAAAACTCAGAAATAGACTCAAATACACATAAGGATTTAATGTATTATGAAGATGACATTTCAAATTAATGGAATAAAGATGGATTATCAATGAATCTGGTTGGGACAACTGGGTAGCCATCTGATAAAATATTAAATTAGAGCCCTACCTCACTTCTTATGCCAAAATAAATTCCAGGTGGATCGAACATAAAATGTGAAAAAGGAATCCATAAACATACCATGAGAAAACATGGGAACAGTCATTTATAATCTCATAGTGAAATTTTGTAACTAACAATTTATACTTCTTAATACCATGACCTTTCTCACCCAGCTCCCCATACCCTCTCCCCTCTGGCAACCATCAGTTTATTCTCTGTAACTGAGTCTGTTTCTGTTTTGTTTGTTTATTCTGTTCTTTAGATTCCTCATATAAGTGAGATCATATTGCATTTGTCTTTCTCAGTCTGACTTATTTCACTTAGCATAATACCCTCTAGGTCCATTCAAGTTGTTGCAAATGGTAGGATTTAATTTTTTTTTAGAGTAATATTTCATTGTATCTATGTACCATAATTTATTTATCCCATCCCCTACTGAATGGGAGAAGATATTCTCCAATGATACATCTGATAAAGGGTTAATAACCAAAATTTATTTAAAAAAAAACCCTCATACATCTCAATACAAACAATCTAACAAATGGGCAGAGGATCTGAATAGACATTTCTCCAAAGAGAACATACAAATGACCAATAGATATATGAAAAGATGCTGAACATCACTGATCATCAGAGAAATGCAAATAAAAACCACAATGAGATATCGCCTCACTCCTGTCAGGATGGTTACTATCAGTAAATCAACAAACAGTAAATTTTGATAAGGACATGGAGAAAATGGAGCCCTTGTGCACTATTAGTGGGATTTCAAATTTGTGCAGCCACTATGGAAAACAGTATGGAGGTTCCTCAAATATTAAAACTAAAACTACCTTATGACCTAGCAATTCCATTCCTGGGTATGTATCCAAATAAATTCAAAACACTAATTCGAAAAGGTATATGCACCCCTATGTTCACTGCAGCACTATTAAAAAAAATAAATCTTATAGGAGTTTATTTGAGTCAAAACTGATGACATGTGCTGGGGAGAAAGATCTCAAATGCTTCCCTAATGGCTCTTAAATGAACAAAAACTTATCAACCTTATTACTAATAAGAGAAATGTAATTTATTTTACACTTCTGCAAGATATCATATTTCATATATTATATGTACATATTTGAAAGTTTGATAAGATTTTGGTGTTGAGAGTGTATGGAAACATACATTCTTATATGTTGCTGGTGGGCATGTGTTTTAGTACAAGTTCCAAAAAGAGCTATTTGACAAGACCAATACAATCAAATATACAACTCCACATCTAGGAATTTATTCTAGATGAGTCTGATACTAGGACACTGACTAAATACATTATGATACAATATATACATAACATACAATAGAATATTATATGCATACAATAGTTAAAAGAATGTAACAAATCTTTATGTACTGGAATTCTTTCACTTCGTTGAGGGGAAACAGAACAAAACAAACAAGATGAATTAATTGAATTTATTAAAGTACAAATTGTGGGAATGGAAAGGTAAATTTGACTAAATTACAATTTTTTTTAGGTAACAGTGCTTGTGCCTGGGTAGGAAAACAGGGTGACTGGGATACAAAAATATGAGAGAGACTTTTCAGCATATACTTTTTTGCCCCCTTTGGATTTCAACCCAGGTGTTATTGCCATGGAAATAGTAGAAGTTGATTTATTCATATCATGATTTACATGAAAATCTAAGCATCCAACTATAGTGGAATGGTCAAATAAATGATGATACCTCTATGACAGACTATCATGCAGCTATTAGAAATCAAGTTATAGAAGAATGTTTATCAACATGGAAAATAGTAACATTACATTGATAAATGTAAAATGTAGACTAGAAAAGAGAATGTTGCATATGTTTAAAAATAAAAAAGCAAAATTACATATAACCATACAAGCAAATGTACCTAAGAAAAGACCAGAAATATCTATACTAAAATATTCTTTACACAATTATTTGCTGTATTCTTATTATAAGTGAGAAATTCTTCAGGATGCTAGGTATAGAGTAGAGAGATGAACAAAGTTATGTGGTTCTCATATTCATGGAGCAGTCTAGTGGGAGACATGCAAAATGAAGAAAGAAAAAAATAAAATTCTATGGAAAAGATGAATAAGAATTACTTACTGTAGACTGGGTGTTCAAGGAAGTCTCCACTGAAGAAGTGACATTTAGGCTGAGATCTGAAAGATGAAAAGGAGTCAGTCATGTGAAAAGAGATGGATTCAGGCAGATGTAAAGATGGGGGAAAGTCTGATCATGGAAATGAGAAAACTCCAGTGAATCAGAGCAAGGGAGAGAGAGAGAACAGCGCAAGAGAAGGTAGGAAAGGAGGGCAGCACAGATCATAGAGTCTTAGAGCTATCATAAGGAATTAAGATTTTATTATAAATATAATATTTTTGAAAGTTCAGTTGTCATTATACTGCCTCTTCTTTGAACTTACAGTTTTTCCCTCTGACTGCTTTTAAGGTCTTCTCACCATATTTGGTGTCCTAAAATTCACTGTGATATATCTAAGAGTAGATTTCTTTTTGTTTATATTGTTTGGATTTATAGAAACTCTTGAATCTGCCTTTAAATAATTTTGGAAAATTCTCAGCCATCATCTCTTTAAACACTGTCTTTGCCTCATTTTATCTTACCTTTCCATCTAGAACTTGAATTAAATAAATATTAGATCTCATTTTATCCTCTTAACCTCTTTCATATTTTCATTTCTTGTTCTCTGTGTGCTTCTTTCTAGGTAATATCTGTCTGAGTTATTTTCTAGTTCACTAATTCCTTTTTCTTGTTAGCATGTATGCTCTTAAACCCAGCAATTGAATCTCTATTATTGTATTTTTCATTTCTAAAAGTTCTATTCTAGGTTGCTTTTTATAGTTTTCTGTTTCATAAAGATATTTTTAAGTTTATCATTTCTTCTCTAAATAAATAAACATAACCTAATCAATTATAAAATGTTCCTGTTAATTAAATCTAGAGTTTTCATGGACTTATTTTTGCTGTCTGTTTTCTATGCTGATTCTCCTACATGATGTGGTTTGCTTTGTATCTTGGTATTTTCTGTGATGTGCTATTCATTGCCATTGGACAATTATTTCTGGGACTTTATTGAAGTGTAGGATGATTTTCTACAAAGATAGTTTATGCTTTGTTTTGTCTTGTTTTTGCCTATGCATACTCCTAGAGCTTGTCCATAGCAAACCAAAGTTACAGCATTTTACATGTCCTTCAGTTCATGTGGATTTAGCCCAAAAATGTATTACAAGACGATTTGGTGCTTATGGATTATAGGGGAGAGGTTATTTTCTCTTCTCCAGTCTGCTTAAGGAGAAGAAAAATCTTCCTTGAAATTCCTGGGATGGGGTGGCTACCCCTGAAGGTATAGCCCTGTGGTGTTCCAGCTTTATGGCAGGAAGTATCCTATATTACATGCCCCACTTTAAAAAGACTTCGAGATTTGAGTCTGTCTCCATCAATCCAGGAGGCTGTAATCAGTTTATCCAGTTCAGAAAATACCCTCAGTATAAAAAAATATCTTACTTGGATTTCTGGGTTCCTAATTACGTATTGATTTTGATGTAGTAATTTCCTACCACAGGGTTAGTATTTTGATGCTTTTAAGAATCTTTTTTTTTTTTATCAAAGTCTCAAAATTTTATTTCTTCAAATTGGTTTACATTGCTTGCTCATTTTCCATTGATTTACAGTCTTTTAAAATTAATTCCTCACAGTTCTGTTTTTTCTAAGGACCAATCTTTGACAACCAGATATATGCAAATAAATTCTCTTCGTTCATAGCTTGCTTCGTTTTTTTTTTTTACTTTTTTATTTTATTTTTTATTAGTTTCAAGTGTATCTGTTTGATTCTTTTTTTTTTGTTTTTTTTTTAAGCTGAGGCCATCCTGCCACCTGTTGGCAGCTTAGAGGCAGCTCAGCTTGGTCTGGGCATCGAACTGCTGTTGCTCCGAGCTCAGCCTGCACTCTTTTTTTTTTTTCATTTTTTTATTAGTTTCCGGTGTACAACACAATGCAATAGTTATACGATTTACCCCCCAAAGTGACAACCCCCATCCCCAAGTTCGGCACCCCACTCCCCCCCCCCATATCATACATATCTATCACAACTCCCCTGACTCCCCTCCACAGTATACTCCACATCCCGTGACCATCCACATATTCAGTTACAGTCGGCATACAATACTATACAACATCAGCTTCAGGTGTACAGTGCAGTGATCAAGCCTCTACTCCATCCATGAAGTGGTCTCCCTAACAATACATGTGACTATCTGACCCGCCACAAAATTTTTACATTATTATATTCCCCGAACTGTGTTTCATATCCCTGTGGCAATATTGTAGTTGTCTATTTATGCTGTCTAATCCCTTCCCATTTCCCCCCCCTCCATCCCCACCCCGCTCCCAACTAGCAACCCTCAGTTTTTCCTGTACATCTACGAGTCTGTTTACTTCGATCGTTCACTCAGCTCTTCAGACTCCACACACAAGTGAGATCATATGGTACTTGTCCTTCCCCGACTGACTTGTTTCACGCAACATAATAGTCTCTTCACAACACTATCAATTACATTCCCAGAACTGCCACCATATCCCGGTGGCAACATTGTAGTCCCATCTACACTGTCCAAAACCTTCCCCCTCTCCCTCTTCCCCACTCCCTCCCAGCCGGCAACCATCAGTTTTTCCCTTATATCTGCTTGATATGACTTCAATCTTCTTAAATTTGAGACTTGTTTTGTGGCCTAACATGGTCTATCTTGGAAAATGTCCCATGTGTACTTGAGAAGAACGTATATTCTGTTTTTTCATGGTGAAATGCTCTAAAAATATCAACGAAGTCCAGCTGGTCTAAAGTATCATTTAAGGCCCCTCTTTCTGTGTTGATTTTCTGTCTAAAGGGTCTGTCCATTGGTGACAATGGTGTTGAAGTCCCCTACTATGATAGTGTTACCATTGATCTCTGTCTTTATGTCTGTCAAAATCTGTTATATGTAATTAGGAGTTCCTATGTTGGGTGCATAGATGTTTATTAGGGTTATAGTGCCCTTGTTTGTCTTTTATTTTAGTCATTTTAAAGTCTATTTTGTCCAAAATAAGTACTGGTACTCCAGGTTTTTTTTTCTCATTTCCATTTGCATGAAATATCTTATTCCATCTGTAAACAGCATATACATGGGTCCTATTTTCTTATCCACTCAACCACTCTCTGTGTTTTGATTGGAGCATTTAGCCCATTCACATTTAAAATGATTATTGACAGGTGCATATGTATTGCCATTTTGTTATTTGTATTCCTGGTCTCCCTGGGTTAGCTTGTTTACCCCTTTCTTTTGTTTAAAAAAGCCCCTTTAACATTTCTTGCAATGCTGGCTTGGTGGTAATGAATTCCTTAAGCTTATTCTTTTCTGAGAAGCTCTTTATTTCTCCTTTAATTTTAAGTGATAGCTGTGCTAGGTAGAGCAATCTTGGTTGTAGGCCTTTATTTTGTGTCACTTTGAATATCTCCTGCCACTCGCTTCTGGCCTGCAGAGTCTCTGTAGACAAGTCAGCTGTTAGTCTAACAGGAGTTCCTTTCTATGTAACCTGCTGTCTTTCTCTTGCTGCCTCTAGGATTTTGTCTCTGTCTTTAACCTTTGCTACTTTAACTATGATGTGTCTTGGTGTGGACCTGTTTGGGTTCAGCTTGTTTGGAACTCTCTGCACTTCCTGGGCATGTATGTTGATTTCCTTCACCAGGGTAGGGAAGTTTTCAATCTTTATTTTTTCAAATACATTTTCGACCCCTTGCTTCTTCTCTTCTCTTTCTGGTATTTCTATGATTCGAGGGGTGGGTGCATTTCACCTTGTCCCATAGGGCTCTTAAACTATTTTCATTCTTTTTTATTCTTTGGTCTTTTTGTTGTGCCAACTGGGTGATTTCTGCTACTTTATGTTCTAAATCGCTGATCCGCTCCTCTGCTTCATCTACTCTACTGGTGATTCCTTCGAGTGTGTTCTTCATTTTAGTTATTGTATTCTTTAGTTCTAACTGGTTGTTTTTTATGGTTTCCCTATCCTTCTTTATGTCCTTGCTAAATTCCTTAAACATTCTTATCATCAGTGTTCTAAACTCTGTCTCTGAAAGGTTGGCTCCCTCTGTTTCATTTAGTTCCATTTCTAGAGGTTTCTTCTGATCTTTTACTTGTGACGTGTTTCTTTGTTTCCCCATTCTGGCTGTTGCTCTGGGATTGCTTTGATGTATTAGCTAGATCACCAGGAGAGCCCTGGCTGGATCACGCAGGCACAAAGCTCACAGCCCAGCACTCCCAGGAAAACTCCCAGTCTCAGCCTGTCCCAATCAGCCTCTCGGAGATCAGGCCGAGCAGCCTGACAACCAATCACCAACCTGGCAACACTGCAAGTGCAGTGCGGAGAGCTGGGACCCAAGGCGGCTTGCGCACTCCCGTGTTTCAGTGAGCAGTCTGTTGGAGCCAGAGCACGCCCCCCCCCCAGGCGTTTCCCTGGAAAAGCAGCATAAGCCATGCCGAGGGTGGGGATCCAAGGTGGCTCTTGCACTCCCAGGTTTCAGTGAGCAGCCTTTTGGAGCTGGAGAGCACCCGCCCAGCGTTTCCCTGGCAACGCAGTATAAGCCAGGCGGAGGGTGGGGATCCAAGGCCGCATGCGCGCGTGTACGCACACACAAACTTCTGCGCCAATTCCACCAGATCAATGAGGTCTCGGACCTGATCTTCTGTGGGAGGGCCCAAGCCCGACAAAATGGCGCCCTCCCTACACTACTCGTGTGCAGGCTCCACACCACGGGAACAACAGTCCAAAAACCTCCAGCCTTTGCACCAAAGGCACTCAGTTCAGTCCGTCCCTGCAGGCTCCCGGGCCCGGTTCACACAGCCACTCCCTTCACCAGTAACCAGGTAAGTGCTCACCGGCGAGCAAGCCTGGGCGCCGGCCCCACTGATTCTCCAGCCGCTCTTAGCCTCACCGAGCTGAGCAAAGAGAGTCCTCACTAATTTACTGCCGGCTATATTAGAACTCCTCTTCCCGACAAAGGAACTCTGGGCTGGTGAGCCTGGTATGGGGCCAGAGGGTCTCTCCCCCAACCAGATAAGCTTCCCACAGCTGGGACCTCCCTCACGGGGTTCGCCCTCTCTCGTATCCGCCCGTCCTACCAGAACCGACACAGCATCCTCTTTAAGTTCTTCGTTTAGTGGTTCTGTTCATCTAGTGTTCCGGGGACCTCCAGGGTTGAATGCTGTATAATTTACTTGTAATTTTGGTGTGATCTTGGGAGGCAGTTAGCACAGCGTCTATCTATTGCGCCATTTTTAAAAAATTTTTTTTAATTGGGGAATTGGGGGAGGGGAACAGACAAGTTGCTGTCCTTTTGTTCTTCAGTGTAGTTGTGGAGGACGTTGCTTCCCAGGCCCACGTTGGTATCATCATTGAGCTCTTCCCGGATGAGACATCGGTTGCCGGCCTCTGGATGTCGCTCACCGCGGCTATTGGCAGCTCACACTGGCTGCGAGGCGCTCACTGTTGCCTATGGCAGCCCACTGCAGCAGGGGCTGTAGCCATGCCATCCTGGGGACTCACAGCAGCCCAGCTCCAGATGGAGCTGTTGTTCACCATCTTAGCTGTAGAGGGCAGTGTCACTGGGCCTCATATGTGGGATCCGAACCGGTGCCGCTGGCATCCCAAAACCAGCTCTTAACGAATGCGCCACTCAGCCGGCCCTATTGCGCCATTTTTTAAAGGGAATTCTCGTTCAATTCTTTGCTGGAGCTGCCAAGGACCCCACTCTGTTTGCGCCAAGAAGAGCCCACTCCGACAACACCTCCACCGCAGCTCTGGGCCGACACAGTAGATTGTACTGAATGTTTGTCTCAACAGCACACTAGGCTGGCATGCACCCAGCCGTCCGTTGGTCAGTCTCCTCAGGTAGCTTCTTGTAGGTGTTGAAAACACGAGCTATCACTCTGAGCGGTCCTCCAGCCCTGTTACCTGGTGACAAAACCACTGCTTCCTTCACAGCGCACAGGACATTTTATTAGCGATGATGGCTGACAACTGCACCACTGCAGAGGGGCCCGAAACCCAGAGGGTCTCCTCAGCAGTGCTGGTGATGATGCTCTTGAGCATCCCTTGTCTGGAGGAGGCCAGCGCCCGAGCGGAGGGCTAAGCGGCGAGCGCGCAGCGGAGCTCATCTCATTGCCCGGGGTGGGGCCGCCCTCTCAGCCGCCGCCAGCTCAGTTCCCACCCGCGGCTCGCGCGTCCGTGGGGCGCCCCATCTGCTGGCTCCGGGAGACGCTCCCAGCCCGCGTGGCCAAGAATCTTTTTAAAAATTATTAATTATTTTAGTTATTTTCAACATAAGGATTGTCCAAACAACTTGGCCTGCCTTATTCTCAGAAACAGAAGTTTACTCTAAGAGCAGTTGGAAACCACTGAAGGTATTCTGCAGAAGAATGACTTGGTCCAATATACATTAAAAAAAAAATAAATAACCCTACAATATGGAGAATGGAGTAAAGGAGGCAAGAGTGAAATTAGTGGGCTTGATGAAAGAATATTGAGTAATCTAGGTGAGAATGTGGCTTGAGCTTCAGTGTGGCAGTAAAAAGAGAGACAAACAGTTAGGTTGAAGTATGTTTTGTAGATTAGAATAGAAAAGAGTTAGAGAAAATTGGATATTGGGAGAGGAGGAGATGGAGTCATATAAGATGACTCTCAGTTTCTGCCTCAAACAATTATGTTTATGGTGGTACCATTTAGGAAGTGCAGAGATAGGACAGAAGAGACAGTGCAGGGGTTGTCCAGAGGTAGTGTGTGTGTGTGTGTGTGTGTGTGTGTGTGTGTAATTAAGAGTTCAGTTATAAGTTTGTAATACTTCAGATTTATATGAGACATCCAAGTATCATCAACAGTGATTATTTCTGGGTGGTGGGATTAGGAGAAATCACCCCCTCCCCACATTTTCACTGTTAAGTAATTATTATATTTGTTTTTAAGGAAGATTATTATTTTAAAATAAAAGCAGCCCTGTCTATCACAAAAACTATAATTCCTTTTGAAACCTTGAAACTGGTTATCTCCATATTAACATTCTCCTCTGTTTTCACTTCTCTCTCGCTCTCTCTCGCTCTCTCACAATATATATATAGTGAGTGTGTGTGTGTGTACCCTCTATACTCTGTAAACTATTTTAGTGTCAGAGATGATGTCTGATTCATTTCTCTTCACTTCTAGTAACTATCACATTGATGTGCACATAGCAGATGCTTAATAAATGCCAAGTAAATGAACGCTTTTACACATCAAAGACACTCGGTAATTATTTTTTCATTGAATCTTGGATTAAACTGGCCATAGGATGTTGCAATCACAAAACACTATGTTTTTCTATTTAGACCACCTATACCAGACAAGGCTTACCTTTTTTGTGTGATTGACTCAGAGAAAGCAAGTTGGAGCCTGGACTTCTGAGACTCATTTCCATCCTTTTCATTTGATCCCTAGGTAGGCTTCCTTTCCCCAAAGGCAGCAGCTGAGCTCTGTGGGGATACCTAACAGGCCCATGCAAGCTTGAGTGGCACCAACCTTAATGCATTTGTTAGCCTACAGGCTTTGTTACAGCACAGATGGTATGAGAAACTGCCTACTGCTAAGGACCCACTGACATAGCATGGGCCTGCCTTCCACCATAATGAGCTTCCTCTCTCTCCCACAAGAGCAGACTGTGTAATCATGATATTACATTCAGTGAAACCTGGAAGAGAATAAGGGATTGGTTTCCTATTGGTTGTTTTATTGTCTCAACTACTGCGTAAGTCTAAACCTTCTTAGGAATCCCCAGAATGTAAAGTCTGAGACAGCAATTTCACTGGAGCTAGTAGACTCCTCATTCATCAGTTATGCACATGCTGTTGTCATTCCCAGGTCCAGACTATCGAAAGGTCCTATAACACTGACAGGTATATAAAAGTCAAATTTTCCCAGTCTCTCTATGGGTTAGTAAGAAAGATGTACAATGCAAGTCAGAGAATGACAAGATGCCCTTGTTTCCCTAATTCTCTCCACTTCTTATCCCACTTCTAGTGCTTTCCTCTCAAGTTCTAACTCCACCAGTGTAAAGATGGGGAGATTTTTCAGTATGTCTGCAGAGATGCCCTATGCCCATCCTGCTCCAATGGTCCTGATTTGGCAGTTTCCCAGAAGGCCAGTGCCAAGGCAGCGTGCTATCAGGGGAGAACACCCAGCTGGCCACCCTGAGGAAGAGCACCATAGAGATGCAGAGGCAGGCCCAGCCAGGCAAGAACAGCTGCTGCAGTGGGGCTTTGGGGAGTGGACGCCAGCTTGTGTGCCGTGTCAGCAAGGCACCGAGCAGCATCTGCAAACCACAAAAAACAAATACAGAATGCAGAACTGCATGTTCCACTTCCTACCTCCTTCTTCATTGTTCTCCCAGGATATATAAAATAGACGGCTTGTCATGACTTCTGCCTACAGTCCTGTCCTCAAATACTCCTGTCTGTGGCATTATTTTCCCATCCCAGGAAACTTCAGAGAGGCAGAGCAATGCAGACCACAATGGAGCTTAAGCATGGCAGCAGGGAAGTCTGGTTGGGTTTCAAGTAATTGGTTTTCCAGGCCTCATTTTCTACATTCTGAGATCCCAGAACAAAAGGCACTGAGTTAAGGGTGAGGCTGAGTAGAAAGAGAAGATTCTGGTACTGCTGGAACTCCAGGTCGGCCATATCTTGACCTAGGCACCAGACACCAAAACCCCAGCCACCCCTCATTTGCTGCTCACCCAAGAGCTTCTAGCTTAAGCTCCCATAGCTCATTTGAAAGCAGCAGGGAAAAAGTCAAATCCTTCATTAAAAGCAGCAAGTGACTCCATTGTAAACCTACGCTCTTGCCCTTCAAATATCGGACACTGGGCTCCAAATCAGTTCTGGCTTCAACCAGAGATTAGAATCTTAAGAGGTAGCCTGTGGTGTGTTTCTTTTCAATGTGCTGCAGAAAGCCCCTCTGTTTCTCCTGTTTTTACCTTATTTTTATATCTTATAGAGATCCTCAAGAGCTGCTGCTCCTAATACACACACACACATGCACACGCACACACACACACTCACACACACACATTCATTATATTGAGACTGGAAGAAGAGGAGAAACACTTCAAAAGGTAAGCATAGGCCTGAGTTTCAGGTTTATTGAATTCCTGTAAATGCTGTCTCTCCTCCTGAGAAAGGTTAGTCTACTTGGAAATAACTTTAATCTCGCCAGAGAAAAAGGAAAGAGGGAGGAAAAGACACAGGGAGAGGGAGCATTGGCAGAGGAAAGAGATGGAGAGAAAGAGAGAAGGAATTGTTAATTTGAATTGATTTTCTGATAAGGTTTTATATCCTGAAGTGTGCTTCAAATCTGAGAAGTGACATCTGCTGAGATCGCCCGTCAGTGTCTGAATTCTCCTGAATGTAATTAGATCTGAGACAAGATAGAAGACCCAGTACTTGGCCCTTAGGGAGGAAATGGTCTTTGAAAAGAATTATGTTAATCAGACTAGCCTTCTTCTTGCATCTGTTCTGCTGTTATTCTGGGTAAAATTAATAGGTCTAAGGAAGGATCTGATCATAATGACAATCTGGTCTTCACAGCAGGAGGCTTTATAAAGGAGTTGAACTGTGCCTTGTTGAGAACACTTAAAGTAATTAGTTACAGGGCTACTCACTTTCTTTCCTTTTTAATAATAATAATGGTTATTAATGTTTACAAATTAAAGAGTCTTACTCCAGATGAAAGGAGTGCAGAAACCGAGATTCGGGAGCAGATGCTCTGCACCTATATGTCTCATGGCCAGGATGATGACATGAGCAATCCTCCTTTTCCTGCTGGATTGGCCTCCCTCCTCCTTCTCCCCTCGGCGGCGTCTCCTCCCTCCTTGCTCCCTAGGGCACTGCTGCAATCACAGTGCCTAGAGCTTGCAAAGGTGAGAGGAAGGAGCAGAACTCAGGATGAGAGGAGGATAGTCCTGACCTGTATGCCCAGTGCCTGACACAAAGTAGGTATTTGCTGATTGGATGGAAAAAGGAAGGAAAGGAGGAAGGAAGGAAGGAAGGAAGGAAGGAAGGAAGGAAGGAAGGAAGAAGAGAGAAAGAAAAGAGGAAGGAAGGAAGAAGACAAAAAGGAGAGACAAAGGAAGGAAGAAAAGAACAAAGGGAAGAATGAAGGAAGACTAGAAGTAAAAAAGACAGAAAGAGAAGAGACATAAAGAAAGGAAAGAAGGAAAAGCACTCTCATTGTCTTACTATAAAATGTACCTTCAGAGATGGGGAGGGCTGATGCTGTAATGGAGTTCAGGTCTGTTCTCTATTAGTCTATAAACCAGGGGCAGGCAAACTGTAGCCAATGGGCTTAATCCTGCCTACCACCTGTTTTTGTAAATAAAGTTTTGTTGGACTCACACATTTATATATTGTCTATGTCTATAGCTGCTTTCACACTACACCTACAGATTTGATAAGCTGCAGCAGAGACTGTATGGCCCTCAAAGCCTGAAAATCAACTCTGTGGCCCTTACAGAGAAAAGTTTGCCAATCTCTGCTGTCATCTCTTAAGAGCAGGCATCCTACTTGATTTGATTTTAAAACATGCTGAGTGGGATTGACTTTTCCAGAATAGAACTTCCCACCTGCATGATGTTCAGAGACCCTTAAGCCAAGTAGCTCTTAGGGGGGCAGGTGATGTGGCAGCAGGGAGAGGGAGAAATAAAGGAGGGTGAGCATCTACACTTCTGTCTTCTCAGACTGAGAACAAGTTTTGAGAGAGTGAGATGCAATGTTTCTGCCCATGTCCACTGGGCTAAAAGTGGCTGTGGCAGGGGCAAGGTTGTGAACTGAAAACCCACCCTGCCTCCTAACCAATTGTTATCACCTATTTTTAATTTATGTGTACAACAAACAAGGCAGTATGATGTGAGGGTAAGATGTGGAAGGAGAAGTTTTGGTCCAAGATCTTCCATTTACTGTCAGGTGTCATCTCAGTGAAATCATTCAATTTATCTGAGCTCCAGTATTCTCACTTGTAAAATGGAGATGAAAATAGTATAACTTTAGATTTTTGATGTGTTAGATGAGCAAAGTGTGTCAAAGTACTTTCAAAATCACATAGTTCTTATGCAAACAGTTATTACATAACAGTTATAACGGTTTTTATGTAACACTGTGACGGAACTGGAAGCCAGGTGCTGTACTGTGGAGATGAAGGCGTTGCTCTCCTGAGATCTGACTCGCACAGAAGATCACATGTCTTAAAGACATTTTTGGTGAAGCTGGGTCTGTCAATGCAATCAAACTTTGAAACTATATAATGCTCACCCCAAAATCCAGTGGCATAAAACAACAAGCATTCATTTCTCACTCACACATCCGTCAGTCAGCTGCAGTTGATCTAGAATAGACTCAGCCAGGCTTGGCTCCAATTTGCAGGTCTGATTCAAGGAGGATATGTCTTTTTAGAGCAGCAGCTCCATGTTCTTTTCACAGTAACAGTCAGAGCCCATGCCTCTGCTTGCATCACATCTGTCAACACCCCACTGGCCATAACAAGAAATAGTAAAGCATATTCTTCTCACCACGAGACCAAGGCAAGTCAAACAGCCAAGCCCAGTATCAATGGGGTAGGAGAGCATACTCCTCCATGGAGGTCTGTTGGAAGAAGTAAATATTTGTTGACAAATAATCTACTACAAAAGCCAAAACATTAGCTAAGCAGTGTCTAGTGTTGCCCCAAACTACTGATCCAGTTGTTTAAGTATGCTGCCATTTTTATGTTTGTTGATAGAGGTGGGGCTGTAGGTCCACTTGCCAATCTGGTGAACAGTTTACCCTGGACCTCACGTTTGTGTCTTTCCATGCACAGATGCAATGTCCTGCTGAGTAAGGAAAGCTGCACAATTTCTCCAATAACCCAAATTCATTGATAAAATTTTATATAAAAACCTGCACTATTTAAGGACAAATCTGGGTCATTTGGGAAATGCAGGTATAATAAAGATGCAGGAGGACTGCATATAATGGTCATAAGGAAGCAAAAGGAGCCAGGACTAAAATCAGATTCCAGCAAAAAAACTGAGGTCACCTTAAATAAGAATGACAGCTATAGGCAGGAGGTCCCAGTTAATTAATTACACTTTAGTTAAAAAAAAACAACTGTCTTTCTGTTTGTGTCATCCTCACTGTCCTCTGGAACTACAGGGAATGCTGCAGCATCCTGGGAAAGGGAAGGGGAAAAGCCACCTTCTGTGTTTCTCTGTCTTTCTCAGTCTCTTCCTCCTGCTCCACAAGAGGTAAGGATAAGGTTACCATAGGATCAACAGCTTCATACATATGCAGAAGAAAGACAAATCAACCTGAAATCCAAAAAAATAATTAAAATATAAATAGACTTGTTTGTTTCAAGGATTTGCAATGAATGCTTGACTCAGCCTGAAGATCAATCAGTGATGGGTAATTATACTTTCTCACATACGCGCGCGCGCGCACACGCACACACACACATTCATACACACAAAAAGATAACCCAGGTCCCCTCTAAACAACATGAATGCAAAACCTGTGAGTTTTCTGGTTCAAGCAGAGGTGACGGTCACCGAGCTTTCTTGCTAACTTTGAGAGTTCAATTCACACCTGTTGCTGATCCACCGGCCGAGGAATCTGCCATGGGTGGGGTTTTCCCTGGCATCAATGAGCAAGCACTTTTTCTTTCATCTCGCACCCTTTCACCCCCTTCTTTTTTCTTTTCCTTCCTCCCTTCTCTCCTCCATCCCTCTCTCCCTGCCTCATCTCTCCTGCAGTTTTACCCCTTGAAATTTGATTTTTTTTTTCTGCCAAAGGAGAAGAAGCAATCTATCAATTCATGGACATTATGAAGCTTTCATCACTGTGTCAAGTTCTGCAATCACCACTAAGGTCAAGAAACCCAAGCCCGGTCCTGTAGGAACTCACAGTCTAGAGCAGTTATTTTAAACTGGGGTAACTTTACCTCTTCAGTAGGCGTTTTTTGATTGTCATGGCTTGTGGTGGGTGCTACTTGAATTAGTGGGTGGAGAGTAGAGAGACTGGTCAACATCCTATATTACACAGAAAAGCCTCCTAAGCACAGAATTTCTGTCCCTAAATGTCAATTATGTTGAGGTTGAGAAACCCTGGTCTAGAAGGAGAAACAAAACACAAACATTAAAATGTGACTCACTTCCAAGCTATGTGGATTAAGGCCCTTGGGCTCAGATAAATTGCGGGTGTTGCTTCTCTTTCTGCTCTCTGGCTCTTTCCAGCTCTGCAGGCTCCCAGCTTTGCTGCCACCTTTGAGAACTTGGGATTCTTGATATTGTTGCAGTCTTAGGAATGAAGTCCCTCTCCCCTAACATATCATTCCTTGAGCCCTCCTGGTAGCTCAGTAGTTGACCATCCGTCCGTCCATACATCCATACATCCGTCCATCCATCCATCCCCCCCTTCCTCCCTTCCTCCCTTCATCTATCCATTCATCCGTTTATCTAGTCAGCAGTATTCACTTGGCAGTACTACAGCTAGTCAGACTTTACAAGGCACACCTTACTTTCAGATAAGACTTCTTGGAAGGGAAAAAAATTCACATGTGTAATATGAATTGGAAGAGAATGTGAGCTAAGCATTCTGTGAGAGTGGATTTGGTTAATGCTTATGGGCAGCGTGCAAGTTTTCTTCTCTTGTTACTGCCTCTAATTTCCCATCTGTTAAATGGGAGTCCTACTCCCACCCACTGTATTGTTCCATAAGATCTACAAGCAGATGTTCAGCCTAATTTACTGCTGGAGAAAGGAGGGAAACAGGGAAGATGAAGGTTAGAGTAGCAGCATTCTGCCTATGCCCCCACACTGGCTTTGTAGCCTAGGGCAAGTTTCTCAGATTTGCTGTGTCTTAATTTCCTCATTTGTACAGTGAGAACAATGGCACTTTACTAAGAGCCACAGTGAAGATTAACTGAGTCAATACATGAACAGCACTTAAAACAGTGCCTGGTACATAGAAAGATCTCAATAAATATTAACCATCATTATCAATTGTCATCACTACTGAGAGAGTAGTCGCTAGTTTGGGGATTATGAAAAATTATATTAAGTGCCAGAGGCTGGGAAGGAAGCAATGAGATCTTATAACTCAGGAAAGAGACCCCTATGGCACCCTCTTTTACCACTAATTATTTAACCAGGGTTTCTAACTCTCAGCACTATTGATATTTAGGGCCAGATCATTTTTTGCTATAGGGGGATTGTCTTTGAGCTGTAGGGTGTTGAGCAGCATGTCCAGCCTTTATCATGCAACAGCACCCAGCCTCCAATTGTGACAACCAGTGTCTCTAGACAGTGCCAGTGTCCTCCAGGAAGCAAAATCATCCTGGTCGAGAACTACTGTTTTGAATGATAATGATTTAAAAAAATGATAGTAATAATAATCATATATGAGGAATTACCTCCTCTCATCAATTGCCATTTCCTTCTCGACTGGGCATGAGGGCATCTTGCATGTGCTGCACGTAAGTGTGGATGCTTTGAAAATAGTTTCGTTTTGAAGAATTTGAGATACCTTCCTACAGTGCATTTTGGTTGGTTCCTCTGAGGCAGTATGTCTCCAGTTCAACGTAGTTGCCATGAGGTAGATGGATAACAAATGTTCAAAAGAATAAGTTCCTTCCCCAGCAGAGATAACTGAGGATCTTGAGATTAATGCATATATCCCACCCAATTATAATGGTAATGTAAACATGACTTCAGAAAGATAACAATATAAATATGTATGAGTCAGTAATCACTTATATTATCTCTATCAGTCTTTCAATCACCCGGGCCTTTGCTTGAGGCCTTACTCTGGCTTTTCCTACTGAAGTGATTTTCAACAGGTTACTTATCCTCTTTAAGCCTCAGTTACTCTTCTATAAAATGGGGCTTTTAATCACAAACATCTCGTGAAGATTAAGTAACAGAATGCATGTGAAGAATTTAATTCAGTATGAAGCATCAACGAAGTATTCAACAAATGTTAGCTATAACTAACTGAAAGGAGAAAAATGCTAAGTGAAAACTTTTTAAATAAGACTAACATGTAGGCACAGATTGGTGATGTTCTCTCTCTATTTTCAAGCACTACTTAAGAAAAATTTGGGTTCCCAACTGTATTGGGTTGAATAGTGTTGCCGCCTCCCCACCCCCCCACCCCCCCAAAAAAATTATGTCCATTTGGAACCTCAGAATACAAGCTTATTTGGAAATAGACTTTTTTTGCAGATATAATTAGTTAAAATGAGATCATACTGGATTAGGGTGGGTGGGTCTTAAACCCAATGACTGGTTTCCTTATAAGAAGGTCATATAAAGCAATAAACACATACCAAGGAAAGACTGCTATGTGAAGATGGAGGAAGGCCAGGTGTAGCAACCACCAAAAACCAGAAGAAGTAAAGGAACGATTCTTTCTTAGAGCCCTCAGAGGAAGCATGGTCCTGCCGACATCTTGACCTTAGACTTCTTGCCTCCAGAATTGTGAGAGAATACATTTGTTTTATTTTAATCCATGCAGTTTGTGATACTTTATTATAGCAGCACTAGAAAATAAATACACCAACTTTCTCTGACTCTTAGGCTCTGTTTGGTTGGGTGGTGCTGTTTTCTGACTTGCAAAAATAATACAAAAAAATAGATTCTTCTATAGGTGCTTTTAACTATCTGCTTATTTCCATGAAAACTGATATCACTCAGCTTTGTAGTTCTGTTAATAAGTTTACCTCAAGCAAGACCTGATATCTCTTTCTGGGCAGAGCAGCTTTGTTGACTCACAGGTTTTTATCCTAACCCTCCTCATTCTACCATATTTCCTTATTTCAAACTGCCACAGAGGATCACGTTCTTCTCACCTTCCAATCAAAATCAAAGTCTGACTTAGTTACGCTTGGCAGCCCTCCTACTAAGACATGTCTCACTAAATTACCTTCTGCTTGTCTTCATCCTGATCAATGGATCCTCTCCACTGAATTGACCAGTTTACTCACACCAAAGCTTGATCAGTTTACAAAGGCTCATGTTTCTGGCAAAAATTGCTGTTGATGTCAATAGTCTTACAAATATATGTTGTTGTTTTCTTCCACTGAACCAAAAATAAAATATTCATAGAATCCTAGGATTGGGAAGGGCCATAAAGGTCATCTCTTCCAGCATTCTCCACGCTCTGCTTTCCTCTCTTCAATGCATGAATTTTTTCTACAATATTCTTATCAAGTAGACATTTAATCATTGCTTTAAAACCTCCAGTAATGGGAAATTCACTGCTTCTTACAATTCTCCATTTTACCTCTAGATATTTCTAGTATTAGAAAGGTCTTTACACTGAGTTAAAATCTGTCTGTCATTCTGTCCACTGATTCTGGTTTTGCCCTCAGAGCCCAAACAAATAATATTCATTGCTCTTCTTAGGCTTTCACATCAATAATAGTGATTTCAAATTCACCACACTAAATATTTTATTATTTTTACTCTAGTCTGAACTACCCTTACTCTTTTAGTCATTCCATAACAAAATTTAAAGTCCCTAAACACTTTTGCCACTCTCTGTTGAGCATATACCAAGTTACACCTATTCTTATAGTAAGTCTCTAGGAGTATACACAACATTTCTAGTAATTCTAGTAGAAACAGAATAGACTGAATTATACTAAGCAGTTTCTAAAAGACCTAGTTTTCTAGTGGTTTTTTTTATCAGTGAACAAGAAACCTAACAATGGGTAAAAATATGGAACCCTAGTATAGAAGAATAGGTGAAGTAGCTAGAAAATAGTGAAAATTATTAAAATATTCAAGGAAAGAGTTGGAAATGATTAATTAAGAATAAACTAGACTTTGGACAAATATGAAAACTGGAGCAGCAAATGGATTGTGATTTTATCTAAACATGTAGTTGGGTCCATGTTCCAGTTATTCTTGCTGTGTAACAAATTTTCCCAAACTTAATGGTGTAAGACAACATTTTGTTATTGAACATTCTGTGAGTCAGGAATTTCAAAGGACCAATTGTCTCTGCTTCACCATTTCTGGGTCTTTAGCTGGGAAGACCCCAGTGCTGGGATAACTGAAACATCTGGGGGCTGACATCTGGAGGCTCCATGTGAGTACATGTCTGGAGGTTGAAGGCTGCGTTTATCTGACACTGTTGACTCACCTGCAAATCAACTTCCTATATGGCTTGGGTTTCTCACAGTATGGCAGCTGAGTTTCCAGAGGGAGTGTCCCAAACTGAGTTTTCCAACAGAATAAGATGAATGCTGCATAGTCTTTTCTGACCTGCTCTCAGAAGTCATGAAACATCACTTTCGCTGATTCTCTTGATTCCCACTTGATGGTGAGTTGCAAGGTCACCTTGGAGAAAAGCACATGAGATGGGAGAAAATTGTTATAGCCATCTTTGGAAAATATAATCTGTTACTGTCTGGAAAAGTAGAAGTCAACAATGTCGAATGAGACTACCAAGCTGAAATAACCCAAACTGAGGAAATCCCTATGAAGGACACCTTCCAACTAGGACAAAGCTGGAATTCTGTATGTATAATATATTGGACCCTGTTCTCTATATGTGAGTTATATCTAGAGAATTTTTATACTGGCATGACTTCTTATACTCTAAAGTGTAGGATGAGTGTGATGTTGCTAGTAGGTTATATGTTAGGCTATAGTTAGACATCTCCACTGAAAACCTAAAGTAGGCATATATGAAAAATTCTTAAGCCTTAAAGAGCAAGTGCACATAGAGGGGAATGGTTGCAAGGTGTTAGTTAAGCATGGGTAACAAGTTCCAGATTCTGGTCATTAGGTCTGGAACACACAGTTTTCTTAGTTAAATAATTAGTATTTATATTTTTGGGGTGCTGCTATGGCTGTGGCGGAAGAAGGCATTGAGTTCACAGCCTTCTTTCAACTTGGACACTTTGCACTCTGGTGCAGTGCTAAGCCACCTGTATTTCAGGTACATATATTCACAATCGAGGGTTAAAATGGAGAGCCATATACATTCATCTTTGCGCTTGTCTTGTTTCCATCCTTTGCACTATTTCTCTGCTTTGGGAGTAATCCAAGTAAAAACAACCTCAGACTGAGTCCAAGGCATCGTGATAGCCCATCCTTGAATTTGGACCAGAGTCTGTGGTCTAGCCAAAATAGCTCTATGAAGGAAGAGCTCTGGCAAGAATTAAGAAGCAAGATCTGTGGTTCCAAGGCTGTCAACAGTTAGAGAATACTCATTTTCCTTTTTACCTTTGTATGGTAGCAGGAAGTAATAATCAGCAAAAATCAGGGAATGCCCTGTCAAAGTATGTCTGACTTTTCTTTAATGATGTTTCATTAAAGAGCTATGACCATCTCAACCAGGAATGAACTGATTATGGTAGTCACTGTCCATACTACCCATTCTATGTTTATGATACATTGTCTCCTAGCATTGTTTTTATCTCATGTGTATTTGCTTGATAATGAATTGGTCTCATAGCTACAGGAAGACTGTGTTGTAGGTGTGATGGTCTTTCTGCAGTTTTGTGTACTTTGGATTCACAATTTAGTATCCTAACTTTTCAACAGTATTAGTGGTTTATTTTCTGGACTGTTATTTATTATTCCAGTTCCAATCTTTGACCATTCTTTTCTTTCTGTCATGAATGTATTTCATTTCCACTTTCCCAGTCCAAATGTGATCCATTTCTCAGACCAGACCCAATTCTATTTTCCCCAAGGCCTTCCCCACACTGCTTTATGCACATCTAGCTCACATCCATCTCCTTCTTCTTTAAGTTCCTCCTATCACATTTACAATCTGTCTCCCTCACTTTCACATTTTATGACATTCTGTCTTCTCTTCTTAACTGTTCCTTGTGAATTTGGGTTCATTCTTCTATTAGGCTCAGAGCTCCTGGGGGAGCAGAGACCTTTTCTGTTTTTGTTTTTTTTTTGTCGTTGTTGTTTCCTATGCACAAAATAAGTATTTGTTAAAAATACAAATAAACTCTGTTGTTAGGAGTGAGGAGGTTTTTTGTTGATTGATCTGTGCCCTTTCTCTTGTACAGTCCCTTTTCTGACCAACAAGAGGCTTTTTAAAAAAAGATTTTATTGGGGAATTGGGGAAGGGGACCAGTGTTGGGGAATTGGGGGAGGGGACCAGCCACGTTGTTGTTCTTCAATCTTCATTGTGGAGGGCACCAGTTGGCATCTGGCTTCCCGTTGGCAGCTCCTGGCCTCTAAGCTCAAGGCGCTGTGTTCAATCTTAGTTGCGGGTGGGTGTAGCCACCATCCCATGAGGGAGTCGAACCAGCAGCCTTATTAAGAGCGCACACCCTATCCACTGAGCCATCTGGGCCACAGGTAGCTCAGCTCAAGGTGCCGAGTTCAATCTTTAGTTGCGGGTGAGTGTAGCCCACCACTGAACAAGCAATCTTATTGTTACACCTGCTGAGTCATCCTGCCACCTGTTGGCAGCTCAGCTCAGGTGCAGTGTTCACTGGCCCATGTGGGAATCAAACTGGCGACCCTGTTGCTCAGAGTATGCGCTCTAAGCCAACTCTTAACCAACTGAGCCACTCGGCCAGCCCTTACAAGAATTTTATGGTTGGTGCAGGAACTGCATTCAGAAGAGTGAAATGGGGCAAACTAATTAAGAGACTAAATCCTTGACTTTGACCTTACAGGAAGCACATTTTTATACTCTGAATAAATACTGAGCAGATACATCTGCTCCCTTGAAACAATAATGAAAATATATCCTGGGCCATCACAGTCCACTTCCTCTCAAGATTGTAAGAGACACTTGTCATCTATGAGATCTCAGGAGCCCAGGGTAGCAGATAAGGACTAATCTAAGGTGATCCATTTTGTATTCTATAAGAAACAGAGATATGGAAACCAGGCATGATTTGCCCAGGTTCCCAAAGAACTAGTCTCCTAAGTCCCTGCACTGTGCTTGTGCCTGCCTCCACCTCCCTCTAGTTTGAGCAGGTCTCTAATAGTCTATGGTCCTTACAGCAGAGGTCCCAACACAAACTCCAGGACAGGGCCTAAAACTAGTGCCAGATAGAAGTTTTGAGCATAGAAAGCATTGTGTTGAGCTGAAATAAAGAGAGGCCTCAGCTGGATTAGTTTCCTCATTGCGATGGCTCTGACTTGAGTCCTTCCTAGTACTTTTCCTGCTCAGAAGCCTTAGCGAGTAATCTTCTGTCTAGGGAAGGGGTTGGAAAATTTTTCTTTTTCTTTTTTTTCTGTAAAAAGTCAGGCTGTAAGAGCCAGCTAAGTGGCTCAGTTGGTTAAAAGCTCGCTCAAAAGTGCGAGCTAAACTCTGAGCAACAGCAATTCGATGTCCAGCCCTAGTTGAGCTGCCGCTAAACTGCCAACAGGTGGTAGGATGGCTCAGCTCAAAAAAAAAAAAAAAAAAATTAAAAAAAAAAAAAGTCAGGTAGTAAATATTTTAGGCTTTTTGGGCTATATGGTCTCCATTACACCTATTCATCTCTGCCACTGTAGCATGAAAGCAGCCATAAATTAAATGAATATGACTGAGTCCCAATAAAACTTTATTTATAAAACTAGGTGAATGACTGAATTTGGCCTGTGGCCCATAGTTTGTTGACTCATGAGCTAGGAGAATCTCTATGTTTCTCAGTCTTATTCCATTCCTGTGGCCACACTTTGGCTCCTGTGGTCCAACTTATTTAGAATTGCTATTTTCCCTCCCTCCCTTCCTGCATATCTATTTTGAGTGTCTGTATTTTCCTCATGTAAACTTCATTGATTGCTACAACGTGTACAACTCAAGTGAGTTTTCTGTAGCCCTGTGGCATTTATAATTAGTACCCTAGAGTTTAGAATATAACTGTTTCATGAGTATTAGTTTCCTTTCCACAAAATATTATGAGGCCTATGAGGAAAAAGAATATGTCTTATATTGATCTCAGGAGACTCTACACTGCCTCTGTTATAGTTTGGCATGTAGTAAGTGTTTATTAAATATTTTCTAATTGATTTGTTGACATGTCTACAAAAATGTGTATTTATTTGTTCCATATTCTATGTGGTAAGCTGAATAATGGTCCCCCAAAATGTCCATATCCCAATTCCTGAAGCCAGTGGGTATTACCTTACATCATAATAGGGAATTTGCCATGTGACTAAATTAAAGATCTTGACATGGGAAGATTACCCTGGATTATCTGGGTGGGCTCTATGTAATCACAAGGGTACTTATAAAAGTGAGGAAGAGGAGTAAGACAGATGACAGAAGCAAAGGGATAGAGAAAATATGACTTGAAGATGCTCCACTACTGGCTTTGAAGATATAGGAAGAGGGCCACGAGACAAGAGCCTATACAGTCTGCTTCTGGAAGCTGGAAAGGGCAAGGAAACAAATTGTCTCCAGGAACCTCCATAAAGATCAGGCCTGCTGACACTTGACCTTTAGCCCAGTGAAACTTATTTCAGACTTGCAGCTTCCAGACTATAAGAGAATAAATTTGTGTTGTTTTAAGCCATTAAGTTTGTGGTAATTTGTTATAGCAGCAATAGGAAATTAATACCCTCTGTGACAGGGAATTATTAAATGATTAAAAGCACCAAGAGAAATTTTTTTGTGCCCACATCTGGATGCCACAGTAGATCCATAAGCCTGGCTGTAACGTTTATTCTGCACTGATGAGGGAAGCCTGAAGTAGGTGGTGAGAAAAGATTAGAGAAGGGTATATTTATTTATGGGAAGAAACTTTCCAGTGACATTCTGTATATAAGCTATTCTTCCAAGTGCAGTAGAAAGAGATTGGTCCTGGAGATGTGGGTTTAAGATCACCTCTGCCACTTGTTATGTGACCTTGGACAAGTCACTTAATCTCTTTGGCAGTAGAGCCTGACTGCTGCAAAGGTTGTAGGAGGTCTGCTCAGCCCCACTTAATTGGCCCCAAAGAGGCAAATCTAGTCTCTCTGTCCATCTGGACTTAATAAGACATTAACTATAAGCTTGCAATAAAGTTACCCAATAAGAAGCCCAAGGGGCAGCTCTGTCATGCAGACTGTCAAGGTGCTCAAGGGCTGCAAAGCTGCTGAGCTGCTGAGTAGCTTCAAGACCTTGGTGCAAAGGGGAAATGCAATCACTCCAATCAAAAAGTGCTCCCGGACCCGGGATCCAACATCTAGGTGATTATTTCCAGAAAGATGGATTAGAGGTTTGTTTTGGTTTCGTTCTTGTTTGCTTTTTTGAAACCTATATTCCTAGATTAATCATAGAGTCCCCATTGTCATACTCCAGGCTGCTATAATTGTCATTTTTACTCTATTAACAATAACAGCAATAATGATGGCAGTTTTATATGAATACTAACATTCTGCTGCCTGTCCAAGGCATTCCTTCTCTTGTGTTTCAGATATCTTTTCCATCAATTCTGCCCCCATTCCCTTACATCTCAAACACTGCTCACCCCTACATCTTTCCCATCACACTATTAACATGCTCACGTTCTCCATACACCAAGAAGTGAAAACAAATAAACAAAAGCTTTTTTTGAACGCTGATACTTCCTTGAATCACTAACTGCTCTGTTTCTGCCTTCCCTTTACTGCCCAGCTATTCTAAATGCTGTCTACTCTCACTACTTCCTCTTATCACCATCCACGCACCCTTGAACATCTTTCTTTTTGGCTCCCATTCCAAATAATTAACTCAAATTACACTCTACAGGACTGAACTTTTCGTAATTGACAACTTCAAAGGGTCCTCTCAGTTTCCCATCTCCTTTGACCTCTCTGCAGTGTATAATTGGCCTCTCTTTCTTGGAGCTATCACTTTCTTTAGTTTGCATGACAGTGCCTTACCCTGATTATTCTCCGATGTTTGTAAATCCCTTCTTCTCTGCATTTTGTCCTTGGCTTCCCCTCTTTGCCCTATCCCTGACTGTGGCTGGTCACCAGGTTCTGCATTTACCACTCCTATCCTGCCAACACCCTTTTTACTTGAGTGATTTTGACTATACCCATGACGTCACCATCATCCATACACCACTGACTGCATTTCTGACTATTGTCCCAAGTTACGTTTCTACTTTTTAAAAATGCATTGTAGACATCTCCATGTGGATGTTCAAATGATATTGAAATAGACAGGTCTAAATCTGAACTAATGATCACTTCCATCAAAACAGTATAGACTAATGGTTAGGAAAATGGCTTTTTGAGTTTCACAGGCTTGGTTTCCAGTTTCAGCTTCTTTCTACTTTATCTGTGTGACCCTAAGAAATCCATTTTTGTGTCTCTATTTCCTCATCTGTGAGATGGGAAAACATTGGATATTCGGAAAAGTCATGACATATTTTTTCTATGTGTTTTTGTTGCAAAAATGCATCATGACTTTTCTGACAACCCAACAGAAGCAACTACTTGACAAGATGAAAAGAAATAACATACCCAAATCGCCATGCTTAGTATCTGGAACATCGTCATGGTTTAATAAATGTGAGTTGCTGTTATTACAACTGTCTTACCTTTTCCTGTAACTGTCATATTCCTTCTTCTTGTCAGTCAACCTCAGCTGGTATTGTCAATTCTTCTTTAATAATATGTCTTGTTTCTATTTCCAGTTTTTCACAAGTTCAGCCTTCTTGCTAGGACCAACTACAACCTTCTGTCCAGTATCTCCAGTCTTCTCTCTACCCTCCATTTCATCCCGCACACCTGAGTCTTTTATCTTTCTGATGTGTAAATTCAATGCGTCATTATTCTGCCAACAAACCTTCAATGGTTTCTTATTACATTACAAATAATTGGCATTCAAGGATCCCCATGATCTTGTCCTTGCCTGCTTTCCCAGCCTTAGTTCCCACAACTATCCTATGAATATCTCACACTCTACCCAAACTTATTGCATCACAAACAGTTGCCTTGGTTTTCTGACCCTGTACCTTTATTCATGCCCTTCCTATGCCGATGCTACCATTTCTAGTTGCTAAAATTCCAGCTTCCCTTTAAAGTCCAAGTGAAATGGCATTTATTCTGACTTAGTGATTCTTAAACATTTTGAGTTATGGCTTCTTTAGGAAAGATGTAAATGAGTCAACGCAACATCTATGTATAATTTCAGAGGTTGATGAACCCCTCATTCTCTTTCGTTGTTCACTGAGTTTTTATTTTTAAATTTTATTTTACTATTTAAATTACTGAATTCTCAAAGCATTAAATAGCTCTTTTGAAGAATTAATCACATTATTTCCTGTATTTTAGTTAGTTTTAACACTGGTCTTTTTCAACTTCCAGAAAAGTTTTCTTCGATGTTGTTATTCTTTTTGTTGTTCTGTCTTTTTGTTTTTAACAAGGTTCAAAGGCCATCAACATTCAAATCACTTGAATGCTGGGTAAAAAATGAAGATTCCCTGGTGCAACTTCAGACCCCCTAAATCAGAATTTCTGGAGGTGATGGGTGAAGGACCCCCATCACCTGAGGTGCCCATGAAACCTTGGTCTCATCCCATGCCCGAGCCAGTACATCAGAGGAAGGATGTACAGAAATAGTCTTGGTGCCCCACTCCCCAGTCAAACTTAATCTATTGCAGTTGGGAATTGTGATGGACAATAAAAAATGACTTCTCCTGCCATCTTCCACTAACTTAATTGTATCATTTCTACACCAGCCCCTTCTGGATTTGAGACAAAGATTGCTGTGTGCTTGAGGATATTGTATCTGGCTCCCTGGGCTGCCTTCTCTGTAGCAGACATGTTTTTTCCAAACCCCTATCCTGTATGGGTGAAGAGATTTCTGCATAGTCTTGGTTTGGTAAGTCTTAACACAGTTTATAGAGAATTATAGCATGCCTTTTAATGGCTTCCCTGAATTATGATAGCCATTTGGGTAAATGGCTTATCGTCCCTCTTTGACTGTGAAGTTCATAAGTGGAGACTAAACAAATTTCCAGATTTGCCATATCCATTGTATTGCCTTATTTCACCCAGATAGAGGAGATATCTCTCCTTCCTCCCATTCCCAAAACATCTGGGAATAACACAATTTCCTTTTCTCCTATCTAAAACCTACCCATTTTTCAATTCTCACCTCTTTCATGAAGCTCTTCCCAAGAAGCTCTAGTGTACATTGATCTTTTCTCTTCTGAACTGCCCAGGGCACTTACAGTCTATTCCAAAAATTCTTTCTTGACCTGTGATTATATTCAGTCTACTATATATGGCAGTATGACAGAATAGTTAATTTCATGGCATCTGGATCCAAGCAAACCAGGTTCCAAGACTTCAACATGACATAACAGCATGGTCTGAACTTAGTTCTGGGACTCAGTTCAACATCTGTAAAATAGAAATAATATAATACATACTTCATAGTGTTTTATGAAAATTCAATGAGATAATGCATATAAAACTCTTAGCATATGTTCAGGATATAGTAAACACTCAATAAATGCTATTTTTATAGAGATGTCTTGTATAAGTCAGATTAGGCTAAGTTTCCTATGGTAAGAAGTAACCTCAAAACATTGCTTCTTGGGCCGGCAGAAGGGCTCATTGGTTAGGAGTTGGGTTGGGATGCCAGCTCTGAGCAGCAGGGCCCTGGTTCAGATCCCACATATGAGGGCCAGTGATGCTGTGCCCTCTAGAGCTAAGATGGTGAACAACAGCTCGACCTGGAGCTGGGTTGCCGTGAGTCACCGTTGGTGGTGTAGGCTACAGTGGAGCTGGTCGGTGGTGGGTGTGAGCTTTTGTGAGCAGCCATCCAATGGCCAGCGAGTGACTGCCTCGCCCGGGAAGAGCACAATGATAATACCAACATGGGCCAGTGAAATGACGTCCTCCACAACTAGACTGAAGAACCGAAGGACAGCAGTTTCTCTGTTCGCCTTCCCTGATTCCCCAACGTTGTTCCCCTTCTCCAATTCCCCAATAAAATCTTTAAAAACAAAAACAAACAAACAAAAAAACATTGCTTCTTACAAAAACAAAGGGTTATTCTTCATTCATGCTACATTTCTCTTGTAGCACAGTTAGGAATCAACTCCGTCTTGCTTACTCCAGGAGCCATGTGGATTAAGGTGCTGTTACTGGAACATTGCCAGTCATCAAGACAAAAGGAAAGGAGATTATGGTTAAACAAAAATTGGCTCTTAAAATTTCTGCCTGAAAGTGATATACATCACCTTCCTGTGCATTTAATTGATGAAAGTCACAGGGCAGAGTATGACTTCATGGGGCAAAATAATAAGTAATAATAGTAATAATAATAATAATAATAATAATAATAATAATAATAATTATCCCTCAGGAAGGGGAAGGGAGAAAAGTTATCTTATAAGTCTTTATTTTAGTTTTCTGACTGACATATCTTTTGTATGCCTCAGAATGTAGCACATAGTAGGAAATGAATACATATTTTATTGATGGATAGTAGGTGTTCATGATGTCTGTACATTTTGAATTGAGTGACTGAAGGAGAAATTTCTTCATGATGTATAACAAGTGTCTGAAAATGTCAACTGATGAGTTGACAGCAAGGGATCATAGATCTCTGTTTCCTTAAAATGAATGAAACCATCCATCTGACACATATGCTTAACTGAGTGTCTTCCAAGTCCACGTTTGCCTGAGATTTCTTCTTAATTTTTTTACTTAGTTTTATGCAAAATCTATGATGCTGCTGTCATTTTTACATTTAGATTCACAATTCCAGAGCATACAAAATTCTTTATTTCTTCCTGGGTCCTGGCCAGCAATTAGGACTTGATGCCTTCAAGTTACCTTGGGGATAAACATGTGGCCCAGACATCTGGGCACCCAGTAGATATAGCTTCCTGCTGTTATAAAAGATGATTCTTTATTTAAATAAATAAATGTCCAAGAGAGATGTGAATAGCCCCAAACTGCAAGTCTTTAAAGAAAATAAAATCTAATCTCCCAGGAAATTTTGGGTATCTCTCTAACTAATTATTCATTATTATTGATTATCTTGCACTGATTTTTTTCCCTAATGTTGAATACATTTCTTTTAAGTCACTCTTAATTTTGAAACTTAGAGTCAACATTCTTTCCTGGGGCATATTTATGGCTCCAGTGCTTCTGTGGCTTCACCAGATATTACTGTCCTGGAGGTTTTTTTTTTCTGCCAACAGCAGATTAAGCCTCTATTGGAAGAGTCTTTGCTTCTCAAGAGTTTTCTTTTTTAGTCAGTAGTGATCAGACATCTCACGTGACCTAACTACCAAGTTCTTCCATATCAGCACTAGAATTAAATTTCCAGAGGGGCAGGGAAGTTATCCATTTTCAAGCCCCCTACTCATAATTTACATTCTTTACCCATAGGGTAGAATTCCAAATAGGAGTGAGAAGTGCAGAATTCACTTAATGCTGCTGGTCTGGTGTGGTGGAGAGTCAAGGGGAAGGTCAAAGGGCTTCATGAAATAAAAAATGCCAACCTATTTGCTAATTCATTCTTTCCTTCCTTTCTCTCTAGCTTCCTTCTTTCATCAATATTTTGACTAAACTATGTGTAAGCCAAAATTTAAATTGGATCCCTTTAGCAACCAGCTCTTTTACAACCCACTTTTGATATAGACTGCCTGTTTTTAAAAGCTACATGCCTCTTTCCAGTGTAAGCTTGTGGCAAAATATGTCACTATTTAAACATACTTATAGCTATTTCACTTTCTATTGCAAGTCAGGAGAACTAGAATTAAGATTTTTATTCTACTTTGTTTTTTATTATAATATCCACAGAGATTGCGTGGCACATAGAACGCCTCCAATAAATGTAGGATGAAAGTATGAATGAATAACATGGTGGTGAATGGCTATTGAACCCAGGCAAATGTTCTAAGTTTAAAGCACAGTTCCACACTTACTATGTAAATTTTCTCTTCCTCAGTTTTCTTATCTGTGAAATGGGGACAATACTACTTGGCTTAGTCAGCGTTCAGCTGCAGATAACATAAACCACTCCAGGTATTATAAGCAGAAAATGATTGAATACAGGGAACCAGGTGCTTATAAGATTGTTGAATAATGGGAGGAACAGACTCTAGGCTCCACCTCTACAAATAAGTTGCAAAATATTACCACTTAGTATTGACCTACTAAGAGAACTCCTACATCAGCCAGTCAAATAGCTGGTGCAACAGAAGATCACTGTCTCAAGAGTGAATTCAGGATCATATCACCTTAGATATAACCCAAGGATCAGAATGCCACCAGAATTGTTGGCCTCAAGAACACAGGAAATACAGCAACCTGGAAGCTATCATCATCACAACTATTAATACCAGGGTCAACTGGATTTGTATTAAGAAAATGAATGGCTCGTTTATGTCTCTTTATTTCCTTAACTCATCAAGGAGTTCCAGTTTCAATGAATCTGATTGGATGAACCAAAATCACAGCCAGACTATAGCTGGAAAGCATATTGGAAAGTGTAGTTTTCAGCCTTTCAGCTGCTGCATAGAGGCAGTAATCCTAGAAGTGGGTACAACGTACATTGAGCAAACCAGACTATAGTATCAGCTATAGGATTTAAGGAAGATTATTTGTGAAAAGTGTTTTAGCACAGTGCCTGGCACAGGATGAGTGCTCTAAATGTTAGCTGTTGTTATTATTTTACATAAGGGAATATATCACATTAGCTAGAATGGTGACCTTTCAGATATATTTTATGAGCACAGGCTTAGGGTAACAAATTTAATCAATTAGCCCCACAAAACTTAACTGTTTGTTTTTTTTAGTACTGGACATTGGTAGAACTTGTGCACCACGCCCTATGCCTCACATTCCTGGTTTTCTTCAGATGACTGAAAATGAAGAAGGCAAAGCCTTCCTCTGGTCTTACAGTTAAACGCTGCAGTGTTCTTGCTGAGGGCTTCCTCACAGTCCACCCTCCTGGAATCCACAGGACATGGAGTTTGGCTGATTGCTTCAAGCTGCAATTACCTATTGAATCATCTCCAATTAGGCTATCCTTTGCCTATCTTGGATAGAGCTTGTAGGCATGTGTGTGTGTGTTTATTTTGTGTGAGGAATGCTCATTGCAGCAACTATGTTACTCCCTTCTCCTCATTCAGGTGTCTTTCCCCTTTCTGGGATCAATTCCAGTTCCCTTTGCCTCCTTTTATTACTCCTTGAGCAAGTCTTCTGAGGGCATTTTTCTCATGTCGGACAAGTCAATCCATAATATTTTGGGTGTACCATTTACATACCAGTTCCTCTGCTAGGTCCTTTAGATCAGCAGTATTCAAGCTCTCAAGGAACCTATAGTTTATCTAGGAAGGTCTATGTGGTGCCCTGAAAACACAAAATAGAGGGACCTAACCCATATTTTGGTTGGGGATCATGAAAGATGTCTCAGATAATAAAAGTAAGAGCCAAGAACTGAATAAAAAAGGATAAATGGGAATTAGCCAAATGACATTGGCTTACGGCATGAAAAATGCATTCTATGGAAAGAAAGAAATATACACAAGAATATCTTTCCTCCACCCTCCTCCCCACAACATAAATAAATTAGTGACTGAAAGAGTGTTCAGACAAGTGAGCTGGTGGTCAAGTTTCTGTTCTCCTACTTATGGGTATTACATAGCAGTACCATTTCCCTTGGAGAATTACTTGTCTGCCATTGAATGTAGTTTTGGTGCAACTACCCTTCCATGGCCAAGTTGTGGGCAGATGAAATAATCTAGGCAATTAGATTCTTTCCCTAGAATTTCAATCTTGAGTGGGTTGTAAGAAAGACTGGAAAAGTCTCAAGTTATCATAGTGGTGGTGGACTTTCAACTATCCATTATTTTAGGATACTTTGGTTTTTTGTCCTTTCTGGAGTTGTTTCTATAGTCTTTTTTTTCTCAGTTCTGTTAGATATCCCATGTTTCCTGATAAATTTCATATTTTTGCCTGAGTTGGCCTCTGTGGCTTGCAACTAAGAAGCCTTATGGGATGTAGGAGGGAACTTTATTTGCTAAGGAAAAGACTTTGATAACAGATTGAAGTGGAAAACAAAAGTATAAGGACAAGGGAAGATGGAGACTAGTAAAAAAAGTTATCTCTCAATAGTTCTATATTAAAAATAAATAAAGCATTGGAAATTAGAAGACAACAGAAAAGCAGAGGGGAAAATTCTGTTGAACAACATTGTGAAGTTGTTTGAACTACTATAAAAACATCTCCTGTCTCCCTAAACATTTCTCCCCAAAGCATTTTTCTGCACACAAAAATGCTGAGTATGAATGTTTTTTGTGTGTGTATGTATGTGTGGGAGCAGTGGATATGGGGGAAAGAACTGAGTTCCACATTGGCATGGTCATGGTGTGAAACAATGACAACGTGTGTGGAACTGAGAAACAAAGTCAAAGATAACGATAGTTTAGAGCCAGAGCACATCATGAGACCTATACATCTCTTTAAGAATTTTCAGGCATACTTCCATGGGCCATAGGATAGGAATTTGAGCCAATCTTAGCTGAGCTTTTTTTAGAACAGAATGATTCATAAGTTGATATCTGTTTATATATTTATGCCTTAGGATAAAAGCTGGACGATACACCAGCATAATACTAGGTACCTTTATAGTGGGATTATTGCAAATGATTATTATTTTATTCAGTGTATCTTTTCATATATTCCAAAATTTCTATAATAAATTCTAAGGGGAAAAATACTATTTAAAGCATGATCAAATACATGATTCTTTCACCTCACCAGATTGCTATGAGGGCCAAATTACACAATATGTAAAAGCCACTGATAAGTGTAAGGGGCGATTATTGATAATCTTTTTATGTTCAGAGCTGGTGCTGTTTACAGAGCCCATCCTAGATGAGCAAGGCTACATGGGAACAGCCTTGCTGACTGAGTAGAAGTGGCTTTGATGTTTTACCCAGTCTCCTCCCAAGCATTGTTGCTACTTCAGCAGCATTATTGCTTCCAGGTGGAACTGTCATAGTGTTAATAGATAGCGGCTTCTCTTACCCTGAATAACTGAGGCTACCTGTGGGATGTACACCAGGGTGCTTCTACTGATTCTTGAAAGAGACATATAGTAGTCTGGAGAAGCTTTCCACTCATGGCCAAGACAGGTATCTCTGACATCCAGCACACCCACCTCCAGCACCCAGGATGGCACCACTGGGACAATTCTCTGTATCACAGAGTCAGGCCCTCTGAGTCAGCACTGGCCACCACAGGTGGCCTAACATTGTCCTTAAGGCTTGGAAACAGAGAGGATAGCCCTTAGGGAATCCTGCTCTGGTGAGGTCTTAGGAACAGTGGCTCCCCCACATTGGGGTTCCTGATGAGGGCTTGAGAGGCCATTGGCTTCACAGGGACAAGCCTCTCGGTGTCAATATGAGACCCTGATATCTTTCCACCAAACTTTTGGGGTGTGGGCATCCTTAGATCTCCAGGCAGCTTTATCCATGATGGCTCTGATAATGTTAAAAACTTAAGGGCAACCTGGGCTAGCCAAGTATCTCGTTGGTTAATAGTTGGCTTGGGAGCTTGAGCTCTGAGCAGCAGGGCCACCAGCTTGGATCCCACATGGGCCAGTGTTGCTGTGTTCTATACAGCTAGATGGTGAACAGCAGCTCGACCGGGAGCTGGGCTGCTGTGAGTGGCCAGTGACGGCGTGGGCTGCAGTGGGGCTGCAGTGGGCTGCCATAAGCTACCATGAGTGGCTGGAAGCCAGTGTGAGTGGCTAACAGCCAGTGTGTGCTGCCGTGAGCCACTGTGAGTGGCCACCCAATGGCTGGCGACCGATCTGCCTCACCGGGGAAGAGCACAATGATCACACAACCAATATGAGCCAATGAAGTGATGTCTTCCACAACTAGACTGAAGAACAAAAGGACAGCAATTTATCTGTTCCCCTTCCCCGATTCCCCAATGCTGTTCTGCTGGGGGCTGACAGCACCTCAGTGTCTGACAAGGCCACACTGAAATAAAGATCCATGCTCAGCACTGGATGTCTGGGGTGCTGCCTTATGGTTGGTTATGTAATATCTCCTGTGTCTATGAACCCATGTGCCTTTCCTCCACATCAGATCCTATAGGAGACAATACTTTCACTGCATTTATGGCAAGTCCCTGTGGTGTCCCAATGAGAGCTGGCTGTGTAAATCAATGATGGGTAAGATCTCCTATGAGAGGAGACAACCCAAGGCAGGTTACAGCCCCCTTTGTGACCCCAGGACTGAGAAATAGGGGACTCAAGCCCCTTGGAAACTGAGGCTCAGGCCTCTGGTCACATAGGTTAAAAGCTTGGCTGTCAGAAATTGACAGCCTGTCTGTGAGAAACCAACAGTGTCTGTGAGAAGCTGGTGATATCATCTGACCTTGAGCTTACTTGCCTATGCAGCTGTGAAAGGTTTCCTTGGAGACCAGGAGACCAAGGTCTCTCAGCCATGAGAGTTCTGATAAGAGACAGCTTACTGACCATGAGTTATGTTAATTAATAGCCTTGTTTTAACTCTTTGCCTTACACATTGCTGTAGCAACAGATATTGAAGCTTTGACTGAGAAACAGATGTCCCCCTCTATTACAATAATATGCAGCTCTTTGTAGGATAGGAAAAGTTTGAGACTCCTTTTGCTACTAAGTATTATAATCACATAGAAATAGATTTTAGTTAGTTTTTTTGCCCTAAACTCAGCCACTGCTAGTCTCTTGGCAATAGCTCAAGTATGCGCCCTGTAAGGTAGTCATGGTGACCACTCTTTAGATGATAAGTAAAATCCTTGACATAGAATAGGCCACAGTGTACCCTGGAAAGATACAATTACAAAAAAGTGAAGATTGTAAAAGTCTTGAGTAAGAGAAAACATCATGATCATGTGAAACATAACTTGTGATTGAGATAATGGTCAGAAGCCCCTATAAAAGGGGCCAGACTGTAATAATAAAGTGTGAAACTCCTGTGAATCTCTTTCTGGTGTCTCCATCTTTCTTTGTCCTCACTGACGCCGTCCCACCTGAGGGAATCCCTGGTCCTCGCGGGGGCTGGCTCCCCGCACTGTTCCCCTCCCCCAATTCCCCAATTTAAAAAAAAACAAAAAACAAAAACAACACAATTTAGAGGCAACCAACTAGTTCATTTTTTTTTTTTTTTTTTTTAGTTTATTGGGGAACAGCCATGGTCATTAGCTACATATTGCTTTCATGCTACAATAGCATAGTTGACTCTTTTAAGGAGGGTGCAGCTCACAGTGGCCTATGCGGGGATCAAACTGGCAACCTTGGTGTTATCAGCACAACACTCCAACCAACTGAGCTAACTGGTCACCCCTGGCAACCAACTAGTTCTAAAAATGATTCAGAGACCCTCAACTGATGAATGGGCAGCTTAGGTCAAGTTTAAATCCTTCTCCTTTGTCTAATATTTCCTTAGAACTTGGGGAAAAACTAATTGTCACCTCACTTGCATTTCCATGATACTCTGTGCATATCTCATTTATAGCATTTATCACACTCTGCAAGAGCCATATCTCTATCGCTATCTCTATCTCTATCTCTAATCCTTATCTATCTATCTATCTATCTATCTATCTATCTATCTATCTATCTATTCAGCTTCTAATCTTTGCTTAAATGACTATGAGTTCTCAGGGAACAGGGAATAAACATTGCCCACCTATCATAGTGACTGGCATGTAATAGCATCAATCACTGTCTATGATGTAAATGATTTCCTCATCTATTCATTACATATCTGCTCTGGGCTATGCACTATACAAGGCACTAGGGACATAGTGATGAATGAGACAATAAACAGCCTCCATGGAGCTTATCTTCTAGTGGGGAAGACAGGGGAACACAAATATATTGTCATATAATAAATGTCAAATATCAGTGAACACCTGAAGATAAAAGATGCCAGGTGAAAGGGAGCACCATTTCACATGTGGTGGCTAGAAAAGACCTCTGTGAGATGGTCACAGTCAAGCAGAGGCTGAGTGAAATGAGAGAATCAGTAATTCTGAAATCTGGAGAAGGCATTGTGACTGTAGAGGGAGTATTGAGAAGGAAGACTCTGAAGTGGGAGTAACTCTAATATGTCCCAAGACAAGAATGGAGGCTGGAGAAAATGGGATGGAGATAAAAGGTGACATTAGGGGAGACCACAGGAGCCCAATGATGCAGGGTCTACTAGGTTGAGGAGAGAGGAGGCTGGATTCTATTCTGAATGAGAGAAGAAGCCATTGGAAAATTTTGAGCGGAGGAATGATGTGATCTGATTTGTGATTTAAATTGCTTTATGAGAATTAAATGAAGAGGATCAAGGGTAGAAACAGTGAGAGCAGCTAGAGGTGATTGTTTGACCAAAAAGTTGTTGAGGGTTTCAACTTGCCTGGTCATGCCCTGGACTATAGAGGCAGGAATGTGCTTAGGTGCAGGACACATTAGACTATAAATTTTTAGGCTGCAGGAAATAGGCAGGCTCAGCTAGAAAAGAGTGTAGGGTCGAACCAACAATGTCCATTTTTCAGCATTACTATGGAAATCTGGGCAAGACAAGAAATAAACAGGGCTCAAGGATCAGAGCAGACAGACTTGTTAGTGAGCAGGCCCTGTGTGTCTAGCCACTTCTTAAAGGAGGATGAATTGGGAAGGGGAGGCTGGGTGCTGGAGAGCATCATGATGACTTAGCCCATAGCCTGCCCTGCCCCCACCTCACATTGTCCCCAAAGCCCCACCAGGTGGTGAAGGGGCTGGGATTCTGGCAACAAAAAGTGCTGAGATCTTCACCTTGGCACCAGCAGCTGCTGCATCCCCACTGACCCTATCCCTAGGCCGAGGACAAGGGAAAAGAAAATCATAGCAGAAATAAGCCCCCTCCTCACCCCCCCCCCCCCAGCCAAATCTTGTTCTCCAGTGTGCTGATGGAGGCAGGAACACAGAGGGACCTCCTTGGGGAAATAGGACACCTTCTGTGGTCTCCTGGGCTCTCTGGAAACAGCTGGCTGCACAGTTTTCTTGTGCTGGACACCAAACTCCAGGGCTGAACTCTTTCCCTGAACTGAGTCCCTCCAGCTCCTGGATGTCACTTTTATTTACTTGCTCTTACAGAAGGCTGCAGGGAACAGCAACTAAAATGCTCACGTAAGGGTCTGAGGAAATTTATTCCACTTCCATTATATGCTCTTTACAAAGCATGTAAAAAAGGATGCTGGGAGGTGATCGAGAGCCAGACCAGCAGAAAGAGTGCAGAGCTCCTACACAGAAACTGCCAAGGGGTATTTATGACCATCAGAGAGAAGCCAGATGGCTCTGCCTAGCAGCCAAGGCCTTCAGAAATCTGGACAAACGTTCTCAGCTCTTCCCCAGCATTACCTCATATAGCTTCTTCACCAGGACCTTTTTCTCCTAATCAGTCATTGCTTCAACACTCAACCTGCAAGCCACACTGATTATATGCACCCCCTCCCTCACCTGACATGTCCTCTCAGCCTTCCTAAATCTCCCCATCCTGTGAGGTGCGCACTCAAGTCCCATCCTTAGTAGTCTTCCCTCACTGGTTTGGCTCATGTGAAACTTCCTGTGGCAGACAGAATAATGACTCCCACTCTACCCTAAAGATGTCCATATCTGATTCCCTTACATGACAAAAGGGACTTTACACATGCGATTGTTAAGAATCTTGTCATAGGAAGATGATCCTGGATTGTCAAGATGGGCCCGATGTAATCATGCGTGTTCTTATAAGAAGGACGCAGGAAAATTAGAGTTGGAAAAATGAGATGTGATGACAGCACAAGAAGTTAATGTGCTTTGAAGATGGAGGAAGGGGTCATGCACTGAGGAATGCAGTCAGCCTGTAGATGCTGGATGAGGCAAGGAAACGAATGTACCCCCGAAGCCTCCAGAAGGAATGTAGCTGTACAACACCTTGATTTTAGACTTCTGACTTTCAGAAATATAAGAGAATAAATGTGGATTGTTTTACTGCTAAGTTGTGGTAATTTGTTCCAGCAGCCATAGGAAACTAGCGCATTCTCCCTTTTTGGAATGTGCGCTTCTGCCACTCGTTTGCTATTTCATCAGTTCTGTCTCACCTTATTGCCCAGATCTAGTTCTTGTCTTCTCAACTAGCCTGGATGCGCTAGAAATTCAGGGCATCCCTGAACCCAACTCACATAACTTCTGCCTGTCCTCAGGGGATAACATAAGGCTTAGCACATAATGAGTGCTCTGCAAATACTGAGAGAAGGGACCACCATGTAAGAATGGAAGTCCCAGGCTGCCTGCATGTGTACATGCTGCACACTTCATCCCCTCCTGGCTTACTGAATGTGTTCTTACATTCAATAATTTGATTAGGGCTTCTATGGTCTAGGCACTGTGCTAGGTCTTAGGAATACAATGGTGAGCTGGACAGGTAGGATCCCATTTATTGGAAATTTACAGGATAGTGGGAAAGACAAAAAGGCTGTAACAATGAACTGTGTTTTGGGGAGCTACGGGAGCCAGACAGAGGCAACTAAATTGGCCTGTTGAGTCAAGGAAAGCTCCCTGGAGGAAGTGATATTGAAGGTGAGATCTGAAGAATGGGTAAGAGTTAGTAAGGTGGAAAGAGCTGAGAGGGTGATGGGATAGGGGCATAAGAAATAATGTGTAAAACAACACAAAGAAAGGTATTTGTACACCCACGTTCATGGGACCATGATTCACGATAGCCAAAACGTGGAAGCAACCCAAATGTCCATTGACATATGAATGGATAAAAAAGTATGATGTATATATACAATGGAATATTATTCTGTCTTAAAAGGGAAGGAAATCCTGACATGTTACAACATAAATGAATCTTGAGGACACTATGCTAAGTGAAATAAGACATCACAGAAAAGATAAATACTGCCTGATTCCACTCATATGAGGAACTTAGAGTAGTCAAATTCATACAGAAAAAAAATGTAGAGTAGTGGTTGCCAGGAACTGGCGGGGAGGAGAGATGGAGAGTTATTGTTTAATGGGCACGGAATTTGAGTTTTACAAAATAAAGAGTTTTGTGGGTCAATGATTGTGATGGTTGTACAGTAATGTAAATGTCTAATACCACTGAACTGTACACTTGAAAATAGTTAAAATAGTTCATTTTAAATACTTTAATGCAATTGCAAAATAAACTAATTTAAAAAGATATGGAGGCTGTAATGTCTGCACACAAATATCTGTAATCATCATCAAGCATCTTCCATCTATGAAGACAAATCAAGCCTGCTTTCTGCCTTGGAAGGAAGTTAAGTTCTGCTAAACTTTAATAAGGGTGAAATCACATAAATCTATATAACTTCTTTGTTGGAGTTCCTGGGTTCCACCATTGTCCATAGTTCTTGGAAGTCTTTCATTCCACCATGGTAAGAGTTTGCCTTGTATCCATCAAAGCTCAGTCTTTCCTTATTTTGGGTGTCTCTATAAGAGTGCCCCAAAGAGCTGTGGCATTTCACAAATAAACCATGCTTCTGACTCTGTTGGTCTATGCAGTCTCACTCTTACTTCTCTGTAGATCTCTGGAGCTTGGATGCCTCTAACAGTGTTTGACTGGGATGGTCACAGAGTGAGCCACCGGCTTGCACACAGCTTTGGACCATCCCAGTGCAGCTGTACATTCTTCGGCATTACAAGAGTTTCCTTAATGCCTCCTCCTGCTGAAATCCACTGATCACCTCTCTCTGAAGCTGGTGGGGAAATGGACACCCTTTTAGGGCCCAGACCTTTCAGAGAGGACCCACAGCAGAAGGATAGGACACGTAATCATACAGAGCTTCTGCTAGCTTCCTTCTCCTGCAGGGGCCATAGATTCACTAGGGGACGTAAAATGGCATCCAGGGCAGCCTCCCTCTACACCAGGGTCTCCTGTCCCCTTCAGTCCTCAGACGCTGTATCGGCCTATCTCACCCTGCCAGACTCATTATTCACTTCCAGAGATTTCTTTCTATAGGTTCCCATTCTCTGTCCTTCGCATGGGGACCCTTCCCCATTCAGTCCATATATATCTATGAAGCCCTGAATTCCAAATAAAGTAAAGGTTCATATTATTTTTCATGGAGCTCCCAGGCCCCAGGGAAATCACAAGATGTTGCTTGACACCTGTAACCGAGTCCCTGAACGTTCCATGACAGTTAGAGTGATTTTCTCTGCCCAGAGCATAGAGAAGGCCTCCAGGGGAGTGTTGCTTAACCTCAAAGTTGTCATATTCTAGTCTCAGCCAAGCCACCCTTTACTACCAATCTGTACTACAATCTTATAAGTGTTTTCTTAACACTTTTGAATTACATGGTACACGAGAACAGAGGCAAGAGAGATTGATTCTGTTTCAGGGAAGTTTTTCAGGAAAAAGGAGTAGGGATGGGGAGATACAAATACTTCTTCACACTAACTGAGTAGCATGCATGGGAGTGCAGAGCCTGTCATCACTTGTCTCACTATCGTGGACATTTACACGTTCTATAAGTCAAACCTCCTCCCGAAACACAATAAGGTTCACAATCAGAAGGAGTCAGGGTGGCTAGTAGGAAAGCCTCGGACCTGGCGCTGGATAATCTGGGTTCACATCCTGACACCACCCAGGTCCTTCAGGGGGACACACTACCACTACCACCAAGGCCTTCATTTCCTTACATATAGGACTTCCGTGAGAACCAAATGAAATGTCTGTAAGGAAATGCTTCAAAAGCTGTCTAATGCTGTACGGATATAAAATAAGAATTAAAAGGAGAATAAAACAATAAAAGAATATTTATTATGAGAAAGAATAATGGTAAAATCTCAGCATAGATCAGTGGGCCTGTGAAATGGCTGATTACCATCTTCCAATTAGCACATTATAGGTATTTGTCATGGCCAGATAAGCCTCATTTTGGGTGGGAAAATTCAAAACCATATATAAGCTACTGAGTTACAGATCAGGAAGGATAGAGGATGTATTCTCACACTTAGCTGTCAGGAGGTATCTTGAGTGACACAAACATCAGCACACTATGCTAGTTGCCCCAAACTAAAAAAATCTTAGAACATGCTGTATGTCAGATTCTCACAGAATGTAAGAGTCAACAGTCACTTTTCCCACTTGCACTGTAGCCTTCTAGAACAGTGCTCCTGTAAGAGCAGAGGCTCGCTCCCCACTCCTCTACCCACACAGCTTGATTCTCCCTCTTTGTGTCCCTCCCCAATTCTCTTGTCCAGGAGAGGCTACCCCCACTTCCTGCAGTGATACAAGAATCAAAGGAGGCGATTGGGAGAGGGAGGCTCACATCAAACTCAGCTAAGTGAGAGAGTTGTTAACAGTGAGGTCAGGGAAGGTCAGGTAAGCTGTGCAGACCCTGCGTTGCCATGGAGTTTGTTGAATTAGACACAGAACAAGGAGATACTGGTAAGATGAGATGACTCTGGCTGCCTGAGTTACATACTTTCCCTGCCAAAGGTGCACACAAAGAGTCCTGCTAGGAAATCTCCTACTCTGGGTTTTCTTCTCCTTTTACTTGTGGGAATTTGGGCTGTGGGCCTGAGGAAAGAGTGGGATGTCTTATGCTCAGGGAGCAAGAGTGCAAAGATCCATCTGGGAGCCTGACCTAAAGTCCTTATACAGCACTTGGGGGAAAACTGGGAAAATCAAGGGCAGTCTGCAAGTACAACATGTAGGACCAGGGCCAACACTCCAAGTTGGAGCTAAGAATTAGGAGCTGACCAGAGCCAGTGTGGACAGAAGACTTGGAAGATGCAGACAATGGCTGGTAAGGGAGCTACAGTATAAGTCTTGCCTTTATTGACTGCCAGCTACAAGATGTGGCATCTGGTGGGGGTAGCTTAAAGTGCAAAGCCTGAGCTCAAGCCCTCTGTATCCTTGCAACCATTTACATATATTTTTTGCTTTCATTTTCTCACTATCCACAATTCCACCTTCCCACACAACCCACACAAGATTTCCCTTGCAGCTGAAGTCTTCACAGTTAGCACCCATTTCTCAGATCTGTTTGGCAAATGGACCTGTTATTTCATGTGAAACTCACCCTTAAGAAGAAAAATCAATTTTCATACTGGGTACAACCTCATTCTTTATCACCTTATTTTGACATGCAATCCCACAGACAGGCTTCCTCTGTAAGTTGTTAAAAAGTGTTTATCACCTAAAACTTGCCCACTTTTCATGGAAGACGAAGCAGAGCTAAACTGCCTCTAGAAAAAGCTTGGGTAGATGAAAGCCCATAATGACACTTGACTCAAGGCTAGTATTGTGTTTTATTATTGCTGATATTAAAGCATGATAAGCAATATTTCAGTTAATTTATCACTGGCCTTCACCTTATACTTTTGCAATATTTGCAATTTTCCTCCTCCCAGTCCCCATAAGAGAATAGCAAATATTTTACTTTATTACACACTTTATGGACAAGATTCAGAGGTATAACACCTAGTATCTAGTAACTCCCCAGTGTTAGGGTTTTAGAAGTGGCCTTTTAAAATATTTTGGTGTTTCCCAGGTTTCTTCTGCTAGGCAGTTTCTTTGGTCTAGGCCTTCTTCCTTTTATCAATATCCAATATATTTGCTCAATACTTTTGAGAGTATACTACATACCAGGTGCTCTTCTATGTGCTGAACTTCAGTAATAAATAGACCATCAAAATTTGCTGTGCTCATTGGGTTTATAGTTTATATTCTGTTGGTAGAGATCAACAGTAAACAAGGTAACTAAGTAAGATGTATAATAGTCGATGGTATTAAGTTATTTGGAGAAAAACTAAAGGAGGGCATGGGGATATAAAAATTCTGGGATGGAGGGTAAAATTTCAGATGTTGGTCTACAAAACTACTGAAAAAGTAGTGTTTGAGTAAAGCTCTAAAAGGAAGTGAGGGAACTGGCCATGTGGATACCTGGGGGAAGAACATTCTAGATAGACAGAATAAAGCAGGTGCAAAGGTCTTGCTGCAGAAATGTGCTTTGTGTAGCTAAGAAACAGCAAGGAGATCAGTGTGCCTGAAGCAGAGTTAATAAGCAGAGAGTAGAAGGATGTGAGGTCACAGAGGAAATCGGGAGCCAGCTCATGCTGGGCTCTCTGGGCCAATGTAAGGATGGGGGCTTTTACCCTGGGGATTGGGAAGCATCAGAGGGCTTTAAGCAGGATCACTTTGACTGCAGTGTTGAAATTAGAGCATAAGCCATCAAGAACAGAATCAGGGAAAATAACTGGGAAGCTAGTGCAATAATTCAGGCAAGAGATGATGGTGGTGTGGACCAGAGTAGTGACAGTGCGGGTGGTGAGAAGTGGTTAGATTCTAGGCATATTTTGAAAGTATGAGTGAGAGGATTTTTTGGGCAGATCAGGTGTGGAGAGTGAGAGAAAGGGGAAAGTCAAAGATACCACCAAGACTTGGAGCCAGAACAATAGGAAGAGTAGAATTGCCATAAATGTAGAAGCAGAAGGCGCAAGAGACGATGGTATAAGAGGGAAGATCAGGAGCTCATGTGTGGACATGTTGGCTTTGTGATGCCTAATGTAGTTCCAGTAGGTCAAGTAGGCATGAATATATGGTTCTGGAGCAGAGGGGAAGGGATGCATTGGGAATGATATTTAAAGCCACAAGACTGAATGGGTCCCTCAAGGCAATGTGTGTGGGGGTAGAAATGAGAAGAGACCCATTTAGAAGTTGGGCAGATGAAGAGAAATCTACAAAAATGACTTTAGACAATGTGGCTGGAAAATTTAAACAAAAATCAGTGAATACGATACTCTAGTTTTCTAGAAGACAATGAAGAAAGTGTTTCAAGGAGGAGGGATCAACTGAGTCAAGTGTTGCTGTTGACAGGTCAAATAGTATGAGGGATGAGAAATAGCCATCATGTTTAGGGTGATTGCGCTCTTCCTGGATGAGGCAGTTCGGTCGCTGGCCTCTGGATGTCGCTCATCGCGGCTATTGGCAGCTCACACTTGGCTGCCAGCCGCTCACGCTGGCTGCGGGCCACTCACTGTAGCCTATGGCAGCCCACTGCAGCAGGGGCTGCAGCCCACACCATCACCGGGGCTCGCACAGCCCAGCTCCAGGTGGAGCTGTTGTTAGCTGTAGAGGGCAGTGTCACCGGCCCTCATGTGGGATCCGAACCGGGGCCGCTGGCATCCCAAAACCAGCGCTTAACCAATGCGCCACTCGGCCGGCCCTAGGGTGATCTTGATAAGAGGTTTTGGTGAAGTGGCAGAAGAAAAACATCCTGATTGGAATGTTTTAAACAGATAGGAGGAGAGAAATTAGAGAAGGTAAACAAAGATGCCTTTTCAAAGACGTTTTGCTGAAAGGGAAGGAGAGAAATGGAAAATGACTGTAAGAGGAGTGGGGTTAAATTTTTTTTTTTTAATATTGGAGAAATCATGGTATATATGAATGCTGATAAAATGATCCAGAAGAGAGGAGAATTCCACATAATGCTTAAAAAATAAAAAAGAAAGGATGGTTACTAAAGAAATGTTCTTGAGTAGGAATCAAAAGATGGGTTCCAGTACATGGATGGAGCTATTGGCTTTGTTTGGATCACAGATAGTTCATGCTCCATACTCTACGAAGGGAAGAGTTTATGCATTTATATGAAAGTGATCCTTTTGTCCACAAGAGGGCTTGGAAAAGTAAGACATCAACTCCTGGGGCAGATAACTGTAAGTAGTCTTTGGCCATTGAAAATCCATGGTAGAGTTACACCACAATCTAATGGCGGGGTTGTGAGGGGGAGTGTTGGGTGGGAACATGGGGCATGGGGTGGAGGAGGTGGCATTGCTGACTTGAAAGTACACTGATGATATGCTTGAAAATATACTGATGAATTTGGAATAATATTGTAGATAGAAACAAGGCTAGGTCACAAGGACTTCTAGCTCTTTGTATTTGTATCTTTCTACTCCCTTGATATGAGTCATGAGAGCAAAATATTTCCTTATACTAGATATTAACCTAGTGGATTATTTGAAACCGTAGACCCAAGGAGCATGCTGTAACAAAGCACACAGTGCCAGGAACAGAGTAGACACTCCCTAAATACTTGTTAAAGGAATGAACACAGGAATGCATGAAAGCATGAATAAATGAATGGCAATCTTGCCCTTTATTCTAATACCAACCTACAAAGGTAGATAATAGCTCCATAGGTTTTTTTTCATCTGTCTTAGAAAAATAATGCAGAATAGTTGAAGCATCATAGGCTTTGGAGTTAGACAGATATAAGTTTGATTCCCATGTTGGATCTCAATTAGATGTATCCCTAAACCTATATGAGTCTTACCTGTAAAATGGGAATAGCTATAGTCTCTAGCTTACAGAGTAGTTTTGGAAATAAAATCAAACAAAGGATATTAAGTGCCTAGTAAAGTGCCAGACACATAATAGATGTTAAATAAATCCTGGCTTAAAAACAGCTCTGTTTAATGACCTTGTAAAATTCACTGACTTATTTTCTGCAACGTTTCAAATTTTCAATTCAAGCCAACCCATGGGATAAGGAGTTCCAGAAGGTTCTTACCAGCTGTGGGAAGTTCTGCTTCTTTTTTTCTAACATAAAAGTATTTCTTCTGTGTCTCAAGCCTCTCCTTACTTCAATTTGGTGATTAGTTCTTACATTTTTGGTGGCCTCTCTTTGTTTGTTTTTAAGTTTGGACTTTTGGATGAAAATTTGAGGATCCTATTTTACTTTGAGTGAAGCTTCAGCCCAGAATACATTTCTTAGAGACACCCTGTGTAAAGAAGAGTGAGATGCAAGACCCAGGGGCCTCTGATCACAGCCAACAACGCCAGCTTCGCTGCATAGAGAGAGACATCCACCAGGGCAATGAGGGGGATTATTTTGTGGTTGCTTCACCCCATCAAGTCATGTGTGACTAGACAGAGATTTGTTTGACATCTCTTTTCAGATGAGGTCAAGAACACTTGCTAAGGGTGTTATAGGCATTAAAGATATTCTCACAAGATTCTAAAGAGGCTTGTAGTGAGAGATGTTTCTCAGGAACCCAGGGCCACCTACAAGGGCTGGTAAGTAATCTGAGAGGAAATAAGCTGCTTAGAATCAGGATTCCCCACATTTTTAACAACGAAGAAAGGACAGCTTACCCACAAAAGAAGCTTTGGTAGAGTGAGAAGAATAAAAAAAAAAAAGAAGAAGAAGAAAAAAACCACAAAAAACATTCAAGGGGAGACTAAGCAAGAATCTAGGCAAAGAAAAACCTGACACTGGGGCACTCTGGCCAGTGAAAAATGGCAATATCCAAGTTCAAGTGGGAAGCATTACCCCCAGCAACTGACCCAATCATCTCCCCCTCCTCCACTATCATAAACATACTCATAAGCCTCCCATCCAAGAAGCTCCAAAAGGCACCTCTTCTGAGACATTGAGTTCTGCTCAGGTTGTATGGACCATAATTTTTGCGTGCTGTGAACATTTTGTGGTCTTCTAGCCAATATTCTCCAACTCAGGTGCTTCCCACACTTTTTCATGTTAGGTGCCATTGCTCTGGCATCCTTCTGAGGAGCCCACAAAAAGGTGTTAAAAGTGGAAGGCAACTTCTTAGGATTTCCTGACCACTGCAACTGCTGATAGGACAAATATCTCAAGGCTCACCATAATCCATTTCTATGGATTACCATTGAGGAGATATCCCAGGCTACTCCTGTCTCTGCAAACTTCCCCCCAAAGAATGTGTGTTTGGAGAATGGAGTGAAAGCCAAGTGGAAACCCACAAAGTCACTGGGACAAATAATTGAAGGAGATCTAAGAAAATGGATGGCAACAACAATAATACCACCACTAATGATGTTTATAGACTACTAATACATGAAGGTTCTGGCTGGTTTTCCTATGTGGCTTGACTCAATTTTGGTAACAACCACGTGACAAAGGTACTGCTGTTATCCCCATTTTAGAAAATAGAAAGCCAAAGCTTGGAAAGTTTGGGTAATTTCCAAAGTTATACAAATAATGTAGTGATCCTGGTACTAGAAGCCTAGAAGCCTATGTTCTTAACTAAGTGACATGGCTACTTTGTAAGCCAGAAACAGGCAACATAGAGGTGGTGGGTAGGTGAACGCCTCTTGCCATCATCATGGAGAATACTTGGTACCAGCCCAACCACGGAAATGAAAACCTGGAGAAATTCAAGATGGGGAGAATTTTACTCCCCACCCACAACCTCTGCCTAGCTTTTGCCTCCTCTGAAATGGGGAATGCAGCAAGCAATCTGCAGGTGAAGCTCATGTTTCAAAGGTTTGGACAGCTACTTATCCTAAGATAGATGGAGACAAGTGAACACTTGGAGAATCTCATATTCAGAATACAAGGTTGTGGGCTGGCCGAGTGGCGCGGTGGTTAAGTGCTGGCTTGCGACACCAGTGGCCCCGGTTTGGTCCCACATATGAGGGACAGAGACACTGCCCTCAAAACAAAAAACAACAACAACCAGAATACAAGGTTGTGTCTTTTTCCCAGTAAGCGAGAACACAAACACAACATGGTCTGATGGGGAAGCACCAAAGGCCATCAGATGTTCCTCCCATCGGCCTGAGCAGCTGAACTCCCCTCCTTTGGCCTTCTGGCCTCTGTAATAGCCTGCCCACCATTTCCATCTACCCCAAAATAGAACTATGAGAATCTGAGGAATCTCATCTTCTGTCTCACTGAATGTCGGACTTGGAATGAGGACCACTCAGCAGACTTGTCCTTTCAACCCTGAGAGAATTCTCAGAGAATTCACCAGGATTTCTAAATGGGATTTTTCAGAACAAGAGCACAGAGAATACTTTCCAGCCATGAGCATCTGAATGGGACGAAGGCATTATTAGAAAACGCCAGGACTTCTCCAGCTCATCCCTGAGTTGGACATACAAATTCAGGATATAGGCCTGGTTGCAAGTGACTAACTCATAGCCTCACTGTGCATGGCACAGACTAAAGGGCATGGGAATCAGACCAGTGCATCCAGGTAGGTTACAATCTACCTGAGCAGACTTAGAGGACAAAACCAGGTGGCAATTCTTGTCTCCAAGAAAGGCCTCTTTTATGGTTCCAGAAACAATCTCAATCTGAGGGGAATTTTGTATGCAGTAAAGAACAGTGACTACTGTTCTCATAGTCAGTGTATGAAGTCCCTTCTGATTTTATTTCTAGTTCTTGCTCCTATATAAGATTATGTCCAGAGGCCGGAAACATTGCTGTGTGCTTGGTAACCTATGGGTTTCTCATCCAAGCTGGCTCACAGTCCTGAGGGTCATCAGATAGCCATTCCCACAAAAGGCACACAGAGGCAGCCAAATTGTGTGTCTATTCAGAAACCACTTCCTTTCCTCTTCACTCATGTGGGAACAGGCCATTTTAGACTCCAGGTTGTGCCCCGTGCTGCTCTCAGGCTGTCTGGTGTCCTGGCTTTTTTCAAGAGGCCGGTTGCTATATCCCCAAACTTGAAGATCACACATCTTTGCTCCGTCTCCTCCCAAGAGCAGATCAAGAGGCTTACACTGAAGCAGGGAGGGATTTTAGGTTAGAACAACTTTTGAGGAAGCTTTGTGAAACCTTATTTTAAAAGGGTGAAGAGCTTTATCTTCTCCAGAGGCTTATGGGCATGTGTTCACTGACTGTCCTTCAGGAGACGCTGAGAGCATCTTACTGGAAGAATGGGGTAGATTGGAAGTCCAGAGAAGGAGAAGAGCTCAGTCTCTCCCTTCATCCAGGGAAGCCAATGACAAATACCAGGATGAAAGCCCAATCAATGTCAGAAATTAACTTTTTTAATGTCAGGGAATTGGCAGCCTTCCAGGAACTCTGACTCAGAGACCCTTCATTCTGGAAGTGGACCCTTTGAGCAGGAAGCCCCAGAATGCAGTTCCAGCCCCTCCTTCCCCTCTCTCTCCTTTTCACCTTCTCCTCCTCCTCTCCTTTGCTTGCAAAACTATTCCCTGGGAAAACCCTACTCCTGTCCCCTGGCTGAGACAAATTGGCAGACACCCCAGCCAGGAATCAGAGCTGGAGAGGTGATCAAATAGAGGTGATGTCATGTGAAGGAAGTCCCAGGGGGTGTGTGCAAGACCAGGGCATGTAGGGTGGAGTATACAGTTGACCCTTGAACAACCACAGGTTTGAGCTTAGTGGGTCCACTTATATGCAGATTTTTTCCCCCAATAAATACATATAGTACTGTAAATGTATTTTCTCTTCTTTATGATTTTCTTAATAGCATTTTATTTTCTATAGCTTACTTTATTGTAATATACAGTATACAATATACATATAACATACAAAATATATGTTAATTGACTGTCTGTATTATCAATAAGTTTTCTGGTCAACATTAGTCTATTAGTAGTTAAGTTTTTGGGAAGTCAAAAGTTATAGATGGATTTCCAACTGTGTGGGGTCGGTGATCCTAACCCGCATGTTGTGAAAGGATCAACTGTATTTGGCTAAGCCAAAAAGGTCTAAGCATAATAGGTTGGGGTGAGTTTTAGTGTGTCTGGAGGTTAACCAGATCTGTGGTGAGGCTAAAGTGCTGTATCAACAGAAATCTGAGTCTGCATGGACAAGGCAAGAGTTTTCATGATTATCTGAGAATTGCTATACCGTCTGCAACTCAGTAAGGCAACCAGCATTCAGAAAATATTTTCTACTAACACTAATTGCATATAAGGATCTTGGAGTAAGTCTGTTTTATAAGGACAAGGTTTAGAATTCAGCTTATGCCCACTCTTGATGAAACACTCCCCATCCCTTCACCCCACCTCCCCTAGCTTCCTGGATCTCTCTAGGGAAAAAGGAGGAATCTGGTTCTAGGGATTGGATCATAACCATATCTCCATTCCCACTCACCCACACCCCCAATGCCTACAAGTTATGTAAACTCCCACATCCTTAGGCATAAATCACAGACAAACACAGCACCCTACTTATTGATCTGCTCACCACATCCACACATAGCATCTGCATAATGGGTTTTTATGTTGTAAGACCACTTTGGCAGTCTGATGAAATCCATGAACCTTCTCAGAAAATTGTTTTTAAATGTGTAAAGTAAAATACATAAAATTACAAAAGAAAATAATTATATTGAAGTTCAATTTGCAAAATATTTTAAAAACAAATCTGTGGTTTGGTAATATATCGGCTTCCTTATCAAAGCTTTAAATAATATTGAATGATGGATCTTATAACTAATGTTGCAGTGACTAAACATGATATTTTCAGAAAAAATGATATTTGTGAAAATAGCTGTGATTTCTATTGGTAATAAAATCAAAGACACTGGTAATACTACCGTGAATTGTTGCCTTCATTCACATTGGAGAAACTGACACATTTTAGTTAGAAGTTTGTAAAATAAAGATTTAATTTCCCCCTCATTTAAGTTCATGGACTTTCTGAATTCTCTTAATGGACACCTTGAAGATCCCATGGATCACAGGCTAACAATTACCCAACTTATCTAGCATATGTATTTAAAGAGCACTATACACATTCATGCATTATTCTCATAGTATAATTGTATACTTATCCACTAATCCATACACATACATTTCTAACTCCTCCCTCATAAATACCCAACCAACACTTTCATATACAGTTATGTGATGGCAAAAGTTTAACAACAAGCTCTCCTGGGGAAAAAAGAAAACAAAAAAAACAAACCTTGTCTGTAGCATTTGCTAAGTTCCATGTTGTAAATATTGACACCAAGGCCAATTTCAAGTTACTAATACATATCACTGAATGTGAAGTTGGAAAGAGATGAGCAGTAACATACCATTTCACTATACAGATGGAGTAGATGTATATAAATAACCTCAAGATGTAGAAAAGATTAAGACATAAACTAATCAGGAAGGAATGAGCTTTAATTATTACTTTTATTTTTATATAATTTATGTAATTGTAAGTATGCACAATTTAATATTTAAGTATATACAATTTAATTTTTAATAATGGCTGATTTTAACAATCAGCTTACAAAATTCCTAAATTTAACAATTAGCTCTCACAGGCCAATACAAGCCAGCCCCAGTACGCAACTGCATGTGCCTTCATGTTCATATAGATGCCAAACCATCAGGGTATTTCTACTTACATATCCAGTCACCCACCTATTCAAATGGGTCCCTACTCTCAATTCATGAACATACACTCCACTAACACCTTCACTTATATATATATATATACCTACAACACTAGCATCTGTTCATTTTTTCACACAAGTTGTTAGTATAGACCAGGGGTAGGCAAACTTTTGAAGTGGAAGAGCCTCCAGGGGTCAGCAAACTGGCTCGTGAGCCATGTGCGGCTCTTTGAGTATGTACATGTGGCTCTGAAGTAAAATTGAAAATGAAATAAAACTATCCTAGTTTCATTTATAAAATTTTCAAAGGATATTATTCACATAATGGTGATTATATAAAAATATATTTATGGCTGTCGAATAATTTTTAAATTGCTGTGAGGGACAGGATTGGCTTTTCCAGGAGTCGGCAAACTTTTGAGACAGAACATACCCAAAGAGCCGCATGTGGCTTGCGAGCCATGGTTTGCCAGCTCCAGCAATAGCAAGGGTATGCTATATAACACACATTGCTACATTATATATATTCACAAACTCACAATTAATAGATGTCCTCAAACTCATACAACCCCAAATGTATAAATACAAACACAACAAAAACCCAGTTATAACATACTCATTCATACACATACACATTCCCATGTACCTTAAGTCCCTGCCTATTTAAAAAACATACATGAACACCCCGTTTACATACATACCAAAAATTCTCAAATGTGTCAATGCATACATCCATATCATTTAAATACACTCAAGCACTCACATAACACTAAAGGTGCATTCATTATACACACATTCAAATACTCACAATTGTCTTCTACCCCCAATAACAAACACACAACCAACCTCCATTCATGCATATGCACATTCACCACCTACCACATATATTATTCATATAAACCAATGCATACAAATCCCCCACATGTCACCTTCACACGCACCACCCACACATTCTTTATATTCTTTCATCCACCTCCCCTCTACACCCCCATACAAACACACGAGACAGGACTTGGCACCTCCTCCAGGGCGAAGGAGAGCACTTTGGCTTTGAGAACACTTTAAGAGCTGAGGCAGAGGCCAGGGCTGGCTGGATGATACATCAGGAAAGAGCAAGACGGCAAGTTGGCGAGAGAGCCCATTGCCTCGTAGAGCACAATCCATCAATGTCTTCTTCTTTTTCGTCTTTTGATTTCTGATTCACTGAACTTCAGATCCATTAAATCTCTGCCAAGAGAAGCAAAGAGACACATTGGGCTGTGTGGCAGGGTGATAGGGAGGACCAAGAAAGCTGTTTGGTGCCATTGAAAGCAAAACATGAGTCTAATAAAATTCCCATGTCAATCGAAGAGGATCATTGTGTCCCACAGGTTGGAGGCTCAGATAGGTATATAATGCCTCAGGAGTGTTTGCTTCTCTTCCAAAGTACTGGACCCTGGGTCCTGAGACAGCACAAAGAGGAGGAGGGTGAGGAGTGTATGCTGGAACCTCTAGGGGAAGGGCTCTCTCAGTGACCTTGGCGGTAGGGAGTGGGATGGCCTGCAGTCACAAGTGAGCTGGGGCAATGTGGTCAGGATGCCACATGGGGCCTTCACTTAGAATATCAGTCCCATTGGGCCAACCCCTCGTGGCATGAGTGAGGAGCTCACAACTTGTGTGAGAACCCTCAAATGGTCGGTCGCTGAGATGGGGCTGGAATCAGGCTCGCTGGTATTCAGCTGGGGGCTTTTTTCCCTTCAGTGCAGGTACTCAATAAGTACTTGCCAAACTGACTTGAGGCATGAGACCTTATAAAGTACTTCATTACCCAAGGAGCCCAGAGGACAGAGCAGTCCTGATCAGGGCCTGACTCAATGACTCATGACCCTCAGGCAGGAGAGGTGGCCCTTGGAGTCCTGGCTCATCCAGCTTCTAGTTCTATCTAGCAGGATGACATGCCCTGTCAAACCAGGTGCCCATTCAAGATGTGGTGGGAAGTGGAAAGAGTTTGGCTTTGAGGATTGGCTGAGCTACAATTAGCTGAGTGACTTTGGACAATCCTAAGCCTCTGAATCCCAAGCATCTCAACTGAAAACATAAATATTTGTTCCAAATGACCTTTAAAGTTTCTTTTTTCCTTCTAGCTCTAAGATTCTGGAACACTTATTGAGCAAGGCAGTGCAGCTAGAACATCTTCATCTGTTAAATGGAAATATTTAACACCGCCTGTATATCTTATCCTTATTGTGAAGATGAAATGAGATAATATAAGTAAAGTGCCCAGCACAGTGCCTCACCCAAAGTAAGCCTCACTATTATTATAACTATTATTATGTCTTCCAAATTTAACAAGATACTGATAGGAGGTTAAGGTGAGATATGACATATACTCCCTGCCCTCATGTTGCTTAAATCTAAAATAAACATAGGTACCACCACTTTCCAGGCTACTCCAAAATCAGTTGACTTTTGTACAAGAAATCATGAGCAAAATATGAGACCCAACAATTGCTTTTGGGCTTACTGTGCAGCCCGAGAGGACACTACCAGACTGAGACCATTAAGCGGCTCAGGAAACAGAATCAGAGTTTAGAGGAGGGCGGAATGGGCTGGAGTAACCCAGGAATTTTTCCCAGGGCAGGAGAACTGAGCCAGGTGCTCAGGATGAGTAAGAACTAGACACACTAAGAAGAGAGCTTTGTGGCCTTGGCAAACTGTCCTTCCAGGGAAGGTGGCAAGAGTTCCTGAAGCAGGAAGATAAAAGCCCAGTCCTACACTCCCCATTTATTCAATTGTTTACACAGCAAGCCTTAATGAAGGACCTACTTTTTGACAAGCACTACTATCAAACACTGCGGGGTGTAAAAATAAGAATGACATAGTCCCTGCCCTCCAAGGGATCTACTTTTAAAGGGACATCAGACTCATACGCAAGTGCCTTTAGAGCTGGAGAAGAGCTCATAGAGGCAAGCAGGAAAGGCGCTGACAGAAAGGGAAGGAGCCACTCTCTCCAGCATGTCACGGTGGGGATGTGGGCAGGAGGAGATTTGGTCAGACAATAACAAAAACTAACATTTATTAAGTGTTTTTTCTGTGTCCTAAACCTGCTACACAGACCTCATTTTCTGTGCATGTGTGTCCTATGAGGTAGGTACTATTATTATCACCATTTTACAAAGGAGAAACATTTTAAAGCAGGAGTGGAGAAAATTGGTTCCCATTGCTGGGAAGGACAAAGGTAGAGCTGTCACAGTGGGGTCGAGGATTGAACAGTGCCACCAGGATCATCTCTACCCTTGTCCACTCCCCCTCTGCTGCTGAGTTGCTTCTCCTTGCGCCTTCACAAAAGGGACCAGTCTCCTGCTCCTGGCTAATGTCATTAGTGCATATGCCTAACCCACAGCCAGGACTTGAGCAGGTTGCACAGAGCCTGGTGAATGCCCATTTGCTCAACACATAATGGGGATTAGAATTCATTAATGCACTACAAATTAAAGTATTAATAACGGCTGCAGAGTTTAAATGAGAGCCAGGGAAGGGAATCAGGCAGGGGCTGCCCCTCCTGCATCTCCCACCTAGCTGCATTGTTCTGGCACGGGCAATCCTGCGTTCTTTAGTATGCTGTGACAGCCACTAAAGTGACCCCAGACAATAAACAGGGCCTCCTAGTTAAGTACTAATCTGCCAAAAGAATGACCTTCATCTACTAAAGAAGGGATGTTTTTAAAAACGTCACCAGTGGAGGAAGGCTCATTTGCTCGCTCATTTAGCATATTAAAAGGGTATTATGGCTACAAACAAGAAATCTAAATGAGGCCTGGGCAGGAGCTGTGGATAACACTCCGGATTGAAGGTACAGGGTAATGATGAACATGGGAGGCTGAATCCCTTATTGTGCACCAACATGGCAGGACTTGGCTGCATTGAACCCTGGCTGGGACTAGGAGCTGTCAGAGAGGAGTTGAACATGACTGACAGCTGGGTTGTTGCCACCCCCACCCTGGCAGGTGGGAGCTGAAGGGAGGGTGTTTGAGGTGACCTCAGAGCAAGGGCGCCTATTGAGGTACCTCAAGTAATTCCCTGGAGTGACCACAGTCCCTATTTGCATCTCTCACCATCTCCCTTTGACTTGTTTTCTTTTTTTTTTTTTTTTAAGATTTTATTGGGGAATTGGGGGAGGGGAACAGCATTGGGAAACCGGGGAAGGGGAAACAGACAAGTTGCTGTCTTCCTGCTCTTCAGTCTAGTTAGTTGCAGAGGATGTTGCTTCACTGGCCCATGTTGGTATCATCATTGTGCTCTTCCTGGATGAGGTAGATCGGTCGCCAGCCTCTGGATGGTCGCTCGCTGCGGCTTTTGGCAGCTCATGCTGGCTGCCAGCCGCTCATGCTGGAAGCTGGCCACTCACTGTAGCCTATGGCAGCCCACTGCAGCAGGGGCTGCAGCTTACACCGTCGAAGGGGCTCGCATAGCCCAGCTCCAGGTGGAGCTGTTGTTAGCTGTAGAGGGCAGTGTCACTGGCCCTCATATGTGGGATCCGAACCGGGGCAGCTGGCATCCCCAAACCAGCTCTTAACCAATGTGCCACTCGGCCGGCCCTGACTTGTTTTCTTAAAGCTTCTCCTGGCCCATGGGTCAACTCCAGCAGGTGGGGGTGGGGCTGGCGGTGGGAGATAGGAGTCATGGGGTGTGTGGGGGGGAGATGAGGGGGTAAGGGTGGGAGGGGGAGGAAGGGACAGAGAGAGAGAGAGAGAGAGAGAGAGAGAGAGAGAGAGAGAGAGAGAGAGAGAATGGGTGTGACTCATCTCTCTTCTACCCTGGATAACACCTAGGTCTGAGATGTCAGAGGAGGCTCTGGATTGAGAAACTAGATGTCTCCTCTTTTAGCCTATGGCAGTCTGTCTGGGGAAGATGGAGTCTTGGTAAAGCCAAGAGCAGAGGGAGAAGAGAAATATAATTGAAATAAAGAAACAAAAATATCCAAAATAAACTCAAATTCAACAAAGTCTGGAGGAGAGGGGGTTCTGCTATGTCCTATACCACATTAGGTTACATGGGAACTGGCAGGTGACTAAAATGTAAATCTAACCCTAGAGATCCACCAACTATGGAGAGATGTCGGAATGACTCACAGGAAACTGATAAGCATAAAATAAAGTTTTAAAAATGCAGAATATTTAGGATCTAAGTCATTATTGGTAACAGGAAATAGTGGCAAAATTACTGAATTAATTGAATACAGGACTGAACTATATTAATGTAATTACAAAATTAAATGGGAAGTGGAATCATCCTAAGAGCTAAGTGCTGACATGTTCATGTTCATTTCTGGTCTATGTTCTCCTTGAGGACAGAGGCTTTGCTCATCTCTGTGTCCCCATCATCCAGTATAGTTCCTGACACCCACTAGATCCTGTGGCAGAGACAACACCTTTTGCTCCCCACACAGCTTCCTCTTCTTGGGCTATAATGGAGAAACATTTCTCCATCTTTCTTAGGGTTAAATTGAAAGCATATGACTAAGTTTTGGCAAATGGAAGCATGAGTAGAAGCAATGTATCATTTCTGGTTTGAGGCATGGAAAAGACAATTTACCTCACCATCTTTTTCTTCCCTTGCCACAACAACCTTGGACAGTATGTGGTGAGAGGAGCATCACAAGATGGTGGGAGCCTGGATCCCTGAGTCACTGGATGGAGGATGATCCTAACCAGCCTACAGCAAACTCTTTAGACTTTTTTTACATTGTGTAACTGAGCTTTAGGGGCTTACCTAGTGAGGCAGGGGAGTTATTTACCCTGATTAATAAATGTGATGCTTAATAAATATTTGTAGAATTAATAAATGAATATGCCCTCTAATTCTCATAATAACTTAAGGTCACTATAGTTATTTCCATTTGACAGATAAGAAAAGAGACTCTGAGTCAAAAAGTAGTAGATTCAGAAGTTAAATTTATGTCTACAAGTTCCATGCTCTTCTTACTATAGCTGGCTGCCTTTCCTACAGGTTTTTTGTTTGTTTTTTTGTTTTCTTGTTTTTTTTTGAGGGCAGTGTCACTGGACTTCATATGTGGGACTGAACCAGGGCCGCTGGCTTCCCAAGCCAGCACTTAACCACCACTCCACTCGGCCGGCTCTAGCTGGCTGCCTTTCAAAAATATAGGCTGATATATATTTTATGTGAAATTTATGAAAATCTACATCAGTGTAATAAGACGGTCCCCTGGTCATCATTGCTGTCAGGACAGAGTTGTTATCTTAGATGTAGTTAAGGCCTTCTGAATTCAAGTACTTCAATGAAGAGCTTGGCTAAGTATTTTCTCTACTTGGGGTGGGGAGGGGATTTTTACCTCAACATTGTCCAGCTCAAGAAAGGGGGATCTTCTTTCCATAAGTAGATGGTCAAGATCAGCCTCCTTGAGATGACCGGTTAGCTCAGTTGGTTAGAGCATCATGCTGATAACACCAAGGTTGCTGGTTTGATCCCCGCATGGTTTGATTCCCGCATGGGCCACTGTGAGCTGTGCCCTCCTTAAAAGAGTCAACTATGCCATTGTAGCGTGAAAGCAGTGTGTAACCAATGACCATGGCCGTTCCCCAATAAAATTTTTAAAAGACCAGTCTCCTTGGAGAGATTGACTCATGTTGACTTTTGTATCTCACCTTCTAAATAGGTTTGTCAACCATCCAACAGCTCCTGAAGCTCTAGAGCCTGGTTCACCTGAACTTAGGAAGCATGAAAATAGCTGAAGGTAAATACTAACAAGTTGACTCACACTGTGAATTTTCTCCTTTAGCCTGCACTGCTGCAGAGAAGGCCAAGGTTAGGGTAAGGAAGGGGAAAGACTACCACCCCCAAGCCAAGAGGAAAGGTACTTAGTATATGCAGGGAAAGGGCGGTGTCTGCAGAACCGGAAATAAGTTTAACCTCTGAGAGAAAAACTAGTAAGAGTCAATCATAATGGACAAGATTACTTATCTGTAGAGAAATCCAGAGGCGGGACTGGGTTGTCCTCTGTCCCCATTCAATGTCTCTCTCCCTGGTTCCCTGGAGGTCTGGGTATTCTGTTCAGCTAGCAGAATAAACATTTATTGGATAAGAAAATATGTGCCAAACATGGTGCCAGATGCTGGGGACACAGATGTGAGTTAGGAGGGTCAGTATGGCTCCTATCCAGGCTAAGTGTCAGTTGAAGCACTCTGTAATCCTGGGAAATAACTGTCCCTCCCCAGAGCTGCCACAAAACTGTAGGGTGCCATGGTGCAATGCAGTGCTGCTCAGTGGCTCCCCTAGTGGCCAAATTCCACTGCACTAAAATCCTTTCTTTACTCTCCATCCTTCTCTTTGGGATCTGTGTTCTCCTGGAACCTGTAGCTTTCTGAAACCCAAATCCATGCAGCCCTAGACTTTGGAGCTGGACAAATCTGGAGAGAGTGTCTTAAAGATGAAGAAACTGAGATACAGAAAGGGAGAAATTACCGAGGTCACTCTTTGGTCTTTCTGGGGAATCAACATAATGACTCATGTGTGTTTGTTAACATTTAAGCCAGAAAACATATTAAAGCCGCTTGGAAAGTTAAACCATAGACGGACTGGTAGAGGTGGGGGTGGGGAGGAAAGGTAATTGTCACTCAGACTGGGCTGTTTTCAGTATCTGCTACCCAGGTCACTTCCTTGATTTGTGTCCATTTTTCATTCCACTCCCCTTAATTCCAGGTCCCCTCTAACTCTCACTTCTAAAGCAATTTGAATGCAAAGACCATAGGGAAATTGGAACCTGGGAGAGCTTCCTTGGCTGAGAAATTAGTCAATCTAATTACCCTCTCATACTGTATTTATCTCAATGGAAAGGGCTGCCAATGGTCTGTCAATGACAGACAAGGTGAGTGTGAAGTAGCTGCAAATGGTTGGGGTCTTAATTGTGTGAGTTGCCTCAAGGGACATGACATTCTTTCCCGGAGCTGTAAGAGGCTGGCATCTGCACCTTGACACCCTTGGCTCTGGCCACTTGCTGTTCTGCATTTCCACGCAGTCAACTGGGGTGACAGTTCACTCACAGTGTTCTCTGGGGGCTCCACCCAGCTCAGCGGTTACCTTCTCTGTGATGCCTTCCCTGACCTCCCTCCCCAGTCCTCATGTCATGCATACCTGTCACAGTGCTCTCTGCGTGGCATTGCCACTGTGTTCCTATGCTTTTCTCCGCACCAGCTGAGAGCTTCTTGAGAAAGAGCTCATGCCATCCTGATCTTTCTGTCCCTGGCACTAATACAGGTCTTAATAGTAGTTACTTAATAAATCTGTTGAAATCAGAGTAAAATTCAAGCCAAGTCCCAGTTTCTGGAGTCTTATCCTTGTTCTGATGTTTCTCTTAGCTCTGCCCTGTAAGGCTAAAATAGGTGCTAGTGGATAGCCAGGCCTGTCCAGGTATTGTTCCTAGGGCTTCCTATGCAATATGCCCTGAGGTTCAGAGAAGTTAAGTAACTGGTCTAAGTTTTCACAGCTGGTAAGTGCAGGAGGTAGATTGAAGCTGGTCTGATCCCTAGCCCATGCTCCTCCATGGAGAACACCCTGACTTGGCTTACCCAACATGTCCTGCATACTAGCACCCACAGTTTGAGATTTTAAATGATATTTGTGGTCTCCTTGAAAATACTGTGTAATTTTCTGGGATGCCATAAAATCAAATATGTACATCCTAGACTGGACTTAACAACTTCATTTTCTAGTGACATCTACCTCTGTCTATGTTCTCTGCTCTGTTTCAAAAGTCCCTCTGTCACAGCACTCCTCAGCCTGCTCCTGGCTGCTCAGCAGGATTTCACATGGGCCTTTTCTTAGATTCTGGGCCTTAGTTCCTTATGAACTCTAGTAGCTTTTACATAATAATGACCACCAAACACAAGAGCTGCCTGCAATAAGTGTCCAGGACAAAATTCCCCTGCCATTATCCCCAGAGATCAAATAGAAGGTCTTATCCGTGTGGCTCTAGAAGATCCCAGGCTTGGGTCTGTTATTCGTATGTTCCCATGTACTCATAATTCCCTGGTACTTTGATCGATCTACTTCCAGCTGAGCACTTTGTTAATTTATTTACACTTTCATTCTTTAAAATATATAGAATTATGATTCATATTAAGTTTAGAGTCACCTAGAAACTATCTCTGCTCACACTTTCTTCAGGCACCAGGCAGCCTGATCCCTCCCCTATGGTATCTCAAAAGTCAGACACATGCACACATATTATCTGAGAACAGAGGTAGAGTAAAAAGGAGCAGGGCTTGGGAGTGGAGGAGGACAGCAGCTGGGCAAGAGAGAAGAGGAAGGAGATACTGGGTAAAGCTACAGGTTCAGGAAATCCCAAAGGAGAGGTTAGAACGGTGGTCAAAGTGGTGGGACTGAAAGGATCCTTTGAGAAATGGAGAAAGAATAGGAGGCGACAACTGCAGGAGGTGCAAGGTCATGAATTTTGCCTAGGGAATTTCTGTTTTCCTGGGTTGAGAATTCTACTCTGTGTCCTTGAAAATACCTCTGACTCAGGATTGGGGTGCCAGGGATATATGGGTCCAAAAGAGACAGAGACAATATCAGTCCATTTGGAAAGGGATGTCAAGAGGTTTTAAATATAGACTGTGAACATTCAGGGAAAGATAAGAAGCTCAGGAAGAACCTGGGGACTGGAAATAACTCTAGTGCAAATATCTACATTTTGCTAACAGACAGGACTGTTCCAGATGCCAAGAAAGAGGCAGTCTGCACAGGTGATGGATTTTTCCCCCGGATATGGGAATCTGTGTCATAATTAACCTCTTGATGAGAGATTTCTCTCAATTAAGTTTTAGCTGACAGGTGGTAAAACCTGGACAACTGGCAAGGCTTGACTGACAACTGGAGAAAATGAAGCCATTAATTCTTTCTCTTTTTGCCTCCTATTTTATCACCCCACCTCCTTCTTATCAAATACCCTTAGCCTCTGAATATTTATTTACAGTGTCCCTTCTAGAAAACTTTCCCTGACTTCTTCCCTCACCTGCCCCACATTCCATTTGGGATGAGAGACTGTCTTATGGACTGTCACAGTACACTGTGCACATTTTAAAAATAACACTTAGCACATTGCAGTATAACCTCTCTGTCTTCTCTACCAGATCACAAGTTCATTAAGGAGAAGAACTCTGTTCTACATACTTTGCCTTAGTATCTAGCACAGTGCCTGTTACATCATACAGGTCAAATATGTATTTCTGAATGAATGAATAAATGAATGCCTGTGAATGAACTATGCATCTAGTTCAATAGTACTCCACTCTTTTGTGTTCTACTGTAGGGGTTTAGGGATGGCACAGGCATATTTTAAGAAATTAAGTGGCTCAAAATAACACTAAGCCAGTCACCAAAAAACTATTTTGTAGTCTTCACTGTAGTATAAACATGTCTCACTATCTATTTACAAGTGCCCAAAGCCATTGCATGGCTCACTGTTAGAGTAGAAGTGTTTGCTATTAAGACTGCTCTCTCTGGAGAGGCAGGGGTCTCACATTCCAGTAAACACATGCCCTTCTTTGGTGCCAGCTTGACTTCACACTGCACCTCGCACCTCGACCTGTTATTCACAGGAAGTCTTGCCACTCTCTGTACTGCGTAGCAAACCAGTGCTGCTCAACATCACATCTGCATGTGTCATATCAATATTGAAAGACACATTCACAAACCCCCCTGAGGGAAGGAACCACCCAGGTTCCCAGAAAATACACAGGCAAGACTAGGAAAAGCAGCCCTGTGATGGAGCAGGCAGGACTTTCCTAAAATTAGATTATGATGTTCTTTAGGACAAGAAAGGCAGCAACACTCTTGCTTGAAGTCACAAAAGGATAGACACATACTGAACCCTTGAAAATAACCTTTCTAGTTTCTGGTGAAGAACAAAAGGAAATTATAAGGCCACAGTGTAAATTCCCCAGTGAAACTCTTCTTAGAACCAGGGAGTAGTTCTCCTAGTGAAGACGGTAAGATGTTGGGAAGAACTATATGTTTGCTTTATGGCTCTTAGGGTTGGAAATGCCTTTTGCTTGGGTGGCAGCTTCAGAAAGGTGGGGAGGTGGGCACATGAGATCCAGGGAGAGAAGGAGGCATGGAACTAGATATTTCGATCAGGCCACACCTTAAGAGAGAAGGATAAAAGGGTTTTTCAGGCTTCCAGCCAGGCCACCCAACAAAGGAGAGCAAAGGGGCATTAAGGGCAGAATCAATAGCTAAGAAGAAGCCATGGGCTTTTAAAATCCTGATCATGATGGCTGGCTACAGGGCAAGCTCATGAACCCTCCATCTGGAGCACTGCCAGCATCTCTCCTGGCCAGCATAATGAAAGTCAATATCTGGGAACAGTGTCTACAGAAGACTTCACTTCCAGCTACTTACAGGGGGCAGGGAAGGTGGTATAGTGGAGTGCACCATGCACAAGCTATAATGGGTTCACATCAACAGTTGTTAAAATGGTAGATTCTAGATACCATTGTACAGCTACTAGAGAATCTCAGAAGATGGCGTCTGAGAATCTTCATTTAAGTTAAATGCCCCCCAGAAGAGCCTTATCACACTGAAATTTGAAATCCAATGGTTTAGGTCACAAGATACCTTTTGGGTAGAAGAGACTGGGATTCCAATAGAAGCTTTATATTCAGTTAACTGTGTGACTCCAGGAAATTGTTGAAATCCCTAATTCTCAGTTTCCTATCTATAAAAGAGGAAGACTAATAAGTTCAGTGTCCAAGGCTACTGAGCAGATTCAGTGAAATAATAAATGTAAAGTGCTTAGCATAGTGCCTGACAGATGGTATTAAGTGGTAGCTATTATTATATAATAGTTATTATAGACTTTTTGGGTAAACAAAATGAATGCACATGGGATAATTGCAGACAGCTAGTAACCAGGTGACCTGATATACCCAGAGCCATTATGAATATAATATTTTCCCTTGAAATATGCCCCATTTATTTTCATGAAGAAGGCATACTCCATCTTTTGCTGTTTCTCCAGTTGGCGTGGCCCAATTGTTGCTACAACTTGCATGCAATTTCTCTAAGGAAGTAACCTTTGGTTGGGGGACTGTGAGTGCCTGCTTTAGAACTCAGCTGGCTGGAACTGAATACTTGCTCCCTCACTTACTAGCTGTAGAGATAATAATAGTGCCCACCTTACAATGCTATCATGAGGATTAAATTACTTATACCATGAAAAGTGCTTAGTTCAGAGTCTGGCACATAGTAAGTGCTTTTTAAAAAATAACCATTTTTAAAGGTACAGAGCTTTCAAAGTAAATCAGCCATTCCCAGGGGAACATACACTCACTCAGCAAGTGATTTTTGAGCTCCTATAGTGTGTCTAGCATTGTTCTTGGTTCTGTGGGCAATACAAAGAAAGGCCATTCTTTTCCTTTCAGGACCTTAGTTATGGTGATGCTTAAAACAAGAGATGTCATGAGATTATTTATTGTACGGCAAATACCAAATGAGTAACATACACTGAGCCCCTTGGTTTAGGGGGAGAGAAACCAAGGAAGGTTTCAAGGAGGGATAGACTGATCTGAATAAAAGGGGGCAGCTTTGAAAGGGAGAGCTGAAATAGCCACGGTGAAGAGAACATATGCAAATTGCACTCATATGTAAAGGTTGGATGTGTGGAATGTAGAATCATAGTTACTCTCAAAAGTCACTGCATTCTGACCCAAAGGTTGGCTTCATGCCATCAGAGAAGGGATGCAGTTTTCAAGGTGCTGGAAAGGTACAGGTACACACAGCATAGCAAGAAGACTGCTCTCAGGTGGCAATTTCAGATCTGGAAGAACAGTCAGGATCGTTAATCATAGACTGCATGAATACTCCCTTTTCTTTTCATATTATCATCATGCTTTCTCTTATTTGTTTTCTTTGGGGGGTGGGTGGGTGGAAGGGAATTGAGTGGGTAGATCCTACTCACACCACGTCTGCCATCTGCATCTCCCCAGTCCCTTCCAACACAAAGTTGTGACCTTGAACTTGATCACCACTCTACATTAAAGATGCTAACTCAGAAAGGATCAGAAGGACAGGAAAACAAAGAACTAAAAGTTAAGAAAACAGGGAAGCAAGGGGTGGAAAGGGAAAAGATGGCGAGAAGCCAAAAGAACAGAAGAAAGGAGATCAATGGACAAATGTGCCATCCATTGTGCATTGGAGAAGTTACAAATGACAGGGTGGATGTAGGTAAGGTGGTTTGTCCTACCACCATCTAGGTTTGTGCCCCATGCTGCTCACCTTTCAGACCTATAAACACTGGCTGGGAAGACATTCACAAATACATGCTTTTTTTATCCATAAAGTCAGTCATGTATTTATTCATTGATAAGTGTTTACTGAATGTCTCCTATATTCCAGGCACTGTGCAGAAGCTGGGAACATAAAAGTGAATAAGATAGATATGGTTTTTAGCCTTGTTTTAAATCACCCATCAGGTACTTTTAAATTGAATACTGTACCTGAAATGTGTTAGGCATTGCAGAAAGTACAAAACAATTTTAAGACATATTCCATATTCTCAGAAACTTAGAGTCTGCTTGAGGAAATAATAGTAATATACTTTAATTAACCATCTCCTCTGAATGACTCCAGTCCTCAGTGATCTTTCATTCCTCTGTACTCATATGTCTCTCTGTCCACTTGTGACAAACTTAGCACATACTACCTTTGATTGTCACTTATCTGATTATGCGTATATTTCTTTCATTTTACAAAAGACCTGTATCAGTTAGTTTTTGCTGTTTAACAAACTACTGCAAAGCTCTTTAGCTTAAAATAGCAACCATTTTTTTTAGCTCATTATTCTGTGGGTTGGCAATTTGGGTTGGGCTCAGCTAGGTGATTCTTCCAGTCTTCACTGGCTTCATTCACGTATCTACCATTATCAGATACGGGTCTGCTAGGCAGCTCTGCTTCTGGGGGTTGTTAGATGGATGTTGCCTAGGACATGAGAGGTGACTGGGCAACACGATCTCTAACCTTCTGCAGGTTGTCTGGACTCTTTCTTATAGCAACTTGGCAGAGTTCCTAGAGGACTAGTAGAAATGTGCAACATTTCCTGAGGCCTAGTCTTGAAATTGGCATATGATAACTCCTGTTGCATTCTGTTAGCCAAATCAAGTCACAGGGCCAGCCTAAAATCAAGGGGGTAGAAAAACAGACCCTACCTTTTTTGATGGGAATAGTTGCAAAGACACATTGCAAGGGCATGGCTACAGGAAGGGGTGTATTGAAGTCACCTTTCTCTTAGCTTACCACTTGGACTGTTAAGCTTCTCAAGAAAGATGCTATTTACACATTTTTATATTCTTAGAGCTGGGGGAATAGCTGGCCTTTACTGATGTTATAGGAGCAAAAAGCCAGTCTAGGGAATCGGGGAAGGACATCCTAAAGAAGAACATTTAACATTGAGATCTGAAGGGTAAATAGAGGTTAGTTAATTGGAGATCATTCTGGTCAGAGGAAACTCCATGTGCAGACTCTGGAAGTTGGAAGGATCCTGCGGTGTTCCAGGAAGAGAAATAATGGGTAAGGTGGGAGAGGAGTTGGGCTGGGGATGGAGCAGAGGAGAAGGTGCTGCAGAGCTAGGCAGACATCATAATTGAGAGCCTTAGAAACCTGGATAAAGAATCTGGGTATTATCCTAAGAGCAATGGGAAGTCATTAAAGAGTTTTAAGCAGGGGAAAGAAATGATGAGCCTTGTGTTTCTAAAAGATCGCTTTGACTGTAGTATGAAGAATGGATTAAGGGAGATGAAAGTGGAAGTGGGAATAATAACATCCTATTTTAAATTTGCAAATACCTCTGGCAAGATTAAAGGGTTGTCAGCTACTTGCACTTTATGGGCATGATGCAGGACAGAGTTCTCCCCAGCCCCCCACTCCCAACTCTGAGCTGCACAAGCAGGAGATCTGTTCAGAAGGAGGAGAAAGGAGGCTTTGCAGGGAGCACACTCAGTTTTCTGACAGTGTGTAACTCCCACCAGTATCTTAGGCAGGAAGAACAATAGAAAGGTCCTTGATTAAGAGTCTTTTTACCTTTCTATTAGCAGAACTAATCATTTGCCTTTAAGTAAGACTTTGTGTTTTGGTTAAAGTAATAACTATGGATAAGTAAAAGGAAATTAATTTCCAGAAGGACATTCAAGTCTAACAGGGTTTCATTTCCTGTCAGGAGTGAGGTTAATTCAACTCTTACCTTCTCTGATATCTAACAGCAGCTACCATTTATTGAGCTCCTACTATGTGCCATGCAATTTACATAGTTTATCTCATATGGTGCTTAAGATAACCTCCTCAGGTAGAGGCAATCACCTGATCTTACAAAGACTCGGAGAAAGTATGTCACTTGTCCAAGGTGACACAGGGATAAGGGCAGAGCTGAAATGTAAAGCAGCAACTTTGATCCCAACATCCATAGTAGCTATCACTCCCTAAGCCAGGCAGAGGGTTGAGTCCTCGGTTTGCTTTATCTTGTTTTATCCTCCCAACAAACCTTTGAGATAGGTGCTATTATGATCTCCACTTTACAGCTGAGGAAAATGAAGTTCTTAGATCACATAGCTTGCCCAAGTCCACATAGCCAGATCTAACATCAGAAGCTGTTTTCCACCATAATACACTGTCACCCATGTTCTCCACCTATACCATTCTGTCATGAAAATGTTGGGTTTTTCTTAAGTAAAGACTCTTGTTTTTCCTAATTCCCATGTAAACAAAGCTCTGAATTATGGATACAGTTTGTTCTCCCACACCTCCTTTCTCATCTCCCATGTCAACTGTAAGCTCCTGGATGGCAGGGTCTGTGTCTTAGACTACTCTCCATCCCCTCCAGCACAAAGCAGAGCAGATCCAAGCCCAGAATTGTGCCTGATCTGTGCTGGTTCTTCCCACGTGTGATACTGTCTTTACTCATGCGTGTGGAAACACAGAGTTTTCTGAGCCAGGCTGACTAACAAGCCAGGCAGGCAGGCAGCCTACGCTTCCAGCTGCATCTGCACAGGATAGATCAATGCCATTCTCAGAACAATGACCAGTCAGCCCACACCCTGCTTCCCCCAGTGCTGAGTGCCTTGGGGATCTGGGGGTTGCACTTGGATGCTGCCGTTCCACCATGTCGTCAGTCACCAGCATGAGAGAGGCCAGGCTCTGGCTCCTCAGGCAACAACATTGGGAGGAATAATGAGCTGCTCTGGGGGAGGCGAGAGCTTTCTGATCTGAAGACATATGGGATTGTCACAGTGACAGATGGACCCAAAGGCCCCTTCCCCACTACACTGCCCCAGTGACCTACACTCTCACCCCCAGGTCCGTCTGTCCCTTGATGCTGATTTGGGATGGCAGGGTGGTCAGAGGGAGGAGTAGAAGACCATGAAACCAGTAGAGAAAGAAAAAGCCACACTGTTATTATGAGATGGTATTTGAGTGCTTGCTCTATATTCACATCAAAGAGCCCCTCAGACCCACTTTATTTACCTGGATCATGGGAGAGTTGGAGTTTGACTTTCACCTCTAGAAATGTAGTATCTGTCATCTGTAAAATGTGGATAGTGAAAATACTCATTATTGTATCTGTCAGAGAGAGTCCTGGACTTGAAATCAGAAGACTTAGCTTAAAGCCACACTCTCCCTTTACTCACTGTGTAACTTTGGTCAAGTACTTGACCTCTCTGAGCCTCAGTTTGCTCATATATATATAAGGTTAAACTAATACAGGCATTGCTCATGAGATCCTTGTGAGCATTAAATGAGACAGCATACGAGTATATGTGAAGTACTTAGCTCAATATTGAACAGAAAAGGTGTCTGCAGACATTTACTGATTCCATTGTGAGTTTTAATGAGGTGTTGCCAGTGAACACAATATTTTTAAACTGAAAGACACTAACAAGATGTACTCTTAGTATTTGGTAACAGCCTGAATATTGTTTTAGTATTAGTACTGGTATTTTTATAAGTAGGAGTAGGAGTTATATCTCTAAGGTATCTTTCAACCTTTAAAGACTAAGGTCACCAGAAAGAAAGATCAGTTCATAAAAATCAGCTGGTCTGACAGTCTGAAAGGTGCCAGGGAGGCCCTCCCTGGCTCTCTTCTGTGTCTCAGGCTGTGCAGGAGACTGTGGGAAAGTCTAAAGTAAAAAGTGACCAATGAGGAAATGGGAGAACAGGAAAGGAGGCAAGAACAAGTCACCAAGGATAGAAGGAGAATGTTTGGAGGCAGAAAGATGCAGGTATGTTCTGCCTGTACCAAGAAAGCTGTTGCCTTCAAAAGTGGATCTGTACACTTGAATGACCCCAAGTCCAGGGTAAAATTGGCTGGGCAGAGCATAGCTGGGGTGACTAGTGATGGAGATGAGGGGAAGGCAGTGAGAGAAGAGGTAGAGGAGAAAAAGAGAAGGAAGGTGGACATGGAAGACGTTGAAGTAAAAAAGAAGGAAGAAGGCCATTTTGTCCTTTCTCTTCTTGAAAACCTTCCAAGAATCCCAGGACCTGCATGAGGAATTCCAAGCCCCTCCACCCAGGCCTGAGCCCTGTATAATGGGATAGGATCAGCTCTTACTCTGTCTCCACATATAGCTAGGTTCCAGCCACACTGACCTGCCACAGAGACACCAAGTATTGCTTCATGTCTTTGCCCTTGGAGTGACTTCTGAGTTGAAGGCCTTTCAACTCTTTCTTGTCTTAGAAAAGTAGCAAACACCCTTCAATTATCGTCTCCTCCAGGAAGCATTTCCTGAGTCCCTGAGGCAAAATTAGTCCTTCTTTCCTCTGGTGGACCCTGAGACCCTGCACACACCTCACTTGATGGCACTATTCCAGGACTATTCACTTTCTTCCCTGCCTCCTGCACTACATGGAGCTACTCAGGAGATGAAATCTGTCTCTTGCTCATCTTTGTAACCTGACACTTGAGCTGTGGGCCTGGAACACCTGGTGTTTAGCAACTGTTTGTGGAATGACAGGAGTGGGGAGGGAAAGGGAAGAGAGTGAGGGAAAGGGGGAGGACAAGAGGAAAAAGGAGACCCAGGAAGAAAGAAAAAGAAGGAAGGAATAGAAATGGGGTGAGGGGAGAAGAGACTGCCATTAGGGAACAGAGAGGAAAAGGAAGGAAGACAGAAAAGGAAGACAACAAAGAGATACAGTAAAATGAGGAGAATAAAAGGGAAGAAAGAGTAGATAAAGGGAGCAGTGTAGTGGTTGAAAATGAACAGAGGAAAAGGATTCCAGAGAATCTCTGGGAATTTCTCAGCACCCACTGCCTGGTCCCTGGGGCCTGCTCATTCCCATCTCTGCATCCTCACAAGGCACTGGGGTTGGGTCCACACTGGGCCTATTCACATCTGGAGCATCTGTGAGCAGAGGTGACTGCAAGGCCACTGTACGAAGGAAGTGTGGCTTCTTTACAGTTTAAACACACAGCAGCCCCACTACAGGTTGATTTGTGTGAATAGTAATCACTTACAATGTAAAGGAGGGTCTTGCAGATTCTTTTCTGTCATCACCAGCTTCAGCTAGATGTGTTTGGACAGACCCCACTGGAAAACTATTGCCTGGAGTCTGTGTGGGGCAGACTGAAGACCTAGCTAAATTTAACTGGACCCAGTTGGTCTTGCTCTCTTCCCTGGGTTGAACCCCACCAACTTTCTTGCAACACCTCCTCTTACCTGATTTCAAGCAGACACTACAGCTGTACTGACCTGGCAGTCCAGGCACACATGCTACCAGGTAGCGCCATGGGTACGTTGCAACAAGAGTTATCCAGCAAGTGCTCTGGGGCAGGACTCACCTGGCTCTCTCTGTTCTCTGATGAGGGCTGGACTGTCTGCCCCATACAGTGCTAACCCCATGCAGAGCAATCAGAGACTGGCTTTCTGAGAGCTGGTATTACACAGATCTACACCACTTGAGGTCAAAGTAAATATCATTACAGAAGGCAGTTCCTGGAGGCTTCTCTGCACCTTCATCTGTCAGCTTCCCAAGGGAGGCTGTTGGAGGCTGGATTAAAATAGTGGCTCTTCAGTTAATTCCAAAACCCACTTAATTTGCATGATTTGGCCCTAGTCCCTTGCATCTTCTCCCTGAGGTCCTTGCCAGCCTCTCCCTTGCCAGCCTTCACTTTCACACATAGCAACACCACACCCAATATTCCTCTTACTTTTTTCAGTCTTTTAAGGTAAAGGAAAAGCATTCACTTATTTGGGCAGGGAGTGAGGTATTGTTCTTAAGAGATTTCCCTTAGCCACTTAGGCTGAAATGTTATAATGGAAGGGAGAGCTTAATAACGTATGTGCAGGGAGGGCAAGGAAAACTTAGAAAAGTTTTACAGAATTTCCCATCTTTCTGGAAGACAAATAGAAGCAACATTTTTTCTTCTTCTAGCAGTGGTAATGGGATCTGTTGGAGAGGAGAATGGAGAGTCTAAATCCACAGGGCTCATTTTAGCCTAAAGCCAAAACCTTTACCATCTACCCCAAGCTTTCCTTAATTTAAAATATAATGAGTTTCAACTCTCTTGCTTCTGTTTGTAAACACTGAAATGACCAGTAAGTGAGTGTGAACAAGAAGAAAACAAAAATCTTGAATAACCCCTAATCCAGAGAGAATAACGACTCCTGATGAAAACTGGAAATGAACCAATACACTGCTTTTTTTGTAGGTGTAGAGCGACCCTAGTTGAATGGCCCTTTACCAATAGCTTTTAAGAAAGGGAATACCCTTTCTTTATTTTATTTTATTTACTTTTTTAAAAGATTTTATTGGGGAATTGAGGGAGGGGAACAGTGTTGGGGAATCGGGGAAGGGGAACCGAAAAGTTGCTGTCCTTTTGTTCTTCAGTCTAGTTGTGGAGGATGTCGCTTCACTGGCCTATGTTGGAATTATCATTGCACTCTTCCTGAGTGAGGCAGTTGTTCATCGGTCATTGGATGGCCACTAACGGGGGCTCAAGACAGCTTATGAAAGCGTACACCAGCTGCTGGCCAGCCCCACTGTAGCCTATGCCGTCGCTGGTGACTCATAGCAGCCCAGCTGCAGATCGAGCTGTTGTTCACCATCTTAACGGTAAAGGGCACAGTGTCATTGGCCCTCATGTGGGATCTGAACCGGGGCTCTGCTGCTCAGAACTGGCGTCCCAAGCCAACTCTTAACCAATGTGCCCCTCAGCCAGCCCAAGAAAATACCCTTTAAAATGAAAGTTGGCTTGCCCAGTGATGGAAGTTGGCCATTGTAATTCCTTGGTCTCTAGATGCCAGGATTATCCTTAAATCTGCCCTCACTCCTACCTCTTTCTTGAAGCACCCATCAGAAACTAAACCCCTATGCTCTGTCATTCACTTATTAATGAGTAGTTGGGAGCAATGGGAGACCTAGAAAAGATTTGCAGTGTTTCCTGTCTTTCTCAATACAGGGAGGAGGTGAGGGGCATAAAATAAGGCTGAAAAGCCAGTTGGACTCAGATAACAAAGGCTTTTACATAGCTGGCTGAATTAGGCTTGATTTTACAGACAATGCGGCATTTCAGAAGATTTTGAAGGGGGATGACACAGTCAGTTTTGCTTAATAGGAGGTCACTCTGACCTATGAATATGGAAGGTGGCCCAGAAATGGTTGGAGACAAGGGAGGCAGGAAAACCTGTCAAGAGGCTATTGGAATAGGGCGGAGAGATGAGAGGGGCCTGGTGAGGGCAGAGTGGACACAGAAAAAGGGAACATGGGTCATCGACATTTGACAGCCATGGTTTAAGGGACTTGGTCAAGTCAACAACAACAACAACAACAACAACAACAACAAAACAACAACACAGCAATACATTACTCCCCAAAGCTGTATTTTGTTCAGCTATTATTAATAACTGATTTGATTCTATCCATTCTATTTTACAACCCCTGTCTCCTGCAATTGTCTGGTCCTGGTAACAATTTTATTGGAGCATGGGAGGCACATTATAAATACATTTTATACTGCACATTGTATTTTAAGCAAATTTGAGACATCTCTGATTAGGCGCCTTCCCAACGATAGCCTTGTTCAGACAGATAATTGCATGCTGATTTTTATTTTATTTTATTATTTTTTTCAGTTTTGTTCTCTCTCCCTTGGCAAAGCTGCAATCTTGCATACACACGTCAGTGGATAAAACCCCTTGAAAATAACTCTTCAGAAGAAATCTAATTTACTTTTTAATCTGGTTCGGAAATTTGCCAGAAAAATTTCCACCGACAAGCACTGCCATTTATTACCACTTATCACACACCCGGGCTGTGCTTTCGCTCCTGATGGGGCTAATGTAACAGGGGAGGAATCTTCTGATACATAATTTATTTGATACAATCCATCCAGATAAAATCTATGGGTGGGAGAGGACAAAGTTTGACCTTATCCTTCAATTTGGGGAAAGGCAAGTATCTTCCCTTTTGTTTGTTCAGGGAACCCCCTTCTCTCCGTGCCCTTGTGAAAGTTCAGCTTCCCTTACAATTCTGGGAATATCACCTCACAGAGATATTGCTTTGACTTTACTTTCTTCCCCTGGGATCTACACCACCCACTCACATATTTGCTGTGTTCCACCTTGAAATGATTTTCAAGGGTTTTATGCTTGTTCTGAATTGCTTCCTAGGGACAGAGATCAGAATGACATTTAACACAGACTTATCCAAGCTCGATTTGGGGTGGCCCAGTTTTGAGGAAAGACTATTGGTAGAGGCCAGCTGGTAGCCTTGGTCTAGTAATTAAACTTCTCCAGTGTCCCCATCTGTAAAATGATAAGGGGGATCTCTACAACCCTGTGCAGTTTTCCTGGTCTATGAAGGCTGTGAAGCTTTGGAAAGAACATAGGACTTGGCCCAGGAGATGTGGAGCTGGAGGTCTGACTTTGCTGCTTCCTGTATGGCTGATTGATCTTCAATAGGGTGACATGACATCTCTGAGACCCTACTTCCTGATCTGTCCACTAAGGTAATAGCTCTTGTAGAGCCATTATAAAGATAATGAATAAGAAGCCTTGCAAATAATGAAGAAATATATAAATGCTTAATTAATCAAGAGTCAATTCATTAATTTGTGAAAACACTTTATGATATATTTGCAGAACCCATTCAGAGGTAAAATCGGGAGATAAGTCAGGCTGTGAGTAGCCAATGGCACTTCCTATATACCTGTCTCTAACCTCAGGTGGTAAGGTAATCCAGGCTAACCCCAAGCAAAATGAGCCCCCTGCCATCTGCTGCTCAGTGCATTTTGGCTGATAGTTTCTAATGGACACTCCCAGAGTACTCCAGATCTTCAGGACCTCCAGAGTGGAATTCAGTGCCACATTTCCTGCAAAATTATGAAGGTGAAACATCTTTTTAACACTGGACAGAACTGGGCTGAAATCTTGGTGTGGAGATGTGCACACTGAAATCTATGAGAATTTACTTAACTTTCTGAGCTTCCCTCTCCTCTGTAAAATGAGGGAAAGAGCACTTACCTCCTGGGGTTGTTGTGAGGAGTCAGTGGTGTAATGTAATGTAACCCTTTCCAGGCCTCACCTATTCACCATCAAGGAATTAAATTCTAAGAGAGGTAATTGTCCTTCTTTATATACCCTTGCATTCTTGGTACTTCACACAATGTCTGCCAAGAAGGAAGATTTCAGTCAGTACCTGTCAAATGGATGGATGGATGAGTGAATGCAATACACAGTGGTCAGGGTCAAAAACTGAAGAAAATGTTCATAATATTCTTGACCTGGAAAGATAGTCTTGAGTCTTAAATCAGTTTTGAAATCGTTATCTCCTCTCAAATCCCTGCCTTCTACTTCTTCCAGGCTTCTCTTCACTCTTGCTCCCCTTTTCATCCTCTTGACTTCCAGAATGTGCCATTGCCCCAAACCCCACCCGCCAAGCTTTCCTCTCCTCATCTAGTATGTTGGCAATGAGGTTTGCCCACAAAACTTTCTCCCTGTCTCCCTGGATTTTGTGTTCCCTTCTCAGAGCTATGCCTCCTGTGGGAAGAGTAAATATAGAAAAATGACAACATGTACATTAATGCTCGTTAGAATGTCATCATTATACTCTGCAAAGTGTCTGCCGAGGGGGTCCCTAAAGGACACTTAGAAACGAAGCAGCTGCTCCAGATTTGTTCCAGCTCACATCTCAAAGAAATGACATTGAGATAAATGCAGCATTTCTGGCTGGAGGGACAGGAGAGAGCAGGGCTTCTTTGGAGAAGGGGAAGATGGTTAAGAGAGAATCTACACCCTTCCCCAAAACCTCAAGACAACAAGCACAATGGACTGACAGCATGGGGACACAAATGCAGCAGGGCAGGCTCCACAGCGAAGGCTGGTTTGCTCAAACCAAGGGGCTCACAGTCTGTGTAGGGAGGTGGTAAGCTAAGGAGTTCACACTTAATCTTAGATCAGCCTCTAAAAGAATTGCCTGCTCTTCATCAAAAGTGAGAAACAAGCTATGCTACAGAATGAGAAAAGCATTTATTCTACCTAATTTATTACTAGTAGTGACTAGGCAGGGGTTGTTAAAGTAGAGGAGGCAATGTGATATTAAAGTTTTGAATCTACCAATAAGATTATTGACAAATAACACCAACTAATATCCCTCTTTATTCTGCTCATCAACTCAAGATACAGTGAGATTGCAAAGACCTACACAACACCCATTCACCCTACACATGTTCTTGTCAACAACTAGTAAGGAGTTGATCCAGCACCCCAGGCCCTGGCCAAGTGTCATAGTTACCTTTATTCCACCATTCTGCAAAAACAGGTGACAACGTTTGTGAAACCTTGCAGACATCATGCTGTTTTTTGTTTTGTTTTGTTTTGCTTTATTGGGGAATTGGGGGAGGAGAACAGCATTGGGGAATCAGGGAAGGGGAATAGACAAGTTGCTGTCCTTTTTTTCTTCAGTATAGTTGTGGAAGACATCGCGTCACTAGCCCATGTTGGTATCATCATTGCGCTCTTCCCAGGTGAGGCAGTCACTCACTGGCCATTGGACAGCCACTCACTGTGGCTCATGGCAGCTCATGAAAGCTCACACCCACTGTCAGCCAGCTCCACTGTAGCCTACACCATCAACGGCGACTCACGGCAGCCCAGCTCCAGGTCGAGCTGTTGTTCACCATTTTAGCTGTAGAAGGCGCAGTGTCACTGGCCCTCATATGTGGGATCTGAACCGGGGCCCTGGTGCTCAGAGCTGGCATCCCAAGCCAACTCCTAACCAATGAGCCACTTGACCGGCCCCATGCTGTTTTTTTAAATAATTTTTTATTTTTAAATTACCGTTGACATACAATATTATATTAGTTTCAGGTGTACAATATAGTGATGAGATATTTATATAACTTACAAAGCTATCACCCAATAAATCTAGTACTGATCAGAAACCATACATAGTTATAATGTTATTGACTATATTCTTTATGCTATACCCTACATCCACATGACTATTTTGTAACTATGAATTTACATTTCTTAATCTCTTTTCCTTTTTCATCCACCCCCAACCCTCCTCCCATCTTGCAGCCATCAGAATGTTCTTTGTATTTATGAATTTGTTTGCTTATTTTTTTCTTTAGATTCGATATATAAGTAAAATCATTTGGCGTTTGTCTTTATCTGTCTGACTTACTTCACTCAGCATGATATATCTTCTAGGTCTATCCGTGTTGTTGCATATGGCAAAATTCCATCCTTTTTTATGCCTGAGTAATATTCCATTGTATACATGTATCACCTCTTCTTTATTCATTCATCCATTGACACTCAGGCTGACTCCATATCTTGAGTATTGTAAACTATGCTGCAATGAACATATATGGATACACATATCTCTTCAAAGTAGTGTTTTGGGTTTCTTCGGATAAATACCTCGAATTGGGATTGTTGGGTCCTTCTTTGTCTCTTCTTATAGCCTTGCTTTTGAAGTTTATTGTATCTGGTATAAGTATTGCTACCCTAGATTTTTGTTTGTTTGTTTCATTCTCATGAAATACAAGTATCTTTTTCCCATTCCTTTACTTTCAGTCTGTGTGTGCCTTTCCATCTGAAGTGAGTGTCTTGTAATAGGCATAAGTAACAGTCTTGTTTTCTTATACATTCAGCTACCCTATGTCTTTTGATTGGAGCAGTTAATCCAATTACATTTAAAGTAATTATTGATAGGCATTTATTTATTGCCATTTTATTATTCTCATTTTTTTAATCTTTTGTACTTCTTAAAGAAGTACCTCTAAGATTTATTGTAATACTGGTTCAGTGTTGATGAACTTTAGTTTTTTCTTGACTGGGGTATTCTTTATCTGTCCTTTGATTCTAAATGATAACTTTGATGGATAGAGTAATCTTGGGTGTGGGTCCTTGCTTTTCATCATTTTGAATATTTTGTGCCAATCCCTTCTGGTCTGCAAAGTTTCTGTTGAGATATCAGCTGATAATCTTATGGGAGCTCCCTTGTAGGTAACTAACTGCTTTTCTCTTGCTGCTTTTAAGATTCTCTCTTTGTCTTTAACTTTTGGCATTTTAATAATGATGTGTCTCAGTGTGGGCCTCTTTGGGTGCATTTTGTTTGGGGTTTCTAAGGCTTGTATGTCTATTTCCTTTACCAGGTTAGGGAAATTTTCAGTCATTATTTCTTCAAATAGGTTTTTAATTCCTTGTTCTCTCTCTTCTCCTTCCAATACCACTATGGTGAGAATGTTGTTATACTTGATGTTGTCCCAGAGGCCCCTTAAACTATCTTCATTTTTTGAGTTCTTTTTTTCTTTTTGCTGTTCTGATTGGGTGTTTTCTGCTACCTTAACTCCAAATCACTGATTCAATCTTCTGCTTCATCTAGTTAACTGGTGATTCCCTCTAATGTGTTCTTTTTTTTTCTCATTTTTTAAAATTAGTTTCAGATGTACAACACAATGCAATAATTATACTCTTTACCTCCCAAAGTGACAACACCCCTCCCCCAGTTCGCCACCCCACTACCCCCATATCATACATATCTATCACAACTCCCCTGACTCCCCTCCACAGTATACTCCACATCCCGTGACAATCCACATATTCAGTTACAGTTGGCATACAATACTATACAACATCAGCTTCAGGTGTACAGTGCAGTGATCAAGCCTCTACTCCATCCATGAAGTGGTCTCCCTAACAAGACATGTGACTATCTGACACGCCACAAAATTTTTACAACATTATTATATTCCCTGAACTGTCTTTCATATCCCTGTGGCAATATTGTAGTTGCCTATTTATGCTGTCTAATCCCTTACCCTTCCCCGCCATCCCCACCCCCCTCCCAACTAGCAACCCTCAGTTTTTCCTCTACATCTACGAGTCTGTTTACTTTGATCGTTCACTCAGCTCTTCAGACTCCACACACAAGTGAGATCACATGGTACCTGTCCTTCTCCGACTGACTTATTTCACGCAACATAATAGTCTCTTCACAACATTATCAATTACATTCCCAGAACTACCCCCATATCCCTGCAGCAACATTGTAGTCCCACCCACACTGTCCAAAACCTTCCCCTCTCCCTCTTCCCCACTCCCTCCCATCCAGCAACCATCAGTTTTTCCTTTATATCTGCTTGATATGATTTCAATCTTCTTAAATTTACTGAGACTTGTTTTGTGGCCTAACATGGTCTATCTTGGAAAATGTCCCATGTGTACTTGAGAAGAATGTATATTCTGTTTTTTCAGGGTGAAATGCTCTAAAAATATCAACGAAGTCCAGCTGGTCTAAACTATCATTTAAGGCCTCTCTTTCTGTGTTGATTTTCTGTTGAAAGGGTCTGTCCATTGGTGACAATGGTGTTGAAGTCCCCTAGTATGATAGTGTTACTGTTGATCTCTGACTTTATGTCTGTCAAAATCTGTTATATGTAATTAGGAGTTCCTATGTTGGGTGCATAGATGTTTTAGGGTTATAATGCCCTTCTTTGTCTTTTATTGTAGTCATTTTAAAGTCTATTTTGTCCAAAATAAGTATTGGTACTCCAGCTTTTTTTATTTTCTCATTTCCATTTGCATGAAATATCTTATTCCATCTGTAAACAGCATATACATGTGTCCTATTTTCTTATCCACTCAGCCACTCTCTGTCTTTTGATTGGAGCATTTAGCCCATTCCCATTTAAAATGATTATTGATAGGTCCATATGTATTGCCATTTTGTTATTTGTATTCCTGATCTTCCTGGGTTAGCTTGTTTACCCCTTTCTTTTGTTTAAAAAAGCCCTTTTAACATTTCTTGCAATGCTGGCTTGGTGGTAATGAATTCCTTCAGCTTATTCTTCTCTGAGAAGCTCTTTATTTCTCCTTCAATTTTAAGTGATAGCCGTGCTGGGTAGCGCAATCTTGGTTGTAGGCCTTTATTTTGTGTCACTTTGAATATCTCCTGCCACTCCCTTCTGGCCTGCAGAGTTTCTGTAGACAAGTCAGCTGTTAGTCTAACAGGAGTTCCTTTGTATGTAACTTGCTGTCTTTCTCTTGCTGCCTCTAGGATTCTGTCTCTGTCTTTAACCTTTGCCATTTAACTATGATGTGTCTTGGTGTGGACCTGTTTGGGTTGAGCTTGTTTGGAACCCTCTGCACTTCCTGGGCATGTATGTTGATTTCCTTCACCAGGGTAGGGAAGTTTTTAGTCATTATTTTTTCAAATACATTTTCGACCCCTTGTTTCTTCTCTTCTCCTTCTGGTATTCCTATGATTCGTTGGTGTTTGCGTTTCACCTTGCCCCATAGGGCTCTTAAACTATTTTCATTGTTTTTTATTCTTTGGTCTTTTTGTTGTGCCAACTGGGTGATTTCTGCTATTTTATCTTCCAAATCACTGATCCGCTCCTCTGCTTCATCTACTCTACTGGTGATTCCTTTGTGTGTGTTCTTCATTTCAATTATTGTATTCTTTAGTTCTAACAGGTTGTTTTTTATGGTTTCCCTATCCTTCTTTCTGTCCTCGCTAAGTTCCTTAAACATTCTTATCATCAGTGTTCTAAACTCTGTCTCTGAAAAGTTGGCTCCCTGTGTTTCATTTGGTTCCATTTCTAGAGGTTTCTTCTGATCTTTTACTTGTGACATGTTTCTTTGTGTCCTCATTCTGCCTGTCGCTCTGGGATTGCTTTGATGTATTAGATAGATCACCAGGAGAGCCCTGGCTGGATCACGCAGGCACACAGCTCACGGCCCAGCACTCCCAGGAAAACTCCCAGTCTCAGCCTGTCCCAATCAGCCACTCACAGATCAGGCTGAGCAGCCCAACAACCAATCACCAGCCTGGCAACTCTGCAAGTGCAGTGCGGAGAGCAGAGACCCGACGCGGCATCTCAGTGGGCAGCCTGTTGGAGCCGCAGCATGCCCACCAGGCGTTTCCCTGGCAACACAGTACAAGCCGTGCAGAGGGTGGGGATCCGAGGCGGCTCGTGCACTCCCGGGTCTCCGTGAGCAGTCGGTTGGAGCCGCAGGGCACCCGCCAGCGTTTCCCTGGCAATGCAGTATAAGCCAGGTGGAGGGTGGGGATCCAAGGTCGCATGCGCGCGCGCACGCATGCACACACGTACTTCTGCGCCAATTCCACCAGACCAATGGGGTCTTGGACCTGATCCTCCATGCAAGGGCCGAAGCCCGACAAAATGGTGCCCTCCCTACACCACTTACGTGCAGGCTCCACACCACAGGAACAACAGTCCAAAAACCTCCAGCCTTTGCACCACCAAAGGTGTTCAGTTCAGTCCGTCCCTGCAGGCTCCCAGTTCCGGCTCACATAGCCACTCCCTCCACCAGGAACCAGGCAAGTGCTCACCGGTGAGCAAGCCCTCGTGCTGGCCCCACTGATTCTCTAGCTGCTCTCAGCCTCACCGTGCTGAGCAAAGAGAGTCCTCACTAATTACTGCCAGCTATCTTAGAACTCCTCTTCCCAGCAAAGGAACTCTGGGCTGGTGAGCTTGGAGTGTGGCCAGAGGGTCTCTCCCCCAACCAGAGAAGCTTCCCACAGCTGGGACCTCCCTCACGGGGTTCGCCCTCTCTTGTCTCCGCCCGTCCTACCAGACCTGACATGGTCTCCTCTTAAAGTTCTTCGTTTAGTGGTTCTGTTCCTCCAGTGTTCCAGGGACCTCCAGGGTTGAATGCTGTATAATTTGTTTGTAATTTTGTTGTGATCCTCAGAGGCAGTTATCACAGCGTCTGTCTATTGCGCCTTTTTACCGGAAGTCCTCTCTAATGTGTTCTTTATTTCAGTTATTGTATTCTCCACTTCTGACTGGTTCTTTTTTATGTTTTCTATCTCTATTTTTATGTTTCTTATTTCTTTGTTGAAATTCTTCCTGAGATCATTGAGTCATAAGTCTTATAAGCAGTGTCTTGAACTCTTCCTCTGGTAGATTGCTTGTCTCCATTTTGTTTCATTCTTTTTCTGGAGCTTCGTTCTGTTGTTTTATTTGGGACTTTTTTTTTTTTGGTCCCCATTTTGGTGGCCTCCCTGAGTTTGATGTTATGTATTAGGGCTGCTATGCTTCCCGGTATCAGTACCATGGTCTTATTTAGTAGGTGTCCTGTGGGGCCTGGTGGTACAGTCTCCCTGGCCACCTGAGCTGGGTTCTTCAGGTATGTTCCTTGTGGAGGTGCCCTCCTTTGTAGTTGAGCCTTGGTTGCTGTTTGCACACCAGTGAGAGGGATTTGCCTTTGGGCTGATTTGTTGTGAGCACTGGTTGTAACTACAGTGGAAGGGGCTGATATAGGGAACAGGATTCACTTTAGCAGGGCTCTGGTGCTTGCCCAGTCTATCCTTTGGGTGTTTTGTTCTCAGAGGCAGCTGGGTGGTGCTGCAGCTTGGTCTGAAGCTGGGCAACAGGTGTGCCAGCCCAGGAGCCTCCTGAAAAGCATCCTGCTGCAGGTCAATTTCAGCCACATCCTGTGCCCTACCCTGGGTCACCCTTTGGCATGAGTTAGAAAGCCATATGCAGATGGACACCATCCATGTTGGGCTTGGGTGTGCCTTGTGACACCACAAACTGAGGCTGGCTGCCACTGGTGCTGAGCTTGGGGATGCTCAGCAAGAGGTATGTGGGGCATGTTGAGGTCAGATATTGCTCGTTTGGGGTTTGTGAACCTTTGAGATTTTTAAAAAAATACACAGCATGAGCCAAGATAGGCCATTTGTATGGAAAAGCTCCTGATAACAGCTTGGGTGGGCCTGCAATTGGGGTGGGGTAAGGTTTCAGGGAATCACCAAGGCAGGGTGACCTGTGTTGGTCAGGTTGATTGAGATTCAGATATGGTGGCCACCTGCATCTGCATGATAAGAGTGGGGAGGGCTCAACAAAAAAACAATTGCTTCTGCCAGCACTTCTGTCTGGAAGGAAGATGCCCCTCCAGCCCTCTTCCTGAAGCTAGAAAATTCAGTTTCCCCATATATGTCCCTGGTACCTTTCAAGCTGCTGCCCCAGCACTGAAGTTCAGAGTGAGTGAGTGTGCCAGTGAGTAAGTATATGTATGGGCCATTTAAGAGAAGCCCCTGGGACTACAGCCACTCTCCATCCCACTCAGCCACAATCTCTGCTGATTTTCACAGCCAGAATTTGTGGGGTCTTTTCTCACTTGCTCTGGAATCCCGGGCTGTAAAGCTTGTTGTGGGGCTGGGACCCCTTGCTCCTCTGGGGGTTACCTTTGCAGCCAAGATATCCCTCCTGATGTTGAACTGCCACATGCAAGTGTGGGACAGCCTGTTCCACATCTCTGTCCCTCCTACCAATCTCGAAGTGGCTTCTTTGGTATGTCCTTAGTTGTAGGACTTCTGTTCAGCAAACTTCAGGCTATTCTCAATGATGGTTGTTCTGTAGTTCAATTGTAATTTTGATGTGGTTGTAAGAGGAAACAAGTACAGCATTTACCTACTTCACCATCTTGACTGAAAATGACAGACATTATGTTTTAATTTAATCTTTATTTTTGTCATATAGAAAGCCAATTTTGAACTCAAGCTATAAAACCACTGCTCTAAGTCCAATTAATTTATACCAACTATGGTTTGTATAGCACTTTATGTTTACATACCACTTTCCCATATACTACTACATTAGATCCTCATTACTGTCCTATGAAATAACCAATGCAGGTATCATTATCATCATCATTTTACAGATTAGGAAACTGAGGATCAGACTTTTCAATTATACACACTCACAAACATACACCTGGGGTATTAGGATTCCCCACACTCCTTGGAGAAAATGCTTTAAAAAAACACCCTCACAAATAGATGTCAACACTCATACAGGGGGCACAGGACTCAAGGCTGCAACAAACTCAGTAAATCACAATTTATTTTGCCTGCCATAAATAACTATGTCAGAGACCTTTAACTGCTTAAGATTAGAACTCTCCTTGCCTGATTGAGGTGTAGCAGCCCCACTGAACAAGAAAGAATGATGTGAGCTCAGCCTCCTCTGGAGCCTGCCATCCCCAAGTCATGTTACCCGCTTCTGCTTAATTCATCAGTCAAGGAAGTGATCACTGTACAAGGAAACACACAATGCTCATATTTCAGAAAAGAAGGTATGCCTGTCCTGGTCTCCCACTCCCCAGCACTGTAACCAGCCTGAAGTATCTCTGAACCTCAACATCCTTATCTGTGAAATGGGAGAGTGAGATCTGACACTTCCCAAGCTCTTGGGATTGCTGGTTGTTACTCATACTCGGATTTAGCACAGCCTTCTCTGTAAGGAGGAATCAACTATGAACTACAATCATCAACTCCAAATACATAACACAAGTTCCCGTAAGTGGAGAGAGGAGTTACATGGTCTCTGTAGTCATAGAACAATCTAACTGGGGAGGTGGCAAAGGGATAGAAGAAGGAGGAAGGACATGTGGCTGGGGTTAACTGCACATGTAAAGACATGTCTCTGGAAAGGAACATGTTTTCTTTTGCATGGTCCTTTGCAGAGAGAGGAATTGGTGGCAGTTGGAGCAAGAGGTAGCGTTGGAAAAGTGTACTTGTAAGCAGGTCAAAGTTCTGTCTGTGATTATTCGGAGAAGAGGAAAGGAAGACAGTGCCACATTTTAGAGTACGCACTTTGATAACTAGTCTTCAGACCAGAAATGACTTAACTTCTTCTGTTATTTAAATAGCTTTCACTAAACAAGTTGGCCTCTGTTTCTAATGTGTGTGTGAACAAGTCAGGGAGAAGTACGCTCCAATTTTCAGCTAACAATCTTAGTTGTGGTAAACTCTGAGAAACAGGTCTCAAGTTGATATAGGAAGAAATGGAAAACATTAGAAGACTGAACCTTGTCACAGCACAGAGCCACTCCATCATATATCCTGCTTGTTCACATGATGCCTTACAGCCACTATTTCTCCCCTAACAGTCATATCTGTTGCAATCATGTCCGTGCCAAGAAAGGACACCCAGATAGAGTATGTTGCCTTGAGTCCAAGAGTTGGGGATGGGAGAAAAAGAGCACCTCTGCTTCCATGGGTAAGGGAGCATTGAGATAAACAATTATCTCAACCCCTTTTTCCTTTAGCTTCCTCAGAAAGCAATCTGGAAAGATCCCAGAGGGTCCTGAATGCTTGCTGAGTAGTTTGGACAGGCAGAGTTCAACAAAATGAGAGCCAAGTTACAGGCTGGCATTGTGAAAGTGGAAGGGTGGACATGGATGGCAAAGAGACAGGGGTTATTCTTTGCAGCAGAAGCTTTGTTGTGCCAAAACTCAGGGTAACGGGTGTAAATGGACTTTACATAGGCAGGCAGCAACTAATGCAAGCTTTAGGTGAGTAACAAGGAAGCAATTCTACATTGTAACCAGCCTTTTAAGTCGTACTTAAAAAGATAATGAGAGCAAGGAGAGAGAGGAGAGTGAGAGGGAGAGAGGGAGGAGAGAGAGGGGGGGGAGAGAGAGAGAGAGAGAGAGAGAGAGAGAGAGAGAGAGAGAGAGAGAAGAGCTCTTTCCTTTAACTCCATGGGTTGGGTAAATAGAGCTGGCCCCTAATGCAGCCAGTGTTGATTGAATACCACCATGTGCAGGATGCCAAGATGAATAAGACATGGTCATTACCTACCGAACCAAGAACCCATCACCCAATGGGAAAGTACATACTTCAAAGGTATGTACAAAGGATAACTAATTCTGCCTGAGAGAACTAGGAAAAAGAAATGGTATTTAAGGTAATTCTTGAAGAATTAATAATTAATAGAAGTTTGTATAATGGAAAAGGGTCTCTGTGCTCACTGTGAACCTTTTCTGTTTACCACGTGTACATGTTCACTGTCCCTCTGTCAGGGAAGTTACAGTAGGGATAAAAATACAGTGCTTTCTCTTCTTTTGAGGGGTCAAGTCCTTTCTGCCATTATCTGTAAGACAAATGACTGGGACAGTGACTGGAATTTCTGGAGGAAGAAAAGCCACTTCTGCTCACTTTTGCCAAGTAGGTGAGGCCCTTGAGTGTCTTCCTCTTGTTACCATCTAAGTTTTCACTCTTATTTTTCTTGGAGACCTATATTATTATATCTCTTTTTTAGGCTTGGAAGAAAGTTTTTTTAATTGATCCTTCTCTGGGAGCCCACAAAATGGGTGCTTTTCTCTTTCTGACATTAGTATCTGGAACTATATACAAAATTTCTCCCTCCTAGCTTGCGGCCTATAGCTAGAACTTTCCATCATTGTCATTTATTAAACAAATATTTATTAAACACCAACCACATGCCTGGTCTGGGATCTGGGGTACAATAGTGAGAAAACAAAATAAATCCTTGCCCTTATGGACTTCACAGTCTCGTGGAAGAGATACACAACAAATAATTAAACAAGTAAAGATATTAATATATTGTCAGACAGTCATGTGTTCTTAAGAAGAAAAAAACAGAGCCTATTAGGAGGATAGTCAGAACGTTGGACAGGGGTTGTGAGGTCAGGAATGCTCTCTGAGGAGGTGATATTAGAGAAGAGAAGAGAATTGAATAAGGGGGGAGGGAATGTGAATGCTTGATAGAAAAGTGTTCCAGGCCACAGTGATGGAGAGTCGGACTATTCTTGATATGGCTGACGAACAGAAAGAAAGGGAGTGTGGCTGGAGGACAGTGAGGAAAGGAAAGGGTTGTTGGTAATGAGATCACCAGGACAAGGTCATTTAAGACGTTTTGGCTCTGTAAGGGCTTTGGGTTTTGTGCTAGTTGCAGGTGAGATGTCTTTAGTAAGCATTAAGCAGAGGAGAAAGATGCTGTAATGTATGGCTTCATAATGTCATTCTAGCTGTTTTGTTCAGAATAGATGGAAGAAAGGCAAGAAAAGAGACTTATTAGAAGACTGTTATGGTAGACTGAATAAGAGATGGTGGTATCTTGGACTTGAGAGGTAGTATGGAAGGTGGTGACAAGTGAACATATTTTGATAGAAGAGCTGTGCTGCCTTGATTTGTATTTTAAAAATTGGATGTAGAGAATGAGAGAAAGATAAAAATCAAGGGGACTGTGTAGATGCCTGACCATTGCACTGTACACCTGAAGCTGATATAGGACAATATTGAGTGTCAACTATGATTATATATATATATATATATATATATATATATATATATATTCACAGGATGTAAAGTACAGCATAGGGAATATAGTCAATGGTATTGTAGTAACAGCTATATATGATGTCAGAGGGATAGTAGCCCGGGGGTGGGTGGTGTTACCACTTTGTGAGGGGTGTAAATGTTTAATCATTATATTGTTTTATACACCTGAAACTAATATAAAAAATAAAATTAAGCCAAGAAAAAGAAAAAAAATTGCAGAGTCATGGTAAATATATATATATATGAGGACTACATGGTTTTCAGCCAAAGCAACTGAGTGAATGGTCATGCCATTTACTGAGATCTGAAGACTGATGGGAGAAACAGATTTTGGGGGTGGAATTGGTGAAAGCAAAGTTTTGTTTTGAGAGATTCCTGTTAGGCATTCAATGATTAATATTGAGTAGGTCAAGGAGGTATGATCTTACGATATCAAAAATTTTGGTGGTTTTAGGGAGGAGGAGAAACAACTCTGGATGCAACACTGAGAAGCAAGGAGAGCATCTGCCCCAGGCCCAAGAGGGTAGGGAGGAGTAGGAGCAAAAAGATCTACCATTGAATGGATTTCAGGGGAAAACAAAATCCTAACAGAAGATCTGGGTTCAGTTAGAAGGTGATGGAGTGGCTTGGACTCCAAAGTGCTCAGTAGCAAACTTTTGAGTTTGGGTATTGATGCAAGGATTAAGGCAAATAGAAATCTGTCAGCCTTATAGGATCATGGATAAGAAAGGAGCTTTAAGGCAGTAAGATGAGCTGGCTGTCTACCCCATCCTTCACCTCCAGCAGTCTCCCCACAGCGTGGTTCTAAATTCTACAAAAGCTGGTGTCTCTACAATCCCTGGGACAATGCTGGCAGAACAACATGAGGAGCTCCTGAAAGGGGTCTCTGAACTATCCCAAAAATCCACTTCTTCCAGGACACAAGTCCTGGGATTCTCAAGGTCATGCCAGCACTGACTTGATATTAAAAGCCCTACTATTAAGGGTTGTATACTGTTCTCACTAGTCTGTCTTCCTAAATGCCCCAATGAAGGTGGTTTCCCCTTCCTAGGTTAGGGAAAGGAATGTGGTCATTTCAAGTTCTACCACAGATCTTGAGGACAGAGTTTGAAACAATAAAGCCACAAGCCTAGAAGACCTTATGAAAGAATTATAAGCTATAAGCATTTCAAATGAAACTATGAATTCAGGGCAATGAAAGATGGAGCCCAACACATAGGTCAAATGGGCAGTTGGTCCGGATGGGTTTAGAAAAAAAGGAAGCTCACTGGACTCCCAGGTTGGCCAGGAAAGGCTCAGAGAGAAGTTGGGTATCAACAGAGTCCCCAAGAATAAGGAGCATTCACTTGATTACCTGGAGCAGTGGACAGGGAGGTCACCTGTCTAGGCCTGCATCTATCAATCCATTTGCTCCTTATCATTATCCTTAATAATTCCAAATCAGGTGGTGATGGAAAACCAACCCAAAGCTCATTTCAGAAGTATGTGGAAAGAGGGAGGCAGAGAAAAACCACATCAGAAAACAAATTCATCTACTCAGCACAGAGACAAAGGACTGGGTCTTGGTCAAGAGCTACAAAGATTGATCCCTTCAAGGCTAAGCCAGTTTTTCAAGACATTCGAGTGAAGTAGTGATAAAAATCTCACTATTCACTGTTACATTAATGGCTTCTCCACTATATGCAGATAGGTAAAAGCATCATATCTTTATTTGCATTTCTTTTTCTATTGCCTCTAGCTCACTGAATTTCTCCCTTGTCTGCCAAGAAATGTCTACTTTTAAGGTTTTCTTTCATTTTCTCATGCCATTGGCTGTCAAACGACTTAATAACTTGCCCATCATGGACGTCAAATATAGTTTATTAAAAATGCATGTCTCACTCAATAAGATGCCCTTTGGCAGTCTTCAGACCTTGATGACTCTGTCTCAAAGCTTGGGAACACAGAATACACTTGGCTGGCCAGTTGCACTGCCTTGCTTTGTATCACACTCACTGCCTAGATTATACTGAAGCAACACAGAGAAGGGAGGTGGGAACTGTCCCAGGAGGAGGTGGAATTGGGCCACTTCTCTGACTTGAACAAGTGGGACATAGGCCTGAGAACCCCAAGTTCCTGAGGACTTCCAAGTCATCTGTCCAAGACCCAGGGGAGGAATATGGGAATGAGGATGTGGCTGGTATCCTAGGGTAGGAGGAGGGAGGGAGGAAGAAATAGAGAGAGGGAGACATCTCAGGAGGAAATGGCATCAAGGCAGAAGTGGGCTGTGTCAAGTCAGTGCACTGGAATGATGAATCATGCCTGTGATGGCTCACGTAGCAAGGCTGCATTGCTATTTACAGGGGCTAATGAGGCATCTGCAGGCACAAATTCAGAGTCTGAATGTTGTGGCTGAGTAGGAAACAAGGTGCCTGAGCAAAAGCACAAAGGGAACTGCAGGTTGCCTTTTCCATCATCTGCCATGGGCACAGACAGCACCAAAACCACTACATTAGGATATGTCGACCCTTCACCAAAACTATTTTACAGCAGCCCCTCAACTTCCATGGGTTACATTCTCTTGCTGTTCATGGATCTCCTAGCCAGAGCCCCATGGCTTCAACTCATCTTTCAATCTTTATTTTTCTGTACACAGCAGAGATAAAAACAGCTGTGCATGCCTCACTGTATACAGCATCTCTTCATCTACTTGTAGACTTCACTCTATCCCCTCCCTCCTTAGTCTCCTCTCCTCAATGTTAATTAATCCCCAAATCTTGCACAACAGTTTCTTTCACTTATGTCCTCTAGATTGTTGTTTCTGGTTTTTCACATCTTGCTTATTAAGTGGTATGCCATGTTCTACTCAATCTGCTCAGGCACACCGAGGCCTGAAGAGATGGGTAGAGAGTCCCACTTGCTTTGTACTAGAGAATGTGAATACCACACCTAGAGCAAAGGCTCAGTCCTGAGGGAAGGCCAAAAAAAGAGCCAAGGCACCTATAGTAGGAAAATATTGCTTACTCTACAAGGAGAGGAGCTGAGGTTCCTCCAAGGGAAAGAGAGAACTGGGTTATGGGAATGGATAGGAGAAGACGTGGACAGTATGAGAAAAAAATAATGAGGAAAAAAAAAGGAAGGAAGCAGAGAGAGAGAGAGAGAGAGTTTGGTCATGAGATAGGACAAAGAGAAAGAGAGGAAAGAAGTATTGGAGTGATGGATAGGAACAAAGGCGGAGCCACAGTAAGGTCAAGAGCCAGAGAGGGAGAGAAAGACTAGAGGCTAGGGAGAAAACGAGGAGGACAGAGTGTGCAAGCACTTGAAAAGGTACACAAGGTCAATACCTAGGATAGTGTGGGAGGAAGAGTTCAACCTGGGCTGTTCTGGGAGAACGTGAGCCTTTTGTGAGACCACCACCCAGGGAACTGTCTGAACCCAAGCAGCTGGAAGAGCAATGCACCAAGTGTCCTTTTCCTTGGACTTTGTTGTCACCTGGAGTGGTGAGGTAGCCAGGTGATGATATGGCATGGCATGGGCATGACTAACTCATAAGTATGTCCTGTAAGAACCTCAGGAGACTGAGGAAATGAGAATACAGTGAAATGGAAATGAGAAAGAGAATATATATATATATATATATATATATATATATATATATATATATGGAGAGAGAGCAAAAAGAGAGGAACATAGAGAGATGGCAGAGACGCTGATAAGGAAGTGAAAAGAGACAAGAATGATTAGAGGACTGGGAGAGAAATTGAGAGAGATATCATGAGATTAAGAGGATAGTGAGTGAAAAGGAGGTCAACGGAAAGGCAGGAGAAAGGGGGAGAAGGAAAGAAAATATACAGCATAGATCTGGAGCAGCAGAAAATGGAATAGGTCCTAATTTTGAACCTTTGCCAACATCTGAACTTGCTATTCTGCTATCAATTTTTCATCCATCACTTACACATGCTGAAAGAGGTTTTGATGATTATAGAATATTCCATTCTGATCTGTTTTAAGGGTAACTTCTCTAAATTTCTAAGTGAACCAAACACAGAGAAAGTAAGGAAAGGGAGATGGAGACAGGGAAGGTATATACCATACCACCAAGTATGGAAAATTGAGTCATTTAGTAATGCTCTTCAAAGCTGGTGTAGATACTTCCCTACATATTAGTGTCAGTCCTTGGGGACAGGAAGCTCAGTATCACATTAGGGCATCTGTTACCCTGGGGGATCTGGGGCCGGCCTGGCTGCCTGTAAAGTCTCCCTTCACTTCATTTGTTATGCCAACCTCCCAGTCAGAAATCTGACTTTATCATGACCTCGCACAGATGATCCCTGCCCCTGCAAATGAAACAGCTTCAGTCTCACTAAGAGAAGCCAGGTTTGAATCGAGTGAATGCAGACGGGGGCTGGGACTCCTATGTCCTTCATCGCTGGCTTCCACAGGAACTTTCACCCATGCCTGCAGCGCCCATCAACGGGGTGGCAGCGCTCAGAGAAGAGGAGGTGGCAGCATGCTCCACTGCACCTCTCCCCAGAATGCAATGTGACACAAGACATTGGGAGATGGCAGTGAAAGTTCAAGGGAAAAACACAGTTATTTATGGCTTGGGCATCTGTTGTCAGATCAGAAACAGAGACCTAATCTCAAGCAAATCCAGCAGCCTGTATGAGAGCAGATGGGGAGGTGTGTGCAATGCTAAATCCTGTTCAACTCTCAATTTATTATTATTCCTCATCTCCAGATCCCATCTCCAAAGCAGACATTTATCCTGGCCATGATGCCAGGAGCCCTGGGTGGGTGGATGGGGAGATGAGAATGTCCTTCTACTGGATGGGTGGTTATTTCTATCATGTAATTTGGAGCCTTCCACGTGAAAAGAGAAGGCTATGGCAAAATCCACAAAGGAGACAATGAAAAAGAGAACAAAATAAAAATTTCAGTCCAGGAAAACCACTAGCTGAATACAAATGGGGTTAAGTTTGAAGTCCATCCATTAAGACTCTAATTTTCTGCCCTACTTTCCTGTGTGACCTTGGGCAAATCATTTCACCTGTCAGGGAGTCCCTTTCTGCCAAATGCTTGAGATTTTTACATAATGCATTTCCAAGGATACACAAAGAGCCCTCTCAACCAAGTATGATAGAAAGAATACAAAATCTGAAATCAAGAGGTCTGGGTTCAAGTTCTAATTTGCTAAGCACTAGTTTAGTAATCTAAGGCAAAACACCTTTGCCTGCTCTCAGTGAAATGGATGAAAGGGATAAGTAAGTTTATTAGGCCCTCTCCTACTCTAAAAATTCCATATCCATGAGAAGAAAACCTGGAAATTATCAGGAGGCAGCAAAATGAATAGTCTAAAGAATTCAGATGCAGCTCCTGGCCCATAATAGATACTCAGCTTACATTGGCTGAATAAATAAATATAGCCTCTATGATGATTCCTAAGTCCCTGGCATGTTGGGTTCAGTGCTGTCATGCATTACAAACTCAGCCCCCAAGAGTCCTACCCGCCCCACTTAGCCTTGGAACAACCCATGTATTTCCCAAGACCTCCCATGTTAATACATGCTACGTATGCCTGTCTCCAAAAGCACTTTTTGGGAAGTGGGCAAAGGCAGGAGAATGCAAGGGGTGGGGGTGCAGTCTGGAGAAACAAGGTTGCTCAGACAATATTGTGGTTTGTGTGTGTGGGGGGCTTGCTTTGAATCCCCATGTTCCTACTTATTACACTGCCCTAGAAAAATTTTTAAGAAGGTTTGTAATCCCAGGAGACACCTTATTATTCCCACTTGAGATGCACCTTCTCAACTAAAAATATGCATCAACAAGCTCTATGTGTTTTACTGAGGAGCAGAATTAAATTTCCTGATCTGTCTAGATCCATTTACAATTCATTCATTGTGATTCAGAAGGCGGTGCCTAAGTGGGGCCCAATGTTAAGAGGCTTAGCCCCCCCCCACTCCCCCCCCCACCCCCCGGGAACAAGACAAATAGACTTTCTCCCTGATCTGACTGCATTCTTGCTGGTGAGCCCTGACTCCAGAGAGCTACATGCATGGTGAAAACTGGATAGTCTGATGTAGTAATAATGGTAAATAAAGACCTGGAGCAAAGCTTCAGGTAGATGTTTTGATTAACTAGACACAGGTGTGTCTGTCTCCAGTGCCTGAGAGATGGTGGGTGATGGGAGAATTGCATTTCAGCTCCGACTCCCAGGGGCTGTCACTGCTAAGCCCCACCTGTGTGTTTTGCATTTCTCTCACTACCCAGGCAATCCATCCCAAAGGACTTGGCCTTGCTAACTAGTATTTGCAAGTAAACAAGTAAGACCTCACTTCTCGCCAAACTTTATCCCTTCCCTGGGGAATCTGGGTAGAAAGGAAGAGAAAATATGATTGTTCACCTCTAAATCAGGCCTGTCTGGGAAACCTCTGGAGTCGCCTGTTGTGTTGAGACTGGAGGTCTGCGCCACAGCCCAGCCAGACCCCTCAGTAAGGAGAGGTGGGGGAATAGATCTTATCCCCCCAGGCTGCAAAGCAGAATGTCCAAGGAAGGCAGTGGCCACATCTAGCATGATGATGAGATGGCAGTTTTCCTCTAGTCTTGGGCAGGCTTTTTTGGCTGCCTCATTCTCTGCAGTTGGTTTTGCCTATGTTGGCACCTGTTTTCAGCTTACACCAACTAATGTCTGTCAGTGGACTAATTAGCATCAAGGATAAGAAATTAAGAAATTATGAATGTGTAGACACTTCTATTCTCATACTAATGGTTTCTGTATTTAATGGCTTGTTTATTATTTAATAGCTGGTTTATTTATTTATTTATTTAATTTTTTTTTGAGGGCAGTGTCACTGGCCCTCATATGTGGGACCCGAACCGTGGCGTCCCAAGCCAGCGCTTAACCACCGTGCCACTCGGCCGGCCCTGGTTTATTTTTTTGATGGCATCTATCCTCATTTGAACCTTCCAAAGTACAAATTCTACTTATTCTTATTTGGGTTGTCCCCACCTCTGCTATCTTTGGTTTTCCACTGACCCTAGTGAAAGTAGTAATCATTGCTTAGATAGATAGATAGATAGATAGATAGATAGATAGATAGATAGCAAGTTAGCAAGGTAAAAATAATAAGTCTCTAGAGTGGCAAAAGCTTTGAAAATTACATTTGTTGAAGGATGACATTTCGCTTGGAAAAGAAAGTTTAAATGGGACATGATAGCTGTCAGATTAAAATGATAAAAATTATTTTTCTAAATTCTGAAGTATAACACGTATGCAGAAAAATATGAAAAATAAATACGTAGCTTAACCCATCATTAAAAACTAAATCATGGGCCAGCCGAGTGGCTCAGTTGGTTAAGAGTTGTCTTAGAGCACGTGCTCTGAGCAACAGTGCTACCGGTTCAATTTCCACATGGGCCAGTGATGCCGTGCCTGAGCTGTGCTGTCGCTGAGCTGCCAACAGGTGGTAGGATGGTTCAGTTGGTGTAACAACAAGATTGCCTGTTGGATGGTGGGCTACGCCCACCCGCAACTAAGACTGAACTCGCCACCTTGAGCTGAGCTGCCGCCCGGATGGCTCAGAGGACAGAAAGTGCTCTCTTAACAACAAGGCTGCTGGTTCCACTCCCGCATGGGATGGTGGATATACCGACCCACAACTAAAATGGAACACAGCACCTTGAGCTTAGAGGCCACGAGGTGCCAACGGGAAGCCAGATGGCTAACTGGCATCCTCCACAATGAAGATTGAAGAACAACAATTTGGCTGGTTCCCTTCTCCAAATCCCCAACACTGTTCCCCTCCCCCAACTCCCCAATAAAATCTATAAATAAATAAATAAATAAATAAATAAATAAATAAATCATGTAACTACCCAGGTCAAGATATGTGATAGTGCCAGCCACCTCTCTCCATTCCTTGCTTCTTCCCAACCAACCATACCCTCCTTCCTACCAAAGATCACACAATCCTCACAGTTCTGTCTTCTATGGCAATCAGTTGTTTTAAACTTTTGTATAGTTTACCACCTAAATATGTGGCCTAAATAATGTAGTTTATTTTTGCCTGTTTTTTTTTTCTTTTTCTGAAGATATTGGGGAATTGGGAGCGGGGGACAGCGTTGGGGAACCAGGGAAGGGGAACATACAAGTTGCTGTCCTTTTGTTCTTCAGTATACTTGTAGAGGACATTGCTTCAATGGATCAGTGATGTTGGTATCATCACTACGCTCTTCTTGGGTGAGGCAGATGGGTCGCTGGTCTTAGGATGGCTGCTCACAGCGGCTCTTAGCAGCTCATACCAGCTGCCAGCCGCTCAAGCTGGCTGCCAGCCACTCACGGTAGCCTATGGCAGCCCATTGTAGGAGGGGCTGCAGCTGTGCCGTCCTGCGGGATTCACAGCAGCCCAACTCCAAATGGAGCTGTTGTTCACCATCTTAGCTATAGAGGGCAGTGTCACTGGTCCTCATATGGATCCGAACAGGGGCCGCTGGTATCCCAAGCCAACTCTTAACCAACACTCCACTTGGTTGGTCCTATTTTTGCTTGTTTTTGAACTATTAAGTTTGTGAACTCATCCTAGAAAAAGTGCTACATACCTCATTGATGAATATCACTATGGTCACCTTCGAAGTACTTCCTTTCAGAAGCTAAGCACTGATGCCAGCGCCTAATCCACTCTTCAAAGCAATTTTGGAACTCTTTTTCTGGAATAACCATCAGAGCTATCGTTGGATTACCCTTGATGTCCTGAATATCATCAAAGTGCCTTCCTTTCAGTATTTCCTTTATCTCTGGATAGAGAAAGAAGTAATTGGGGGCCAGATCAGGTGAGTAGGGAGGGTATTCCAATACAGTTATTTGTTTACTGGCTATAAACTCCCTCACACACAGTGCCTTGTGAGCTGGTGCATTGTAATGCAAGAGCCATGAATTGTTGGTGAGAAGTTCAGGTCGTCTAACTTTTTCACACAGCCTTTTCAGCACTTCCAAATAGTAAACTTGCTTAACTGTTTGTCTAGTTGGCACAAATTCATAATGAATAATCCCTCTAATATCAAAAAAGATTAGCAACATTGTTGCAACAAGTTCACAAACTTAATTTTCTGACCTCGTATATTAATCGAGATGTATGGTATGCTCAATTCTTTTGCTCAACACCGTGGTTTGTTAAGATTCATCCATGTGGCTGCTTATGTTTCATTCATTTTGGTTAGTGTTTGTTATTCCCCTTGTGTAATATACCATAATTTGTTAATCCAACCTAATGTTAGTGAATCCTTGAGCTATTTCCAGTCTGGGGCCATTAAACTGACAATGCTGCTGTGAACAGTCTCATTTGTTTATCCTGGTATGCATGCACACCCATGGGTATATGCCTAGGAGGGGAATTTCTAGGTCATAGGGTTTGAATATCTTTAATTTAATCAGACAACACTAAACACCTTCAAACTCATTCCAATTTACTATCCTGCTATCAATGAATTTAAATCTGCACCTCATGTTTTCGCATACTTGCTATCGTCATACTTATATTTCTTGCCAACGTGGTTAGTATGTAGCAATGTTCCTATGTAGTCTTAATTTGCATTTGGTTATTAATGAGGTTGAGCATCTTTCACATGTTTATTGGCCATTTGTAGGACTAGTCCAGTCTTTTGCCTATTTTTTCACCAGTTTGTCTTTTTGTCTTCTCGTTGTTGGAGGAATTTCTAGTATGTTGTGACTTGGAGTCCTTTGTCAGATGTATGTGCATCAACTATTTTACCCTGGTATGTGGCTTACATTTCACATCTTAATGGGATCTTTGGATGAGCAGATTCATAATTTTAATGTAGTCAATGTATCAATCTTTTAATTTATGATTAATTTTTTTTGTCAAATCCCAAGTGTGTGTGTGTGTGTGTGTGTGTGTGTGTGTGTGTGTGTGTGTATTTCTAGGAGTAGAATCAAGACTAATGTATCTGCTGCTGAGGAGGCACATTTTCAATACAGAGAAAATTTTCTACCATTTCAGACTGGACAGCCATGAAATGGACCATCTTGCTCCCTAACACCCAGGAAAAAAACAGAAGAGAGTGGGTAAGAATTCACCACAGATGCTATAAGGGAGGTCTGCCTCCATGATCTATTCATGATTTGAAGACTAATTAGTAATAAAATCTACTTTGATAAATATTCAATTATAACCAGTAGAGGGCTTTAGCCATGATGTAAGTCATGATACACTTGAATGCTTGTTTAAGCAAACAGACATGAATGCATGTACCCCACAGTCCTGACTTATATTGTGTTTTACCTTTTATTTCCTGCCCACAGAGCTTCTTACCTCTGTTACCTATACCTCATTCATTCAGAGCCAAGTCCCCAGCACTTGCATGGTCAGTTGGTGCCACTGACTAAGATTAAGGCCCTGGTGGAAAATAAGATTTATTTTAGGCTAAGTCAGTTGGTGGTTGCCTGGAGAGCAGGGCTAAGGGTGAGTCTATAGAGCTGGGGCTTAATTTGAAAGTTCCTAATATGCAGTGCTGCAGGAGACCTGCTCAAGGACATGGGCTGCCCTGGAGGCCTAACCCTGAGCTGCCTGGACTCCAGAGGACAGCGCTAAAGGCAGGTAGCATGGCCTCTGCTAATGCTTGGACAGCAAAGAAAATCTAATCCTAATCCCCAAACACAGACCTTCCTCAGGTCTGTTTGTCTTCCCTTAATCCTCTAATATTTAAAGCAATTTCAATCCTGTTTGAAGAGACTTCCCAGCAGTTTGAGTCTGGAGCCTCTGAGGGAGGGAAGGAGTGAGAGAGGAAAGAAGGAAGCAGAAGGAGAAGCGGGGAGGAGCAAGGGTGAGACTGAGCCCTGGACAGGAGAACTGGGACGATGAGTGGCTGCCAATGCAAACTAAATTATGTCTTCCTGAAACTTCCCACCCAAAGATGGCTTCTTCACAATTTCTGAAAGTGAGTCTTAGGCAAAGATCTGGCCCTTGAATAAAGTGAGTTCATTCATCATTTAATCAATCAGGCAGTGATATATTTTGAGCAGTATGTGAGGCTAAAACTACACTGACCTTAAAATAGATAAATTACCAGGATCATAATAATTACAAAGGAGAAGTGCAGGGTGCACTGGTATTCTATAGAGGGTACTCAAACTTGATACCAGGTCAGGTGTGTCTGCAGAAGAAGGGGAGAATTGACCATTGATTTGCAAGCTGTTTTTGCCATCTCTCATGCTGTTTTGTTCCTTTGTCAAAAAAACATCCAAATGGTTCCTGCTTCTATCTCTGTGTCTTTTATCTTCGGAGTCCCTTGGCTCTTGCTCCCTCAGCTTAGATGAGCCCAAATTAGAATGACAATGTGTTGAACTCTATCTACCAGGCTATAGTTATCACATGATAAAGGGGCTGGGAGGAAGAATCTCCCCACAAATGAAGAGAATGGCTTTGTCTAGCAAGATAAGTGATGGTGGAAGAACTCTCATTCCTTACACCTTACTTTGTTTCAACAGCCAGGGAACAACACATCTCTGAGCAAGACATCCTCCTTAGAGAACATTCACCGGTTCCTGGTCATTGAGGGACACACTCTTTCTTTTACAAATATTTAACAGAGATAGATAGATGATAGATAGATAGATGCTATAGATAGATGATAGATAGATAGATAGATAGATAGATAGATAGATAGATAGATAGATAGATAGATAAATTGATGAGTGGATGTGTGGATGGATAGATTAATTTATCTTAAATACTCATATATGTATGGTAGGTTAACTTCTAGATGTTTAAAAACAAAAACAGAATGTAGGAGAAAAGAAAGGATTTTTTTTTTTTTTAAGATTTTATTGGGGAATTGGGGGAGGGAACAGTGCTGGGGAACTGGGGATGGTGAAGAGCCAAGCTGCTGTCTCCCTGTTCCTCAGTCCAGCCGTGGAGACACCGCCCCGCTGGCCCATGTTGGCACCATGATCATTGCACTCTTGGCTGAGGCAGCTGGCCACCAGCAGCCGGCCACCCACGGCAGCCCACAGCAGCCCATGGCAGCCCACCGTAGCCCACTGCAGCCCACACCATCGCTGGCCAACCATTGCAGCCCAGCTCCAGGTCGAGCCACCATCTACAATCTCAGCTGTAGAGGGTGCAGCGCACCAGCACATGGGAATCGAACAGGCAGCCCTGCCTCCCAGAGCCTGCGCTCCCACCAACTGAGTCACTCGGCCAGCCCCAAGAAAAGATGATTTTATAATTTCATAGCATACAAAGAACTGAAACATCATTTTAAATAAAACCAAAAATCATGTTAAGTAATTTTTATAAAAGAAGTGCAAGCAATAGATGCACAGCAAATGTACAGTCTAGTTAGAAGATTCCCTTGGGGCACTGGAATAGAGGAGGAAGGAAGGCGAGTGACCACTAATATAAAGAATGCAAGCAATGCTTTTCCTGAGCAACTGCTTATATTCTAATTAAAAGAAGTAAGGGGATCTACCAAGAAACTTGGCTAAGTGTTTCCCAACATTAACATTATACTGTGGTGTACTAATCCATCTCTGCCAATAACTGCTTGAGTGACCCTGGGCTGCCCTTTGGAATTTAGGCCTAAATTCTTCATCTACAAAATAGAGATTAGACTGGGATGTCCCTACAGTGCCACCTACTTCTGACAGTCTCTGATGCTAAACCAAGAAAGCACAATCAACCACTAGAGAAGCAAGCAAGACTGGCATCTTGCCAGGTTCCCACAGCTTCTTCCAAAGGCTTTTCCAGTTGGGATCCTTGCTCTGATGAAGATGCCCAGCCCGGCATCTTCATCAGAGCCTCTTATCACAAAGGCCTTTCCAGCATTTAGCAATAGGTTCACATGGACATTTAAAATATCTTTTCAAAAGTAAGTTATTTTTCAGTTAGGAAGTTATCCTTTGTCTTAAAGAAGTGCACTGAATCAGATGCTTCTGTGTCATATCCCCTCACCCCACATACGATTTCAATTCCAGCTGCAGTGGACAACTTGCTGACATTTTTCTTTGCACATCTTTCCTATCTGGGGCTTTACTATCATGGGGCTTCTCCAGTGCCACAGAGGAGGAGATTCTGTGTGAGCTGAACTGCATGAGCTCCTTTTCACCAAGACTGATCCAGCTGTTGCTACTACTGAATATCAGGAGCAGAAACTGCGGTTGAGACCTCAGTGAGGTACCATATACTGAAGAGACGAATAAACCACTTGTGACAAGTGGATTACATTGGACCCCTTCTACCCTGGAAGGAGAAATGTTTGTCCTTTTTGGAACTGACCCCTACTCTGGATATGGGTTTGTCTTTATTACCTGAAGTGCCACTGCCAGCACCACTTTCTGAAGGCTTGGGAACTGCAGATTTTTTGACACAGGATCACATATAATGTTGTCTCAGACCAACCATCTGAGCTGTGGAAATGGGCTCATGACTAGGGGACCCATTGATATTACTATATACCACATCACCTTGAAACAGCAAGCCAGAATAATGGAGTGGCCATTACAGGCCCACTTAAAGCCCCAATTTAGGGGCAGCACCCTGTTGGGTTGGAGTGCTATTCTACAGGATAGCTGATATATAGTGCTGTGTCCTCAACAGCTAGAATATACAGGTTCAGAAGCTGAGGAGTAGAAGTCACAGTGGTCCCTCTCACTATCACTCCTAGCGACCTAGTTGCAGAATTTGTGCTCTGAGTTCCTACAAATCCAGGTTCTGCAGCACTGGAATTCCTGGTTCCCAGCCAGGGACCAGTAAGAGTTTTACTGAAACTGAAGTCTTGAGCACTGCCTGGGCATTTTAGACTACTGCTCATGCTGGTAGGTCACAAGGAAAACAAACAAACAAAAAACACACAAACAAAAACCATGATCTTGATTATTACCTAGCAGAGTTGCTGCTATATAATAGAAACAGAAAACAGCTGGAGCTCCAGTACGTCACTGGGGCATTTCTTGGTGTTTCCATGCCTCATGACAAACAAGAATGGGCAGCAACCACACAGCCTGGAAGGGAAGGAGCTTACAGCTCCTGGGGCTGAAGACCTGGGTCACCCTGAGAAGCAAACAACCTAACACAGCTGAAGTTCTGACTGAAAGTAAGGGGAATCCATAACATGAGTTGGAGGAGAAAAATGATGAATGTCAATTCCAGTCGTAGGACCAGTCACAGCAGTGGGACAAAGCTCGTTCCACTAGTTGCTGTGCATTGTCTTTCTAGAGACTGTGACTGACCACAACCTTGAAAATTTGACGACAGAATAGACTTTACACAGGACACAAGAGAATCTGAGAAGGGCAAGGGGTGGAGTGCATTCACATACACTCACATACTCTGGTTTCAACTACAGCAGCAAAGGACAGAAGTTTACTCTTGCTGGGATCTCCAAGGCCTCAGACACATGTACCATGGGTCTTTTACCTTCTGCCCAGGGTCTTCATCACTGCAAGTGGGAAGGGAGCACAGTCTTTAAGCACATATGAGCAGCCTTAAGTGTGGGGAAGTTAATGCTCCAGGTGGAATCCTTAGCCAATAAAGATACTGAAGGGATAGGTAAATTCTTCTCTCAGTTGACTCTCTGGCAGACAATTCTGACTCCCATTATCTATGCTCCTTAAAAACTCAAAGGTGGGATAGAGCCCAAATGTAACCAGTTGTTTTCAGTTGCAATCTCCTAACACACCCTTGTTTGGGTTTTTCCTCCTTCCTTTACTTTTCTCAGTCACCCATTCCTGCTTTCTGGAATGACCTCCCAAATAACTACCTGAATACATGTACAAGGTTGGACAATTAAATTCACAAACTCATCCTAGAAAAAGTGCTACATACCTCATTGCTGAATATCACTACAGGCACCTTTGAAGTACTCCCCTTGGGAAGCTATACACCGACGCCAGTGCCCAGTTCACCCTTCAAAGCAATTTTGGAACTCTTCCTGGAATGGCCATCAGAGCTGTCATCATATTACCCTTGTTATCCTGAATGTCATCAAAATGTCTTCCTTTCAATATTTCCTTTATCTTTGGGTAAAGAAAGAAGTCATTGGGGGCCAGATCAGGTGAGCAGACAGGGTGTTCCAATACAGTAACTTATTTACTGGCTAAAAACTCCCTCACAGACAGTGCCACTGTGTGAGCTGGTGCAATGTCATGATGCAAGAACCACGAATTGTTGACAAAAAGTTCAGGTCATCTAACTTTTTCACGCAGCCTGTTCAGCACTTTCAAATAATAAACTTGGTTAACTTGTTTGTCTAGTTGATAGAAATTCATAATGAATAATCCCTCTAATATAAAAAAAGGTAACTATATTGTTGCAACAAATTCACGAACTTAATTGTCCTTGTATTTGCCTCAGGTTCTGCTTTCCAAGAAAACTCAAGTTAAAATACCACTCCAAATTACATAAACCTCAGGTTCCACAAATCCTGAACCCCCTTCCCACTCACCAAAGTAGCACTTAGTTTGGGTTTAGCATCCTGGCCTTAAATCTACCTTGTTGGGTCCTGGAACAGTGAGTTTTCTCCTGGTGTGCCTGTTCCCTATACCACTTTCCTTATCAAATCATATTCCTTCTTCAAAAATATCTTGAAAGCCAGCATAATGTAGAGAAAAATTATGGACTTTGTGGTCACCTAGACACAGACTCATATTCTACCTCAGTCTTGCACCAGCAGAATGACTTTGGGCAGTTTATCCGCTAAGCCCAAAAGTAACAGTTTCAACCTCTGATGTTTACACTCCAAATCCACAAAATAAATTTTCCAAATCCATATTTCCAACCCTAATTTCTCTAATGACATCGAAACATCTTCTCCTCTTTCTTTTTCATTGTACTCAGCATGTAAGAAACCCTTAATATGTACCAAGCACTGTGCTACAAGCATCAAAGTTAAATTATTATCATTTTTTAAAGAACTGAAGACGTCAGATAACTTGGCAAAGGACACAGAATGGTAAAAAGTGGTATGCCTTGTATTTAAAAGATTTTTATTGAAAAATATAGCTAACATACAACATTATATCAGTTTTAGGTGTACACCATAGTTGTTCAACATTTGTATACCTAAAGAAGTGATCACCATGATAAGTATAGTAACCATGTGACACTGTACCATGCTATCACAATATTATTGGTTATATTGCCCATGCTGTACATTACATCCCCATGAATTGTTTGCTTTATACCTGGAAGTTTGAACCTCTTATTCCCCTTCACCTTTTCCCCACCTTTTAAAATTTTCAATCACAGTTGACATTCAGTATTATTTTATATTAATTTCAGGTGTACAGCATAGTGGTTACATATTTGTATAATTTAAGAAGTAACCCCCCTGACTAATCTAGTATTTACCTGGCACTATACATATTATTACAACGTTATTGACCATATTTCCTATGCTTTACTTTATATTCCCATGCTTACTTTGTAACTACCAATTTGTACTTCTTAATTCCTTCACCTTTTTCACCCACCTCCTCAACTCCCCTCCCATCTGGTAATCATCAAAATGTTCTCTGTATTTATGAGTTTCTTTCTGTTTTGTTTGTTTATTTTGTTCTTAGATTCCACATATAAGTGAAATCTCATTGCATCTGTCTTTCTCTATCTGACATACTCCACTCAACACAATAACCTCCAGGTTCATCCAAATTGTTGCAGATAATAATAACCCATTCCCTTCCATGGCCGAACAATGTTCCATTGTATATATGTACCACCTCCTCTTTATCCATTCATCAATTGATGAACACCACATCTTGGCTATTATAAACAATGCTGCAATGAACATATGGATGCATATGTCCCCTCACAGTAGCATTTTGGGTTTCTTCGGATAAATACCCAGAAGTGGGATTACTGGATACTTCTTTGTTTCTTGTTATAGCCTTTGTTTAAAGTCTATTTTGTCTGGTATAACTATTGCTACTCCAGCTTTTTTTGTTTGTTTCCATTTTCATGAAATATCTTCTCCATCCCTTTACTTTCAGTCTCTGTGTGTCTTTCAATCTGGAGTGAGTCTCTTGTAGGCAACATATGTAAGAGTCTTGCTTTCTTATTCATTCAGCTATGTTTTTGATTGGAGCATTTAATCCATTTACATTGAAAGTAATTGTTGATAGATGTGTGGTTATTGTCATTTTATTCATATTTTTTATTTTTTTCCATCTTGGAGAACTCCCTCTAACATTCCTTATAATAGTGGTTTAGTGGTGATGAACTCCTTTAACTTTTTCTTGTCTGGGAAGCTATTTCTTCTCTGATTTCAAATGATAGTCGTGCTGTGTAGAGTAGTCTTGGTTGTAGGTCCTATCTTTTCATCACTTTGAATATTTCATGCTAATCCCTTCTGGCCTGCAAAATTTTTGTTGAGAGATCAGTTGACAATCTTATGGGAGCTCCCTTATAAGTAACTAGTTGCCTTTCTCTTGTTGTTTTTAGGATTTTCTCTTTGTCTTTAATCTTTGCCATTTTAATGACAATGTGTCTTGGTTTGGGCCTGTTTGAGTTCATCTTGTTTGGGACTCTCTGTGCTCCCTGGACTTGTAGGTCTATTTCTTTTGCCAAGTTAGGAAAGTTATCAATCATTATTATTTCAAATATGTTCTCAATCCCTTGCTTTCTCTTTTCTATTTCTGGTACCCCTATGATTATTATGCTTGATGTTGTCCCAGAGGTCTCTTGAACTCTCCTCATTTGTAGTCTTTTTATTTTTTGCTGTTCTGATTGGGTATTATCTGCTACCTTGTCTTCCAAATCAGCTGATTTGATCTTCTGCTTCATCTAGTTTGTTGACGATTTCTTCTAGTTCATTCTTCATTTTAGCTATTGCATTTTTCATTTCTGACTGATTCTTGTTTTTATAGTTTCTACGTTCTTTTTTATTCCTGTTATCTCTTTGTTGAAGTTCTCACTAAGTTCCTTGAGCATCCTTATAACCAGTGTTTTGAATTCTGTCTCTGATATGTTGCTAGCATCCATTTCTTTCAGTTCTATTTCTGGAGTTTACTCCTGTTCTTTTATTTGGAATGTATTTCTTCATTTCCTCATTTTGATGCCTCTCTGTGTTTGTTTCTATGTATTAGATAGATCTGCTACATCTCTCAGTCTTGCCATGTGACCTTATGTAATAGGTGCCCTGTGAGGCATAGTGGTGCAGTCTCCCTTATCACCTGAGCTGGGTGCTCCAGGAGTGTTCCTGTGTGGTTTGTGTGTGCCCTTTTGTTATAGTTGAGCTTTGATTGCTGTTGGCAAATCAGTGGGTGGGATTGACTGGCTGTGGGGTTTGTCCACATTCACAGTTTATGGGCTGCTGTGAGGGGGGCTTACCCCACACAACAGGATTCTCCCCAGAGAGTTCTGGTATCTGTTGAGACTACCCTTTGGATGTGCCATTTGTGGGCCTAATTGGGTGGTGCTCTGATGAGGTGTGAAGCCAACCTCGAAGTATGTTGGTTCTGGGACCTCTAGGGAGGGGCTCCACTGCGGCCAAGGTCAGCCACTGCCTGTGACTGGCTGTGCACTACCTGGTAGGAGCTACAAGGATCCACCACTGGTCACTGCCTGTGTGGACCTGGGGTAATGTGGGAGTGGCCATGCTGTGAACTGAAGATGGCTGCCACCAGTACCAGATTTGGTGTCGCTTTACCAAAAGCCAGGACACTCCAAGGCCTGCTGCCAGCTGCCAGCTGCTGGCTCTGGTAAGGTTCAGCAGCTGATAAAGCCTCATGTGGTATGGAGTTAGGCATGGCAGGGTCTTAGTGTGCCCTCAGGGTGTAGGGAGCAGAGCTCACCAGACCAATTCAGATTTAGATTTGGCCATGGGTGTGGGGGGAGGGATCAACACAGGAAAGATGGGTGCACAGGAGAAGGATCCACCTGCTGGCTGCACAGGAGAAGGATCCCACACAGGGAAAATTGTGACTGTCCCTTCAATCCTCACTGTGAAGCCACACAATTCAGTCTTTCCCTGTATGTCTTCAATGCCCCCAAAGTCACTGTCCCTCCGCTGAAGCCCAGGTGAGTGCCTGTGAGAGAGTAAGTCTGTGCACAGGCTCTTTAAGAGGACATCTGTGTTTCCTGTAGCATTCCATCACACCCGGCCAATCAGAATCCCCACTGTTTTTCACATCCAGGTGTTGTGGGGGCTCCTCCTCTCTGCACCAGTACTCCCAGGCTGGTGTGGGGCTGGGGTCCCTCGCTTTCCTGTGGCTGAGATATCCCTAATGATTCTCAACCACTACATGCAGGTGTGGGGCCAGCCCATTTCACATCTCCACCCCTCCTACTAGTCTCAATATAGCTTCTTTATATCCTCAGTTATAAAACTTCTGTTCAGCTAGACTTCAGATGGTCCTCTAGGTTGATTGTTCTATAATTTAGTTGTAATTTTGATGTGCTCACAAGATGAGGCAAACACAGTATCTATCTACTCCACCATCTTGGATCTCACATATTCTTGAAAAGAAGCAAAAGTGGTGTTTCTTGATGTTTATGTATATCTGACCCTCTGCTGTGTATAACCAATTTATCACAAATTTCACTGGCATCTTATACTCAATGTGATCTAGATGCAGCCCCTTAAGCCCCATCCCAAACCTTGCTGCTCCTATATTCTGGATCTGGGTAAGTGGTGTGTTCGTTCATCCAATCATCTGAACCAGAAATCTGGGAATTGGTTTAGACTCTCCCTTCCACTGTAATCAAGAACTTGTTTTATAGATCCTATCTCATAACATCCTTCAGATGTATGTTTTCCTTTCTGTCCATACTGACACTGCCTTGGTTTACTTAGACTCTTTTCATTTCTTGACTACAATCTTCAGCAGCTTCACCCCTGACTTCCTTATTCCTAGAGTGGCCTTCTCTCAATGTCTGCCATGAGCATCTTTCTGAAATACAAACCAGACCATATCATGGCCCTGCTTAAAACCCTTCAATTTCTTTCAACAGTTTGCAAGATAAACTTAGCGTAACATCAGTACCACCCATTGGATTCCCTTCCCCAAGTCCCATGCCTGAGGGGCTCCCACACTTTAGGGAGCTTTGCTCAAATTGTCTAAGTCATCTCTCAGCCACAGCCAGCAGTGGGGCACCTGTGTCTAAAGTGGGATCTCGACAAGGACATACGTGGGTCCTGGTTCCTGTTTTGTCCCTTTGAGATGCTCATAGAAGTTCAGGAGTCCTGCTTGGTTCATGAAGTTTTTTCCATGCTGAGCAGTACTGTATTTGTTTTGTGGAATGGTAGGAGATTGAGTGTTGACAAGGGTCCCATACACCATTCTCACCATCTATCTCCTGGCCTACTTGACACACAGCTTCTAGAGATGCCTAATGAGTCACAGGGTTTCTTGCTTCAGTGCTTTCCCATACAACTTTCCCCCTTTCTAAAATGTCCTGATGCCACCCCTTTTATTTGCTAAGCAAACTCCTTTTTATTGTTCAAAATTCATCCTGAATCACCTTCTTGCATTGATTTCTACCCTCTCCCATCCCCAGGGTATTTTAGCTGCTCTTCCTCCATGTTTTCCATGGAACATACATTTATCACCTTCTATGGTAATATCTTCTTCATTAGACTATAAGTACCTTGAGAATAGTGATAAAGACTTACTGAACAGTACTATATGTAAATATTTAATAAATGTTTCCTCAATTAATGAATAAATAACTCATAAGGTGGTCTTGAGGTCTAAATAAGATAACTTAAATACTCCAGGTGTCAGCTAAAGTCACTGTGTCCTCTGACTTTAAGTAAAATTGACCAGCTTCCTATCTCACATTCCATGGGAAACTAATGTTCTCCCAAGGTTCCTGTGACTGTCAGAGAGCTTAAATCTTCATGACCCCTTCAGTCTCTGAATCCATTCTTTGTCTCTATGTCATTCCAATCTCATTGCCATGCTCTCTACTTATCAGTGCCCTGTAATTGGTACTCAGTCTCTTTCTCTAGTTTCCCCTCCTAGTTAAACATATAAACTAGTTGTGTGTGCAGCAGATGCTTAGAAGGTTTGGGGCAATGAAAAGAGTTTATGTCCCATCAATGTAAACAACTTAAGATTGAATATTAGGTTCTGCATCCTTAAAGGCCTTAAGCCATTCAGTGGGCCATGTTTCACTTTCATTTTTCCATGGGTTCCAGCTTCAATATCATTTGTACCTTTTCTCTCCTCCTCCTCTCTCAAATATTACCTGCTATCTCTCATACCCATTAATTTCCTCTTGAAAAAAAATTTGAAATATTTTGATCAGAGCAATGCATAAATATTATTTTTTATATAAAAGCAAAAAGTAGAGACATTCTTATAATGAAGTCAACAGTCTCCTCTCCTACTTCTCCCCACCTGAAACCCCAGTCCCCAGAGGAAACCACTTTAATCCATTTCTGTTTTGAGGGCTCCTAGTTATTTCCTCCCTACCCTAAATGGTTTATTTATGACTCTGTTAGTGGATTTATTGACTGCAAGTATAATCTAATTACCCAGTATAAAATATAAAGATTTATATTCATACTATATCCTTGTTTTTCTCCTGTCAACTTTTGTACTTATTATATTTTAGTTCTATTAATTATATTTATCATTATATATAATACCTACAAGCATATATGTCTTGCTTCATCTATATCAGGTAGTATTTATTGTCTTCCTGACCTACAAAAGAACTATATGAGCACACCTATTGTTCCATCTACTTCTCCTGCTTTTCCACACTCCATCTCCAATAGCTGTACCTCTTCATTTTCATCATCTATACTGGTACTATGTATACATTGTACTATCTATACATTGTACTATGTATCTCCAGGTCTGCCTTGCTTTATGATGTAGTGATCACAAAAGCCTTCAGGGACAATCCTGGCCATGCATATGAGTCAACTGGGCCCAGAATCATAACGAGGGGTGTACTGAGGACTCTAGTGAACTAGAAACAATATATTCAACTTGAAGACATTCATGTGTTTTAAAAATTGCTGTATACCCAAACCAGGTTCAACTGCAGGTTGTGTGTGCTCCAGGTTGCCAGTTATAAACTCTTATATAAGTTATTCTAGAATTTGAATGTAAATGAACAGTGATGGTGAGTAGTACTGCCCACTAAATACTCCATTTGCTATCCTACATTTTCCACCTCCCTTACCATTGAATGGGGGAAAAACTGTGACAAGTTCTAGTCAGTGGAATGTGAGGAATCTTGTGAGTCATTTTCAGGTTGAGGTGGTGAAAACCCAATGAGATACTTACTGATCTCTCTTCCCCTGCTGCTACAGCTGGAGTCAAATATTCTAGATGGTGCAGCAACAAGGTGGCAGAGCCTCTGCAGGGTTAAATACCTGATAAAACAAAAATATTAATATTCCCCTTAAGATTTAAACAGGAACTAGAGGCTCAAAACACAATTTTCAAAATGCCCAGGATACAATCTAAATTACTCATCATGTGACAGATGAGAAAAATCTCAACTCCCATGGGAAAAGACAACAGGCACCAATGCTGAGATAACACAGATGTTGGAAATATCTTACAAAGGCTTTGAAGAATATTATGAAAATATTCCAAGAAATAAAGAATAACAGTCTTGAAAGACAGGTGTATTAGCAAAAAAAATATAAAATATTTAAAAATCAGGTGGAAACTTTAGAACTAGAAAACATAATACCAAAAATTTTAAAGTTATTGGGTAGACTCACTAGTGGAAGGGAAATGACAGAAGAGTCAGTAAACTTTCAAAAAATCATTAGAAATTATCCAAATTTAACAACAGAGAGAAATAAGATTGGTGAAAAGAATAAACAGAGCCTAAGATACCTGTGGGAAAATAACAAAAATTCAAATAATTATGCCATCAGAATCCCAGAAGAAAAAGAGAAAAATTACATAGTGCTGAAAAATTATTTAAAGAAATAATTGTTGAAAACTTCCTGAATTGGACAAAAAATATAAACCTATAGATTAAAGAAGGTGAGTAAACACTTAACAGAATAGTCCCAAGAAAATCCACTCCCATAGACATCATAATTAAACTGATAAAAAACTGAAGACAATAACAAATAAACAAACAAAAAAACTTAAAGCAGCATAAATTTAAAAACTTCCAACTTATAGAACAATTCCATTTGTGGTAATTCCAATAACCACAGATTTTTCATCAGAAGCCATGAAGGCCTAGAAGGAAGTGGAATAACATTTTTAAAGTGCTGAAAGAAAAGAACTGTCAGCCCACAATTCTATTTCCAGTGAAAATATCTTTCAGGAATGAAAGTGAAATTGTTTTATAGATGAAGGAAAACAGAAAACTCATTGCCAACAGAGATGTTCTAAAAAATGTAAAATAAATAAATAAATAAATAAAAATTGTTTGATGGTTGAAAGTGAAAATAACATCGTCACTGAGGTTATATTTGAACAAAGGCCCAAAGAACATAGAGGAGTAACCCATTGAATTATCATTCCAGAGAGGAAGTACAATGATGGGAAATGCCCTGAGTAGCAAGATCATTTTAGAATAAAGGTACAGTCACTGGAAAGCAGACTGGGGAACGTGATTGTGAAGGGCCTTCTTAGCCAACATAAAGATTTTGGTTTTTACTCCCAAGTGAGATGGGAAGATTTGGAAGAGAAGAGTAACATGGTCTGAAGTACATAATGTTTTAAGAGGACCACTCTGGTGTCTCTGTAGAAATTAGACAGTAGTAGGACAAGGTCATAAGCAGGGAAATAATTAAAGAGATTATTACAATAATCCAGGTGAGACATGATAGAAGCTTGGGCCAGAATGGTAGCAGTGGAACTGAAGGGAAGTGGAGATGGATGGGTTAAGTGTATGAGTGAAAGAGAGAACTCAAATGTGATACCAAGGTGTTTTTTGTTTGTTTTGTTTTCATTTTTTTGTTTTGTTTTCAACATGTGAATTGAAAGCTTGGCATTGACATTTACTGATGTGGAGAAGAATGTGGGAGGAGCAGATTTCATATGGTGGATGTAAGATCAGAATATGATTTGCACATTATTAACTTTGAAATGTCTACTAGACAAAGAGTTGTATTGTTGAATAAGAGGTTGGATATACAAGTCTGGAATTCAGGGGAGTGGTGCAGGCTGGAAAGATAAATTTTGGGATGTTCATGAATAAATGGCATTGAAAGCAATAGGACTTATGGGCTAGCATCACCATGGGTGTCAATGTAAAGAGAGGATAGAAGACATCCAACACTTCATCCTGGATTACTCCAAAAGGACCAGAATTTAAAGATCAGGGAGACAGAGTATCCAGTAAAGGAGACTGAGAAGTGGCCAGTGAAGAAGGAGAAAAACAGAAAACTGTGGTTAATGGAAACTCAAAGAATGAAGTGTTTTAAGGAAGGGGGAAGTGATCAACCATATCAAAATGCTGTGTTGTGTCAAATGGGTTGAGGACTAAGACTTGAACACTGAATTATTTTTTAACATATAAGTGAATAGTGACTTTGAGAATATTAGTTTTGAGGAGTGGGGGCCATACTGAAGAGGGTTTAGGAAAAAAAATAGGAGGAGATAAATTGTAGAGAGTTAACAACTCTTTCGAGGAAATTTTTTATTTTCTGTAAAAAAGAAAATAGAGGTTATATCTGGAGGGAGGTGGGGGTAAGAGTATTCTAAAGAAGAAAATGGAGGTTATATCTGGAGGGAGGTGGGGGTAAGAGTATTCTTTTTATGCTGCTTCTCATCCAGATGGGAATGACCAGCAAGAGAGGGAAGAATTGATAATGAAGAATGGTGAGAATTACTGGGAAAGACGATGGAATCTAGACCATAACAGTGTGCTGATTTGAGCTTCATGTACAGTAGTTAGAGGATAGAAGGCAGTATTCAGGCACAGATACAGGTAGATTGGTAGATATGGGTATATGGAGAAGTTCTCTTGTTGCTCTCATTTTGTCAGCTGAGAGAGAGTAGGGGGGTATAGCTTGTGGATAATTGAGAAGAGAGGAAATGATGTAAAATAATGACCAAGGTGAGGAGGAGAATGAATGGACTAGCAAAATGTAGTGGGGTATAGGGTGGCCTCAGGAACCCACTTGAGGCTAGTGGTGATCATTTTAAAGTGAGGCCAGGTTACTATGGTTGTATGCTTTTTTTTCCTCTGTCATTGTTGTTCTCAAGTATCATCAGCATGTGTCTATGTGTGGACCATTTTTATTTGTGTTAGACACTTAGTATGCCCTTTTAGCCTAAGGACTCATGATTTTCTCTGGCTCTGGGAAGCACTCTTGGATAATTTATTTGATCATCTCTCTCTCTCTTCTCTATACACTAGAAGATATCTTTAACCTTATCTTCTAGTTCATATATATATATATATATATATATATATATATAAATATTTTTTTATATATATTTTTTTTTTTTTTTTTTTTTTTGGCAGTCATATATTTTTAATTTCCATGAGGACTTTCTTGTTCTTTGGTTATCTATTTCATAGGTGTATTCTTTGGGTAGTTCTTTTATCTTTAAAAAATTTTAATTTATGTTATTTTATTTTATTTATTTACTTATTTATTTATTTTAAAAGCTACTCCTTTTTTAAAAAAAATTTTTATTGGGTAACAGTGGGTTTTTTTTCCCAGGACCCATCAGCTCCAGTCAAGTCATTGTCTCCAATCTAGTTGCAGAGGGCACAGCCCACCATCCCATATGGGAATCAAATTGGCAACTTTGTTGTTAAGAGCACATGCTCTAACCAACTGAGTCATCTAGCCACCCATCAGTAGCTCAGTGGCAGCTCAGCTCTAGTCATTGTCTTCAATCAACTCACTTGGCCCATGTGGGAATCGAACCTGCAACCTTGTTGTTCAGAGCACACGCTCTAACCAACTGAGCCACCCAGCCACCCCTGTTATTTTATTTTTCATGAGAGAAAGTTTAATGTAGTGGTTAAAAGCACAAACTCAGAAATCAAACTAGTTGAGTTCAATTCTCAGCTCTGCCATTTACTGGTTGTGTGACTTAGGCAAGTCACTTAACATCTCTATGTGCAGTTTCCTCATCTCTAACATGGGGTTGTAACAGGTACCTCCTATGATATAAAGATTAAATGAGTTAATGCAGGCAAAGTGCTTAAAACAGTGTCTGTCCCAGAGAAGTACTAAAGAAGCATCAGTTATAATGATGACACTGACGATGGTGATGATGATGATGGTGGTGGTGGTGGCAGTGATAATGATGATGATAGATACAATACTGTCTTCAAGTTCTCTGGGGTAGTTAGTTTGCATTTAGAAAGTTTTCTCCTGCTCTTTTAGTTAATTAATATTTCCTCCCAGTCAGTTGTTCTGTTTGTTTACTTTGGATTTTATATTTCACTCTGATGATTTTTCTGGTACATCTGGTAAACTGTGGTTGTATGTTAGGAATTAAAAATAAGGACTCAATTGACTATCCAAGTAAGCATTCAATAAATATTACTTCCTCTTCCCTCTTCATAGTCTTTCCAGGCTACCACCACTCAGTTCTAATCACATTATGTATCTAAGTCTTTTTCCCTGATGGGCTTGCTTGAGTGCGAAGGAAGCCACAGGACAGAGCTTTTCAATGGCAGGCTTTGCTTAGGGAAGCAGGTTGAAAAGTCATTTAAAAGGTTGGGCCACAATGAGGATGTTTGTGGGGCTCCAGTGCACGCTCTAGAAGCCCTAGCTTGCCTGCCTTTTGTAAGATGGGATCTCTGTGCTGAGGGGAGAGGGTTGCGAGAACACTTTTTCTATATCAGCCCCACTACTCATTCTCCCTTTCCACACCTCTCGACTCAAGCCCAGGGGACTCTTTTAGTTTTTCCAGACAGATAGGCTTCCAGCTTCTCTGCAGCTACTACCTGACTGTATTCTGGGCTCCTCCACTCCATTTCATTTATTAGCCCAGTTTCATCTAGTTTTCATTTTCCAAGCATTTGTTGAAATCTCTCATCTGCTGGTAATTCTGACCTCACTCCCTATTCCCTTTGTTATTATGGGTTTATTCACTTTTGTATTCCTTTAGCATTATTTTAGTGGAGTCTCTGGAGAGACTGGAGGTTAATTTATGTGCCTCGGTCTGACATTTTGAACCAGAAATGCTATTCATTTCTTATGCAGAACAGTTTGGCTTTCTCTTTGTGTTCATGCCTCTTTCTAAAAGATGCTCTCAATTCCTCACCCTCCACACACAAAGTGGTTTATCGAAGGTATTTTTCTAAAGAAAGACAATCTTTTCTTCAGAGGAATGCTGGCGTGATATATTTAAATAATATTTTTTTCCAACTTGCTCTATCTATGAAAACCACCCAAGATGGTGCATGATTCATAGTAAGTGTTTAATAAATATTATTTCCCCTATCCTCTTTATAGTCTTTCCAGGCCACCACCACTCAGTTCTAATCATATTCTACCAACACTCTTGCTTTCATCTGAATATATTTATAGACTTATGTTTATTTCTGGAAAGGCTTGTATGTCTCTTTATGTGTGCTTCTTCGTGTTTGTCTGTATTCTCATTAAGGAAAATGAGGCCCAGAGATGCTAAATGACTCACTCAATAATGTAAAAGTAAAAAATGATTAGGCCAAGGCATAGAACCATGTTTTCTAACACCCAGCTTACTGCACTTTCCACTTGGCTATCCTGCCTTTTGAAAATGTGGAGGGCTAATGCCAACCTCCTTCACTACCCCTCTTCCTGTGGAGTTTTTCAAATCAAGATTAGAAATGAAGTCTGTCTTAATTCCAAAGCTAATGAGAATGGTTCCTCAGCAATTGCCCCACCACCCTCCATACCACCTCAGAGGGCTTTAGGCTGAGCCAGGTGCTCAGGGCTCAATAGAGGCATAAAAAGTCAGCTTGAGGAATCCATGTTTAGGCTGCTGAGGACTCTTTGCTCATAGAATGCTCAGGAAGTTTGAGGAGACTCATATTTCAAGGTCACCATTAGGTTAGATGGGCATCTGTGGGCCAGCATGGGAATGGACTCATCAATCATTTTTGATTGGAAAATGTGTTCCCAAGTAATACACAAGCAATTCATGATGAGCTATGTCTCATTTATAGGCCTGCGTATTCTCTGAAGCAGGGCTTCCGGCAGGAGGGAGAAAGAATAGAAATGGTGATCCTACAATACCTTTGAATATGCTCCTCTACTTTGTATCCTCCATCTTCTGCTATTTTAGATTTTTGAAGAGGAATTCAAAGAGAAGAAGAAAGAAAGGAAAATGGAAGAAAGGAAGAAAAACAGTGTAAGGGAATCTTTTAAATCATGTATACCCATTAATAAAAACGTACCTAAATTAAATCTGATACAAGAACTAGAGTTTTGCTGCCCTTCATCATCAAGCACTGATGTGATGACCAGCTCCCAGACTTACCACCCTGCCATGGACCGCATTAGATGGCCTCTCAAGGTCATTGGAATTCCACGAAATACGGTTCCATTTCTGGAAGATCCCATCATATTTGAAAAGGTTTTCCTGACAGAGACAGTATTCCATTTAGTAGTATTTGGCAGAAGGGGAGAGTATCACAGCTAGGCACCCTCCCCACTTTTACTCTCTGTGCAGCCACTTCCCCACAGGCAGAAAACCTGGCACTTCTTTGCCATCCCATGGGAACTCCACATTGTGTGTTCTCAGCTAAAGAAGCAGCTTTTGCTCTGTAGCTGCAGGAGGAACAAACGAACTCTCCCACCCCTCCCCCACAGCCCCCCAACAACTCCCACATACAGTCTAATTAAATGTCTATCGAGCTACAATTGAGTTCCTCATGCTCAGAACTTGTGGCAAAGGGCAAAAGGCCCCCATTAGCAAAGGAAGGAAATCAAAGGATATTTTTTCAAGAGACCAACAAAACAGAAGGTACAGCTTGTGCTACCTTTGATTTGGGAAAATATTTTTTTAAATTTTGTTTTAAGAAAAAACTAGAGAATGAAAGAAGAGGAAGGTGGTTACCCCCGGGCAGAGGACTGGGTCATTGAGGAAGGGGAATATGAAAATAACAAGGCTAGCAGGGCACAGGACATGAAACAGGAGGGAGATCATTGGGTGAGGGAATTTATTCCCATTTTCTCACTAATGCTTGTTAAAATGTCCCACCTCTCAGGCTAGAGCAAGAAGATTCCATGAACAAAGAGGCTGATCTCTTACAAATCTTAACTGTGTAAGATACAGGGGGTAGGCCCACATTCAGTTAAGGGGTTGCAGAAGTCCAGGTGCACACATGCCATGTTCACTCCCTCATTTGGGAGAATCTAACCAGCCTGCCTGGAGGAAGATACCCACGTATGAGCCATGCACAACAGGACTCAGAGCCCCGGGATGAGGCTGTGGAAGACTTGGGGCCATTAGAGCTTGCATTTAGCCATGTTTTTCCAGAGCCCCAAGACCTACACCTCAAAGCACTGGGTCTTTGAAACACTAGTGTTTTCTGAGAATCACCTGCCTGACCTTTTAGGGAAGAACACAGGTAAACAAAGCAATCTCAGAAAGGCCAAGGCTGCAGGAAGAGAATGAGGCTGAGCATGATGGCTAGGGCTGGGAGGAATGTGGATAACATGGTGTCATTTCCACGGAGCAGGATGCACATGTGACAGACCATACCCCAGACTAGGCCTAAGGCTTAGGGGGAGCATAGTGATGGAGAAGAGGGTGCCGTGTGTTAGAAGAAAGGATGGAAAAGGGAGAAGGAAAAAGGTAATAAAGGTAAATAGAGAGAACAGAAGGAAGAAACCAAGATTAACTGAGTATCATCATATGTTCTACCCTCTTCACAGCCTCAGGATGTAGTTTTATTCATTCCCATGTAGGGATTTATTTAGGGAACTGAGGTTCTAGAAGCTAAGAATTTACTCTGGGTCACATAGTGATAGGTGGAATCAAGATCAGAACTGAAACCTGTCTTAATTCCAAAGTTAATGTTTGTGGTTCCTTAGCAATTGCCCCACCACCCCTAATTTATCTCCAAACCCCCAAATATGATTTTATTCCAATCATCACATAATTTGGCCATTTTCTGGGCTCTGAGTGGAGACATGAAAGTTTCACCCACTAGCCATGTTAGGAACATTGATTCAGGAAAATGACAACATTATGATTGGGGACCTGGGAGATGGAATATTCATCCATCCACTCATCTAGTCTCTGAATATATACTTACGCATTATTGACGTAATCACTCCATCTGTGCCTCAGTCCCTCCTTTAGCTTCAGGAGGCCTTCACAACATTTTCCAAGCGCCAGCTTTCTTCTTTCATCTGTGTTGGGCTATAAAATGTTCTCTTCAATTATTTTCCTATTCCTCGCTTCAGAACAGCCAAACCAATAACACTGCTCCATGGGTTATATGCCGTATGTCACTGTGCTGTGAAATATTAAGCCTTCACAATAGGTCCGAAATCAGCGACGCACAATCCTTTAATGGTTTAGCTCACTCAGGCTATTTGAAAGTGGCATAATATTGCTATTTTTAAATAAATGGGATCTGTATTAATGAGAGCTGACCTCTCTTGGCCCCACCGAGCTGCTCCCTGCGTCGAGCTTACATTGGGGATTGGGCATGAAAGGGAGGGAGAGAAACAGCTTTTCAAAATGGAAACCAGGCAGCATGTTAAATAATGCTCACAGATGCTAATCATCTTGGGGGAAGGACTGGTGGTGGGACGATTATTTGAGTGGATAATAGATTTCATTTTTCAAGAAGTCCTAGAGACTTGGTACTGAGAAGAAGGGGGGAGGGAGTGTGAGTGTGAGAATATGTGTGTGTACATGTGAATATATATATGCGTGTATGTATGTGTATGCACGTGCGCACTCAGGGGACGTGCATAAGCTAGCATGGGGTGCGATTGCCATGACAGGGGCATGCTGAGATGATGAGAGTAATTGTGATTTTGGAGGTTTGTGAGGGGAGCCTGTGAGGGATGGGCAGGAAGCCATCTTGGCCAACTATGGGAACAGCAATGACTGCAGAAAAATCCCCTTGAATAGGGATATATCAGGCTCTTGTATATCTACAGGTGGAAACTCTGGAACTCAGGATTCCTATCCCCAGATGAGGAGTGGCAGGAACAATGGGAGAGCTCTCCCAGGCTTCTACCCTTTGGTCTAGCAAGCTTACATCTCATTGCCAGGCAACAAGTACAAAGTAATAAATCAGGCTCAGTAGGGCCTCTGCTTCTTGAGACATAATATTGTTTTTGGAGATATTGAGGACCTAACCAATGCTAAGGCATTCCAGACTCAGAATCCCTGATTGCTGAGGGCCCTCCCCTCACAGTCCCTGGAGACCCTGATAAAATTGCCTCTTCCTCAGGTGCAAGCTGGGCAAACTGAAACCGGACAAGGGAACCTCGGAAGTAGCAAGTGGAATATGTAGAAGAGGATTCAAGAAAAGGCTGACAAGGTGCCTCTCCTGAAGAATCTGGCTAGGAGAATTTCTGAGAACCAGCAGGCCAGCAGCTCCACCACCTGAGTGTATGGGCCTTAAAGTTAAAAAAAAACAAACCAGCTCTCATAGGCAGCTCCTTCAGAATGAGATTTCCCTCCTTCTTTCTTTTTAGGTGGCTAGACATTTTTCCTAAAAAACCAAAACAAAACAAAACATGAATTTTCTGGGGATGTAATATACAGCATGGTGCCTATAGCTAATAATACTGTATTATATATTTGAAAGTTACTAAGAGTGTAGGTGGTAAATGTTCTCATCACACACACACACACACACACACACACACACACACACACACACACACACTGTAACTATGGGAGGTGCTGGATGTGTTAACTAACCTTGTTGCGCATACCCACCATCCTCTCTCTCCTGGGTCCGCATTGCCCCTGCTCCTTTCTGGCATAAAGTCACCAAACTTAGCAGCAACAGCAAACAAATAAATGTTTAGTGTAAGTCTCTCCCATGCACTAGCAAGGTTATACTTATCCTACAGATTATTACTCTTTGATCTGAAATTCAAATTTAACCTGGTGTCCTCTGTTTTATTTGGCAGTCCACAACGTTACACAATGCTGGGGTAAAGCCTCAGAGAATGCCTCCACATGCTGGGGGTTGCTGATTAATTAAATACTTATTGAGTGCTTCCTGTGTACTTTGTCCTAGCCATGCAGTGGTGACCTGACCAATGATTGGGACTGGGTCATTCTCATTTCACAATACACATATATCAGATATTGTATGCCTTAAATTTACATGGTGTTATATGTCAATTATATCTCAATACAACTGGAAAAATATTAAAAATATATGAAAGTCAGAAGACTCACTCTTTTTAGTTATCTATTGTTGTATAACAAATTACGCCAAAACTTAGTGGCTAAAAACAACATTTGTTGGTTCACAGTTTTTGAGGATCATGCATCCTGTCACACCTTAGCTGGGTGCCTCTGCCTCAGGTCTCTTTCAAAAGGCTGCAGTCATGGCTTTTGCTGGGTCTGCTGTCTCATCTCAAGGTTCAACTGGGGAAGGATATGCTTCCAAATTCATTCATGTGGTTACTGGCAAGATTCATTTCATTGCAGGCTGTTTGACAAGGGCCTCAGCTCCTAGCTGGCTAGGGGCATTCCTAGATTCCTTACCACATGAACCTATCCATAAAGCAGCTCAAAACCTGACAGATGGCTCTCCTCAGAGTCATAGTCTGTTGGTACCCTAATCTCAGAAGTGGCATCCCCCAATACTTTTGCTGTATTTTAGCTATTATAGAGAAGCCACGAGGGCCAGTCTGTAGTCAAGGGGAGGAGCTTACATAAGCATATGAATTCCTGGAGGCAGGGATTATTTAGGGCTAGTTTAGAGGCACCCATGATACTTTACTTTCTTTCTTTTTTTTTTTTTTTTTTTTGAGGGCAATGTCACTGGCCCTCACATGTGGGACCCGAATCGGGGCCGCTGGCTTCCCAAGCCAGCGCTTCACCACAGTGCCACTCGACCGGCCCCCCACGATACTTTCTCCTCCTTCAACAATAATTTTCAGAGACTAGGGAACATTAAGTCCTCTCAGGACTAATGTCTTGTTCGCCATTGCATCCCCAACACTTAGCATGGAGCATGGAAAAGAGGACCTCGGCTCTCTTGTCAGCTAAGATCCAGCCTCGTAGAGTCCAGTGGCTTGTGAGGGTATTTTCAGTACAGTAGGAATGTTCCAAAGATGACCAAAGCAATGACAGCCCTCTTATTGGAGAGAGAATGGATTGGACAGAGTCTCTCAAGATAATGAAGGGAAGCAAGAACTGTTTTGTATAAAGATTCTGGAGTGTTTGTTTTTAAAAGCTCAATTCCATTACCACAGAGCCATACACATAAGCTCATGAAACGACAGAGAGTCCCTGATTTCTTTCTAGATGGGATTGAAATTGCAGGGAGGTTGGTAGGGTTGGGGAAGAGACAGTGTGAAGGAAAGGCCACCTTCTTTACCAGTCTGCCATGCCATTTTGCATCCTTTCAACATAGTAGCGTGCACTCACGCGCACCATCTACCCCAATCTGAAGATATCCTTTCTTTTCCATTTGTGGTAGTTGTTTTCTTGTACATATTGGGGTCCTTCTTCATACCTCTGCTTTCCCCAAGACCCATCAATTCTGGTAGCTTACTGTCCCAGAAAACATGCCCACCTAAACAAACTCGGGTTGGCAGATGCTTGACCTGATCTCATCCAAGGACTGAAAGAGACCTCTAGTGGTCATCACCTTCCTCCTCTTCCTGCTTCCAGACAGGCTCCATCGCACTCTGCCCCAGTTAAGGTGGGTCCAGCCTCTGCTACCCTTGGTAGTGCGTTCCAGCACCGGGATGTTATCTCACCAACTGCAAGATAAATTTGTAAGTGCTAAGGGAAGGGAGAAAAATACATTTCACTACAAGTAAAACATATTGATAAATACAATAAATGACTAGGAATCTTCTTTTTAAAATTTAGCAAAAGATAGAAAACAAACTAGTTAGGAAGAAAGTTATAAATTTAGCACTAGATATTAGATGCACTCTGAACCTGTCACTATTTTGTTTGTCTGTTTCAATTAATTTCCTCCCCATTACTTTCCTCCCACGAACATTTGCAGGTATAGGGAAAGGACAGAGGAGAGGTCAGGGAACCAGGTTTCAAGTTTGAACTTGGCCACTCTGTAACCTTTATCAGCTTACAGTATGTGCATGCATAGAATGAAGATGTTGGACTGAGTTATGTCTAAGTCCCCATTCAGCTCTATTTCTATGAATGATATGTGTGCACTGCTGTGACAAGCAGCTGAGATGCATTGCAATCATTGGTTTATGCCATCCCTGTCAGGAAGAAATGCGATGGACTCCTCATCTAGGCTGCTGCCATCACTATGGCTGTTCAGAAAATGCAGGGAATTTTACAATTGGCAGGTGCCTTTGCTTAACTCATAGCTCCCAAAGAGCTGGCTGTCAAGGGAGAGCTCAAAGTTACTGCCGGTCCCCTCTGAATTGCTAATGCCGGATAGCTGCAGAGTCCTTACTGATGGTCCCCCCACTACTCATCCCATCAGGAGCTGCTGCCATTTCACTGGTGCACCAACCTCCCAAACCATGTAGTGCTTTCTGGTGTTAATGGCATTCAATACAAAAACACTGCCCCTCCAGCCTTTCAGGCTCAGGACACCAGTCAAATCTATCTCAAATATCTCCTGCTTGCAGGCTACTTAGGCTAAAATGCTGAGGGCTCTTGGCCTTTGGAGAGAGGTACCCATCCCCTGGCCCCACAAGCAGCTTATATGGTGATCCATCAGTGAATACCACCACACCAGAGAATGGATGGTGAATGGCGGGGACAGAGGGCTAGAGGCAAGAAAAGTATGGGGGTGGGGACAGTGGGCACTTTTCTTCCAACCATATTTCTTGAGCTGGAGAGAAAAGTGTCCACTTCCATCTATGGCTTCCAGCCCTTTGAATGTGTACAGCTTGTATAAGCTAGGGGATCAAGGAGTAAATTTCTATTTCATAGTAATGGGAGAAAAATATGTGGATCAGAATAATCATGATCAGGTGGTCAGTGTGGTAAGAAAAGAAAAATCATCATGGAAGTAGAAGATTTGTACCCACAAAATGGAAATTCATAACAAACTCCCCACTCTGAGAGCTTTGCCATCTTGTCTCCAACACTGTTCTGGCCATCTTGTTTACAGCTCTTTGCACATACTCTAGAATGCCCTTCTCTTGCTTTTAAAAATTATGTCCTCATTAATGATGAAGAATTAATCCATTTAATACCTATTTATCTATAAACTTGTGGAGGACTTGAGGCTTTCTCCACATCCTCTCCCTTCAAGCAAGGTCAATCATCTCTTTTTTGTGCCAACACTGTATCCTACATATTCATATGGTATAAATTGATACACCCATTTGATTTCTGTTTATGGTTTGTCTTCCCCACTAGTCCATAGGTCACTCAGCACAGGGGCTCTGTATTATTTCTTTCCCTTCTACAGTGCTTAACACAGTGCATGGCACATAGAAGTGATCATAACTATTCATGGACTAATGAACAGGTGAATAATTAATGAAGAGTAAGTACTCTGAATTTTTGAGTAGATCCTCATCCTTGAGCTATGGTCACAGTATAACTGCTTGGTAACCCTGTCTTATGACATGAGTCCAAACTTTTAACCCATTCCTTCTCCCATAATGTATAATGGGGACACCAGGAATCCTCTAGCATCCTAGAAACAATTGTTCTCAATCTGATTGCCTGGCTCTGAGCAGGTACATGCCATAGTAAACTCTCATAATCATCCATCAAGACTGATTTGCGAGCTAGTAGAAGAAATATTGGATATCCATTAAGTCAGTACTGAGTTTCAGTAACTGCCCTATGGTATGAATAATCAATTGCCATTACCCAACATCCAATAGCCAGTGGAGATGAAGGCATATCCTCCCTCTCTTCCTCCCTCCCAATCTTCCCTCCATTGTGGCCTGATTTAATAAGATGGTTCATGATACTCCATCTCCCCATGCATCCCAGAAAAGCACCATAATCAAGTATCATCTCTCCTTCACTGGATGTTCCCAATCAGGTGAGGAGAATTTACAGGTGAGAGCCAACTGGGATTCTGGGTCCCTGACTCAGCAATCTGTGTCTCTGTGTTCATGACACTGGAGGGTCCTCTTCTGTAAGCTTCTCACAACTTAGGAAATCACCCACATCAGCCATTTCTCCTGAATAAGAAAGAGACCAATTTCCAAGATGCCACCTGATTTCCATAACCCTTCCTCCCTCCTTTCTGATGTAAGCGCTCCCTTGCAATGTAATAAATATTTCACTTTCAAATCCTGATTCATTAAATGAAGCCCAGGAGGGAGAAATAATAAGGTGTCACTTTACAGCCCAAATAAAACAGTGAAAGATATATTCTATAATTTATACTTCTGACTTTAGGTTGAGATAATTCATATATCATTTTCAGTTAGGGACCCAAAATGGTGCTGTGTCAGCATATTGGCTGAAAAAATAACTTTTCGTATTATTTTATGCCTTTTAGTAACATGCCTTGGGAATCGTACATCAACACTAGGTTGAGTCCAGTGTCTCAGCAGCTCCTTTTAAGTCTTATTCTCTTTCCTACCCAATGTGATTTTCCTTTCTCAATACAGATAGAGCCCACTGGCTGCACACACACACATATTCTTCCAGGCACAAGAGCAGGGCTCCAACTGGAATCAGCTTGACTGGAGCCACTATTACTGTAGTTTCAGTATTCTTCACCCCCAAGGATGAGAGAACTAGATAGGCCTTAGTTGGACATATGCGGTATGGTATTTTTCCAACAGAAATAGAATCTTACAAGTGTACAACACTTCATAGCTAGGGATTTGGTGGGAAAAGCATCAGCTTTGTGATGGGGGACAAAAAAAGCATGTGTTCAAATTTCAACTCTTTCTCTTCCTAGCTGGGTATTCTTGAACATGTTGTCCTCTCCAAGCTTCAGTCTTCTCATCCATAAAATGGGAATAATCATAAGAGCTTGCCAAACAAATTTTAGAGAGTTTTAACTGAGGTGAAGGTAAATAATCAAATCATGGTGGTTACTGATTGTGTACTTACTATGTGTGTGTGTGTGTGTGTGTAACGAGGTGTGATAAAAAAAAATACAGTGAATGCTGCTGCCATGTGCCATCCAATGAAAAGGCAGGGATCTTCATTATGGGAAGCAGCACATGAAACCTTAGTAACAGTGTGTGACAAGTTTCAATTTGTTTGGTGCAGTCAGTGGGGTGTGAGCTATGGTTGACAGAAGGTGTGTTTTAAAATGAGTCATAAATCATGGATCATGAACAATGCATTAACATGAAATGGGCAAACAGTATCAACCTCCATCATGACAATGCTCTGTGTCACACATCACTTCTGATATGGCAATTTCTGTCAAATAAAAACATTACGGTGTGTCCTAGTCCACCTTATTCCCCAGATCTGGCACTGTGCGACTGCTGGTTCTTCCCAAAGTCAAAATGACCATGAAAGGTAAACGTTTTTATTAATTCAGGACATCAAGTCAGCCACGACAGCACAACTAGACACTCACAAAAGAGGACTTCCAGGGCTGCTTTAGAAAGTGGCAAGAATGATTGGATAAGTGTATTCAAAGAAAGGGGGAGTATTTTGAAGGGAATTAATGGCAATGTTTCTTTTACTGTAATAAATTGTTTTTAATTTAAATATTCACTGTATTTTTTCACTCAATCTCAGCCAAAAGGCAGAGAAGCGATATTCACTATATTTTTTTTATCACATCTCCATAGTACATACACATATAAACACATACACAACTATACACACATATGCATACACATATACACATACAAGTACACACACATGTACACAAACATATATACACACATCTACACACATGTATATATACACACAATTATATGTACCCAACCATACACACATACGCATATGTACACACACACAAACACACACACTCACACACACACGGCACTGGGGTACCACAGTGTATTATTTCATCAACTCTCATAGCAACCTCATAAAATTGATGCTATTACTTCTGATTTCACAGATGAGGAAACTGAGGCTTGAGGAGTTAAACAACTTCTCTAAGATCATTAGGTATGCATAATAAGCATTTAGAAAATACTACTTTTACTTGGTTTCTGTTTAGAAAGCATTTTTCTAAGTATCTCATTTGATTCTCATGATAATGTGAGAATGATAGCAAGACAGGAGAAGCAATTTGAGAAAATACAATATGTCCCAGTGCTCATACTGCTAGGTTGTCTAGACCTATGGCTTTCCTTGCTTACTTCAGTAGCCCTTTGGTTCAGACATTCAGTGAGCTTGTGGGGTCTTTGGACTCCTTCAGGCTAAACAGGTAAAGTAAACATTTACCTTTCTGCCAATCACCCTTCTTCTGAGCAGACTTCTGGTTACTCTATTTCCACGAAAGTTCCCCATTGAGACCAACCTTGTCCCACCTGTTGATCCTCCATAGACAAACCTAGACCTTCTCTTTTGGAAGTAATCAGAAGAGGACCCCAAGAACACTGTAGACCATGGGGTTTCAGCCACACTAGAGGCATTAAGCAGATACACTGTCTTGCCAAAGGTCTTCTGAGAGGCACTCACTCATGCATCTCCTAGGTTTACACTTCTTTTTCCAGATCATTAGATGAAGACCCAGGGTTAAAGTGACCTGGGCTTACATAAGATAGTGTTAGCTCCAGAACCTGAACCAGGAACCTGGTCTCATTCTCTCTGTCAGTGTGAACTCTCCCCATCTCAGCCCTAAATAAGCCTCTACAGTAGCACCAGTAGTCCTGGGAGTCAGTATTCAGTAATAATCACAGTGTGGGAGTAACAGCAACAATAACAATTATAAGGGGCACATATCATTTGTCAGGCACTATGTTTGATACACTCTATTAGCTCATTTACTCCCTACAACAACCCTATGGGGGGGTAACAACCCTGTTATTCCCTTTTTGCAGTTGATAAAAATGAAAACTGAAAAAAATAATTTTCCTTTGGTACATCCAGGCAATGGTGGAATATTATTCAGTGTTAAAAAGAAATGAGCTATTAAGCCATGGAAATACATGGAGGGACTTTAAATGCATATTGCTAAGTGAAAGAAATCAATCTGAAAAGGCTACATACTTTATTATTCCAATTATATGATATTCTGAAAAAGCTAAGACTATAGAGACAGTAAAATGGCCCATGGTTGCCCTGGGCTGCAGAAGAAGGGAGAGAGGGAGGGAAGGAGGGAGGAAGGCAAGGAAGGAGAGAGGGAGGGAGGGAGGGAGGGAGGGAGGGGTAGCTAGGTGGAGCACAGGGGATTTTTATGGCCATGAAACTACTCTGTATGATACTGTAATGGTAGATACATGACATTGTGCATTTGTCAAAATCCATAGAATGCATAACACCAGGAGTGAACTTTAATGTAAACTAAGAACTTTAGTTTGTAATAATGTATCACTATTGGTTTATCAATTATAGTAAGTGTACTGCACTAATGCAAGATGTTACTAATAGGGAACCTGTGTGTGTATGGTGGGGGGAAGCGGAACTCTCTATTTTCTGCTCAGTTTTTCTGTAAACCTAAAACTGTTCTAAAAATAAAAAAACAAAACAAAAATAGCTTTCCAAGATCACTTGGTCAGTATATGGGCAGCTAAGATTCAAACCTAGACTTTTCTGGTTCTGAATCTCATGCTTCTAGATTTTAAGTCAAAAGATTTTACAAACCACTAATTTTAACCCTGTACCTGAGCTCTAGCTTTCTCATCCCTAAAATGGGAATAAAAATAATAATATTATATTTTTCACAAGCTCCTCACTCAGAGTCAACAAAATGGTTTACTGTAAAGAATAGGAAAAATCTTTGTAAACTGTAAAGTGCTATGCAAATTCAAGAAGTGACCATCATTGATTTGAAATCCTGCCCATAAAAAGAATGTGGTTCCCTGGGAGCCACTGCCAGCTCACATTGAAGGAAGCTTTACGAAGAGGCTCATAATCACTCTTCCCTTTTCTGGGACATTGGCCTTAATTGATTGGGCTCAAAGGGAATGCTAAGTCTCTTGGCATAAAAGGGGTGGGGCAGCTGAGGATGCAGAAGTTGTGATCTGAAAAACTCTTGGAACAGAGACAGAAAGAGATAAAGAGAGAGAGGACAGCAGCATCAGAACGCCCATTTATCATAAGAGCAATTTCCCTGTTAATAAAGTGACCTTGTGTAAACAGCTCAACTTCTCACATTTCACGTCATTAGGAGAGGGACACCCACTTATCGATCATGACCACACGGGCTGCTGAACCAGGGTGAACTGCCACCACCAAAAGAATTATATGCGACTCAGTCCAGCCCCTGAATCACAGAGAAACTAGGCTGGGAGTAGGCAGAGAAGCTTCTCACTGACTCCTTTTGTAGGGAGAATGGCAGATCCCAGACAGTGGGAGACCAGGGAAGGGCGCCCCTCCATGCCAAGACCTCTGCCCCAGAGGCAGGGGTGCCCACCAGCTGGGAGCTGCCTCCCAAGGCTTGCTGCATCCATACCATGTTCTGTCTGCCCTAGGAAGTGCCTACGGGTGGCTCCTTGCCAATCTTCAGAAACAGGCCCAGAGCAGGCAGGACCTCCCTGGGTCTGTAATGTAAAAGCAGCCATAAATGGCTACAGAGCTTCAGCCACTCTCAGCTTCCACATGCTTCAGCACATTCCTGGTTGAGGGGTCACCCTTGCTACAGCATTAAAGTCACCAAAATGAGGGGCAGCTACTTGTATCTCAGCTCCAACAGAGGGAAGACCAGCCTAAGCCCAAAACCTCTTCAGTGGAACTCAGGAGAGGGAGTTGGGAGATGCAGGTTGGTGCTATGCCAGTCTGGGCCATGAACATGCTGTGTGATCTGGGATACCTTGCTTCACCTTTCTGAGTAAGGGTTAAACCGGTTGATTTTCAGAGTGCCACCTGGTTCTAAGAGTTCCAATCATGTGTGGGGCTTCTCTTAACTAAGCATATAGATATTAAAGCAATTTAAAAACTGAATAAAATGAGTAGCTGGAGTAGAAAATCATCCTTATAATAATGCAACCCTGTACTTCCTTCCCCAGTTGTTTTTTCTCTGCCCTGAAATATGGAAGCTGAAGTATGGTATTTGCCAATTTTTAAAATTTTACAAAAAGATCTTATTTCCTACAGAGACAAAAAAAACCCAAACCATCTTTTTAACCTCTTTGTCATGATTTCTCAGATTTGGAATCCTGAGACAGGGAAACCTCCATCTTCCAGGAAGAGGACATTATACAAGAGAATCAAATCCACCGCCACCCCCTTTTTCCCTCTGAGTAGAAGCTTCCAATTTTCAGGCAGTGCTCTAAGCCCTGGAATTAACCCCCATTATGTTGCATAACAGCCAGCTTGGAATACATACAATGCAAGCAGAGGGCTTTTTGATGCACTAACACAATTTGGTGAGCATAACACATTTCTTTCTTTCAACAGAACTGCTTCTACCTTTTCTCCCAATTCTTTAAGGGTTGCTGCCCTCAGCCCAGCTATCACCGAATATTTGCCAAGGTGGTAATTTAAAAAAGACTTGAGTTGTCCCCTATTCCAGGAGTATTTGCATTTTAACAGGGAACTCTTAAGGTTGAAACTTTCGATGTCAAGGAATGAATCTCTAATGGTAGAAATTCAGACATTAGGGACCAACAATGGGAGCGCTCTTTTGTGGCTGAGGGAGACTTGCAGGACAGTATGTTCTAAATCAACTCCTCACACTGGCTCTGCCCACATGGCCCATCTGTGGGACTTTGGAAATACGAAGGCTGCTTCTCACTCAATAAAGGAAGCAACTAGCTATGCACCATTCCACAATTCTTTTACATTACAATGAGAAGGATCTGGGTTATACTTGAAGAATATCCTGACTAAGAAAAATGTGAATTCTAGAGCCAGTGAGGGACCACATCTCTTGAGAATCTGTAAGCCTATTAAAATGAGGAGGTGGGGTGGGGATGGGACATGCCTGGTCTGAGGGCCAACCTCTTTGGTGGCATTTCTTCACATAAATACAAATAAAAGTAGAGTAACTTGCTTCAACAAATAATAATTGAGATACATCTGCTTAAGAGGCACTAAGTAAGGGCAGCAAGGAGTGGAAAAAGCAGTTTTTTTAAAAAAAAATTAAGAATTTAGGGCGGCCAGGTGGTGCATTGGTTAAGAGCTGGTTTTGCGATGACAGCGGCCCCGGTTCAGATCCCACATATGAGGGCCAGTGACACTGCCCTTTACAGCTAACAACAGCTCCACCTGGAGCTGGGCTGTGCGAGCCCCGGTGATCGTGTAGGCTGCAGCCCCTTCTGCAGTGGGCTGCCATAGGCTACAGTGAGTGGCCGGCAGCCAGCGTGAGCAGCTGGCAGCCAGCGTGAGCTGCCAATAGGCGCAGTAAGCGACCATCCAGAGGCCGGCGACCGATCTGCCTCATCTGGGAAGAGTGCAATGAGGATACCAACATGGGCCAGTGAAGCAACATCTTACACAACTAGACTGAAGAACAAAAAGACAGCAACTTGTCTGTTCCCCTTCCCTGATTCCCCAATAAAATCTTAAAAAAAAAAAAAAAAAAAAATTTAAGATTTTATTACTGTCTTAGAGGGACTCAAAGTCTAGTGGCTAAGATGACCACATAGAGAGCATGTAATATTACCACATGTTAAATATTATATGAAGAAAGTGCTGTGGGAGCCCAGAAATTCCACAAGTATCTGAGGAAAAGTTTCGAAGACATGTTTTAACTGCATACTGAAGAATGAACGGGGGAAAGGACATGAACAAAGTCTCTCCATACATAGGAATCATTAAACATATAAACACAGAGGCATAAACAGTGTGGTAGGCTCAGACTATAAAACGATAATAATTTTCCTAACTAGAGCAATATTTTCCTTAAGTAGGTCCCCCTTGCAAGTTTTCCTCCTTCCTCCAGATAGATACCTGTGCACGTGCCATGGACATTCACCAGGTGGTCTTGTGTAGGAGACTTACCAGTAAAGAGCTAGACTGAAATTGTGTGGTAGGGAGGTGGCAGGCCTTGAATACCCTGCTGGAGAGTGTGAGCTTCATCTCAAGCCATTACTATAATAAAGAAGTTAAGGGAGCTCCTTTGCAACTTTTCTCACAGGCATATTGCAATCAGCAGAGGGGAATGAGTAAAACCACACCACCACTAATTTTAGGAAATTCTTACTGCAAGAGAAATGCTCTTGAAATCTTGGTTTTATCTTTAAAATTCTTCCAATTTTGGTTTTATGCTATAACGTCTGTGTTTCTTTTAATATAAAAATGTTTGCTATCACTTTCTAGTGAGTAAAATAAGCATTTATCATGTTTACCTTGTGGTTTCTCTTACCTCCAACACACTGCCAACCTCCCCATACTATACTACTCCAAGTTGAGAGGCATGACATGAGGGCCAAGCAGTGTAATGCTTAGATGTATTAGAAAGGAAGCAGTGGGAATAATGAGGCTGGAGGTAGGAAGACCAAGAAAGAGGTAGCATTGGCTAAGAAGAGCAACATGGATAGAAATGAAAAGGAGAGAACAGATACAAAGAAGTTTTTCTACATAGACTTGATTGGACTTGCTAACTATTGATCATTAAGCAAGAGAAACCAAAGTTCCAGATTCCAAGTTCCCCACCCCACCCCCGCAGTGTTTGTGCAGTTACTGATGATATATAACAAATGATCCCCCAAGTTAGCAACTTCAAACTACGATTTTACTAAGTTCACAGGTTCTGTGAGTTAGGAATCTAGAAGAGCAGAGTAGGAATGGCTTGTCTGCTTCACAACGTTTTGGGCTTCAGTTGGGAAGACTCAAAGACCAGAGTGACTCAATAGCTGGGGCCAGAATCACATGGAGACACCTTCACTCCTATGTCTAGTGGTCAATGCTAGCTGTCAATCTGGACCTCCGTTGAACTGTGGACTGGAGTCATGTGGCCTGGGCCCGTTTGGGCTTCCTCACAACATGATGGCTGGGTTTCAATAGCAAGAATACCAAGGGAACAAGGTTCATGGCCTTTTGTTCCTAGCCTTGCTTGTCACGTGGCATCACTTCTACTGCACTCTGTTGGTGAAGGCAGCCAAAGTTCTACCTGAGTTCAATAGACTGTCAGATTTATAGACTCCACCACTGGATGGGAGGAATGTAAGAAGCGCAAGTAGAATGGGAGATTTTGTTGTTATCATCTTTGGTAAATACAATCTGCCACCGTGCTCTTCTGGGAAACTTTTTGTTAATTTTCACTTATAGTTACAAGCCCATTTTGTAACTGTGAGCAATTGAGAAAGAATTCTTGTTGGTTTCACCTTTGCCTTCTCCCATCTCATCTTGCATCATGTGTTGTTTTCAGAAGGGGCTATTAAGAATTTGTGTAATGAATAAATGAATTATAAATAAATGAATAAACAAAGGAATGAATAAATGAATGAGAAATGGACTGCTGAAATGTCTCTATGGCCCCTGATACAGACATCTGTCTGGAGAAACTGGAGCTCCTTGAAAAAAGGGACCACTTAAGGCAAGTTGGTTTTATTGCTCTCACACCCCTCCTGTATGTTCTCAGCTAATCTGGCAATCCATTATTTATGTGTAGCCTAATGAAGGTTGTGAGTGGCTTGATCCTTGTTTACTTAAATCTATCCCAGAAGATTGCTAAGATTAAATAAAATTACCTCCAGGCAGGCAAGCCTCTCAGGGGCTGGGCTAGAAGAGAAGAGTAGAGTCTGAGATGCTGCTCCTGGCCTTCTGTGAGAGCCCACACCTTGGAAAATTTCATCTCTCTGTCCCACACAGGCACACGTCACATGCCCATTCCATGTCCACCACTCAGAGGCACAGTGGACCACACTCGTGCACAGACAATCATGAACAAATTTACATGTACATGGGGCTACTGCTGTTTAAATGCACCCTCACACAAATGTTACTACTCCTGTAGTTGCTGCCAATTCCAGCTCTCTTAATAAAGATTCAGATAATCTAGACTCAACAAAACTCAGTGAAGTCTGAAACTAACTAATCGAAAATGGTTAGCTTCTCTCGGCCTCTGAATCTACCTTTTTCCTGTAAAACCAAAGACTGCTTTTTACTTGGATGCTGGACTTGTACATTTAATGAAGAGAGAAAAGGATGGTCTGGAGTGACAGGGATAGGTTAATATTTTTGAATGATTAGTAACAAATTAGAAAACATTTCAAAGGGCCATTTAAATATTTGTATCTACCTCTGAGCTTGTTCTCCTTTGGAATAGTAGTTAATCCCTCAGTGTCCAACTTGTACCCAGTTAACAGAACTCCTCATTCAAAAGGAAAACTTTTGGGTTTGCTCACAAAAGGCTATAGGGGACCTCAGGGTTTTAGAGAAAGAAAAGTACCCTTGGCTGTTATTCTTCATCCTCCAGCTGTGTCAAAAGAGATGCCATTGGCAATTGGTTGAGGCCTGGGGAATGGTAATGGAGACAGGGTCCTACATCAAGAATGAATCCAAAGGAAAGACTGAATTCTCAATATTGAGGAAGTATAGACACATTTTGTATTGCATTCATTTATTCATTTATTTAACAACACTTACTGGGCAGCATCTCTATACTAGGAACTTTGCTAGTCTCTTTCCTCTGGTTACTCACAGTTCAATGGGGGGACACAAATAAACTGATGAGTTGATTACTGAATGATAATGCTGTACTGTAGTTAAGCACAGGTTGTGATGAACATGCGCAGAAGGGGCTTCTCAGCCAGTTTTCAGGTTTGAAACAGGCTTGGTGATGGCTGGGAGTTGCTGAGGGCTAAGCTCTAAGTTAGTTGATGTGTGTGTGTGTGTGTGTGTGTGTGTGTGTGAGAGAGAGAGAGAGAGAGAGAGAGAGAGAGAGAAGATGGGAGTAGAGGATGGGTAAGTGGGATAGTGGTGGAGGTGGCATTCTAGAGAAATAACTTCATGAACAAAGACATATAATAACAATAATAGAAGTAGTAGTAATGGCACAACTACCATAAATATCTGGCAGAGTATAAAGCACTTTATATAAATTATTGCATTTAATTTTAACAATAAATTTAAATTCTCCCCATTTTACACAAAATATAACTACGCCACACTTAGATTAAGGAATTTTCCCGAAGTCACAGGTGAAGCTAGAATTTAAACTCAGGAAGAGAGTGGGGATCCAACATCTACACTCAGCCTCTGTGCTCTCCTCCAGCCATGGTAAGGCAACTCTTCTTTATCTTATAAGCAATAATATTTATGGGAGGATTTTAAACAGGAAAGGGACATAGTCTAATTTGTGTTTTAAAGGCCAGACTGGATGCCTAAGATTTAGAAAGGGATTTAAGGGTGGTAATACTGGAGGTAAGGTTAGGAGGGTTGAAAATTTCAGGTGAGAAAATATGAATGTCTACATGGGGCTAGGGGTGAGAAGGAAGGGTCCAATTTGAGAAATGTTTGAGATAAAAACTTGAACAGTATCAGTGACTGTTTGAAATTGAAGGGTGTGTGAGAAGAAGGAATCTAGGATTCCCAGATTTATGGAAAGAGTGAGTGGACATGCCATTAACCATCTAGAAACTGCTACAGGCAGGTAGTCCTAGGGTCCAAAGGTAAAGGGAGACATGAAAGATACTCCCTGAAGCTTTAGACTTGCTGATTCTGAAGTGCTGTGGAACATGCAAATAGAGATGAGCAGAAGTTATTTAGATGACTGAACCAGAAGCTGAGCTAAGAGGTTAGAGCTGGAGTGTTTTTTCATGTATGTGGTTTCTTTTTATTATTGTTATTATTATTATTATTATTATTATTATTATTTTCAGGTGCATAAAACAATGCAATAGTTAGATATTTACACCCCTCACAAAGTGTTAACCCCCCCCAACCTATTACCCCTCTGACATCATATATAGCTGTTACAATTACATTGTTTCTATTCCCTATGCTGTACTCCATATCCTGTGGCTATATATGTACATATCTATATCTATCATATATATATATATCTATATCTGTATCTATATCTATATATGAACTTATAGTTGACATTCAATATTATTCAACTTCAGCTTCAGGTGTACAGTGCAGTGGTCAGGCATCTACACCTTCCATGAAATAGTCTCCCTAATAAGACAAGTGCCCATCGGACACCCTACAAAAACTTTACAACATTATGATTATATTCCCCATACTGTATTTTATATCCTCATGGCAAAATTGTGACTACCAATTTGTGCTTCCGAATCCCCTCATCTTCCCCCTCATCCCCACCCCGCTCCCAACTAACAACCATCATTCTTTCCTCTGTATCTGAGATTATTTGTTTAATTTGTTCATTTATTCAGTTCTTTAGATTCCACATATAAGTGAGATCATATGGTATTTGTCTCTCTCTGTCTGACTTATATCACTTAGTATAATGTTCTCTAGGTCCATCTATATCATTGCAAATGGTAATATTTCCTTTTTCTTTATGGCTGAGTAATACTCCATTGTATAAATGTACCAGTTTCTTAATCTAGTTATCTACCGATGGGCATTTTGGTTGTTCACATGTCTTGGCTATTGTGAATAGTGCTGCAATGAACATAGGGGTTGCATATATTTTTTTGAATTAGCTTTTTGGATTTCTCTGTATAAATACCTAAGAGTGGAATTGCTGGGTCATAAAGTAGTTCCATTTTTAGTTTTTTGAGATACCTCCATGCTGATTTCCATAGTGGCTGCAACAGTCTGCAATCCTACCAACAATGCAGCAGGATTCTCTTTTCTCCATAACCTCACCAGCACGTGTTGTTTGTCAATTTATTGATGATAGCCATTCTGACCGGAGTGAGGTGGTATCTCATTGTGGTTTTTATTTGTATTTCTCTAATGATTAGTGTGGTTGAGGTTTTTTTTCATATGTCTGTTGGCTATCTGTATGTCCTTTTTAGAGAAATGTCTCTTCATGTCCTCTGCCCATTTGTTAATTGGGTTGTTTATTTTTTTGAGCTGAGTTGAATGAGTGTTTTATAAATTTTGGATATTAACCTCTTACCAGGTGCATCATTGACAAATATCTTCTCCCATTTGTTAGGATGCCTTTTTGTTTTATTGATGGTTTCCTTTGCTGTGAAAAAACTTTTAAGTTTGATGTAATCCCATATGTTTATTTTTTCTTTTACTTCCCTTGCTGAGGGGATATATTAGTAAAAATATAACTCAGGGCAATGTTTGCAAATTTACTTCCTATAATTTCTTCTAGGAGTTTTATGGTTTTGGATCTTATATTTAAGTCTTTAATCCATTTTGAATTTATTCTCATATATGGCATAAGGAGGTGGTCCAGCTTCATTTTTTTGCATGTCAGTCCAGTTTTACCAGCACCGTTTATTGAATAGACTGTCTTTACTGTAATCTACATTCTTGCTTCCATTGTCATAGATTAAATGACCATATAGAAATGGATTTATTTCTGGGCCCTCTATTCTGTTCCATTGATCTATGTATCTTTTTTTATGCCAGTACCACACTGTTTTAATTATTATAGACTTGTAGTATGATTTGATGTCAGGTAGTGTGATACCTTCCACTTTGCTCTTATTTCTCAAGATTGCCATAGCTGTTTGGGGTCTTTTATGGTTCCATATAAATTTTAGGATTATATGTTCTATTTTTGTGGAAACTGTCATTGGTAGTTTGATAGGAATTGCATTGAATCTATATATTGCCTTAGGTAGTATGGATAGTTTAACTATATTAATTCTTCCTAACCATGAGCATGGTATGTGTTTCCATTTATTTGTATCTTCTTTGATTTTTTTCTTCAGTGTCTTATAATTTTCTGAGTACAGGTCTTTTGCTTTGGTTAAATTTATTCCTAAGTATTTTATTGTTTTTGAAGCAATTGTAAATGGGATTGTGTAGCGTCCCGCACGACAGAGCAGGTGGGAGTGGAGAAGGGATGGCAAAGAGTTAAGAAAGAAAGAGACAAGATATGAGAGAGAAAAATGCAGCTGGGCCAGGGGACTTCAGCCTCATGGACTGGAGCCCCAAATCAGGCCTGACTGTTCCTTTTATTATTTTACACATAAGCAAGGGTCCACGGGATGTGGATTATACTGTGGAAGAGAGTCAGAGGAAGAGTAATAGATATATATGATATGGGGGGTGTGGGGGGGTGTATTGGGGGTGGGGGGTTGTCACTTTGAGGGGTAAAATGTATAACTATTGCACTGTGTTGTACACCTGAAACTAATTAAAAAAAAAAAAAGTTAACAACACCAAAAAAAAAAAAAAAAAAAAAAAAGGATTAACCTCCAGGCCTAATTTCCTATGCCTGCAAACTGCCATTATCAGAGGCCCCATGAGGTTATTGTCATGCACCTTAAGAGACAGAAGCTTCCTCTGCCAAGGTTTATTGATAAGAATTCAGGAAGGACCGGTATTATCACATCAATAGGTCATTTCACAGGCAGGCTGCTAGAACCTGAAGCAAGGGGTTTATGCCCCTTTTCTCCTCTCCCTGACTTCTCCCAGGGCACCCACTGGCACCCATAGGCTCCCACGAAACCATGTCTGGCTTGAGTTGTCCCTCTCGTGGGATCTTACCTGTCATTGACTAACCGGCCATCCTTTGGGGCCAAGTGGGGATATATACAGTAAACATAATATTGAAGTTATGATCTGTCTTTATGGAAAGGTGCATGGAGGCAGACAGGCAGGCTATAATGTGACAGGATTATTTTCTTTATTTCTGCTTTCAATAGTTTATTATTGGTGTATACAAATGCAACCAATTTCTGAATATTAATTTTATATCCTGCTGCTTTACTAAATTCATTTATCAGTTCTAATAGTTTTTGGTGGAGTCTTTGGGATAATCTCCATATAGTATCATGTCATGCATATAATGACAATTTTACTTTCTCCTTTCCTATTTGGATACCTTTAATTTCTTTTTCTTGTCTGATTGCTGTGACTAGAACTTCCAGAACTATGTTGAATACAAGTGGTTAAAGTGGGCAGCCTTGTCCTGTTCCTGATAGTAAAGGGGAAGGGTTTAGTTTTTCCCTATTGAGTATGATGTTAGCTGTGGGTTTATCATATATGACCTTTATTATGTTGAGATATGATCCCTCTATTTCCATTTTGCTAAGAGTTTTTATTATAAGTGGCTGCTGGATTTTGTCAAATGCTTTTACTGCATCTATTGATATGACCCTATGATTTTTATTTTTCATTTTGTTAATGTGGTATATCATGTTAATTGATTTGCAGATATTGAACCAACCTTGCATATCAGGAATGAATCCTATTTGATCGTGGCTATGATATTTTTAATGTATTGCTGAATCTGGTTTGCTAATATTTTGTTGAGAATTTTTGCATCTATGTTCATTAGGGATATTGGCCTGTATTTTTCTTTTTTTGTAATGTCTTTATCTGGGTAGGGGATCAGAGTAATAGTGGCCTTGTAAAATGTGCTTGGGAACCTTCCCTCCTTTTGGATTTTTTGGAATATTTTGAGGAGAATAGGTGTTAATTTTCTTTTGAATATTTGGTAAAATTCACCTGTAAAACCATCTGGTCCAGGACATTTGTTTGTTGGGAGCTTGTTGATTAATGATTTAATTTCATTGGTAGTAATCAGTCTGTTCAGATTTTCTGTTTCTGCTCGATTCAGTCTTGGAAGATTGTATGTTTCTAGAAATGTATGTATTTCCCCCAGATTGCGTAAATTGTTGGCATACAGTTGCTCATAGTATTTTCTTAATTTTTTTTTTTTTTTATTTCTATGGTATCTGTTGTCACTACTCTTTTATTTCTGATTTTATTAATTTAGGTTTTCTCTTTCTTTTTCTTGGTGAGTCTGGATAACGGTTTATCTTTTCCAAAAAACAGCTGTTGATTTTAGTGATCTTTTGTATTGTTTTTGTTTGTTTGTTTTCGGTCTCTATTTCATTTACTTCTATTCTGATCTTTATTATTTCCTTCCTGATACTACCTTTGGGCTTATTTTGCTGTTCTTTTTCCAGTTCCCTTAGGTGTAAAGATAGAGTATTGATTTGAGATTCTTCTTGTTTCTTTAGGTTGGCCTGCATTGCTATGAATTTCCCTCTTAGGACTGCTTTGCTGCATCCCGTAGACTTTGGGTTGTTGTGTTTTCATTTTCATTTGTCTTGAGGTATCTTTTGATTTCTTCCTTGATTTCATTGTTGACCCACTCATTATTTAATAATATATTGTTCAGCTTCCATGTATTTGTGCATTTTCCAGATTTCTTCTTACACAGTTATACCTCAGTTTGCAAACACAATTCATTCTGGAAACAAACTACTCATATTGCAAGACATCTCTCGTTTACCAAGTTAAAATGCTTAATAGAAATGTTTGCTCGTCTTGCAGAACACTCACAAATCAAGTTACTCGCCATCCAAGGTTTTACTGAAATCTAGTTTCATAGCATTGTGGTCAGAGAAGCCGCTTGATATGATTTCAGTCTTCTTAAATTTATTGAGACTTGTTTTGTGGCCTAGCATGTGGTCTATTCTGGAAAATGTTCCATGTGCACTTGAGAAGAATGTATAGTCTGCTGCTTTGGGGTGAAATGCTCCAAAAATATTGATTAAATCCAACTGGTCAAATGTGTCATTGAAGGCCATTGTTTCTGTGTTGATTTTCTGTGTGGAGGATCTGTCCATTGGTGTCAACAGAGTGTTGAAGTTCCCTACTATGATAGTGTTATTAATATTATTGATCTCTGTCTATATGTTGGTCAAAATCTGTTTTATATATTTAGGAGCTCCTATGTTGGGTGCATAGTTGTTGACTAGGGTTATGTCCTTTTGTTGGATTGATCCCTTTCTTATTATGTAGTGCCCTTCTTTGTCTTTTATTATAGTTTTCATTTTAATGTCTATTTTGTCTGAAATAAGTATTGCTATTCCAGCTTTTTTCTCTGTTTCATTGGCATGAAATATCTTATTCCATCCTTTTATTTTTAGTCTGTGTGTGTCTTTTGATCTGAGGTGAGTCTTTTGTATACAGCGTATGCATAAGTCTTGTTTTCTTATCCACTCAGCCACCCTATGTCTTTTGATTGGGGCATTTAGTGCATTGACATTTAAAGTGATTATTGATAGGTACATAGTTATTACCATTTTATTATTTGTGTTCCTGGTCTTTGTTAGTTAGTTTGTTTTCACCTTTCTTCTGCTTAAAGAAGCCCTTTTAACATTTCCTGCAATATTGGCTTGGTGGTAATGAATTCCTTTTGCTTATTCTTGTGTGGAAAGCTCTTTATCTCTCTTCAATTTTAAATGATAGCCTTGCTGGGTAGAGCAATATTGGTTGTAGGCCTTTGTTTTTCATCCCTTTGAATATTTTCTGCCACTCCTGTGTGGCCTGAAATATTTCTGTAGAAAAATCAGCTGATCAGCTTATGGGAGCTCCCTTGTATGTAACCTGCTGTCTTTTTCTTGCTGCATTTAGGATTCTCTCTTTGTCTTTAATCTTTGTCATTTTAACTATGATGGTTCTTGGTGTGGGTCTGTTTGGATTCATCTTGTTTGAGATTATCTGTGCTTCCTGGCTTTGTATGCTATTTTCCTTTACCAGGTTAAGAAAGTTTTTGGTCATTATTTCTTCATATAGGTTCTTTATCCCTTGCTCCCTCTCTTCTCCTTTTGGTATTCCTATGATATGCTCGTTGTTGCGATTAAACTGTTTTCATTGTTTTTTATTCTTTTTCCTTTTTGTTGTTTTGATTGGGTGTATTCTGCTACCTTGTCTTCTAAGTCACTGATCCTATCCTCTGCTTCATCTAATCTGCTGGTGAATCCTTCAAGTGTATTCTTCATTTCAGTTATTGTATTCTTTAAGTTTGACTGGTTATTTCTTATTATTTCTGTATCCTTCTTTATGTTGGTTATCTCTTTGTTGAGGTTATCACTAAGTTCCTTAAACATTGTGCCAAATTCTGTCTCTGATAGTTTGTTTGGTTGCCTCTGTTTCATTTAGTTCCATTTCTGGAGGTTTCTTCTGATCTTTTATTTGGGACATGTTTGTTTCTTCCTCATTCTGGCTGACTCTGTGCTTGCTTCAATATATTAGATAGATCCCCTAGATCTCTCAGTCTTTTTTGGGTGGTCCTTTGTAGTATGCGTCCTTTATATTTGAATTCCACAGTCTTCCTATTCTCCTGTGCATGTGTTCCAGAGGTATCCCTTGTGTTGTGTGCATTCTGCCATTGAAGTTGAGTCTTAATTGCTTTTGGCTTGCCAGTGGGTGGGATTGACTCTCAGGCTGACTAGCTGTGAGAACTGGTTATGCTCACAGTGCATGAGCTGCTGTGTGAAGCTTGATCCTTCAGGGGAGGCTTGGCTCCTGTGCCTGTAAAGACTTTCCTTTGAGTGTGCCACTTATAGATACAACCAGGTAGTGCTCTGGTTTGGTTTGAAGCTGGCCTATGGATGTATTGTTTCTGGTGTCTCAGGTGGGGCTCTCACTCAGGGTAGTTTCAGTCCTGTCTGTTACCCACCCATGGCTACCTGGTAGGTGCCCCAAAGCCGTATGCAGTTGGATGTTGCCTATGCTGCATTTGGGGATGTGTGGTGGTGGCCTCTCTGTGAACTGAGGCCAGCTGCCACCAGTGTTGGTCCTGAGGCAGTTTAGCAAAAGGCTCAGGGCCCCCTAGGCCTGTTGCCACCTGTCAGTTGCCCATAAGGCCCAACTATTGAAAGAGGCTCCTTAGGAGCATGTGTCTGGCTGTTTGACCTGGTTTTGAGAGTGCCCTTGATGATGTTGCACTAGCTGGGCAGGCTGGAATTCAAGTGAGTCATGAAATGGGGCTGGTGATTTTTACAATGTTAATGCAGATTCAGGTCTTATGCTTGTTACTCCCTTGTACAGCACTATGAGGACACTGCAGCCAGCTTCCACCTCAAACTCACAAATTCCTGAGAGCTGCTCTTGAGTGGCTGTGGTGCAGGTTTGGGGTCACTGATCACCACCAAGATCTCCTCAGGTGTCTGCGGACTGTCTGGTGCTGTAAAAACCTTTTGTGCAATTTGTGGGGTTAGGGCCAGTCACTGTGGCACTCAGAGTGTCCCTGGAAATGCAGCTGTATGTGAGCAGGGAGGTGTTACATGGAGTTAAAGGCTGTGGTCAGTGATTTCTACAAATTCAGTGTAGTCTCAGCTCCTGGACCAGTGCTGGACCCACACCCAACTTGAAAAACCAAACAAAGCAAAACCAACCAATAACAATGAAAATACCCAAACACACAAAAATAACAAACAACGAAGACAAAAATACCAAAAATCCCCCAGAACAACAGAAAAAAACAAAAAACAGTAACCAAAAACAATAACAAAACAAAGAGAAACAGCAAAACGAAAAAAAACAACAACAACAAAAAAACAGAAGAAAAAGGTACAAAAAGATGAAAAAAGAAAAAAGGAAATAAAAAAGGGGGAAAGAAAAAAGAAAAGGAATAAAAGAAAAAAAAATGAACAAGAAAAAAGAAGGCACCCCATCTGCTTTTGTCTGCAGGCAGCTTGTGGGGGACAGGCAGCCACCCAGCAGTAGAGAGTCTTCGGGCAACTCAGTACCAGCTGTGTGGAGGGCAAGGACCTAGGCGGCATGCACCGGCCTCCACCTCAGGCTTGCAGCCTCCTGAGAGCTGCACGCAATTAGCTGCGATGGGCTCTGGGGTTGTGCTCACCACCAAAAGTCTCCACAGGTTGCTGGGGGCTGTCTGCTGTTGCAAAAAACCTCCGTGGCCTGTGGAGGTGGGGGTCAGGAACCAGGTGCCCAGTGTGTCCCTGGCAATGCAGCTCTAGGTAGGCAGGGCAGGCCCCCAGGGCACCATAGCTTCTGGTCAGTGGCCCCCACAAAGTCAGAGCAGCGTGCGCTCTTGCACTGGCAACCAGCCTGCACAAACGCATCAAAAACGCGGTGGCCAGGAGTCAAGGGAATTGTAATAGATATGTATGATATGGGAGGGCGGTGGGTTGGGGGAGGGAGGTTGTCACTTTGAGAGATAAAAAGTATAACTATTGCACTGTGTTGTACATCTGAAACTAATTTAAAAAAAAATGTTTATTTCACAATAAAAGAATTAAAACACACACACACACACACACACACACACACACACACACACACACAAAATCCTTGGCCAGATCATGTTGTTTTGCAACTCACAGCCCAATGCCCTTAGGCAAAAGCTTTGCTCCTGTCACAGTCCTTGCATGTCTCAATCAGCAGCCTATGGAGCAGGGAGAGTGGCCCGACAGTCAGGCATTTCCTGGACAATGCCACACAATCAGTGTGGAGAGCTGGAACCCAAGGCAGCATGTGCACCTGCCCTCGCCAATTCAACCAGACCAGTGCAGTCTCAAACCTGTGGGAAGGATTAACCTTGGAAAAATGGTGCCCTCCTATAATCAACTTGTGTGCAGGTTCTGCACAGGGGAACAATGGCCCCAGAACCTACAGCTCCCATGCCAAAGGCGCTCAGTTTAGTACTTCCCTGCAGGCTCCTTGGGCCCCCTGACGTGCTTCTTCCTCCGCCAGGGGCAGCCTGAGTGCTTGCAAGAGAGTGAGTCTGTGTGCCAGCACCACAGGGGTGCGACTGGTTCTCTAGCTGCCCTCTGCCCCATCTGGTTGAGCAGAGAGAGTCCTCACTGATTTCCACCTCCAGCTATCATGGGACTCATCTTTCTGGCACAGGCCCCCTGGCCTGGCGAGCCCAGTGAGGGGCCGGAGGGCCCCTCCCTCAACAGGGAAGGCCTCTGCCACTGAGGTATCCTTCCCGGCATTTGCCCTCTCTCCATGGGCCTGGAGTCAGTGTGCCTCTCATCTCTCCCCCTCCAGTCTTGAAGTGGCCTCTTCTTTAAATCCTTAGCTTTAGTGGGGTTTTTTTCAGCTATTGTTTAGATGAATCCTGAAGTTGATTGTTGTATAATTTATTTGTAATTTGGGGGTGATCCTGGGAGGCAGTTGGTACAGCTCCCGCCTATTTTGCCATCTTAGCCTCTTCCCCTAGATCCACATAAAGTTGGTAGTTAAAATCATGGGAGATGGTGAGATTACCCAGGATAAGCAAGCTGTATAGGAAAAAAAGGAGTCTTACAGAACACCTACATTTAACGAGTAGGCAGAAAAGAGAAGCTGGAAAGTTGTCCATGAAAAAAATATCTAAGAGGTAGGAAGAGAATCCAGGAAAAAAAAAAAAATTGAGGGCGCAAAGAGTTTCAAGGAGAGAGTGATGATAATATCTAATGATACAGAGAAGTCCAGAAAAATAAGGACTGAAAAATATCCCCTGGTTTAATAATACGTGGCCCCCAGTGACCTTTGACAGAACAGTTCATTGAAGTCTTGGAGTAGGAGAAAGGGGGAAGCAAGCTAGGGTCCAATGAATGGAGGGAATGAGAGTTTTGAAAACAAGCAGAGTAGGTTAATCTTCTAAGCAACTTTTACAGATAGGAAAAGAAAAATACAAAGGACCCAGTATCAAGGAAAAGTTGTTCAGGATTTGAGAACTCTGAGTCTCTTTAAAGGATGAAGAAGGAACAAGTAAAAAGAAGTTGGCAGTGGAAAAAAGAGAAACAACAAGGAAATGAGGTTCCAGATTGATATAAGAGGATGAGATCAAGGTATGGTGGGGAGTGAGCCATGAACAGGGAGAAAGATCCTTCTTCTGATAGTGGGAATGGACAAGGGAAGAGGTGCAACAATGTTGACTTGTGATGGTAAATCGAATCTACTAATAATGGCTGCCTAGAGCCCTGCCATGAGAATAGCCCAGAGGCAAGAGATCAATGACTGCCATGTGTTCAGAAAGGGGAGGCGGCATGTTTGTTTTCTGTGATCTAGCCCAAATTTCTTACTCTGTGGATGAAAAAACTGAGGTCTAGAGAAAGCAAGTGCCTTGACTAGCTTTTTAGTGGGACCAGCCAGGTTTCTCAATTCATAGCTCAGGATTTTGTCTGGCACACCATGTTGCCATTTCCCAGACACTTACAAACAATGCAAACAGCATCAATTGTCACTAAGGATCTAAAAACTGTAACAAAGACCAAGAAACATCTGATTTATGAATCAAGGCCCTGTTTGCACATCTGGGCCCAGGGGGAATCGTCACTTAGCATAAATAAGTAGAGCATAACCTAGAGTAATCCTTGGCAAAAAAAAAAACAACACAAAAAACAACAAAACAAAACAAAAAAACAAAACACAAAAAACAAAGTGTTAAGAGAGCCCAGGTTCCTGCTGTGAAATACTAAGTGCGCAGTTTAAGCTTATTTGAAGCATGTAAAGGCCTAAGGGCCTACACATGGGCACCAGTAGCTTTAAGGAGAGGCTATTTCAGTTAGAACAACATTGTTTGGCACCTAATGCTTATCAAGCACCCAGGGTGGTAGGCCCAATTATAGAATTAGTGTTGCTCATATCTGCTCATCCAAATAGAAAGTAACTACTATGTAATGGGGCTAGGCATCCAAAATTAAACAGGGCGGGAGAAGCTCTAATTGCTCTCATTTTTTGGCCAGCAGCATGGTGCCAGGCTCAGAATCTCCTAAGCATATGGAAGGAAGGTAGGGGTAGAGAACGCATAGGGAAATCTCTTTGCTTTTCAAATACCCTTCCTCTCTCTCTCTCTCTCTCTCTCTCTCTCTCTCTCTCTCTCTCTCTCTCTCTCCCTCTCTCTCTCCCTCTCTCTCTCTCTCTTTCTCTCTCTCCCTCTCTCTCCTCTCTGGCTTCTTTTTGTTCAATATATTAATGTTTCAATCTTGCTATCCCTTCCTCTCAGCCCTCAGCGCAATCCACAAGTAGGATCAGATTGGTGAAATAAAAAAAGTGTCAGAGAGATCTGAGTTAGCATCATTCCTTCACAAATGCAAGCTGTGTGATCCTGGACAATTCACTTAACCTCTCTGAGTCACACTTTCCTCATCTGAAAATGGGAGCTAATACTCTAATATTTGACTTTTAATGCCATTCTGAAAAATAAATAAGATGACAATTATTAAAGTCTTTAGCATACCAAGGCTTGCTCAGAGTGTGCATAAACTCTGATGCTAATTAGAACCAGCCTTGTCCTCTGAGATTCAAATGAAATGGGCCCATTCCCCCATACCCGCTTCTTGGAGAAAACCCAGCCTTTGCAAAGATTCTCGGAGGAGGCTTTTATGCTTCTCCTGGTTACCTCTGCATTTGTTCAGTTTGGATATCATTTTATGATCTAAAAATAATTATTCCCTTTCCATTCCACACAAACTAACATTGGACACCATCCAGATTCTTTCATTCCCCCAAACATTCTCACTATCAGACTGTGGATTCAGCCGGCTTTTACTGAGATGTGAGGGAACAGAAAGAGTTATGCCAAACAACCTTAATTGATTATGATATCACTCTCCTATTTTTAAATGTCCTTCAACTCTCCCTTCATCCAGTGTTTGCTCACTGGCCAGCATACTCTGCACATTCCAGCCTTCTTGCCTATCTCCTCCCTCTGCTCTTTTATCATCCTCCTTCTTCTCTCTTTCTGCTCATCCCAGTTCCCAAATTCCTGTTTATTTCTTATCCAGGACAGTTTGGTTATTTTCTTATTTTGCTGTGTCTTCCTATACCATTTTGGAGTCTCACCTTTCAAATCCAAAATACCCTGAAAGTACTTTCCTAAACAAAGCCAGTCCTCTCCTTAGGAGGAATTCTAGTGCCAGCTGCAATGCAACAATTATGCTCTCCCTGCTTTACATATCCTCAGTCAAAAAATGACCCCTTTCCTTCTTCCTATGAAAAACTATCTTTTCTCAGACCAGCTTCCCCTCAAATGATCTTTTCCCATCTCTAGTAAGCCTCTTGAGAAAACAAGGTCTTCTATCCAGGAACCCACCTTTCATTCACTGTTCAGTAAGTTGCTCCCACCACTACTCTGAGACTGCTCTCTGCAAAGTCAGCGTTTTGGCCAAATTCATGACCTTATCCCCATTCTTTGTAGCAATTGACACTGTTGACAATGAACTATTTCTGACCCTTGGTCCACCCAGTGCTACTATCATTGCTACTTCTCTGCCCCATCTCCAAGTATTCCTCCTCTCAGAGTTCCTTTTCCTCTATCCACCAGGAACGTGTGAGCACTGCATTTCCATCAGGAACCCTTCTCTCCTCACTCTACGTGGTCCTCCCAGTCATTTTAAGCAGTCTAACAGTCCAACCTCCCAAGAGACCAATATTTCTCTTTAGCTATAATTCTCCCCAAAGTTCACACACACATTTGTGAACACCTCCTGGAAACCTCTGACTGAATGAGGAGCAGACACCTGCAACTCACAAATCCAAACCATGCTCATCGTCCCCTCCATCCCCACTGTTCAGCCCGCTTCTCCTCTGGCATCACTGTGTTCAGTTAGGGAATCACTAGACTCCACCCCCTCTCTTTTTTTTTTTTTTAAAGATTTTTATTGAGGGGGAACAGCATTGAGGAATCAGGGAAGGGGAACAGACAAGTTGCTGTCCTTGTTGTTCTTCAGTCTAGTTGTGGAGGATGTTGCTTCACTGGCCCGTGTTGGTCTTATGACCATTATGCTCTTCCTGGATTAGGCAGTGGATCACCAGTCATTGGATGGCCACTCATGGCAGCTCACGCTGGCTGCCAGCTGCCGGCTGCTCATACTGGCTGCCAACTCTTCACGGTAGCTCATGGCAGCCCACTGCAGCAGGGCCTGCAGCCTACACTGTTGCTGGCGACTCACGGGAGCCCAGCTCCAGGTTGAGCTGTTGTTCACCATCTTAGCTGTAGAGGGCACAGCATCACTGGCCCTCATGTGGGATCTGAACCATGGCCCTGTTGCTCAGAGCTGGTGTCCCAAGCCAATTCTTAACCAACGAGCCACTCGGCCAGCCTTAGACTCCACCCCTCTCTTAGAATCCATTGACTCACTCAGTAAACATTTACTGGGCTTTTCTCCCAGGTAATCTCATTTAGTCTCATGGCTGTAAATAATATCTATATGCTGACAACTCCAAAATATATCTCATCCCAAAGCTCTCCTCAGCTATGCCTCATGATTCTTACTGCCTGTTCTACATCTCCTCCTCTTACCTATCACTTCAAACTTAATATAGCCAAAATAGGATTCTGCCCTCCTCCCCACCAATACTTTCTTTCCAATCAAATCCATATTAATCAATAGCACCTCCGAATACACATTTGCTTCAGCCAAAAACTTGGATAACACCTTGACTCCCCTCTCTCTCATCCACATAATTCAGTCTATCAGCAACTCTTATGATTTCTTGTTCTGAAATATACCCAAAATCCACACTTTTCTCCCCACTTTCATGATCATGGCTTTAATCACATTTCCCTCCAACAATTTCAGTAGTCTCCTGAGTGGCCTTTCATTCTATTCTTGTTTCCTTACAAACTCACCCACATCCTGAACAAGAAAAACCTTTTAAAACATAAACAGAATCATATTAAAACCCATCAGTGGCCTCCCATTTCTCTTAGAATAAATTCCAAATTCCTTATCATGTCCTGTAAGCTCTTGTTGTCTCTCTAAAGTCCTCCTTGGATCTATCTGTGATAACTCAATTTTTTTACATTCCTCAAATAAGGAACAAGCCAAACTCTTTTGATCCCTGGAAAATTTGTTGCCCTTTTTTTTCTGGCTGAGATACTTTTCCCCCAGATGGCTCCTTGTTTGCTTTCACCTTTCCACATAAATGTTACCTCCTCCCAGAAGTCTTCCTGACACTTTTAGCTAGGTTTGTATCCACTAAACCCCTTCTCCACCCACCCCCTTGTCTTTTATTACTTCACCTTGTACCTTTCTTTAATACTATTTAAGCACTATCTGGACTTTTTTCCTTGCTTGTTTATTGTGTCTCCCCCATGAGAACAGGGACCATGTATGTTTTGTTAACCACTAGATTCCCAGCACTGAAAAGATTGTTTGGCACATAGTAATTGCTCAATAAATATTTGTTAAATGTATGAATGATTGGAAAAATAAATGAATTTTTAATATGCATGAAGAGTTGAATAAGACACAGCCTTTATTCTTAAGGGGTGAGCCACCCAGTAGAATATAAATTCATAATTATAAATCAGAGTTATTTCGTCTGTGAGAGGCAGGTTTAAATGATATGGAAATACAGAGGTAAGCACAACTAGCCACGCCTGGGGAATATGTGGAAAACATCACTTAAAGCTCACAAATAGATGGGATGGACATGGCACAGATAGAGATTTGGTAGATTTTAAGTTTTATGTGTGGTTGATTGAATTGAAACTAAAATTCATTCTTCGTCTTAGCTTGAAGTCGACTTAGTTAATCACCTGATGCTGGAGATAAGGGCTGTAAATTTTATGTATCAATACTTGCAACAAAATAGTTAATTGGCTGGTATGTAAAGTACATTTTCTCTCCTTCACCCTCCAAAAAGTTAGTCCAAAAATTCTACTTAGTCCAATGTACTAATAATTTGAATGAAAACCTACATGCCGCAGATGTAAATTAATGAATTGAACTAAGGAAAAAACAAGGATCATGCCATATTCATTACATCTGCTTCTTAAAATATATGACAGTCATCTTAGGCTACATTACACTGTGGTAGCAAATGATCCCAAAATCTTGGTGGCTTCCACAGCAGAGGTTTATTTTTCACTTATATTACATGAGTGTTTTGGTCATCTTTATTCCCTGACCCAGGCTCAAACAGCACCTCTTATATCAGGAATATGTTGGTCTGGAGGCAGAGGGGAGAAAGAGATGGCAGAATCAAGTGAAGGCTCTTAAAAATTATGTTTGAAAGTAGCTAATGTCATATTTTTGGTCAAGATGGCAGAGTAGGTAAACATTGCTTACCTCCTCTCATAACCACAACAAAATTACAACTAAACTACAGAAAACCATCATTGAGAGTAGCCTGAAGTCTAGCAGAACCAAAGCCCTACAACTAAGGACATGCAGAGGAAGAAACTTTGAAACTGGTAGGAAGAGCAGAAACATGGAATGGGATAGGATGGTCCCACACCTGCCTGTGACCATTAAAAATCAGGAGAGATATCTTGGGTGTGGAGGTTCCCGCAACCCCACTCCCCCAGTGGAGCAAAGGGTCCCAGCCCCACACCAGGCTCCCCAAACCAGGGTTTCAGTTCCACAGAGAGAATTCCCCATAACCTCTTCCTGTGAAAACCAGAGGAGATTGTGGCTGAGTGAGACAAGAGTGACTGGAGACCCAGATGCTCCTCTTAAAGGGACCATGGACAGACTCACTTGCTCTGAGCTCTAGCATTGGGACAGCAGCTTGAAATACACCAGGGACATACAGAGAACTGGCTTGTCTGGCTTGAGGGCAAGGGCTGGAGAGGCAGCTTTCTCTCAGATAGAGGAGCTGGCAGAAGACATTTTTTCTTTTTTGAGCCCTCCCCACTCCCAGCATGCAGATGCAGGTGGAAGTCATATCTGAATCTGCATCAAACTGTCTAACACCATTAATTCTCCCTACCCTGGTGATTTCCCGAGACCCTGCCTGACCCAACATGTGATCCCACCAAGCCAATTCCAGTGGCTTTTCATACAAATGGGCTGTCTTGGATTATGCTGTAGACTTTTCTAACATGTCACAAAGGTTCACAAAATCCAAACAAGCAGCATCTGGCTTTGGTGTATTCCATACCTATGGGTGAGCAGCTCTAAGCCTAGAACTAGGGATAGCTGGCCTTGGAATGTAGCTTGGCCTCTCCAGGCAACTTCAAGCCCAGCATGGGTGGTAGCCATCTGCAGACTGTTTTGTGGCTTATGCCAAGAGGCCTTGGGCAAGGCACAGATTGTGGCTGACCTTGGCCTGCAGTGGGGCCCCTCCTAGGAGGCCCTGGTGTTGGTGTGCCTGGAGGCCAGTTTTGGACCAAGTCTAGCTGGAATATCACCTGGCCAGCTTCAAGAATGACACACCAAAGGGGAGACTGGGGAGGCACCAGAGCCCTGCTAAAGTGAATCCTGCTCCATAGGGTCAATCCCTGCCCAACAGCTCCTCCACTGTAGTCACAGCCAGTACTCACAATCAGTCAGCCCAAGGGTCAACCCCTCCCATTAACGTGCATACAGCAACCAAGGCTCAACTACAACAAGATGGCACATATAACCCACACAAGGGACACACTGGAACACCCAGCTCTGGTGACCAGGGAGACTGCACTACTGAGCCCCACAGGACACCTACAAGATAAGACCTCCCTACTAAGACTGGAAAACATAGCAGCCCAACCTAATACATAGAAACAAACACGAGGAGGCAGCCAAAAATGGGAAGACAGGGCCGGCTGAGTGGTGCATTGGTTAAGAGCTGCCTTGGGACGCCAGTGGCCCTGGTTCAGATTCCACATATGAGGAACAGTGACACTGCCCTCTACAGCTAAGATGCTGAACAACAGCTCCACTTGCAGCTGGGCTGTGTGAGTCCTGGTGATGGTGTAGGCTGCAGCCCTTGCTGCAGTGGGCTGCCATAAGCTACAGTGAGTGGATGGCACCCAGCGTGAGTGGCTGGCAGCCAGCGTGAGCTGCCAATAGCCATCGTGAGCAGCTGTCCAGAGGCTGGTGACCAATCTGCCTCATCCAGGAAGAACGCAATGATAATACCAACATGGGCCAGTGAAGCAATGTCCTCCACAACTAGACCGAAGAACAAAAGGACAGCAACTTGTCTGTTCTCCCTCTCCAATTCCCCAGCGCTGTTCCCCTCCCCCATTCCCCAATAAAAATCTTTTTTTTTAAAAAAAGGAAGACAAAGAAACATGTCCCAAATTAAAGAACAGAACAAAGCTCCAGAAAAAGAATGAAACAAAATGGAGACAAGCAATCTATTAGATGCAGAATTCAAAACACTGTTCATAAGCATGCTCAGTGATCTCAGGGAGAATTTCAACAAGGAAATAGGAAACATAAAAATGGATATAGAAAACAAAAAAGAACCAATCAGAAGTGGAGAATATAATAATTGAAATAATGAACACATTAGAGGGCATCACCAACTGACTAGATGAAGCAGAAGATCGAATCAGCAAATTGAAAGTTAAGGTAGCAGAAGACACCCAGTCAGAACAGCAAAAAGAAAAAAGAATTTTAAAACATGAGGATTGTTTAAGGGGCATCTGGGACAACATCAAGTGTACCAATATTCACATCATAGGGGTACCAGAAGGAGAAAAGAGAGAGCAAGGAATTGAAAACCTATTTAAAGAAATAATAACAGAAAACTTTCCTAACCTGGCAAAGGAAACACATACAAGCAGAGGAGCACAGACAAAATGAACCCAAAGAGGCCCACACCAAGATACATTATAATTAAAATGCCAAAGATTAAAGTCAAAGGATCTTAAAGCAGCCAGAGAAAAAGCATTTAGTTACCTTCAAGGGAGCTCCCATAACACTGTCAGCTGAGGGCCAGCTGAGTGGCGAGGTGGCTAAGTGCTGGCTTGGGAAGCCAATGGCCCTGGTTCGGGTCCCACATATAGTGCCAGTGACACTGCCCTCAAAGAAAACAAAAAAAAAGACTGTCAGCTGATTTCTCAACCAAAACTTTGCAGGGCAGAAGGGACTGGCACAAAATACTCAAAGTGATGAAAAGCAAGGACCTACAACCATGATTACCCAGCAAAGCTAACATTTAGAATCAAAGGACAGATAAAGAGCTTCCCAGCTTTTTCTTGGAGTTCATCAATACCAAACCGGTATTACAAGAAATCTTAGAGAAACTTCTTTAGGAAGAAGAAGGGCGGGGGGGAAAAAAAGACTAAAAATGTGAATAATAAAATGGCAATAACTTCATATATATCAACAATTACTTTAAATGTAAATGGATTAAATGCTCCAATCAAAAGCATAGGGTGGCTGAATGGATAAGAAAACAAGGCCCTTACATATGCTGCCTATAAGAGACTCACTTCAGATTGAAGGACACACACAGACTGAAAGTAAAGGGTTGGAAAAAGATAGCTCATGAAAATAGAAATGAAAAAAAAAAAGAACAACAACAAAAAAAAACATGGGGTAGCAATACTTATACCAGACAAAATAGCCTTTAAAACAAAGGCCATAACAAGAGAGAAAAAAGAACCCAGGAATCTCACTTCTGGGTATTTATCCAAAGAAATACAAAATGCTACTCTGAGTGGACATGTGTATCTATATATTCATTGCAGCATTGTTTACAATGGCTAAGCTGGGGAGGCAGCCTAGGTATCTTTTGATGGATGAGTGGATAAAAAGGAGGATACATATATACAATGGAATATATTGCTCAGCCATAGAAAGGAATGGGTTCTTGCCACCTGCAGTGGCATGAATGGACCTGGGGGATATTATGCTGAGTAGAATATGTCAGAAAAAGATAGGTACAGTGTGATTTTGCTTATATGTAGAAGCTAAAGAACAAAACAAACAAACAAACAAACAAACAAACAGAAAAAAAACCGAAACTCATAGATACAGAGAACATTTTGATAGTTACCAGATGGGAAGGGTGTGTAAAGGTGGATGAAAAGAGGAAGGCATTAAGAAGTATACATTGGTAGTTACAAAACAGTCATGGGATGTATAGTAAAGCATAAGAAATGTAGTCAATACTATGGTAATAACTATGTATAGAGCCAGGTGGGTATTAGACTAGTCAGGGAGATCACTTCTTAAATTATATAAATGTCTAACTAGTATGCTGTACACCTGAAATTAATATAAAATAATATTGAATGTCAACTGTAATTAAAAATTTTTTAAAGGGGAGAAAAAAGGCAAAGGGGAACAAGAGGTTCAAACTTCCAGGTATATAACAAATAAGTCATGGGAATGTAATGTACAGCATAGGGAATATAGTCAATAATATTATGATATCATGGTAGTTGCTGGACTTATCATGATGATCACTTCTGTAGGTATATAAATGTAGAATAACTGTGGTGTACACCTGAAACTAATATAATATTGTATGTTAGCTATATTTTATTTTATTTTTTATTATTAATTTAAAAAAAATGTTTATTGGGGAACAGTGTGTTTTTCCAGAACCCATCAGCTCCAATTCAAGTAGTTGTTTCAATCTAGCTGTGGAGGGCACAACTCAGTGGCCAATGTGGGCATCAAACCAGCAACCTTGGTGTTATGAGCATTGTGCTCTAACCAACTGAGCTAACCAGCCACCCAAGCTATATTTTATTTTATTTGTTAAAATTTTTTAATTTATTTTTTATTCAAATTTTTTATTATTATTAGTTTCAGGTGTACAAAACAACACAATAGTTATCCTTTTCACCCCTTAGAAAGTGACAACCCCCTCCCTCTATCCACTGCCCCCACCCCCAATATCATACATATCTATTGCAATTCCATTGACTCCATTCACATACCACACTCCACATCCCATGACTATAGATGTGTTAAATTATAGTTGATATATAATACTATTCAACAGCAACTTCAGATGTACAGTGCAGAGGTCAGGCCTCTACACCATCCATGAAGTGGTCTCCCTAACAAGACATGAGTCCATCTGGTCCCCTAAAAAATATGTACAACATTATTGATTATATTCCCAAAACTGTCTTTTTTATCCCTGAGGCAATATTGTAGTTACCAGTTTATGTTGTCTCATCCCTTCCCCTTCTCCCTCAGCCCCACCCCGTCCCATCTAGCAGTCGTCAGTTTTTTCTCTGTGTCTCTAAGACTATTTATGTTTACGTTGCTCATTTATTCAGTTCTTTAGATTCCACATATAAGTGAGATCGTATGGTATTTGTCTTTCTCTGACTGACTTATTTCACTTAGCATAATGTTCTCTAGGTCCATCCATATCGTTGCAAATAGTATAATTTCTTTGTTCTTTATAGCTGCGTAATACTCCATTGTGTAAATGTACCACTGTTTCTTTTTATTTATTTATTTATTTTTAATTAGTTTCAGGTGTACAACATAGTGCAATAGTTATACATTTTACCCCTCAAAGTGACAACCCCCCACCCCCAATTCGCCACCCCACTCCCCCCCATATCATATATATCTATTACTCTTCCTCTGTCTCTCTTCCACAGTATAATCCACATCCTGTGACTATCTATATATATTCAATTACAGTAGGTATACCACCTCCACTTTAGTTATACAGTGCAGTGATCAAACCTCTACTCCATCCATGAAATGGTCTCCCTAACAAGACCTATGACCATCTGACATTCCACAGAATATTTACAACATTATTAATTATATTCTCCAAACTGTTTTTCACATCCCAGTGGCAATATTGTAGTTGCCTATTTTTGCTGTCTAATCCCTTCCCCTTCTCCCTCATCCCCATCCCCCTCCCAATTAGCAACCCTGATTTTTCCTCTATATCTATTAGACAGTTTCTGTTTACTTTGCTCATTCATACAGTTTTTCAGATTCCACATATGAGTGAGATCATATGGTATTTGTCTTTCTCTGACTGACTTATTTCACTTAACATAATAGTCTCTAGGTCCATCCATATCATTGCAAATGGTACGATTTCATTCTTCTTTATAGCGGAGTAATACTCCATTGTATAAATATACCACAGTTTCTTAATCTAGTCATCTACTGATGGGCATTTTGCTTGTTTGCAAGTCTTAGCTATTGTAAATTGTGCTCCTATGAACATAGGGGTGCATAACTTTTTCTGAATAAGTGTCTTGGTTTTTTCAGGATAAATACCTAGGAGTGGAATTGCTGGGTCAAACGGTAGCTCTATTTCCAGTTCTTTGAGATACCTCCATACTGACTTCCATAGTGGCTGCACCAATCTGCAATCCCACCAACAGGGCAGCAGGGTCCCCTTTTCCCCACAGCCCCGCCAGCACTTGTTGTTTGTTGATTTATTAATGATAGCCATTCTGACGAGTGAGGTGGTATCTCATGGTGGTTTTTATTTGCATTTCCCTCATGACCAGTGAGGTTGAACTTTTTTTCATATGCCTGTTGGCCATATGAAGAGAAATGTCTCTTCATATCTTCTGCCCATTTTTTAATTGGGTTGTTTGTTTTTTGGTGTTGAGTTTCATGAGTGTTTTATAAATTTTGGATATTAATCCCTTATCAGATATATCGTTGGCAAATATATTCTCCCATTCAGTAGGCTTCCTTTTTGTTTTATTAATGGTTTCCTTTGTTGTGAAAAAACTTTTAAGTCCGATATAATCCCATATGTTCATTTATTCTTTTACTTCCCTTGCCTGTAGGGATGTATCAGTAAAAATATTGCTCCGCATAATGTCTGCAAATGTAGTCCCTATATTTTCTTTTAGGATTTTTATGGGTTCAGGTCTTACATTTAAGTCTTTAATCGATTTTGAATTTGTTCTTGTATATGGCATAAGGAGGTGGTCCAGTTTCATTTTTTTGTATGTGTCAGTCCAATTTTCCCAGCACCACTTATTGAATAGACTATCTTTACTCCAGAGTAAATTCTTGCTTCCCTTGTCATAGATTAACTGTCTGTAACCTGGATTTATTTCTGGGCTCTCTGTTCTGTTCCACTGATCGATGTGCCTGTTTTTATGCCAATACCAAACTGTCTTGATTACTGTAGACTTCTGGTAGGTTTTGATGTCCGGTAGCGTGATCCCCCCGACTTTGTTCTTATTTCTCAGAATTGCCGAGGCTATTCTGGGTCTTTTACGATTCCATAATTTTTAGGATTATATTTTCTATTTCTGTGAAAAATGCTCTTGGTAGTTGGATAGGAATTGCATTGAATCTGTATATTGCTTTAGGCAGTATGGACATTTTAACTATATTAATTCTTCCTATCCATGAGCATGGTAGGTGTTTCCATTTATTTGTATCTTCTGTGATTTCTTTCTTCAGTGTCTTATAATTTTCTGAGTACAGATCTTTCACTTCTTTGGTTAAATTTATTCCTAGGTATTTTATAGTTCTTGACGCAATTGTAAATGGGACAGTTTTCTTAATTTCTCTTTCCATTAGTTTATCATTGGTATATGCAAATGCCACTGATTTCTGAACATTGATTTTATATCCTGCTACTTTACTGAATTCGTCTATCAGTTCCAATAGTTTTTTGATGGAGTCTTTGGGGTTCTCTATATACAGTATCATGCCATCTGCATATAATGACAATTTTACTTCTTCCTTGCCAATTTGGATGCCTTTTATTTCTTTTTGTTGTCTGATTGCTGCGGCTAGAACTTCCAGCACTATGTTGAATAAAAGAGGAGAAAGTGGACAGCGTTCTCTTGTTCCTGATCTTCAGGGGAATGGTTTTAGCTTTTCCCCATTGAGTATGATGTTAGCTGTAGGTTTATCATATATGGCTTTTATTATGTTGACATATGATCCCTGTGTTGCCACTTTGCTAAGGGTTTTTAACATAAATGGCTGTTGGATTTTGTCAAATGCTTTTTCTGCATCTATTGAAATGACCATGTGATCTTTATCCTTCATTTTGTTGATGTGGTGTATCACATTAATTGATTTACGGATGTTGAACCAGTCTTGTGCACTAGGGATGTATCCCACTTGATCATGATGTATGATCTTCTTAATATATTGCTGAATTCTGTTTGCTAATATTTTATTGAGAATTTTTGCATCTATATTCATCAGGGAGATTGGTCTGTAGTTTTCCTTTTTTGTGCTGTCTTTATCTGGTTTTGGAATTAGGGTGATAGTGGCTTCATAAAAAGAGTTTGGGAGCCTTCCCTCCTTCTGGATTTTTTGGAATAGTTTGAGAAGAATAGGTGATAGTTCTTTTTTGAATGTTTGATAAAATTCACTTGTGAAGCCGTCTGGTGCAGGGCTTTTTTTTTTTTTGGGAGCTTGTCAATTACTGATTCAATTTCCTTGGTAGTAATCAGGGTATTTAGATTTTCTGTTTCTTCTTGCGTTAGCTTTGGAAGGTTGTATGCTTCTAGAAAATTATCCATTTCTTCCAGATTGTCAAATTTGTTGGCATATAGTTGCTCATAGTAATTTCTTAGAATTTTTTGTATTTCTGTGATGTCTGTAGTCATTTTCCCTCTTTCATTCCTGATTTTGCTAATTTGAGTCCTCTCTCTCTTTTTTTTTTGATGAGCCTGGCTAGAGGTTTGTCAATTTTGTTTATCTTCTCAAGAAACCAGCTCTTGGTTTCATTGATCTTCTGTGTTGTTTTTCTATTCTCTATATTGTTTATTTCCGCTCTGGTATTTATTATCTCCTTTCTTGTACTCCCCTTGGGCCTCTTTTGCTGTTCTTTCTCCAGTTCCCTTATGTGTAAGGATGACCTGTTGATTTGAGCTTTTTCTTCCTTCTTTAGGTAGGCCTGCACTGCTATAAACTTCCCTCTTAGGACTGCTTTTGCAGCATCCCAGAGATTTGGGGGTCGCGGTGTTTTCATTTTTGTTTGTCTCGAGGTATCTTCTGATTTCCTCCTTGATCTCATTTGTGACCCACTCACTATTTAATAGCATATTGTTTAGCCTCCATTTATTTGTCAGCTTCCCAGATGTCTTCTTATAATTGATTTCTGGTTTCATAGCATTGTGGTCAGAGAATAAGTTGAAATGATTTCAATCTTCTTAAATTTATTGAGACTTGTTTTGTGGCCTAACATGTGGTCTATCTTAGAAAATGTTCCATGTGCACTTGAAAAGAACGTATATTCTGTAGCTTTGGGATGAAATGCTCTGAAAATGTCTGTTAAATCCAGCTGGTCTAATGTGTCATTTAAGGTCGCTGTTTCCACATTGATTTTCTGTCTGGAGGATCTGTCCATTAGTGACAGCGGGGTGTTGAAGTCCCCTACTATGATAGTGTTACTGTTGATCTCTGTCTTTATGTCTGACAATATCTGTTTTATATATTTAGGGGCTCCTAAGTTAGGTGCATAGATGTTTACTAGAGTTATGTCCTCTTGTTGGGATCAATCCCTTCATTACTATGAAGTGTCCTTCTTTGTCCTTTGTTATATTCTTCAATTTAAAGTCCATTTGATCTGATATAAGTATCGCTACTCCAGCTTTTTTCTCAGTACCATTTGCATGAAATATTTTACTCCATCCCTTTACTTTCAGCCTGTATGAGTCTTTGGATCTGAGGTGAGTCTCTTGTATACAGCAAATGCTGGGGTCTTGCTTTCTTATCCATTCAGCCACCCTATGTCTTTTTATTGGAGCATTTAATCCATTTACATTTAATGTGATTATTGATAGGTGTGTATTTATTGCCATTTTGTTATTTGTGTTCGTAGTCTTTCTTAGGTTGTTTTTCTCTTCTACTTAAAGAAGCCCTTTTAGCATTTCCTGCAAAGCTGGCTTGGTGGTAATGAATTCCCTTAACTTATTTTTTTCTGCAAAGCTCCTTATCTCGCCTTCAATTTTAAATGATAACCTTGCTGGATACAGCAATCGCGGTTGTAGGCCTTTATTTTTCATCACTTTGAAAACCTCCTGCCACTCCCTTCTGGCCTGCAAAGTTTCTGTAGAAAAGTCAGCTGATAATCTTATGGGGGTACCCTTGTAAGTAACTTGCTGCCTTTCCCTTGCTGCTTTAAGGATTCTGTCTTTGTCCTTAACCCTTGCCATTTTCACTATAATGTGTCTTGGAGTGGGCCTGTTTGGAATCATCCTGTTTGGAACTCTCTGCACTTCCTGGGCTTGTATTTCAATGTCCTTTGCCAGGTTAGGGAAGTTTTCAGACATTATTACTTCAAATATATTCTCAATCCCTTGCTCCCTCTCTTCTCCTTCTGGTACTCCAATGACCCTTAGGTTATTGCGTCTGATGTTGTCCCCCAGCTCTCTTAAACTATTTTCCATGTTTTTCATTCTTTTTTCTTTTTGTTGTTCCGCATGGGTGATCTCTGCTATTTTGTCTTCTAAGTCACTGATTCGATTTTCTGCTTCATCCAATCTGCTAGTGATTCCATCAAGTTTGTTATTTAATTCAGTAATTGTGTTCTTAAGTTCTAGCTGGTTGTTTTTCATGATTTCTCTATCCTTCTTTAAATTTTCATTAATTTCCTTGAACATTCTAATAATCAGTGTTCTGAACTCTGTCTCCGATAGGTTGGTTACCTCTATTTCCTCTATTTCCACTGATTCAGGAAGTTTCTTCTGTTCTTTTATTTGTGTTGTGTTTCTTTGTCTCCCCATTCTGGCTTACTCTTTGTTTGCTTCAATATAACAGATAGATCCCCCAGATTTCTCAGTCTTTTCTGGGTAAACTTATATGGTGTGTGTGCTTTATATTTGAATTACTCAGTCTCCCTATTCTCCTGTGCTTGTTTCTGAGGTGTTCCTTGTGTCGTGCATCCTCACTTGTTGAAGTTTTAGTTTTGATTACTTTTGGTTTGTCAGTAGGTGGGATTGACTCCCAGATTGATTAGCTGTGAGGATCGCAGCGTCTGCAGTTTATGAGCTGCTGTGAGAGGATTGACCCCTCTGATGAAACTTGGACCCTATGGGCCCTAGTACCTGTAGCAACTTCCTTTTGAGTGTGACTCTTGTATGTCAAACCCAGAAATGCTCTGGTTTTATCTAAAGTTGGCCTCCAGGTATGATGATTCTTGTGTCTGTTTGTTTGGACCCACTGCTGCAGAGTGATTTTAGAGCATAACAGATCAACAAGAACAACCTCCGCAGCCACCAAAGGAAACCAAATGCTCTCACAAGTAAAAAAAACCCCACCATCAAACTACAGTCAACTTGTACATAAATATCAATCATACTAATGAAGAAAACAAACAGAAACAAAACAAAAACCACACACACAATAATAACAGAAGAGGAAACAAAATAAAATACAATATCCTAAAATAAAAAATAGAATAAACATGAGAAACCGATTAGCTATACCTAAAAAATAAAAAATAAAAATAAACTAAAATAATAATAATAAAAAAAGTAAGAATAAAAATTAAAAAAATAAAATATGCAGAAAAAAGGAAAAGAGGAAAAGTATAGCAATGAGAAGAATGAATAAAATAAGAGAGAAAGTGAGGGTGGGGAAAAAAGAAAAAGAAAAGAAAGAAAAAGAAAAAGAAAAAAAATATATATATTTGTCTACACACCCATATATATGGACATATATTCACCTATATACACCTATATATATGCCTATATTAAAAACTACTAAATGATAAGAATGAAATAGAAATAAAAACCAAAAACAACCAAGATAAGCAGCTAATAAAGGGAAAACAAAACAGAATAAAACCAAACAAACCAAAAATACCTGTGCCGGTCTTGGCTAAAGTCCACCAAGCTCTCTTCAGTTTGTCTACTGTACAAAAATTCCTGTGCGTCTTGTGCGAACAGTAGGCCACCTGATGCCTAGCGTGATCCTGGCACTGCAGGTTTGCTGTACTTGAGTGTGGTTGTGACGTGTGATTGGTGGTTTTTACAAAGTCACTGCCTTTTGCTTTTGCCTGTCCCAAGGCAGGCTGCACCCCCCAAAGGCTCAATGAGTGTCTCTGGGCACCCTTTGGGTTGACAGCCGTGGAGAATTAAAGAATTCCTCACTACCAAAAGCCTGCTGCTAAGAATCTGTTAATTAGTGCCTCAGCAGGTGAACCTGCCCTACCTCCCAAGCCTTGCCTAAAGGTGGGGGCAGGGTAGGTAGTCTCACTCTGCAGCCTTTACTGGGGTGGAAATTCTCAACCCCCTGCAGGTAGGAATATCTTCCTAGTCTGCCCCTATTGCTCCATTCAGGAGTCAGTTTAAGACTCTGTCTTGGCGGGGGCCAAAGTTTGTGGGAGTGGGTGGGTTATTGTTTTTTTTTGCTTTCTGTTCAAGAGTAGAAAAAGGAAAAAAATAATAAAAAAAACATAAAAATAAACAAAGCCACAGTTCCAACACTGTTTTAAGCTAAGGCCTTTTCCTCTTATGCTCCAGCGGAGTTCCTGCTGCTCTCCCAAAGGGTCTGCCGGGATTTAGGGAATTGCGCGCACCCTACCGTGTGGCCAAGATCCCCGCTCCGCGTCTCTCGGGGACCTGCATCTCCGCCCGGCGCGCTGCTTCTCCGTGGGCGAGTCCTCTGTTTTCCCCTGCTCTCGGGTTTCAGGCTTCTGCGCTCCACGGGACCCGGTGGGCCCAGAGACTGATCCCTGAACCGGGAGGGTGCAGGGACTGATCTTGCCCTGTCGCTGCGGGGCTCTGCACCCTGCTTCCTGGGGACCCAGTGAGCCGCGGGTGCAGCTCGTACCTCTGCACAGTCGTCTCCTCTCTCTCCTCCAGCACTTGCCCGGCCTGAGGCTTCTGCCTTAGACTGCAAACCAACGCGCTCTTGCTGAACTCTAGGTGGGCCGCGGGCCGCAGGGAGCGAGCCGGGGCAGCACTCACCGTGACTCTGCAGCCGCGGGTGCGGGCTGCACCTCACACGTCTCGCCGCCTTCTTCCCCTACTCGCCCGGCCTGACCACCTTCCAGCAATCCTTGTGTGGAACTCTTAGTTGCTCTGTGTGATGAGTAGATGTCTCTTTGAAGCGTATTAGAAGGTCAAATTGTGGATATTTCCAGGGGAGATTTCATGGAGCCCTCCTCACAGCCGCCATCTTGCCCCCTCAACTCTGGTTTCAGTTTTATTCAACCCAAATAGGTGGTATAGATGTCTAGTGGTGTCTGTGGGGGTCAGCAATGGAAGTGAGAGATCTCCTTACGTGTGTCACTCCGGCAGGTCTGTAACACTGTTTCTTAATCCAGTCGTCTACTGATGGTCATTTAGATTATTTCCAAGTCTTGGCTATTGTAAGTCACCCCAGCTATATTTTAATAAAAAATATCTTTTTTAAAAAAGAAAGTAGCTAATGATGCTAACACTCATATTTCATTGGCCACTGTCAATAACATACCCAAGACTGGCATCACTGAGTCAGGGGTGTGAAATCCCTGCAAATATTTTGTGGTAAAAATATAACTTACTATGATATATATAATTTAAGTTCATTACTTACATTATTTCCATTATTCTAAGAATGCTAAGAAATATTAAATGTGATCTAAACAGGAAATGCACTTAAAAACAATGGCTGGTGCCAGTGATGGAGTAAAGAAACAGAAAATATCCTAGCAAAGACACAAATTTCATAGTCTATTAACCTAACCCTGCAGAGTTAGAATGAAGAATTTCCTATAAGATTTCAGTATGTAACATCTATATGAACAAAACAAGTTACCTCTTCAAGATGAAATTAAAATAACTTTCAATTTATAAATATTTACCTTTTCCTTCAAAACATTTAATTTGGGAGTAAAATGTGAAGCATTTTGTATGCTCCCGTGTTCTATAAACTGGCAAATGCTGTATACAGAAGTTTTGAATTGGCTCAAGAATTAGAAAGTTTTCTTTGTATGGGAGAGACATAATTTAAAAATAAATTAAGATCAGATTCATCAGCCTTTCAATCATATCATTAATTCAAATAGATGTTTTAGAGGGGGAGCAGAGGACACCATTTATTTAAAGCAAATACTCAACTATGAGCACTTCAATAACAATGTCTTACATATTTTTGACTATCTGGCGGTGAGCGTAGTGTCTGGTACCCAGTAAGTGCTCAATTGATGTTTCATGCTGACACATTTCTGGAGGCTGAGTTATGCCAAATTTCAAAATGCTCATTCAATTTGACCCTGGAGTTCCAAGCTTAGAAATTTATCCTAAGAAAATAGTTGGAGATATTCACAAAGAAAATCATTGGAGATATATAGGATGTTTATCACAGTACTATATATTATAGCAAAAACTATTCACAACCAAAATATCCAACAATAGAGTATTAATCACATACATTATAGTACATCATATAATGAGGTATTATACAACTATGAAAAACCATATTGCCAAAGAACATTTAATTCCAAGAGAAAATAAAATACATTATGTGGGAGAAAAAGCAGTTAAAAAATTAGTAGGTGCAATAAAATCTCATTTTAACATAAAGCATATATAAATGTATGCACATACACATACACATGCATGCATACATATACCTCTGAATAAGACAGAAAAAAAATGATTTGTTACAAGGAAAAAACAAACATTTCTTGCATGCCCCTTCTGGCTTTTAAAGATGGAGATCCTTTGTCTACAGAGAGGAGGGATACATGTGAGGACGTGGAGAGACCAGAGGCTGGAGCGGAGAACAGTGCAGGCTCTCTGAGGCAGGACTCAGGACAGAAAAGGAGTTGAGGCAGCTGGCAGTTAATGGGAGTTGGGGGCATGGCAAAGAATTCAGATTGGTCTAATAGATATTTTGTATTAAATTTAGCTGTGCAGCTAAACTTAGCTGTGCAGCTAAATGTACTATATCCTTATCCTGTGCCTTCCCCTGAAAAATTTTGGCAAAATCTTCCTTGTTCTCTTCTATTTTGTGAAGGTAGATTTTCTTTGAGAGGCATCCAAGTGCTGACTCTTGCTCAAGGGCAAGAAGCAAGGGTACCTAAGGGGAGCAGCCAGGTCTAGTGAAGGGTCTAGCCGGGTCCTTTATGAAGGAAAATTCACCGAAGTATTAAGCAGTCATTAGCTTTGGGTTGAGAGAGAAAAGGTGATTTTCATTTCCTCTCTACTTTAATAGGTTTTCCAAATTTCTGCCATGAATATGCATTACTATTATAATCAGAAAAAAAGTGTTATTTAAAAAAATAATTGATGTCAAATGAATGAGTAAGTGAATAAATCAATGAATGAATGGATTAACTAATTAGTGAAATGATTGACCTGGGCAACAGAAGCACAAACAGTATTCTAATTGACAAACTCACTTGTTCTTATTTCCTGCTGTTGACATAAGTGTGCCTCTATCTTTGGATGAGACATATTTAAAAAAAAAACAAAAAAAAAAAACACTCTTCAGATGGAAGCAATATTTTCATGCCCTCTACTCTCCAACATTTGCAAAATGCCTCTATCCCATTCAACCTGGGTCATGTCTGACATGCCTCCTATCTTTTCCTCCAGGGACTGTGGCCAATACCCCCAGAATTCGCTAACACAGAATTCCATGAAAATCAAAGAAAACAAGCAATAGATAGAAGAGGAAGCATCTACACAGAAGCCTGCCTGCTGCCTGCTTACTTGCTTTGACATTTTGTGGCTCTGTGTTTGTATGGCCTTATAATATCGGTGTGTGTGTGTGTGTGTGTGTGTGTGTGTGTGTGTGTGTGTGTGTGAGAGAGAGAGAGAGAGAGCAAGAGAGAGAGAGAGCAAGAGAGAGAGAGAGCAAGAGAGAGAGAGAGAGAGCAAGAGAGAGAGAGAGCAAGAAAGAGAGAGAGAGAGCAAGAGCGAGCGAGAGAGAGACATGTATAGGCATGAAATCAAGGATGCAAATTGAAAACATACTTAACACACACCCAAACACATTCAATCTGAACCAGTGCCAAACCACATGTGTTGAATGTGTCAACAAACTGTCTGATTTGTTCCTATCATACACGTAAACACTGTCAGGCAGGACTGGAAAGTGGGTGTGCTGAGCTGGATGAGACCTGTACAGGCTTCTATAGAAAGCATATTGTTTGCCCATATGGGCTGGTGGAGATGGCAGCTGGGTGAGGACTTCGCCACCTGCCAGGCTGAGAGACAAGCAGCCTGCCCCAGAGTCCTGGAATCCAGGCTGAGGACGGCTCAAGGGCATGGAGAGCTTTCTGAAATATTTGGGGAGGACAATTACTAGGTGGACTCTTGGAGAGGAGAGGGAGTGAGAAGGAAAAGGAAGCTGCCTGACAAAGCTGATTTTTTTTTTTTTTTTGTACAGATGCTGCTGGCAGGAGAAGAGAGTGGGAGCAGTGTGTTCAGCTACATTAGTCAGGGATAGAGTTTTAATAGGCTGCAGAAGGAAATGATGACGGCAAAGTTAGGAGCAGTGAGTAACTCAATTTGAGAGAGCCAAGCTCCCTGGGAGATGACAGCAGAGGTGCCATTTTTCTTTTTGGCCCCATAGGGGCAGGGCTGGTGTTGGGGTCATGACAGACACTGGCATTGGACACTTTTACCTGAACAAACACAAGCCAGGACCTCTGGGAGGTGAGTCTGCAGCTCCTCCTGCCATGACCCTGAGGCATCCTGGGACTCGTCAGTGATGCCAGCCTGTATGGAAATGATCCCAGCAGCTGGGGACAGAACCACCATTTATGGTTACAGGAGGGAGGGAGAATGCCAATTCCTGGGAAGGCTCTCCACATGGAGAAGCCTTATAACTGCTGCAGTGGATAAGGATGGGGAAGGTGACACCATGGAAGTGCCATTGGTCAGCAAGTCTGGTAAAGGGATGTAGTAGCAGCAAAGCTGATAGGGCTCAGGTATCTTTGTGTAAATCAGAAAAAAGCATCCTTCTACCGTGAAGGATGCATAATGGAGAGGAGAGAGGGATTCAGCTTCCACTTGGGCATGCTTGTTCAGGGCACCAACTGCCTAGCCACATGCAGCAGCTATAAAAACTAGCCGTTGAGAAACAAACTCTTTAGCCTGGCACCTGTGGCCTTCTGCGAGCCAGCCCCAACCTGACAGCCCAGCCCAGTCTCTCATAGCACTTGCCACAAACCCACGCACAAGCAGAAAGGAATTCCAAGCCTGCCCTCACTTCTTCATGTTTGTACTTTTGGTACTACTGTTACCTTAAGTCATAATGCCCTAACCCACATCTTTGCCTAACATTACCCCAGGCATTTTTTTTTTTTTTTTTTTGAGGACAGTGTCACTGGCCCTCATATGTGGGACCGAACCGGGGCTGCTGGCTTCCCAAGCCAGCGCTTAACCACCGCGCCACTTGGCTGGCCCACCCCATGCATTTTTAAGGTCCTGACCAAATACTACCTCCTCCAAGAAACTTCCTCTGGTTGCCTCCAAGTCAAAGTGAATTTGGCCTAATTGGAGCTCTTGCAGCACTTTATCTTTACATCCTCATGTCATCATTTTTGGTCACCATTTACCTCTTTCTGTTCCATATTGTAGTTTTTAATGTACATTTCTTATCTTTTCTACTAGACTGTGAGCCTCCTGAGGGCAAGATCCATTTCTTATTTATATTACACACCCCTCAGCGTCAAAGCAGTATACATGGCACATGAAAGATGTTCCATAAACCATCTATGGAAAGAGTGTTGGGCAAAGCAGATTTAGATCTCAGGTCCTGTCACCTGAGGACAATAACAGCTCATTGTCATTATTTTTATATGTGTCAGGCACTATTGAAAGTGTTTAACATGTGGGAACTTATTGAATGCTCCTAACTAGTCTTGATAAGTTCTGTTTTTCATTTCTAAATGCAGAACAGGAAACGGAAACATAGAGATGCTAATAATTGTGCCAAAGTCACCAACTAGCCAGAAGAAGTGAGATTTGAATGCAGGCAAACTGGTCCAGAGTCTGCATCTGTAACCGTGCACTGGGCTGTCCGTTGCTGGTTAATGGACCTGGGATTTAGTTAACCTGTTTTTCACCTTCTTCATCTGTAAAATCAGGAAATAATACATATATATATATATATATAACAATTAAATATTAGCTATGCAGATTTTCCTGGAACATAATAAATCTTCACTAAAAGTAATGACCATTAATAAGTATGTTTTGAATGAAAAATAAAAAAAGAATGTAGGCAAGTTGTTATCTAGAATAGTATATCCAATAGAAATATAATGCAAACCCTAAATGCAAGCCATATATGTTATTAAATTTTTTCTAGTAGCCACAGGAATAAAGGCAAAATCAAACAGATAAAATGAAGTTCAATAAGATATTTTATTGAACCCAATACATCCAAAATTTTATCATTTCAACATGTAATCAATATAAAAATTATTAATAGGATATTGTTCTTTATTTTAACTCTTTAATACTCAAGAGCCACATGTGGATCATAGCTATCATGTCAGACAGCAGATCTAAGAAAAAAACCTCTTTGAAAATTCTATTAGGAAATCAAACTTCTGATATTTGAGTTATGATGGCTTTTCTCTTTTCAAGAGCTCATCCTGAAAATGTAAGTACCTCTGGGAAATATCAATTAGTGCTGAAGCTGGCCCTGTTGCTGCAACTCAGACTCGCTGAGACACTCAGAAGCCACAGTCAGTGGTTAGCAGTGTGAATTTGGGAGTTGGACAGATCTGAGTTCAAATCATGATTCTTCCTCTTATGATTTTCATGACCTTGGCTGATTCCTTTAATATTGTTGAACCATGTTCTCATCTGTGAGAGGGGACTAACATCCACCCCACAGATATGAATTAGGATTGATCAAGAAAAGGCTTTCAGGGGCCAGCCCAGGTGCTCCATAAAATCAGCTCATTTCCTTTTCCCCTAGATATCTGTGTCACCTTAGTTGTCCCTTGCCCTACCTCTCTTCTATGACACAGACACACTCTTAAGGCTTCTGCCCAGATGAGTCATCATTACTGGGGCCCTGCTTGTTTAGCTCTGACAGGATTTGTTGAGTGTCTATATTCCTAGAACATGGAGGCATCAAGGGATCCCAAAAATGTACATACTGCTGATAATGGTTGTTTCAGTGCCAGCACTGATTGAGGATTTTCAGGTCCATGATGACTTGGACTCTCCTTTGGAGCCTGGTCTCAGCCTCTGCACTCCTCCTCTATCCCTGACTAAGAACTCTGTTTCCGGTTGGGTAGAGCACACTTGTCTCATCAGACTCAGGCATGGGGACCCAATCTGAGAAATGGACTCCACTCCTGGCCCTGTCCACAAACGCATCTCCTGATTATATGCCTCTTACTACCTTCCTTTCTTGGGTCCAGGACTTGTTTCACTTATTTTATCACAGCTTGCCATGTGATGTTGGCTTGTTCCACTTATAATGAGAAGGCAAGCTATGAGGGTGACTAGAAGAGCTGCACACAAGTAGAAGAGCACTGGGGGGGGGGGCCAGGTGCACATATCAGCGTGTTATCCAGGGGCCAGGCTGGGGGAATTTCTGGAACAGAGGGGAAAGCCATAGTCAAGAGGAAAACCCCAGAGAAAAGGACAGCCAACTTTGAGCCAAGAAGACCAATTGAAGACCGATGGCCTTCAACAGTAGCAGAAGTATGAACTTTTGAGAGAGACAGGGGAACAATATGCAGTGGGTCAGGTCATCCATGAAGCTAAGTGTGCACGTGTGGTATGTTTCAGAACAATCCTTTTACCCACATAGGAAACTGAGGTAGGAGCTCCCAAAGCCTGCTTGCCTGTTTGTTAGGGCTTGAATACCCCTTAGATGTCTTATAAACACCTCTGCCCACATGTTGGGTTTGTCCCCAGTGCTGCCAACTACTTATTGAGCCGTGGCCAGTTAACTTAGCCATTCTGAACCCAGTTCCTATTTCATCCCTGACCTCCCAGCCCATGGCCTCTCCAGCCTTGCTATAATTGATAAGCCATTCCCATCTAACCCTGAGTAATGACATTAGTATGCTTACTAAGGGATAGTTTGATAAAGCTAGGAGGTGGCATAGAATAATGAAGAAGGGTTTTAATGTCAGAAAGCCCCAAATAGAAATCTCAGCTCTACCACTTGTATGACCTTCATTGAGTGGTTTAATCTCAACTTTTTCCTCTGTAAAATGTGTATATGAGATCTATCAGACAGAGCTGCCATGAGATATGAGAGAATAATATATGTAAAGTACATTTCAATACATAACACATAAAAAGCACTCAATCAATGGTAGCCTAACTTAAATAAAGAAATGAACAGCTCCAGTGACTCAACATGCATGGAGTGCAAAATTCTTAGCATGGTGCATGAGGCCCTGTACAAAATGACCCTTGCATCTTTTCCATCTCATTTTGCACACTTTTCATGGGTCTCTTCACTCTGGCCATACTCAACCACATAGAGTTCCAGAAGCAGCCCTGCTCACTGCTTCTGAAACCCTGCACTTGCCACCTCTCCTGCTAAGGATGTTCTTGCCCACCCTCTCCACTTGACTGGCTCCTGGTTCCACCAATGAATCCAAAGTTAAATCATCCAAAGCCTTCCCCGACCTGAAATGTGGGGCCCCCCTTCTGCAGAGCCTAAAACACCTCAAATACCCCTCAACCATATCTCTGTTCTTTGTGCTGTAACCATTGATCAAAATCTTTCTGTGCTCGACACAGAAAGAATAAAGAATAGATAATAAGAGCAAATGTGTAGTGAGTGCTTATTTTGTTTCCAGGGACAATGCTAGGCCTTTACATACATTATCTCTTTTAATTCTCAATAACCTATAAAGCAGATTCTATTATTAGCTCTGTTTTTCAGATAGAGAACTTAAGGCATCCTTTCATTAAATAACTTGTACCAATAAAATCAACTGTGTGAAGGTGCTGAGATTGCAATCTGGAGTTATCTCACTCCAAATACTGAACACTTGATCATGTGATGCAAGGAGAAATGAATGAATGAACAAATGAATGAATGATGTAATGAAACCCCAAAAGGTAGAGAGTAATAGAGTAGAGAAGTATACTTTTTAAACAACCATTTGTGGTCTTTTTAATGCATATTTATAATTTATGATACATATCCACTCTAGATGATGAAATATTTTACAAAACCAGAAAAACTCAAAGAAAACCAAAAAACGGGACAATTGTTTTCACTATCGCCCAACACCTCAGTTGTCAGCCAACCACCCTTGCAGGACACAGAGCATGGTAATCAGCTACCTCCTGCCTTCTTTCCTCCTTCTCCTCCCTCCCATGGAAATGTGCTCCCTACTGTGTCACTGCAGAAGCTAGCGAGGAACTGTGCACTCACAAGGTTCAGGCACGAATGGCGGGGATGCTGGCTGACCATCCCACCGCCTGAGAAGGGGGCGGGAGGGAAGAAGGAAACATCTGGAAACAGCGGCATTTCGTTCTGGACCTTGCGCACATGAATGATGCACTAAGACAATTCTCTGCCTTATCATAAATTCTGCAAACTCATGAACTTTGCAATCTCTGAAGCTCAGCACTGTATGGGAGCCACTTATCTTGTGCTGAAAGCAATATAAAAACAGATGGCAAAGAGTGCATCCAGAGATAAATCAGCGGCCTGGTTGCCAGGGGCGGGCAGACAAACCCAACATGGCCAGACTCTTAACTCTCAAACATGGGGCCTGCTCAGCAGGGCTCCCCTAGGGTGAGGTGGCCAAACTGGCAGAGAAAGTGGCTGGTGGGAGGAGGCAGGACAGAGTGCCATGGGGAGGGCAGGGGAAGAAAGGCACCTTAATAGTTGGCCTTGGGAGAGTGGCCAGCGCTTCCCCAAGGGAAAAAGCCATGGATGGAGGACAGTGCCTCATGCTCTCTTCCATCCCTGGCTTCTTCCCTTGGGAAAGCACCAGCCACGTTGTGGACAGCTTGAGGCACTATCCACAAAACTGCAGCTGAGACCAGAGCTTTTGCATTTATAAGGCACTTTCTCACACTCACCACACTGAATCCTTACTGCAACTCTGCAGCCAGAACTTGAATCAAGGTGTTTCAACTTTGTGCTCTGTCACTTATACCACAGTGTCTGGCTTGGCCTTATTTGACTCTCGCCAAAGTTCTGTGAAAAGGTGGAACAAAATTTTTTTAAAAGACTCGAAGTTTAAACCTTATCCCATACTTTTTCTCCCTCCCTGGCTTCAGGTTAGCCTCACATGCCACCTATGGCCCAACTGATTCTCTGTTTTTGTCCTGGAGCAAGAATGAGCTCCCTAAAACCCTGGGCCATAGGCATGACTGCTAGAGACAGGCCCAAAGAAGAGAGGCAATGAGGAGAAAGAGATGAGACTAAAAGAAACAGTAAGAGTTGGAAGAAGGGAAAGGGGAATAAGAAGCAGGAGACGGTGGACAAGAGAATGAGAGAAGAGGGAGGGAGGTAAGGGGGGGGAGAGAGAGAGAGAGAGAGAGAGAGAGAGAGAGAGAGAGAGAGAGAGAGAGAAAGGAAGGAAGGAAGGAAGGAAGGAAGGAAGGAAGGAAGGAAGGAAGGAAGGAAGGAAGAGAATGTACAGGATGGGCAGGAGATGGAGACCTGGTGTCCCCAGTGGCACTGGGTCAGTGTCAACCCATCCTTGTAACATGAATGATGGAGCAAAGCAGGGATACCACCTGTCTGTGCTCAAAAGTACCACAAGCTTTCTGGTCAAAATGGCAGATTAGATAAATACTGTATTTGCCTCCTCTTACGACTATCTGAAATTTACAACTAAACTACAGAACAACCATCATTAAGAATCACCTGAAGACTAGCTGAACAGATGTCCTATAGCTAAGGATATAAGAAAGAAGCCATGTTGAGGCTGGTAGAAGGGATGGAGATGTGGAACAGGCTGGCCCCACTCTCACATGTGGCAGTTAAGAATAGGAGGGATATGTTGGCTGCAGAGGTCCCCTCTGAGGAGTGAGGGGTCCCAGGTTCACACCAGTCTCCCCAGACAAAGGTTCCAGGGCCAGGGAAAGAAGTCCCCACAACTTCTGGGTGTGAGAAACAGTGGAGATTGTGGCTGAGTGAGATGGAAGGCAGCTAGAGTCCCAGGCTATACACTTAAAGGGTCTACACACAGATTGACTTGCTGATGACTCACTTGCTCTGAGCTCCAGAGCTGGGGCAGCAGCTCAAAAGGCACCAGGGACATATGGGGAGAAACTGAGTTGTCTGGCCTCAGAGCAAGGACTGGAGGGGCAGCTTTTTCCCAGATAGAAGTGCTGGCAGAATCCATTGTCTCTTTGTTGAGTCCTCCCCCACTCCTGGTGTGCAGATGTGAGGTCCACCATATCTGAGTCTCAATCAATATAGTAAATACTGTTATAATATAAGTAAATAATGCTAAGCAGCCCCAAGCCCAGCAGTAGTGGCAGCCAGCTTCAGTTCACAGCTTAGACTCTCTAAGTCACCTCCAAGCCCAGTACAAGTGGGAACCATCTGCAGATCACTTTGTAACACATACAAAGTGGCCCCAGGCAGGGCACACACAGCAGCTTGGGACAACAGAGCCCCTCCCAAGAGGTCCCAGAACCAACATACACAGGGCCAGCTTCAGACCACACCAGAGCACCATGCAGCCATCTCCACAAGTGACATCCCAAAGGTCAGACTGGGCAGGCACCAGAGCCCTGCTAAAGTGAATCCATAAAGTTAGCCCCTGCACAACAGCTCCTCCCCTGTAGTCACAGCCAGTCCACACAACTAATCAGCCCAAGGGTCAGTCCCTCCCACTGATGTGCAAACAGCAACCAAGACTTAACTACATACAACAGAAGGGCACACACAACCCACACAAGGGGAACACCTGGAGCACCCAGCTCAGGTGACCAAGGAGACTGCATCACTGGACCTCACAGGACACCTACTACATAAGACCACTCTACAAAGACTGAGAGACACAGCAACTCTACCTAATGCATACAAACAAACACAGGAAGGCAGCCAAAATGAGGAGACAAAGAAACATGTGCCAAATTAGAGAATAGGAGAAAACTCCAGAAAAAGAACTAAACAAAATGGAGACAAGCAATCTGCAAGAGGCAGAGTTCAAAACACTGATTATAAGGATACTCAGTGATCTCAGCGAGAATTTCAACAAAGGGATAGAAAGCATAAAAATGGAGATAGAAAACATTATAAAAACGAGTCAAAAATGAATACATTAACTGAAATAAAGAGTACATTAGGGGGAATCAACAGTGGATTAGATGAAGAAGAGGATCAAATCAGCAATTTGTAAAAAAATTAGCAGGAAACACCCAATCAGAATAGCAAAAAAGAAAAATGAATTCCAAAAAAAATGAGGATAGTTTAAGGGGCCTCAGGGACAACATCAACCATACCAACATTTGCACCAAAGGGGTACCAGGTATAGAAGACAGAGAGCAAGAAATTGAAAACTTATTTGGAGAAATAATGACAGAAAACTTCCCTTACATGGCGAAGGAAATAGACACAGATCAGATCGAAGGACACACACAGACTGATGGGAAGGAAGTAAAGAGATGGAAAAAGATATTTCATAAAATAGAAAAAAAAAGCTTGGATAGCAATACTTTTACCAGACAAAATAGACTTTAAAGGAGAGGCTATCACAAGAGACAAAGAAGAACCCAGTAATCCCACTTCTGTGTATTTATCCAAAGGAACCCAAAACACTACTTTGAAGGCACATGTGCATCTATATGTTCATTGCATCATTGTTTACAATGGCCAAGATATAGAGTCAACCTGGTGTTTATCAATGGATGAATGGATAAAGAAGAGGTAGTACATATATACAATGAAATATTACTCACCCATAAAAAAAGAGTGAAATCTTGCCATCTGCAGCAACATAGATGGACCTACAGGATATTGTGCTGAGTGGAGTAAGTCAGACAGAAAAAAACAAATGTCATACGATTTCACATATATGTGAAATCTAAAGGACATATTAAATGAACAAACAAAACAGAAACAAATTCATAGATACAAAGAACAGTTTGATGGTTGCCAGATGGGAGGCAGGTGTGGGGTTTGGATGAATAGGGGGAAGGGATTAAGAAGTACAAATTGGTAGTTAGAAAATAGTCATGGGGATGTAAAGCATAGCATAAGGAATATAGACAATAATATTGTAATAACAATGTATGGTGTCAGAGGGCTACTAGATTTATCAGGGTGATCACTTTGCAAGTTAAATAAATGTCTAATCACTATGCTGTACACCTGAAACTAATATAATATTGTATGTCAACTTTAATTTAAAAATAAAAAATATGTATTTTAAAGAAGGAAGTGCCACATCTTCCCTCTTCTCAGAGGGTTCCAATTAAGAGCAAACAATGTTTGTTTTGGTTACATTGTCTCTGTGCAACCAGTACATATTTAATGAGCCCCCACTCAGTGCCAGGCACTGCTGAACACTAGAACTAATGCTGATACAAGCAAGGATGATGGGATATCATGATGCACCCAGGTTCTTAAGATTAGCATAGCCCCACATATCCAAGACCTGAAAAAGGAAATTAATGAGGACTGTACTAAAATGGAACATGCACCCCACTACAATGGCAAGAACACCATTTTGAGAGTCAGACTAAATCCCAGCTCCATGCTCCTCATAGGGTCAACTTGAGTTGTTCCAGAACCTCTCTAAGCCCCAGGTTCTTTGGTTGTCACATTGGGCTAGAACTACCTTTTCAAAAACTTGTTGAGAGATTCAATGAGGTGATGGGTGAGAAGCCTCTAGCACACATCTGACTGGTAGACACTCAGTAAATATTCACTTCCTCCTCCCTCATCCACCTAGGGATTGTCCTTTCCAGGTTTCCTTTCATGCTCCCTTCTAAGCCCCTCATTAACCATTTCCCACACCTTTACTCTGCATCTGCTTCCCTTTAACACTTAAGTGCTCCTTAGCAGGGTTTGAGGTCTTCAAGTCTGAAGTTTTGTATTTCTATCCCTTGGGTTGAACTTTCCCAAGATAGAGACCACACATCCCATTCTCTTAAAATCTCCATAGTATCTGCCACTACAGGATCCTGGTCCTGGGGGCCTTTGGCCTGGGCCTGGGCTGAGTGACTGTCCAACACAACTCAACCTTAGACCCATCTAATGTAAATGGAGGCCCTGTTCTGTCTACATCCTGCCTGTGCAGGACATTTCACACTCACTGTCTTGTTGAATTTTCACAAAAACCCACTAGGGAAGTATAATATCTCTCATACAATGAGGGAACTGAAGTCCAGAGATGTGAGTAGTTTGCCCAAGACCACCCAGATTCCAAGCTTGGCTTTCCATAGTTAATAGCAACAACAACAATAGCGATAATAACAATAAACATACAACATTATTAACATTATCTCACTTGGGTCTCAATAAACTTATGAGATAGGTACTATTATTATCTTCATTTTAAAAAGGAGGAAGCTGAGGCACAGAGAAGTCAAGCAACTTTCCCAAGATTCCCTGGGTAGTACGTGCTTGAACCCTGATTGGTCTGACCACAGCGCAAGCAGATATTTGATGCCCAGAGGCTTAGTGCAGGTTAAGGTCTGGTTTCTGTGACTGGACTCAGGAGATGGGCACAGGGAGGGTTTTTCCAGATTTCCAGATGCACATGCTTTCAGGGTCTGTCTGCACAGAGTGGTGGTTTCGGGAAGGATTACACTCTGCCCTGCATGCCCAGCCCTCTCCAGGGAAAGGACAACCCCAGTTTGGAAGCAAATTGGAGAAAAACCAGATGTGGGAAGGGGCTTGATAAGCCTGCATTTCACTCAGGCAACGAGATGTCTGCTAGTGTTTTTTCAAAACATCCCTCCTCCCCAAAATGAGCAGGCTTAGATCCATGCTGCACTGAGACAATAATCACTAATCAAGTCAAAGTATTCTTCTAATCAGTTCAGTTGTTACAGAAGAAATGCAGCCAGGCCTGTGCTGGGAGGAAGGCAGCTGATCACCACCCCATACCAGAGGGGCTGTTGGGTGGTGCCCAGGACCTGGGGGCATCCTGAGCAGGCAGCCTCTCTTGGCACCACTGGGCATTCGGCATTTCAGTTGCTTCGGGACGAAGCCTTCACTGGGTGCTTCTGTCTCCAGCTTCCCCAAATCTCAGGCTTAAAGTGGCTGAAAATGTAAAGAATGGAATCATAGGAGAGCTGTCTCTGAAGTCAGGCACTAATGTTCAAGTGTGTCTCTGCCATTTACAACCTGGACCCTTGGAAACGTTACCTGACATTGCTGGTCCTCTACTGTAAAAGAGAGATAAAAATCAAGTCATATCTTCCTGGAAAATTCTCTTCATCCTTCAAAATGAAGCCCAAACATAACTTCCTCTGTGACTCCTTTCCCAACCAGCATCTAGTCTCCCTCCCTGAAGGGTTCCCTCTTTTGCATTTTCCAAAACAAATCACTCAAAAATCTACTAGAGTACTTACCACTCTGAGGGATGGTTTCATGATTTACAATTCTGTTTTCTAGACCAAGAGAACTTGAAGGGAAGAAATTGTAATGTATTCATACTTCTGACTCACTACTGGCCCACCACAGTGTCCGGCACATAGTAGTTGCTTATTATGTGTTTGTTGAATGAATAGTGATGAACAGTAAGTGGTATGTATACTTGAATCTGTCCTTTGTATTCAAATATGATGCTTCCCACCTTATGCCATATTATTATCAAATGCAAAACCTTTTACAGTCTCTGGCACTCCAGCAATAATCGTCAATGGGACCAGAGATGTGCAGGAAATAAGAAAACTGGATGATCAACAATTACGAAAAATTTCATCAAGTGTTTTCCAGTCACCAGCACATGCACAGATCCTACTTTATGCAATCTAGATTAAACCTCTTGTTGGAAGACTTTAAATTAAGTGTGATTGAGTTAGCTACTGTTAATTCCACCACCCCCCCCCCCGCCCCCACAGATCTGCTAACTTCCTAGTGGGCTGTCTCTTCCTCACCTGGACTGATCGGTTTCCTCTCTGGTGCACTGGAATTGATCTCTATCTTCTGGGATATTGAGCGGCCTGAGCTCTCAGGCAGGGAGAGATACTCAGCCTGCTGGTAGAGCCAGGCCCACTTCACTGAGAGGTTCCCCCATGGGAGGGCTGTCTGGTATTTGGTGAGCCAGGGCAATAGGCACAGTGCTTGTGAGGTGCTATCACTAATAGTAATCTGTGTGCTGCCATGAGTGACAGCTGCAAGCCCTCATTTCATTAAATGGAGATGCTGAGGACTTAGGCCCCAAAGCCTCTTATGGCACTAACTCTCCTCAAGGGCAGCAAAGGGCAGATGCATTTGCTGCTTTTCCTTATTCTCTACCCCCAACCCCAAAGGAAGGCCCCCTCTACTCCTCAGCACATAACCCCAGGTTCCTACCCTCCTTTTTATGATCTGACTGGATGCCTGAGTATCTTGGCTAGAAGCCCACAGAGCACAGCAGGCAGGGCAGCCTCCGCATATGTAAGGGAGACTGTTATGGGTTGAATTAAGTCTCCCAAACGGATGTTGAAGTCCTAACCCCTACTTCCTGTCAATACGACTTTATTTGGAAATAAGATCTTTGCAGATTATCAAAGGTAATTAGTGTGGACTTAATAGAATATGACTGCAGTCATTTTTCTTTTTAATGTCCTTATAGGAAATTTGGACACAGGAACATACATACAGGGAAAGTACCTTGTGAAGACTGGAGTTATATTGCTACAAACAAGGAACTACTAGAAGCTAGGAGAGCAGTCTGGAGCAGACCCTTCCCTGGTGTCTTCAGCATGAGCCTGGTCCTGCTGTGCCTTGATCTCAGACTTATATCCTCCAGAGCTGTGAGACAATCAATTTCTGTGGTTAAGCTGCAGAAGAAGCCACAGTCTGTGGCACTTTGTTACGGCAGTGCTAGGGACCTAATACAGAGCCTAATCTATATATTCTCCAGGCTGGGAAGCCCCCTCTGGAGTAGAGGAAGCTGTTGTATAAAAGATGTAAAAGAGACCTCTCTAAAACTTGAAGTTCACTTTCATGGCTTCAATGGCATAGTAGAAAGAGCGCAGGCTTTGGAATTACAGCATGCTTGAATCTCTGGTTTATCCGTCATTGTGCTTAAGTGTCTCCACTTGTAGATTGGGGATAGAAGACTAAGCTTGCATTTCTGCCAAGAAGATTAAACTAGAAAATATATATGAGAAGGGGGAAAAGGGGATCAAATATATGGTGCTAGAAGGAGAACTGACCCAGGGTGGTGAACACACAATGCAATATATAGATGATGCATTTTAGAAACGTACACTTCAAACCTATATAATTTTACTAACCAATGTCACCCCAATAAATTTAATAAAAAAAAGAAAACATATAAATCCCAATTTAACATAAGCACCTGATTCAATAAATGGAAATTACTGCTCCTTACAGTTGTGATTACAATAACTATTAATACCAGGGATATGTAGAAAAGACAGGCAGATTTGAGCACTTCAATGAGACCTTGCTGTAGCTGTCTATTTCAAAGCTGCTGGGTTCTGTTACCCAGAAAGCAGTTGTGCCTGATTGCACCACCTCATTCCCCCTTCCTCATGACCACAGCCCCAGTGTCTGGTAAACAGGAACAGTTCCAGTCCCTGCCCACAGTCAGGAGTGTCCTTTGGGTCCTCTTTGGTGGAACTGAGGTGATGTGACATTGATGATTGATGACAACAGCAGTAGCTCAAGGACTCCGGGCAGGTTATGAAGCCATCAATCTTGAACTGAGGTTTTCTGAAATGCTACAGCCAGTGAGAAAAGGTGGCAGGGGGAAGAGGATGGTGGTGTGAAAGACCTTTCTGAGTTGTCCAGGGAATGAGCAAGGAGGCAATCCAACTGGAGTTGTTAGAAACATTTTCTACTTCCATCCTCTCCAATCCCAGCCATGCCCTCTATCCCCCACCCACCCCACCTCAAAATACATATGTGCATGATTCATCCTACTGCAGCCAGGGTGGCCCTTGAGAATCTGCCACCCTTGCCAATGAAGAGTTGGTTTGGGTCATTTGAAAGTTGGGAAAATCTTGGAACTTTTCTCAGTCTTGCAATTGACACTCTCCTCATCTGATCCCCAAATATCTTTACAATTCTTTCTACTGCTATTTTTCCACCCACCCAAGACCCCCTCCTTCAGACCACTCATCACCCTCTGACTCATTCTCAAGTTGCCTCTGCTAAGAAAAAACCTAGGCCTTAGAATCAGATTTTGATCAGTCAGGGTTCCCAGCAGGGAACAGGAAAGACTAAAAATAAGGTATCCGCGGGGAATTCATATAAAGACTGTTTATAAAGTGTGGACAGCTTTAGAGAATGCAACAAGAGATGGGGAAAAGCAGGGCCAGAGATGGAAGGAAGCCATTACTACTCCTAGGTCAGAAGGGCAAGAGAGGGAAAACGAGAGAGAGAAAATGTGAAAAGGGGAATGAGCAGTGTTGTGGCTTTCAGAACAGGCATGCAGCCAACTAAAGGCAACCCAGTGGGAAGGGAGGCAGGGAGATAAATATCTCACTCTCTACCAGTCATTTGCCAGAGACTCCCATTGGCAAAACCCAATAAGAAGCCGAGTACAGGGAAGCTCATTAGTGAAATTTCTAAGGGTACAAAGCAGCGTGGAGAAGGCTATAGAGAGGATCTGGGTGATCAAACAAGATACCCAACTTAAAGCCTATAATCAAATTTCAATTCTTCCATTTGTCAGCTGTGTGACTTTGGACAAGTAACTTAACTACTCTGAGCTCTAGTTTCATTATCTATTTTTAAAAAGTGAAATAAGACTTGTCTGTGAGTATACCATTGTGAGAACAAACAAGGTAATATATATGAAGTACTTTCCACAGTTCCTGGCACATTGTATATGCTCAATAAGTATAATAATACCTATTAGGTGCTTTAAGTCTTATTGAAACCCCAAGTGAATTCTTATTTCTTTTGTTAAACTTCCTCTGGTTTTTCCTTTATTCCCTCTTTACAGGGTTTCTACAACATTTATAGTGGTACAAAGTGATGTTTCCTGATGTTAGATCATTGTAATACTTAGAAAGACCTTTCTAACTTCCAAATTGAAACATTCACCTATTTCTTTTTCTGTTCGTAATTTTTATGTTTGAATCATTTGTCATTCTGGAATTGATTTTGTTGTAAGACAAGAGTTGAAAACACAAATGTACAGTCAGATTGCATATATGGAGCAGGAAAGTTACATATATGAATAAAAATGACTGGATAGGGTTGAGGTCATGGTGGTGAACTGGAAAGTAAAAGCAGGTCTCTTAAAGACAAGTCAATATTCAGTTCAAGCCTCTTGTTCCTGTAACAGAACAGCTTTTTTAAATTAGCATATTTTAAAGTTATAGTAAAATACATGTATGAGGTGTGATCAAAAGATGCTGTGAATGTTTAAATAAAAAATATTCATTACAGTAAAAGACACAATGTCATTAATCACCCTCAAAATACTCCCCCTAGCTTTGAGCACACTTATCCCATCATTCTTGCCACTCTCTGAAGCAGTTCTGGAAGTCCTCTTTTGTGAGTGTGTTACTTCATCCTCCATCATGACAATGCTCCGTGTCACACATCATTTCTGGTATGGCAATTTCTGTCAAATAAAAACATTACTGTGTGACCTCACCCACCTTATTCATGTATCTGGCACCATGCAACTCCTGGCTCTTCCCCAAAATCAAAATGACCATGAAAAGTAAACACTTTGAATGGATTCAGGACATCAAGGCAGCCATGACAATGCAACTAAAGACACTCAGGAAAGAGGACTTCCAGAACTGCTTCAAAAAGTGGCAAGAACAATGGGATAAGTGTGTTTGAAGCAAGGGGGAGTATTCTGAGTGGGATTAATGGCAATGTGTCTTTTACTCTAATAAATTTTTTAAATTTAAACATTCACCACATTTTTTGATCACACCTCGTATAACATAAAATTTACCATGTTAACCATTTTACAGTGAACTTTTCAAAAATACAAATCAGATCATATCATCCCACTAATGAATGGCAACTTAAAGCCCACCAAAGTCTTCGCATTGAAGGTAATAAAATCCAAACTCTTCACCATGGCTGCAGCCCCTACATGATCTGGTTAACCTGCCTCTCAGATCTGGAAGCTCTCACATCCCTCTGCCTCTCACTCACTGTTCTCCATCCAGCCCCACGGACATCCTTCTCTTTCTGGAACCATCAAGTCTTTGCCTATCTCAAGGTCTAGGTACTTCCTATGTCTTTTTCTCAGAGTGTCAGGTCAAAAGGAGAAATTCTTGAGCACCCTATTTGAATTTTGAAAGTTAATATAAAATATCCCAGTGTAGAATGGTCAGAAATGAATCCAACTCTTTTACTGTTAACTGCTCCAGCTAAAGAAAACTGGATCAGGCCACCAGTCTGTAGCCACACAAGTAGACAGCAGCCAGAGCTGCTCCCAAATGACTAGCCAGTGGCTCCAACTCTATTTTTAAAAATTATCTATCACTCATTAACTGAAATGCCACCTTCAGCATATTCTAAATTCTCACATTTATTGGGTTTATTTCTGAACTCTATATATTTCTATTCCTACTCTAGCTCCAAACTATTTGGTTACTTCAGCTTTATAATACATTTTAATTTTTGATGGTATCTTAATATCTAATTCTGTATTCATAAATTTCTTCACACATTTCCTAGCTATTTCACATGGCTTCCTTTCTAGAGGGACTTCAGAATTCTTTTGTCAAATTCCTGTTTGTGTTTTGATTGGGATCATAATAAACACATACTTTAAATTTGGGAAGAGTGATGTAATTATAAAGTTAAGTTTATGAAAGATCAGTATATCTATATACTGATCACTTCTAGTTTAATATCTGTATGTCTGACTTCTTTCCTGAATTCCAGATTTATATATCCAACTTTCTATTCTAGATGACTAATAAGCATTATGAGCTTAACACAGCCAAAATCAAGTCTTTGAGAACGCTAGACTCATGTTAGGAGGAAAAATTAGGCTGGCCTCAGATGGACATATCCATATCAATATCGAATACTCTTTCTCCAAGCAGGATTATCCTAATGAAAGTTTTCTCATTCATCTAGCTGCTTGGGCCAAAAACTCATGGAGTCATTCTTGAAATTTTTTTCCTCTCTCTTTTTCATTCTTGATTCTCTTATTGAATCCCCATAAATTGTCAGAAAGTCCTGCCAACTCTACCTTAAGAACAAGGCCAGAAACTAATTACTTTCCTATCTCCATCACTACTAACTTGTCCAACCCGTCAATGTCCCTTGTTGGGACAACTCTAAGGATACCATAATTAATCTGTTCCCTAGCTACCTCTCTAACCTCACCTGTGACTACTCAGCCCATCTCCCTCAGTGCTGCAGCCTTACTGCCTCCTTGCAGGTCCTCCCACCTGCCAAGTATGCCCCTGTTTTAAACCCTTTGCACAGGCTGCTTTTGATACCTGAAATGTTATTTCCCCAGATATACATATTTCTATCCCTCACTTAATGTGGGTGCCAGGCTTTCCATGACGATCCTATCCATAATAGTATCCCTTGGCACCTCTGTCATTCTCTATCCCTTACATTGTCTTACTGTCATTATAGCATTTCTCACTGCCTGATATTATATTATTTACGTATTCATTTCTTCATTTATTGTATGTCTCTCTCCACTGGAAGTGTAAGCTGCACAAATACAGGGACTTTGCCCCTTCTATCTCCATCACCTAAAACAGTACTTAATACTATAGCCACCAAGAACATATCTATTTCCTTTTTTTTTTTTTTAAACTAAGACCCTATGGACAGAACTTAGTCTCAGTAACAGATAGCTGGGGTCAGGATGAGAAAAGCTGGTGAGCAGTCCCTCCTGAGAAGGTTGTCCTCTGACTGGGAGCTGGGTTGGGGTGGGGATGGGCTGTGTTCTTTTCTGTTCTTGTTCTTGTCAGAGTAGAATTTCTGTCTCACAGGGCTAGGAGGAGGAAGTGTGTCTTGCTTCAAACCCAAGACTCGCTTTTCGTACAGAATTTCAGTAGATTTTCTTGAATAAATGCATCTCCATTTTCTGTGTGCCCTCAGGACCATTTTCAGAAACTTTAAATGATTGCTTAAAAATAATTTTCATCAGTTTTGTGGAGTGACAGGTCCTTGGATCATCTCACACTGTCTTGCCAGAAGATAAATTCTATTCCACATAGGTCATCTTGCTTTTATTGCATGATCCTGCCAGGCTGTTCCCCTTGCTAATTTAAAAAAAAAAATACTTCAGGTGTAGAAAGTTGATTTAATCATAGTGTATAATCATACTATGATCTGTACAGGGCCCTTCTGTTGTGATATATTTTAAAAAATTTATCTCATTTTATTTCATTCCTCACTCTCATTACAGTTCCAACTTCATGGGCAATAGACTATTCTACCTATTAAATATATTTTGTATTTTTTTGTCATGTAAAATGTATATTACATTATATATTATCTTTTTTTTCCCTTGCTCAGCACTGCTTTTAGGATCTATTCATCAATATATCCAATTCACTGCTTTTAAATGCTGCATGGTACTCTATGATGTGTGCCCACCTCATCCCATCTCCTCACACTCCCATCACCAGACATCCAGGTTGCCTTCAACTCCTCACCACAAATAGCACTGCAATGGATACCTTCGCTTGTTTTTCAGATCTATGTAGGAATCTATATTAGATATACTTCATAATTGGTGTTGCTGGACATAGAGTTTGCTGTTATTGCCTAGTCCAGACTGCTTTTCAGAACCGCTGCACCACTCTACAGCCATCAAGCCATGCACAAAGACTGACAGCCCCACCTTCCCACCAACACTTGGCATTATTCTAATATTGCCAGTTCAATAGGTAGAAAGGAATGTGTCATTGTTGTTTTAATTTACATTTCTTTGATCACTAATTAATTTCAGCATCTCTTCATATGCTTATTAATCTTTAGGGTTTTTTCATCTAAATTGCTTAATCACATCTTTACAGCTAACATTGTTTTTGTATGTAATATGTGTTCACTACCATGTTAAATGTTTTTTATGATCTATATAATTTAATTCTCAGTCAGTCTTGTGAAGCAACTAATATTATCTCCCTTTTTACCAAGACTGAAACAGTTATTTAGAAAATTTTAATAACTCTCCTAAATTACGTACATACATGCTGAGCCATGACTCAAACACAAGTCTCTTTGTCTCTCAAACTCCTATTCTTAGTCACTGCCCATCAGAGACACCCCAAATTGACTGACCTGTGGGCAAGATAGTTAGAATATTTCTTGGTAGGGGGGATTGAATATACTCATTTTTTAAAATAATAACTATTTATGGAGTACCATGGTAGATGTTAGAGAGCAGAAAAATAAACAAACAGAAAGATCTCTGCTCTCACTGAGCTTAGAGTCTACTAGGGAGACAAGTATTAAACAAATATACAATAATTTATGTATTACAATTGTGGTAAGAATTATTATGAAATATAGGTAAGAGTTATTAAGAAGTATTATATTAAGAAAGCTAATCAATCAAGCTTTCCCAAAAGAGTGACATTTAAGTCAAGACATTTAAGCAAGAGAGAAGATGGTATTGTCAGAGTCAATGAGAGAGTACAGTAGCCCCACCTTATCTGTGGTTTCAGTTTCCATGGTTTCAGTTACCCACGGTCAATCTTAACCCCCAAATATTAAATGGAAAATTCTAGAAATAAACACTTCATAAGTTTTAAATTGCACACTATTCTGAGTAATGTGATGAAATCTCATGACATTCAGCTCTGCTACACCTGGAACATGACTCATCCCTTTGTCCAGTGTCTCAGTGCTCCCCACCCATTAGTCACTTAGCAGCCATCTCAGTTATCAGATTGACTATCATGGTATCACAGTGCTTGTGATCAAGTAACTCCTATTTTACTTAGTAATGGTCCCCAAACACAGGGGTAGTGCTGCTGGTAATTCAGATATGCCAAAGAGAAGCCATAAAGTGCTTCTTTTAAGTGAAAAGGTATGTGCATAAAGGAAGACACATATTATATATAGAGTTTGGTACTATCCATGGTTTCAGGCATCCACTGGAAGTCTTGGAACTTATCCCCCACAAATAAGGAGGGACCACTGTAGAAACTCCAAGTCAACAGAAGCCACCAGAGACAGAGATGCAGAAAAGCTAGAAGCAGGGACAACAATTGAGATTCCTGCTGCTGATAAAACTGAAAAGTACATTCCCCATATTCCAGCAATTGATTTTCCACACATAACCCTTAAAGATACTGTCACACACATAGAAAGATGTTATCACAAAAGTGCTTATAACAGTTATAAAAAATTAGGAAAAATATCAAAATATTTCATCAATAGAGGAATGAATAAATTGAGGTATAGTCACACAAAATGGAATACAATCATTAAAAGAATGAGCTAGATCTATTAACTTGAAAATGTCTAAAAAAGAACAAAATAAATACATACAATATAAAAGATTTACATAGTTGTTAAAAAACCAACACAATACTATATTTATTTACTCTTGTAAGTTCAAAAAGTATAAAAACAAGAACTGGAAGGCTATGGAGAAAATTCATGATAGGTGGTTTCTCTGAAACAGAGGGTGAGAAATGGAAGGGAGATGGCAAAAAAGGAAACCAGTTTTATCTGTCTTGTTCTATTTATTTTATTAAAAAATTTGAAGAAAAATACAAAATGTTAGCATCTTAAAATTCTGGATGGTAGGTTCACTGATGTTAGTCTTATTTTCTGAACATTAAAATTTTTTTCAATATTTTAAAAGAAAAACATGAAAATAAATAACCAAGTTTAGCCTATTAAGAATAGTATCATATTTAAAATGTTAGTATTGTATGCTGAAGAGATTGTAAGCACATATTTTTTGCTAATAGTAATTCTATTGTTATTAATGAAAACTACATATAGGGCAGGGCATTAAACTTGCAGTAAGTAATTTTTGGCATTTGTCAAGTTCTTTTAGGTTTCAGTCTACCTCAATGACTGTAGTTTATTGCGCTGGAAAAAGTAAGGAACTAGGAATAAGTCACTTGGGAAGTTGAAATACAACAGAGCTATAGCCCTCTGATCACAGGGTCATTGTCTAGAAGTCAGCCATCTGTTACTCCCTTTTTTACTCCCTCTACCACTGTAAGGCTGTTATGATAATCAGGATCCATTCTTGTAGTAGGATTAGCCCTTGACATGCTGCACTAAAATAAAACAAAAGTGAGAATTATTTGTATGAGTCTTAAGAAATTTTATTGATCATGAGGCGTGCACCATGCTGTGAACGCTGGACAATCTTTGAGGCCAGGTTGGATTCAGAAAGGGAAAACTAGTAATGATTTAGAAGCATGAATATTCTATTGGGTTGTCGGAAAAGTCATGATGTATTTTTTTCTATGTTTTTTTATTGCAAAAATGTGTCATGACTATTCCAACAACCCAATAGCTTCTTAATGTCTTTCTAACATCATGCATTCTCTCCCACCAGATATGTCACATGCTATCTTATCTCATGTGTATCATTCTTTGATGTGTTAAGATTGGTAATGCCCTCTGAAGACCCCAACTTATTCAAAATTCGCATAAACCTGGATCTGAGTTTTCTATTGGAGGGATTTGAGAAAAAGCAGGTATTCTAAAGCAATTAGGAATAAAAATAAGAAAAGAAAAATCATTATTAAATATATGGTCATTCATTTCCAGTTTGTTTTAAGGAGATAAAGTTGGTGGTTGGCAGAAAACTTGAGATGATGAAAATTTGGTCCAGCAATTCAATTTCTACCCATAAAAATCTAAAGACACTGCGACAATTGTCCCTTAGCAGCTTCATAAACTGAATTGGGTAGAGCTATTGATCTATTTTATGTTCTGGGACAATTTTGTAGCACAAAGATTATGTCTTCCTTCCTTCCTTCCTTCCTTCCTTCCTTCCTTCCTTCCTTCCTTCCTTCCTTCCTTCCTTCCTTCCTTCCTTCTTTCTTTCTTTCTTTCTTTCTTTCTTTCTTTCTTTCTTTCTTTCTTTCTTTCTTTCTTTCTTTTTTGCTTTAAACTTCAATTTATTGATTCCTAGCATTTACTGAGAGAGAATTTGCAGAACATACTAAGGCATTAGTTTCAGAGGGATTTACAGCCCCCTGGGAATGTCAGGGGCCTAAAATAATCTAAATATTTCCCCAAAGTCTAACCAAACTTTACCACATTATTTCTTTTAAATCCTTTCTTAGAGAAATATGACATGCTTTTTATGCTCCTATATCTATATGCTCTATATCTCTTTACAGTTATGTCAGATGGAAATTTCCACTAAGCTCCTAATTTTACCCCTTATTAGTTTTATTAAATAACAGCCATTCAGCCAATTTACCCTCAGACAAATAATTGTGTTTTTTTAGTAATGAACTCTGATTTTCACATATTAGTATGGTAATAAAGGGAACCTTAAACGTGTTAGATCTACCATATTGACATTTTAGTTGGAGACTTAGCTGGTAAGGATGATGCAGAGCCCATGAAAGAATTAGGCCCATCCCTTAGACACCAAATGTTTTCTTAAAACAATAGCTGGTGTAAACCTTGGCTCTACTGTCCAAGGTTTCTTTTATTTCTTCTAAAAACTCAAAGCAATTTCACATGTGTTCTCTTTTATCTTTACAATATCTTTCTAGGGAAAACCAATTGAGGTGCCCCTGTTTACTCACACACTCACACAAGATGTGTTTTCCTATAAGCTACAGTGTGCATACAGCTAGACTCACACTGCTGATTTCAGTGGCAGAGCTGACTTTTACAGTTTACAATAAAATCTTTTTTTCCCATTTTTTAAAATTAATTAATTTATTTATTTTAAATTCAATATTATTTTATATATTAATTTCAGGTGAATAGCATAGTAGTTAGACATTTATGGAATTTAAGAAGTGATCTCCCTGACTAGTCTAGTAACCACCTGGCACTATACATAATTATTACTATATTATTTACTACATTTCCTATGTTTTACTTTACAACCCCATGACTATTTTGCAACTACCAATTTGTACTTCTTAATCCCTTCACCATTTCCACCTAATTCCCCTAATTCCCCTCCCATCTACAACCTCAATAAATCTAGTACCCATCTGACACCATACATAGATATTACAATATTATTGACTATATATTTTTTATTAGTTTCAGGTGTACAACACAATGCAATAGTTATACTCTTTACCCCCCAAAGAGACAACCCCTTTCCCCCAGTTCGCCACCCCACTCCCCCGCTCATATCATACATATCTATTACAATTTCTTTGACTCCTTTCCACAGTATATTCCACATCCCGTGACTATCTATATATTCAGTGACAGTTGGCATACAATATTATACAACATCAGCTTCAGGTGTACAGTGCAGTGATCAAGCCTCTATTCCATCCAAAATTTTTACAACATTATTATATTCCCCGAACTATGTTTCATATCCCTGTGGCAATATTGTAGTTGTCTATTTATGTTGTCTAATCCCTTCCCTTTCTGCCTTATCCTCACCCCCCTCCCAACTAGCAACCCTCAGTTTTTCCTCTATGTCTATGAGTCTGTTTACTTTGATCGTTCATTCAATTTTTCAGATTCCACATATAAGTGAGATCATATGGTACTTGTCTTTCTCTGACTGACTTATTTCACTTAACATAATAGTCTCTTCACAACATTATCAATTACATTCCCAGAACTGCCTCCATATCCCTGCGACAACATTGTAGTCATCCACCTACGCTGTCCAAAACCTTCCCCCTCTCCCTCATCCCCACTCCCTCCCAGCCAGCAACCATCAGTTTTTCATTTATATCTCCTTGATATGACTTCAATGTTCTTAAATTTACTGAGACTTGTTTTGTGGCCTAACATGGTCTATCTTGGAAAATATCCTATGTGTACTTGAGAAGAATGTATATTCTGTTTTTTCAGGGTGAAATGCTCCAAAAATATCAATGAAGTCCAGCTGGTCTAAAGTGTCATTTAAGGCCCCTCTTCCTGCGTTGATTTTCTGTCTAAAGGGTCTGTCCATTGGTGACAATGGGGTGTTGAAGTCCCCCACTATGATAGTGTTACTGTTGATCTCTGTCTTTATGTCTGTCAAAATCTGTTATATGTAATTAGGAGTTCCTATGTTGGGTGCATAGATGTTTATTAGGATTATAGTGTCCTTCTTTGTCTTTTATTGTAGTCATTTTAAAGTCTATTTTGTCCAAAATAAGTATTGGTACTCCAGCTTTTTTTTTTCTCATTTCCATTTGCATGAATTATCTTTTTTTTTTTTTTCCCCACTTTTTTTTTTATTAGTTTTCAGTGTACAACACAATGCAATAGTTATACTCTTTACCCCCCAAAGTGAAAACCCCCCTCCCCCAGTTCGCCACCCCACTCCCCCCCCATATCATACATATCCATCACAACTCCCCTGACTCGCCTCCACAGCATACTCCACATCCCGTGACCACCCACATATTCAGTTGCAGTTGGCATACAATACTATACAACATCAGCTTCAGGTGTACAGTGCAGTGATCAAGCCTCTATTTCATCCATGAAGTGGTCTCCCTAACAATACATGTTTCTATCTGACATTCCACAAATTTTTTACATTATTATATTCGCCGAACTGTGTTTCATATCCCTGTGTCAATATTGTAGTTGTCTATTTATGCTGTCTAATCCCTTCCCCTTCCCATCATCCCCACCCCCCTCCCAACTAGCAACCCTCAGTTTTTTCCTCTACATCTATGAGTCTGTTTACTTTGATCTGCTCACTCAGTTCTTCAGACTCCACACTCAAGTGAGATCACATGGTACCTGTCCTTCTCCGACTGACTTATTTCTCACAACATAATAGTCTCTTCACAACAATATCAATTACATTCCCAGAACTGCCCCCATAACCCTGCGGCAACATTGTAGTCCCACATATACTGTCCAAATCCTTCCCCCCTCTCCCTCTTCCCCCACTCCCTCCCAACCAGCAACCATCAGTTTTTCCTTTATATCTGCTTGATATGACATCAATCTTCTTAAATTGTCTCTCTGGGTTAGCTTGTTTACCCCTTTCTTTTGTTTAAAAAAGTCCTTTTAACATTTCTTGCAATGCTGGCTTGGTGGTAATGAATTCCTTAAGCTTATTCTTTTCTGAGAAGCTCTTTATTTCTCCTTCAATTTTAAGTGATAGCCGTGCTGGATAGAGCAATCTTGGTTGTAGGCCTTTATTTTGTGTCACTTTTGAGTATCTCCTGCCATTCCCTTCTGGCCTGCAGAGTTTCTGTAGACAAGTCAGCTGTTAGTCTAACAGGAGTTCCTTTGTATGTAACCTGCTGTCTTTCTCTTGCAGCCTCTAGGATTCTGTCTCTGTCTTTAACCTTTGCCATTTTCACTATGATGTGTCTTGGTGTGGACCTGTTTGGGTTCAGCTTGTTTGGAACCCTCTGCACTTCCTGGGCATGTATGTTGATTTCCTTCACCAGGGTAGGGAAGTTTTCAGTCATTATTTTTTCAAATACCTTTTCAACCCCTTGCTTCTTCTCGTCTCCTTCTGGTATCCCTATGATTCGAAGGTGGTTGCGCTTCATCTTGTCCCATAGGGCTCTTAAACTATTTTCATTGTTTTTTATTCTTTGGTCTTTTTGCTGTGCCAACTGGGTGAGTTCTGCTATTTTATCTTCCAAATCGCTGATCCGCTCCTCTGCTTCATGTACTCTACTGGTGATTCCTTCGAGTGTGTTCTTCATTTCAGTTATTGTATTCTTTAGTTCTAACAGGTTGTTTTTTATGGCTTCCCTATCCTTCTTTATGTCCTCGCTAAGTTCCTTAAACATTCTTATCATCAGTGTTCTAAACTCTGTCTCTGAAAGGTTGGATCCCGCTGTTTCAGTTGGTTCCATTTCTGGAGGTTTCTTCTGATCTTTTACTTGTGACATGTTTCTTTGTTTCCCCATTCTGGCTGTCGCTCTGGGATTGCTTTGATGTATTAGATAGATCACCAGGAGAGCCCTGGCTGGATGACGCAGGCACACAGCTCACGGCCCAACATTCCCAGGAGAACTCCCGGTCTCAGCCTGTCCCAATCAGCCGCTTGCAGATCAGGCCGAGCAGCCCGACAACCAATCACCAGCCTGGCAACTCTGCAAGCGGAGTGTGGAAAGCAGAGACCCAAGGCGGCTTGCGTGCTCCCGCGTCTCAGTGAGCAGCCTGTTGGAGTCGGATCACTCCCACTAGGCGTTTCCCTGGCAACACAGCACAAGCCGAGCGGAGGGTGGGGATCTGAGGTGCCTTGCGCACTCCCGGGTCTCAGTGAGCCGCTGTAGGAGCCGGAGGGCACCGCCCTATGTTTCCATGGCAACGCAGTATACGCCGGGCTGAGGGTGGGGATCGGGTGTCGCAGGCGCGCGCACTTCGCCAATTCCACCAGACCACTAGGGTCTCGGACCTGATCCTTTGTGGGAGGGCCCAAGCCCGACAAAATGGCGCTCCTCCTTACACCACTCGCGTGCAAGCTCCGCACCACCGGAACCACAATCCAAAAACCTCCAGCCTTTGCACCAAAGGTGCTCAGCTCAGTCCTTCCCCGCATGCTCCATGCTCACACAGCCACTCCCTCCATCAGGAACCAGGTAAGTGCTCACTGGCAAGCAAGCCTGGGCGCCGGCCCCACTGATTCTCCAGCCGCTCTTAGCCTCACCAAGCTGAGGAAAGAGAGTCCTTACTAATTTATTGCCGGCTATCTTAGAACTCCTCTTCCCGGCAAAGGAGCTCTGGGCTGGTGAGCTTGGGGTGCGGCCGGAGGGTCTCTCCCCCAACCAGACAAGCTTCCCACGGCTGGGGCTTCCCTCACGGGGCTCGCCCTCTCTCGTCTCCGCCCGTCCTACCAGACCCGATGTGGCCTCCTCTTTAAGTTCTTCGTTTAGTGGTTCTGTTCCTCCAGTGTTCTGGGGACCTCCAGGGTTGAATGCTGTATAATTTGCTTGTAATTTTGGTGTGATCCTGGGAGGCAGTTAGCACAGCGTCTGTCTATTGCGCCATTTTACCGGAAGTCTGTTGCATGAATTATCTTATTCCATCTGTAAACAGCATATATATGTGTCCTATTTTCTTATCCTCTCAGCCACTCTGTCTTTTGATGGAGCATTTAGCCCATTCACATTTAAAATGATTATTGATAGGTGTATATGTATTGCCATTTTGTTATTTGTATTCCTGGTCTTCCTGGGTTAGCTTGCTTACCCCTTTCTTTTGTTTAAAAACGCCCTTTTAACATTTCTTGCAATGCTGGCTTGGTGGTAATGAATTCCTTAAGCTTATTCTTTTCTGAGAAGCTCTTTATTCCTCCTTCAATTTTAAGTGATAGCCATGATGGGTAGAGCAATCTTGGTTGTAGGCCTTTATTTTGTGTCACCTTGAATATCTCCTGCCACTCCCTTCTGGCCTGCAGAGTTTCTGTAGACAAGTCAGCTGTTAGTCTAACAGGAGTTCCTTTGTATGTAACCTGCTGTCTTTCTCTTCCTGCCTCTAGGATTCTGTCTCTGTCTTTAACCTTTGCCATTTTAACTATGATGTGTCTTGGTGTGGACCTGTTTGGCTTCAGCTTGTTTTAAGCCCTCTGCACTTCCTGGGCATGTATGTCTATTTCCTTCACCAGGGTAGGGAAGTTTTCAGTCATTATTTTTTCGAATACTTTCTCAACCCCTTGCTTCTTCTCTTCTCCTTCTGGTATTCCTATGAGTCGAAGGTGGTTTTGCTTCATCTGGTCCCATAGGGCTCTTAAACTATTTTCATTGTTTTTTATTCTTTGGTCTTTTTGTTGTGCCAACTGGGTGATTTCTGCTATTTTGTCTTCCAAATCACTGATCCGCTCCTCTGCTTCATCTACCATACTGGTGATTCCTTTGAGTGTGTTCTTCATTTCAGTTATTGTATTCTTTAGTTCTAACTGGTTGTTTTTTATGATTTCTCTATCCTTCCTTATGTCCTCACTAAGTTTGTTAAACATTCTTATCATCAGTGTTCTAAACTCTGTCTCAGAAAGGTTGGATCCCTCTGTTTCATTTAGTTCCATTTCTAGAGGCTTCTTCTGATCTTTTACTTGTGACATGTTTCTTTGTTTCCCCATTCTGGCTGTCGCTCTGGGATTGCTTTGATGTATTAGCTAGATCACCAGGAGAGCCCTGGCTGGATCATGCAGGCACAGAGCTCATGGCCCAACACTCCCAGGAAAACTCCCCATCTCAGCCTGTCCCAATCAGCCACTCACAGATCAGGCCGAGCAGTCCGACAACCAATCACTAGCCTGGCAACTCTGCAAGTGCAGTGCTGAGAGCAGGGACCCGAGGCGGCTCGCACACTCCCGCGTCTCAGTGAGCAGCCTGTTGGAGCCGGAGGGCACCCGGCAAGCGTTTCTCTGGTAACGCAGTATAAGCCGGGTGGAGGGTGGGGATCCAAGGCTGCATGCACACACGTACACACTTCTGCGCCAATTCCACCAGACCAATGAGGTCCCGGACCTGATCCTCTGTGGGAGGCCCCAGCTCTGACAAAATGGCGCCCTCCTTACACCACTCACGTGCAGGCTCCACACCAGGGGAACAACAGTCCAAAAACCTCCAGCCTTTGCACCAAAGGTGCTAGTTCAGTCCGTGCCCGCAGGCTCCTGGGTCCGGCTCATACAGCCACTCCCTCCACCAGGAACCAGGTAAGTGCTCACCGGCGAGCGAGCCCGTTCACCAGCCCCACTTATTCTCTAGCCGATCTCAGCCTCACCGAGCTGAGCAAAGAGAGTCCTCACTAATTTACTGCCGGCTATCTTAGAACTCCTCTTCCCGGCAAAGGAACTCTGGGCTGGTGAGCTTGGTGTGCGGCCGGAGGGTCTCTCCCCCAACCAGAGAACCCTTCCCACAGCTGGGACTTCCCTCACGGGATTTGCCCTCTCTCATCTCCGCCCGTCCTACCAGATCCGACGTGCCCTCCTCTTTAAGTGCTTCGTTTAGTGGTTCTGTTCATCCAGTGTTCTGGGGACCTCCAGGGTTGAATGCTGTATAATTTGCTTGTAATTTTGGTGTGATCCTGGCAGGCAGTTAGCACAGCATCTGTCTATTCCGCCATTTTACTGGAAGTCTCTTGACTATATTCTTTCTTTCTTTATTTTTTTTGAGGGCAGTGTTACTGGCCCTCATATGTGGGACCTGAACCGGGGACCCTGGCTTCCCAAGCCAGCATTTAATCACTGCGCCACTCAATCAGCCCATTGACTGTATTCTTTATTCTACACCCTACATCCCCATGACTAATGTGTAGCTTAAGTGTTTCTTGAATGTTGAAAGTGCCCACTGGTAAAAGTCCCTCATTTGAGAACTTTTATTTCTGAGAAAACAATCCATTGCTCAAGACTTCTTGAAAATTGGAATAAGGTTATTCTTTTCTATAATAAATTCCTTATTCCTGAATTCACACTTCTGCTCCATCCTAATTAAATTAGGTACATACTGCAGTATTTTTTTCCTATAAAGAATATCATTAATATCAATGATAAAAATAACTAACATTTTTAGAGAGTATAGAGATGCAAGACACTCTTCTAACTATTTTATATGGATCATATCTTTTAAAAGACAAAATAACTCTAGATAATTTGAAATTGTATATAAGGCACTTATTATTGCCTTCACTTTGTGTGATTTAAATGACCTTGAACATCTGAGAACATGAGCAACAACAGGCCAGGGTATATAATTCTTGAGTCAGCAACATTTTCTACTCAGGAAACTCAAACTTAAATTTCTCTATTGGTTTTAGTATTTAGTGTTGCTGAGAAGCCAAAGGTTAGCAGGATTTTTTTCCCTTGGCAGCAGCCTGTTTTCTTGTTGGTGGTGGTGGTTTGTTTTGTTTTCCTGCTGGTCTGCTTATGGAAGCAGCATGGTATACTCTCCAGTTTCATTTTCTGGAACAGAGTGAGCCATTGTGATCTGTGTATTTGTGTTGTTCTTAATTTCTGGAACATTTTCTTAAATTTTACCTGCCTATTTCTTCTGTTACACTTGATGTTGATTGTACCTTGAAGACACCTGCAGAGCTCTGTTCTCTGTCTTCCATATCTATACTATTCTCTTTAAGCTCTCTCTGCAACAAGAAGCATTTAAAAATTTTTTTATAATCATTTCTGTTTTAATTTCACACAAAGTCAGAGCTGCTCTTTGTTGCTTCAAATGAGATTTTAATTCTTCTCTTGTAATTCCAGTACCTTGGAATCCTCCCTCACTCAGCGTGTTTTCTTTTTGGCACATATTCTTTTTTTTTTTTTTCCCAAAGGAATGATTATTGTATTTTTTTAAAATTAGTTTCAGGTGTACAACACAGTGCAATAGTTATACTTTTTACCCCACAAGGTGACAACGCCCTTCCCCAATCCACTACCCCACTCCCCCGCCAATATCATACATATCTATTACAATTCCATTGACTCAACTCCTACACTACACTCCACATCCTGTGACTATCTATATATTCAATTATAGTTGACATACAATATTATACAACATCAGCTTCAGGTGTACAGTGCAGTGATCAAGGCTCTACCCCATCCATGAAGTGGTCTCCCTAACAAGACATGTGACCATCTGAAACCCTACAAAATATTACAACATTATTAGTTATATTCCCTGAACTGTCTTTCATATCCCTGTGGCAATATTGTAGTTACCTATTTATGCTGTCTAATGCCTTCCCCTTCTCCCTCATCCCCAACCCCCTCTCAACTAGCAACCATCAGTTTTTCTTCCACACTTCTGAGACTGTTTCTGTTTACTCTGCTCATTCATTCAGTTTTTCAGATTCCACATATAAGTGAGATCATATGGTATTTCTCTTTCTTTGACTGACTTATTTCACTTACCATAATGTTCTCTGGGTCCATCCATATCATTGCAAATGGTACAATTTCATTCTTCTTTATAGCAGAGTAATACTCCATTGTATAAATGTAACACAGTTTCTTTTTTTTTTTTAATTGTGGAATTGGGGGAGGGAAACAGCGTTGGGGAATCGGGGAAGGGGAACAGACAAGTTCCTGTCTTTTTGTTCTTCAATCTGGTTGCGGAGGACGTTGCTTCACTGGCCAATGTTGGTATCGTCATTGCACTCTTCCCGGATGAGGCAGATCAGTCGCCGGCCTCTGGATGTCGCTCACCGCAGCTATTGGCAGCTCACACTTGCTGCCAGCCACTCACGCTGGCTGCTGGCCACTCACTGTAGCCTTGGCAGCCCACTGCAGCAGGGGCTGCAGCCTACATCGTCGCCGGGGCTCGCACAGCCCAGCTCCAGGTGGATCTGTTGTTAGCTATAGAGGGCAGTGTCACTGGCTCTCTTATGTGGGATCTGAACCGGGGCTGCTGGCATCCCAAAACCAGCTCTTAACCAATGCGCCACTCGGCCTTCCCTGTACCACAGTTTCTTAATCCAGTCATCTATCAATGTGCATTTTGGTTATTTCCAAGTCTTGGCTATTGTAAATAACACTGCAATAAACATAGGGGTGCATAAATTTTTTCGAATTAGCGTCTTGGGTTTCTCTGGGTAGATATCCTAGAGTGGAACTGCTGGGTCATATGATAGTTCCATTTCCAGTTTTTTGAGATACCTCCATAGTGATTTCCATAATGGCCACACCAATCTGAACTCTCACCATCAGTGCACCAGTGTTCCCTTCTCTCTACAACTTTGCCAGCACTTGTTATGTATTGATTTATTGATGATAACCATTCTGACCAGAGTGAGGTGGTATCTCATTGTAGTTTTTATTTGGATTTCTCTAATGAATTGTGAGGGTGAACATCTTTTCATATGTGTGTTGGCCATCTGTTTGTCCTCATTAGAGAAATGCCTCTTCATATCCTTTGCCCATGTTTTAATTGGGTTGTTTGTTTTTTGGTGTTGAGTTGTATCAGTGTTTTATAAATTTTGGATATTAACCCCTTACCAGATATATCATTGGAAAATAGCTTCTCCCATTCAGTAGGCTATTCTTGGCACATTTTTAAACTTAATCCTTTCACCCAGACTTGATCTTTCCTAGCAGCATTCTGGTCTGATTTCAAGGAGGCCATGTCCTTATATCCCAATGAAAACAGCTTGTATCACTTGGGATGTTTGGGTTGCAAGTACTATAAAATCAGCTTATGTTGTAACAAAGCAGTTCAAGAACATTTTTTTTTTTGAGGGCAGTGTCACTGGTCCTCATATGTGGGACCCGAACCAGGGCCTCTGGCTTCCCAAGCCAGCTCTTAACCACTGCGCCACTCGGCTGGCCCAAGAACATTTTGAACAGAGCTCAACTGCAGTTCTCAGGGCTTTTCTTGTTCTGACTCCCTCCACATGTCAGTCTCTTCATCAGGCTGGCTTTCCAAAATGGCTGTCAGCAGCAACCAGAGCTGCACACATCATCCCACGCATCTACACAGAAAAACAACAACAACACCTATAATAATTGAAAAAAATCCTAAGCTTCACTCTGGCCACCTTTGAACCAATCACTGTGATCAAGGAAATACACTGAATGGCTTAGGTCTCAAAACAATCACTGTGATATAGGACTAGAATCACTGTACCTCTGGAGGTGAAGATGAGGTCAGTTTGGGGAAGGGACTGAAAGCCTAAACAAAAATCTGAGTACAGTTAGGAAGGGAAAGGAGAGAATTACCTGGAGCTTTCTAAGATTTGGTCTAGGTCTTAGTTTTTTGTGCCATTTTGGAGGGTTTTGTTTGCCTGTCTGACATATACCTAAGTATTCTCATGGAGAATCAAAGATGATTCTTCTCTTTTCCTCACCTCCTCCACATCTCATCCATCTAAGACCTATCACCAATAACTCCAAAACATTTCCTGAATCTGACCAATTCCTGTCACGGCTTCTGTTTACCCTAATCCCAGCCACTGTCAACTCTCACCTATATCATGAAAACAGCCTCTTGGACACAACATTCTTTACCAGGAAGCCAGAATATTTTTTTTTTAAAAAAATAGTGTCTAAAGTACTCACTACATTTAGAAAAAAATCAAAATCTTAATGGTATCTTACAAGACCCTAGATAAAAATGGACTACTTTTAATTATATTCTAGCCACAATGGACTTTTGGTGCCAATTAATTTCTACCTTAGGACACTTGCAGTAGCCATATTTATGTCTCATAGGTTCTTCCAACAGAATCTTAGAGACTTTTCCTGATCTATTTTCCATATAAAATCATGCCAACCCACTCACTCCATTACTCTATACTCTTCTCTTGTTTTCTTGATGGCATCTCTTGCGAACTAAAATTATCTTACTAATTTGATTACATGTTTGCTTATTTCCCCACTGTAGTGAAAGCTTTTTGAAGGCAGGACCCTTGCTTGTCTTGATCACCACAATATTCTCAGAACTTATGATAGTGGCTGGCATTTTGGAGTCACTCAAAAACATCTGTTGAGTGAATGAATAAATGGCTGAGGCCAGATTCTGTGAGATGTTATTGACTATGTGGAGTCAGAGGTTCATTCTCTATTTCCAAAGGTGTTAATAAAGGTTGGAGGTAGATGGGATGGAGGAAAGGGCAGCAGATTGTTTGTTTCAAAGAAGTATGTGACATGCCCAGAGGCACACATCAAGGTAGGAAAGACAGGTAGGTGGGCTGGAGTCCAAGTTCCTTGAGCCCCTCCTTCTACAAGAGAGAATCTTTCCTAACATGAAATGATCAGTATTTGTCCAGAAACAAGAGACAAAAGTGGCTAGACAGGAAATCTGATTCTTAGAGCTCATTTTCTAAGAATATATGAAATATATATAATAAATTGATATGAAGCTCTCTGGGGGGAAAAATCAGTTACAAACAATTCATTTAACAAGTCCTGAAAGGCTCATATATCTTCCTAGATTTATTAAATTTCATTTCAAAAGTTGGTTATAAATCAGCCAACAAAACCCCTTTCAAACCATCTTCAATATCCTCCATTGCTGTTATTTAGAAACTTAACTGCCATTTTCACAAAAGACATAATACTTTTCATGGCCTTCGACAGCCAATAACACCAGCTGATTTAGGCTCTCCATTTTGGCAATGGTCTTGAATGAACCCCAAGAGACAAAGACCCAAAAGACTGAGGGATGAATGGGGAGTCTGGGAAGGCTGCCGAGGAGTGGGTGAAGGCAGGGAGAGTAGAAAACACTGCCAACATTTGCAGAGAAGTATCTAGGGCAGCCCTGGGTGTCCCCTGACATGCCACATGCTCTGTGATGAAGAGCAGAAACTTTGACACAAGGCAGATCTGGGCTTAAATCTGTTTGGCTACTTCTTACAAGTGTGCCTTAGTTAGATTACCAAGCCATTTTGAGCCTTTGTGCTATTGTCTGAAATGTGTAGCATCACCTAAATCATTGTGTTGTTGGAAGCATTAAATGAGATCATGCATGTAAAGCACTTAGCCAAGTGCCTGGCACATGTAAACCTTCAATAAATACAATTTCTCAGGGGCCCTCCTGTCAGCCACACATCTGCTCTCTCTCGGGACAGTTGGTCTACTATGCCCCTGGATGAATTATAGTAAAGCCTCATTAATTTAGACCTTACTCACTTAGAATTTATGATAATTCATCAGTGGCCTAAACTGGAATATACTTTTATAAGTGCTATTAAAAAAAGTTACAGGGAGGTTCAAACAAATTTATGATGAGGCTATTTAAGTTAATGAACTATTCACTGTTATTTAGGAATAGTCATTTACACACAAATAATTGATATGCTAATTAGAAATGATTCTTATCTACATAGAAAACAGACCCCTGATTCGAAGTATAGTTCAAATTATTGAAAGTTGTTTAAAAATTGTTTATTAGATGCTTTTTAAAAATTGCTATTATTATCAGGGAGGGGCAAGATGGCGGCTGTGAGGAGGGCTCCATGAAATCTCCCCTGGAAATATCCACAATTTGAACTTCTAATACGCTTCAAAGAGACATCTACTCATCACACAGAGCGACTAAGAGTTTCACACAAGGATTACTGGAAGGTGGGCAGGCCAGGCGAGTGGGGGAAGAAGGTGGCAAGACGCGTGAGGTGCAGCCCGCACCCGTGGCTGCTGAGTCACGGTGATTGTTGCCCCGGCTCGCTCCCTGCGGCCCTCGGCCCACCTAGAGTTCAGCAAGAGCACGTTGGTTTGCAGTCTGAGGCAGAAGCCTCAGGCCGGGCAAGTGCGGGAGGAGAGAGAGGAGACGACTGTGCAGAGGTACGAGCTGCATCCATGGCTCGCCGGGTCCGCAGGAAGCAGGGTGCAGAGCTCCGCAGCGGCAGGGCAAGATCAATCCTTGCACCCTCCCGGTTCAGGGATCAGTCTCTGGGCCCACCAGGTCCCGCGGAGCGCAGAAGCCTGAAACCGGGGAGCAGGGGAAAAAAGAGGACTCACGCATGGAGAAGCAGCGTGCGCTGGGCAGAGACGCAGGTTCCGGAGAGACGGAGCGGGGATCGGAGCTGCGTGGAAAGGTGCGCGCAGTCCCCTAAACCCCGGCGGCAGTCCCTCCAGGAGCGCAGCAGGGGAACGGCGCGGGCGCGCGCTGGCTCCAAGGCAGAAGCCTTAAACCCGGGAGCAGGGGAAAAAGAAGACTCACTCGGACACGCAGCATGCCGGGCAGAGACGCAGGTCCCCGAGAGACGCAGAGCGGGGATCTTGGCCACACAGTAGGGTGCGCTCAATTCCCTAAATCCCGGCAGACCCTTTGGGAGAGCAGCAGGAACTCCGCTGGAGCATAAGAGGCAAAGGCCTTAGCTTAAAACAGTGTTGGAACTGTGGCTTTGTTTATTTTTATATTTTGTTTTTTTTTCCCTTTGTCTACTCTTGAACAGAAAGCAAAAAAAACCCAATAACTCACCCACTCCCACAAACTTTGGCCCCCGCCAAGACAGTCTTAAACTGACTCCTGAATGGAGCAATAGGGGCAGACTAGGAAGATATTCCTACCTGCAGGGGGTTGAGAATTTCCACCCCAGTAAAGGCTGCAGAGTGAGACTACCTACCCCGCACCCACCTTTAGGCAAGGCTTGGGAGGCAGGGCAGGTTTACCTGCTAAGGCACTAATTAACAGATTCTTAGCAGCAGGCTTTTGGTAGTGAGGAATTCTTTAATTCTCCACGGCTGTCAACCCAAAGGGTGCCCAGAGACACTCATTGAGCCTTGGGACAGGCAAAAGCAAAAAGGCAGTGACTTTGTAAAAACCACCAATCACACGTCACAACCACACTCAAGTACAGCAAACCTGCAGTGCCAGGATCACGCTAGGCATCAGGTGGCCTACTGTTCCCACAAGATGCACAGGAATTTTTGTACAGCAGACAAACTGAAGAGAGCTTGGTGGACTTTAGCCAAGACCGGCACGGGTATTTTTGGTTTGTTTGGTTTTATTCTGTTTTGTTTTCCCTTTATTGGCTGCTTATCTTGGTTGTTTTTGGTTTTTATTTCTATTTCATTCTAATCATATTGTAGTTTTTTATATAGAGCTATATATATATATATATATATATATATATATATATATATATATATATATATATGTATATAGGTGAATATATGTCCATATATATGGGTGTGTAGACAAATATATATATATATATTTTTTTTCCTTTTTTCTTTTTCTTTCTTTTCTTTTTCTTTTTTCCCCACCCTCACTTTCTCTCTTATTTTATTCATTCTTCTCACTGCTATACTTTTCCTCTTTTCCTTTCTTCTGCAAATTTTATTTTTTTAATTTTTCTTACTTTTTTTATTATTATTTTAGTTTATTTTTATTTTTTATTTTTTAGGTATAGCTAATCGGTTTCTCATGTTTATTCTATTTTTTATTTTAGGATATTGTATTTTATTTTGTTTCCTCTTCTGTTATTATTGAGTATGTGGTTTTTGTTTTGTTTCTGTTTGTTTTCTTCATTAGTATGATTGATATTTCTGTACAAGTTGACTGTAGTTTGATGGTTGTTTTTTTTTACTTGTGCGAGCATTTGGTTTCCTTTGGTGGCTGCGGAGGTTGTTCTTGTTGATCTATTATGCTCTAAAATCACTCTGCAGCAGTGGGTCCAAACAAACAGACACAAGAATCATCATACCTGGAGGCCAACTTTAGATAAAACCAGAGCATTTCTGGATTTGACATACAAGAGTCACACCCAAAAAGAAGTTGCTACAGGTACTAAGACCCATAGGGTCCAAGTTTCATCAGAGGGGTCAATCCTCTCACAGCAGCTCATAAACTGCAGAAGCTACTGATCCTCACAGCTAATCAATCTGGGAGTCAATCCCACCTACTGACAAACCAAAAGTAATCAAAACTAAAACTTCAACGAGTGAGGATGCACGAAACAAGGAACACCTCAGATACAAGCACAGGAGAATAGGGAGACTGAGTAATTCAAATATAAAGCACACACACCATATAAGTTTACCCAGAAAAGACTGAGAAACCTGGGGGATCTATCTGTTATATTGAAGCAAACACAAAGAGTAAGCCAGAATGGGGAGACAAAGAAACATAACACAAATAAAAGAACAGAAGAAACTTCCTGAATCAGTGGAAATAGAGGAAATAGAGGTAACCAACCTATCGGAGACAGAGTTCAGAACACTGATTATTAGAATGTTCAAGGAAATTAATGAAAATATAAAGAAGGATAGAGAAATCATGAAAAACAACCAGCTAGAACTTAAGAACACAATTACTGAATTAAATAACAAACTTGATGGAATCACTAGCAGATTGGATGAAGCAGAAAATCGAATCAGTGACTTAGAAGACAAAATAGCAGAGATCACCCATGCGGAACAACAGAAAGAAAAAAGAATGAAGAACATGGAAAATAGTTTAAGAGAGCTGGGGGACAACATGAGACGCAATAACCTTAGGGTCATTGGAGTACCAGAAGGAGAAGAGAGGGAGGAAGGGATTGAGAATATATTTGAAGTAATAATGTCTGAAAACTTCCCTAACCTGGCAAAGGACATTGAAATACAAGCCCAGGAAGTGCAGAGAGTTCCAAACAGGATGATTCCAAACAGGCCCACTCCAAGACACATTATAGTGAAAATGGCAAGGGTTAAGGACAAAGACAGAATCCTTAAAGCAGCAAGGGAAAGGCAGCAAGTTACTTACAAGGGTACCCCCATAAGATTATCAGCTGACTTTTCTACAGAAACTTTGCAGGTCAGAAGGGAGTGGCAGGAGGTTTTCAAAGTGATGAAAAATAAAGGCCTACAACCTTGATTGCTGTATCCAGCAAGGTTATCATTTAAAATTGAAGGCGAGATAAGGAGCTTTGCAGAAAAAAATAAGTTAAGGGAATTCATTACCACCAAGCCAGCTTTGCAGGAAATGCTAAAAGGGCTTCTTTAAGTAGAAGAGAAAAACAACCTAAGAAAGACTACGAACACAAATAACAAAATGGCAATAAATACACACCTATCAATAATCACATTAAATGTAAATGGATTAAATGCTCCAATAAAAAGACATAGGGTGGCTGAATGGATAAGAAAGCAAGACCCCAGCATATGCTGTATACAAGAGACTCACCTCAGATCCAAAGACTCATACAGGCTGAAAGTAAAGGGATGGAGTAAAATATTTCATGCAAATGGTACTGAGAAAAAAGCTGGAGTAGCAATACTTATATCAGATAAAATGGACTTTAAATTGAAGAATATAACAAAGGACAAAGAAGGACACTTCATAGTAATGAAGGGATCGATCCAACAAGAGGACATAACTCTAGTAAACATCTATGCACCTAACATAGGAGCCCCTAAATATATAAAACAGATATTGTCAGACATAAAGACAGAGATCAACAGTAACACTATCATAGTAGGGGACTTCAACACCCCGCTGTCACTAATGGACAGATCCTCCAGACAGAAAATCAATGTGGAAACAGCGACCTTAAATGACACATTAGACCAGCTGGACTTAACAGACATTTTCAGAGCATTTCATCCCAAAGCTACAGAATATACGTTCTTTTCAAGTGCACATGGAACATTTTCTAAGATAGACCACATGTTAGGCCACAGAACAAGTCTCAATAAATTTAAGAAGATTGAAATCATTTCAACTGTATTCTCTGACCACAATGCTATGAAACTAGAAATCAATTAAAAGAAGAAATCCGGGAAGCTGACAAATAAATGGAGGCTAAACAATTAAATAGTGAGTGGGTCACAAATGAGATCAAGGAGGAAATCAAAAGATACCTCGAGACAAACGAAAATGAAAACACCACGACCCAAAATCTCTGGGATGCAGCGAAAGCAGTCCTAAGAGGGAAGTTTATAGCAGTGCAGGCCTACCTAAAGAAGGAAGAAAAATCTCAAATCAACAGGTTATCCTTACACCTAAGGGAACTGGAAAAAGAACAGCAAAAGAGGCCCAAGGGGAGTACAAGAAAGGAGATAATAAAGACCAGAGCAGAAATAAACAATATAGAGAACAGAAAAACAATTCAAAAGATCAATGAAACCAAGAGCTGGTTTCTTGAGAAGATAAACAAAATTGACAAACCTCTAGCCAGGCTCATCAAAAAAAAAGAGAGAGGACTCAAATTAGCAAAATCAGGAATGAAAGAGGGGAAATGACTACAGACATCACAGAAATACAAAAAATTCTAAGAAATTACTATGAGCAACTATATGCCAACAAATTTGACAATCTGGAAGAAATGGATAATTTTCTAGAAGCATACAACCTTCCAAAGCTAACGCAAGAAGAAACAGAAAATCTAAATACCCTGATTACTACCAAGGAAATTGAATCAGTAATTGACAAGCTCCCAAAAAACAAAAGCCCTGCACCAGACGGCTTCACAAGTGAATTTTATCAAACATTCAAAAAAGAACTATCACCTATTCTTCTCAAACTATTCCAAAAAATCCAGAAGGAGGGAAGGCTCCCAAACTCTTTTTATGAAGCCTCTATCACCCTGATTCCAAAACCAGATAAAGACATCACAAAAAAGGAAAACTACAGGCCAATCTCCCTGATGAATATAGATGCAAAAATTCTCAATAAAATATTAGCAAACAGAATTCAGCAATATATTAAGAAGATCATACATCATGATCAAGTGGGATTCATCCCTAGTGCGCAAGACTGGTTCAACATCCGTAAATCAATTAATGTGATGCACCACATCAACAAAATGAAGGATAAAGATCACATGGTCATTTCAATAGATGCAGAAAAAGCATTTGACAAAATCCAACAGCCATTTATGTTAAAAACCCTTAGCAAAGTGGGAATACAGGGATCATATCTCAACATAATAAAAGCCATATATGATAAACCTACAGCTAACATCATACTCAATGGGGAAAAGCTAAAACCATTCCCCTTAAGATCAGGAACAAGACAAGGCTGTCCACTTTCTCCTCTTTTATTCAACATAGTGCTGGAAGTTCTAGCCGCAGCAATCAGACAACAAAAAGAAATAAAAGGCATCCAAATTGGCAAGGAAGAAGTAAAATTGTCATTATATGCAGATGGCATGATACTGTATATAGAGAACCCCAAAGACTCCATCAAAAAACTATTGGAACTGATAGACGAATTCAGTAAAGTAGCAGGATATAAAATCAATGTTCAGAAATCAGTGGCATTTGCATATACCAATGATAAACTAATGGAAAGAGAAATTAAGAAAACTGTCCCATTTACAATTGCGTCAAGAACTATAAAATACCTAGGAATAAATTTAACCAAAGAAGTGAAAGATCTGTACTCAGAAAATTATAAGACACTGAAGAAAGAAATCATAGAAGATACAAATAAATGGAAACACCTACCATGCTCATGGATAGGAACAATTAATATAGTTAAAATGTCCATACTGCCTAAAGCAATATATAGATTCAATGCAATTCCTATCAAACTACCAAGGGCATTTTTCACAGAAATAGAAAATATAATCCTAAAATTTATATGGAATCATAAAAGACCCCGAATAGCTTCGGCAATTCAGAGAAATAAAAACAAAGTTGGGGGGATCACGCTACCAGACTTCAAAACCTACTACAAGGCCACAGTAATCAAGACAGTTTGGTATTGGCATAAAAACAGGCACATCGATCAGTGGAACAGAACAGAAAGCCCAGAAATAAATCCAAGCATTTACGGACAGTTAATCTATGACAAGGGAAGCAAGAATTTACACTGGAGTAAAGATAGTCTATTCAATAAATGGTGCTGGGAAAATTGGACTGACACATGCAAAAAAATGAAACTGGATCATCTCCTTATGCCTTATACAAGAACAAATTCAAAATGGATTAAAGACTTAAATGTAAGACCTGAAACCATAAAAATCTTAAAAGAAAATATAGGGAGTACATTTGTCGACATTACCCGGAGCAATATTTTTACTGATACATCCCTATGGGCAAGGGAATTAAAAGAAAAAATGAACATATGGGATTATATCAGACTTAAAAGTTTTTTCACAACAAAGGAAACCATTAATAAAACAAAAAGGAAGCCTACTGAATGGGAGAATATATTTGCTAACTATATATCTGATAAGGGGTTAATATCCAAAATTTATAAAACACTCATGAAACTCAACACCAAAAAAACAAACAACCCAATTAAAAAATGGGCAGAAGATATGAAGAGACATTTCTCTAAAGAGGACATACAGATGCCAACAGGCATATGAAAAAAAGTTCAACCTCACTGGTCATGAGGGAAATGCAAATAAAAACCACCATGAGATACCACCTCACTCCAGTCAGAATGGCTATCATCAACAAATCAACAAACAACAAGTGCTGGCGGAGCTGTGGGGAAAAGGGGACCCTGCTGCACTGTTGGTGGGACTGCAGATTGGTGCAGCCACTATGGAAGTCAGTATGGAGGTATCTCAAAGAACTGGAAACAGAGCTACCGTTTGACCCCAGCAATTCCACTCCTAGGTATTTATCCTGAAAAAACCAAGACACTTATTCAAAAAAAGTTATGCACCCCTATGTTCAACGCAGCACAATTTACAATAGCTAAGACTTGGAAACAACCAAAATGCCCATCAGTAGATGACTGGATTAAGAAACTGTGGTATATTTATACAATGGAGTATTACTCTGCTATAAGGAAGAATGAAATCGTGCCATTTACAATGATATGGATGGACCTAGAGACTATAATGTTGAGTGAAATAAGTCAGTCAGAGAAGGACAAATACCATATGATCTCACTCATATGTGGAATCTGAAAAACTGTATGAATGAGCAAAGTAAACAGAAACTGTCTCATAGATATAGAGGAAAAATCAGGGTTGCTAATTGGGAGAGGAATGGGGAGGAGGGAGAAGGGGAAGGGATTAGACAGCAAAAATAGGCAACTACAATATTGCTACTGGGATAGGAAAAACAGTTTGGGGAATATAATTAATAAGGTTGTAAATATTCTGTGGAATGTCAGATGATCATAGGTCTTGTTAGGGAGACCATTTCATGGATGGAGTAGAGGTTTGATCACTGCACTGTATTACTAAAGCGGAGGTGGTATACCTACTGTAATTGAATATATATAGATAGTCACGGGATGTGAATTATACTGTGGAAGAGAGTCAGAGGAAGAGTAATAGATATATATGATATGGGGGGGAGTGGGGTGGTGTATTGGGGGTGGGAGGTTGTCACTTTGAGGGGTAAAATGTATAACTATTGCACTGTGTTGTACACCTGAAACTAATTAAAAATAAAATAATAAAAAAAAATTGCTATTATTGTAATGTAAGTAACAATGTATTGCAAATTTTTTATACAATTATCTTGTAAATTGAAGTATTGGTCATATTTTAGAGAAAGTTTAGCTCAGCTCTGTTCGAGTACACATAGAGTAAGGGAGGAAGGAAAGAATGCAAGAGAACATAGTTACTCTCTCCACGCTCCCTCCCATTGCTAGTGTTGCTATTTCTTTGCCATTAGACAGATACAGTAAATAACAACCATTCCCTCACTGCATGAGCTTCTATAACACATTTTCTTTTTATTCTAATAAAAACTGAGCTACAGTTGATTAAATTACATAATAAACACATGTAAACACTGCTCATTTAAAAGCACTGATTTGGTGTGACAGAAGCAGGAGTAAGGAAATGATAAAGAAATGGTCAGTTGAAAGGAAACTTTCTTCCAGAGAAAACTTTCTTTCTGCCAAATGCAAAATAAATTTCAATTTCTTCTGACTTTTAATAGAGAGCTCAAGAAACTTAGAAGTGGAGGAGACTAAGGGAAAACACACCATATTTCAACAATATTTTTAAACATAGTAAACCTTTGGTTATGGACTTCCACTTCTGGCTAAGATGAAGTAACAAAGATTGGATTGACATTTCCACCTGAAACAAATTTCAAAAACAATGAAGTATATGTAACAACAATTTTCAAGGCAATAGACATCAGACAAGGAAGGACAGTAACCCCTGAAAGATGGGAAACAAACAAGTCAAACCATAAGATTGCCCCAGTCCTGCCTGAAGAGAGATGTAAGGCCACAGCACAGGAAGGGGGAACCCAGAGGACTTAGGAGTTGAGGAGTGTGAGCTTAGAGTCTGGGGAAGCCAAGGCAGCTAGAGTTGAAGGGCAGAGTACCAGAGAGGAGAGAGTCACACAGGTAGAAAATCTCAGAGATCTGCAGAGGATCATCTTCCAGTCTTCAGGTGAGCACTGACCAGAACATGCATGCAGAGAAACTACCCAAGGCCCCACTTATGAAGCCAGAGAGCTGAAAGGGTGGTGGGGAGTTTAAGGAGGGTGAAGACAGACGCTAGTGACTGGGTCTCACCTGAAAGGCTATTAAAGGTAAACTGTGAGTGTTATCAGAACAGTGAGGCAGAATCACAGTCTAGAAGCTCTCGGTTCTAAGTAGGAGAGATGGAATGTGAAGTTCAAGATGAGCAATATGGTTAGATAAAGGGACAGACAAATGGACAATGCATGACAGGGCACCATTGCCTTGGGTCCCTGGCGCTCTATTGCTATGCTCTTTTATAGGATCATGAATGGTTACTTTAAGGACTGCCTTGGGCTAAAAACCTGAAAACTTCTAACCCTTAAAATAGTCTTTCCTATATTTTACACGAACCAGTTTCTCTGTGTATTCTCTGAGAATTATTATTTTGTCTCCAGCACCCCTCCCTTCTGTCTTCTTGTCGACTGCATTCCCCTTTTACTACAACTTGGGGCCTGGATAGGAGTGGCCATCTTCTTACATGACCCCAAAGAGAGTGGACTATGGGCCTAGCTAAACCATTGTGCCAGCCTTGACTACAGTGACTACTGAGGTGATGGACATGTGGTCTAAGTGAGGCCAACCAGAGCTCTTCCTTGGAAGTTTTTTTCACACAAGAGCTGGGAGAAGAACTTTCTTCCTCTACAGTGGCAAATCCAGAATGATAGGATCTTAGAAACTGCCGGTGACCACATCCTCAAAGAAAATTCTTTTTGTGATTAGAAAGAATGAAGATGACAGAGAAAGAAGTAGAAATAATGAATGGAGTAGGAAAGCCTTTTAGGGGTTTAAGTCACTAGGTTCAGGCATTCCTAATTCAATCATTATGTGAGATGATGAATTCAAGTCCCCCTTTTTCCTAAAAGAATTCAAGCTGGTTTCTCTTAACTGCATCAAAAGAAGATAGGAATACACTGTAATTTCTTATATCTAATCTCTGGTGTAAGGGAGAATACATTTAATCCTGTTCCCTACTGAACTTCTTTAGATATTTGAAAATCAGTATTTTGTCCTTCCTAAACTGCATCCACTCTATGCCAGGAACAATACTGCAGTTCTTTCACCTATTCCTAATCTGCCATGGTTTCCAAGCCCCTTCTTATACTGCTCACTCTACTTGCAGTGTTTTTTAGTTGTCTATGATCATCCTGAAATGTGTAGACCTAATAAGCAAAGTGCCTCCCACTTCGTCTTATTTGTGACTGGATCACAGTCTGGGTGCAAATTCTTCTATTAATACAATTCAAGACAAGGTCAATATTTTAGGCAACTTCATTATTCTTTGCTAAATTTGAGATTGTGATTGTCTTGAATCCCCAGCTTTCACACACACTGCTACAAAACCAGGTATTGCCAGCCCTACAATTGTGCCATGAACCTTTTTACTTAAAGACTTTACGATTTTCATCATTCAGTTTTATCTCACTTTTTTAACCTCATGCCCCATCCTGTTATGATAATGAAAAGTTTGATTCATTCATCTGTAACAAAAGTTATCAGTCCTAAATATGGGGAAATCAACCTTTTTTGGCTAGGATCATAGACAGAAGTTTTGGGGTACCATGGATATACTCTCTGCTTAGCTATATGAGCCCTTAAGAGGTAAATCTCTCTACCAGATTGGCAGGAATGAATGGTGTCATCTCACCATTTTCATTGTTGAAAACCAGAGCTGCCTGATCTTGTATTTAATCCTATCCATGATCTATTAAAATTCACTAAAGCTTGCTAAGCCTCATTTCCTTGAAAGCCTATCAGGTTTCAGTTTCATTAAAGTCAAGTGTATTTAATTATCACAATCTAATTTATTCTGGAAGTGGTCAAGTTTTATGAAAGGTATTCAACAGAGCTACTGGTGTTTTAATAGGAATTAAACATGATACAATAGAAAAAATAAGCATGCTTTATACATGTCATCACTACCACCTCTTTTGCATACAATTGAATACATTACCTTTTGTTATGAAACATTAATCCTCTTTACTAAGTGGAGTAATTCTCATCTGATATTCAACCTGCTAAGGAGTACCTTGGGAACCAAACCCTAGTGATCCTGTACTGGCATAATGAGGAGGGGACACAGTTATTTGGAGAGGGTTGCCCAGTTTGTGATGTCAATTTTGCCCTCTGCCCCAACCTGAAACATCTAAGCACATCATTAGATTGCCCTCCCTGGTACTCTGAATTCCAAGAAGAGCTCAGACATGTAAGCACAAGATTGCAAGCAGGATGCCCAAGCAGTTAATCAAATTAACCCAGCAGGACATGGTCAGCAGGAATTGTGTAAGGAATTGGTGTGAACATCTCAGTCCCCATGCTTCAAGGAACTTCTCTGTAATGAGTTAAGTAGTAGCTCCAAAAAGATATGTTCATATCCTAATCACTGGAACCTGTGAATATTATCTTACATGCTAAAAGATTGAATATTACCTTATTTGGGAAAAGAGTCTTTGCAGATATAATTAAGCTAAAGATCTTAAGGTGAGGAAATCATCCAGGATTACACAAGTGGGTTCTAAATCCAATAGCAAGTGTCCTTATAAGAGAAAGGCAGAGGAGCCCGGGTTCGGTCCTACATAAGCCAGTGACACTGCCCTCAAAAAAAAAAAAAAAAAAAAAAAAAAAAGAGAAAGGCAGAGGAATATAGGACTCAGAGAGAAGGACAGAAGGAAAGAGGAGAAGGTAATTTGAAGATGAAGGTAGAGACTGGAGTGATGCAGCCACACATGAAGAAATACTTGGAGCCACCAGAAACTGGAAAAAGCAAGAAAGAATGCTCCCCTAGAGCCTCTGAAGGGAGTGAGACCCTGTCAATACTAGATTTCTCTCTTCTGGCCTCTAGAACTGTGAGAAAATAATTTGTTGTTTTAAACCATCAATTTTGTGGAAATTTGTGATGGAAGCTTCAGGAAACTAATGCACTTTTCATAGGCAGCTGAGTAATATCCCGGGAGAATGTCAGAAGGGAGAATGTAGTGGTGCCTTCAATATATGTTCCCAAAAATGCACATTTCATAATCAGCCAAAAGCTTCCTTCTCTGTTACCAGCAAGTTCAAGATGTTACACTGCCCTTTACCTTTTTATTGCATCTTCAAAGGCTGCTCAGTACCCTCAGTGACTTTTCCTTGCTCAGGGCTCCTTGTTGTTGATATTTAAATTAGCATTATTTTATATGAATATAGATTTGGGGAGGGTATGGTAGTGAGGAGATCATTGAGGAAGTTTCATAATTCAACAAGCTCTGGGGATGAAAGAAGTCAGAGTAGCCTGTTGCCCAGAGCTTTAATCAAGAAGGACTTCTGAAACATAAGATGAATTAATTAGAAATACAGGATTACTTAACTCAGGTTTTCCATGCTAAACTCTGAATATACATACCAAAATGTAAATTTGTTTCTTACTCGCTGGACTAGACAAACTCATCAGGAAGAAATTATGAGAAATTTTATTTCTTAGTTTGTGTTTGGGTTTTTGTTTATTTGTTTGTTTTACAAACAAGTACAGTCTGGACCAATCCTTTTTTTTTTTTTTTTAATTTCATCTCACTTTTGAATTTCAAAAGTTCTTTCTTGTGCTTCTGGTCAACATGGCAGGGTAGTTAAGTACTGTACTAGCCTTCTCTCATGACCACATCAAAATTACAACTAAACTACAGAACAACCATCACTGAGAATTGCCTGAAGCCTAGTTGAACAGAAGTCCTATAACTAAGGACATACAGAAGAAGCCAAGACAAGACAGGTAGGGAGGGCAGAGATGCTGAATGGGCTGTTTCCACATCCACATGTAGTGGTAAAAAATCAGGAGTAGTATCTTCCCTATGGAGTTACCCACTGAAGAGTGAGGGGTACCAGCCCCACAGCAGGCTTCCTAGCCCAGGGTTCTAGTACCAGGGATAAAGGCCCCACAAATTCTGGTTGTGAGAAACACAACAGAGACAGAGGGTGCTGGAGTCCCAGGCAATCCTCTTAAATTCCCATGAGCAAACTATTGCTCTGAGGTCCAGCCTGGGGCAGCCAGGGACATACAAGGAGCAACGGAATTGTCTGGCTTAAGGGAGAGTTGGAGGGGCAGCTTTTTCCCAGACAGAAGTGCTAGCAGGAACCATTGTCCCTTTGTTAAGCCCACCCCCCATCTAACTTGCACACAAAGGCAGGTGCCATATCTGAATCTCCATCAACCTGGCTAACACCATTCCTTCACCCTGCCCTAGTAATTCTCTGAGACGTCACCTCACCCAACTTGAGGTCCCACCAAAGCCATTCCCAGTGGCTTTTCCATACAAATGGCCTGTCTTGGCTCATGCTGTGTATTTTCCTAAAGTCTCTCAAAGGTTCACAAACCCCAAACAAATAGCACCTGGCCTTGGCTTTCCTTGTACCTTCTGCTAAGCACATCTAAGCCCAGCATAAGTGTTAACAATCTGCACATCACTTTGTAGCTCATACTAAGAAGTCCTGGGTAGGGCACAGACAGTGGATGATGTTGGCTTGCACCAGAGCCCCTTCCAGAGGCCCAGAATCAACACACCCAGTGGCCAGCTTCAGACCATACCACAACACTACCCAAACAGTCCACAAATGACAAACTCAAAGGACAAACTTGGCAGGCACCAGAGCTCTGCTAAAGTGAGTCCTGATCCATAGGGTTAGCCCCTGCATTATAGTTATAGTTCTCTATTGTAGCCACACCCAGTCCTCACAACCAAATTAGCCTGAGGGTCAATACTTCCCACTGATGTGCCAACAACAATCAAAGCTCAACTACAAACAAGGGACAAACCTGAAGCACACAGATCAGGTGACCAGGAAGGAGACTATACCATTGGGCCCCCCAGACACCTACTACATAAGGTCACTTTACCCAGACAGGGAAACATAGTAACTCTACCTAATATATAGAAACAAACATGGGGAGGCAGCAAGAATGAGGAGACAAAAAAACATGTCCCAAATTAAAGAACTGAACAAAACTCCAGAAAAAGAACTAAACAAAATGAAGACAAGCAATCTACCAGATGCAGAGTTCAAAACACTGGTAATAAAGATGCTCTATCATCTCAGGGAGAACTTCAACAGAGATAGGAAACATTAAAAAGAACCACTCAGAAATGAAGAATACAATAAATAACTAAAATAAAGAATACCTCAGAGGGAGTCAACAGTAGATTAGATGAAGCAGAGGATCGAATCAGCAATTTGGAAGATAAGGTAGAAGAAAACACCCAATCAGAACAGCAAAAATAAAAATGAATAAAAAGAAATGAAGATAGTTTAAGAGGCCTCTGGGACAACAGCAAGTGTACCAACATCACATCATAGGGGTACCAGAAGGAGAAGAGAGCAAGCAAGAAATTGAAAACCTACTTGAAGAAATCATGACTTGAAAACTTCCCCAACCTGGTGAAGAAAATAGCCATATCAACCCAGAAAATGCAGAGTCCCAAAGAAGATGAACCCAAACAGGCCTACACCAAGACACATCATAATTAGAATGCCAAAGATTAAAGACAGAAAAAGAATCTTAAAAGCAGCTAGAGAAAACCAGTTGGTTACCTACAAGGAAGCTCCCATAAGACTGTCAGCTGATTTCTCAATAGAAACTTATAGGCAAGAAGGGATTGGCACAAAAAACTCAAAATGATGAAAAGCAAGGACCTACAAGCCAGCAAGGTTATCATTTAGAACTGAAGGACAGATAAAGAGCTTCTCAGACAAAATAGAGCTAAAGGAGTTCATCACCAAACAAGTATTACAAGAAATGTTAAAGGGACTTCTTTAAGAAGAACAAAAATAAAAAGAGAAGGAAGAAGAAAAATAAAATAGCAATAACTATGCATCTATCAACAATTACTGTAAATAAACTTACAAGAGACTCACTTCAGATAAAAGCACACACAGAAGTCGAAAATAAAGGAATGGAAAAAGATATTTCATGAAAATAGAAATAAAAAAATGATGGGGTAGCAGTATTTATACCAGACAAAATAGATTTCAAAACAAAGGCTATAACAAGAGACAAAGAAGGACGCAGTAAAGCCACTCTGGGTATTAATCCAACAAAAACCAAAAACACCAATTCGAAGACTCATGCATCCAAATGTGCATTGCAGTATTATCTACAATAGCCAAGTTATTGAAGCAACCTAAGTGTCCATCAATAGATAAATGGACAAAGAAGAGGTAGTACACATATATAACAGAATATTACTCAGCCATAAAAAGAATGAAATCTTGCCATCTGCAACAACATGGATGAAACTACAGGGTATTATACTAAGTGAAATAAGTCAGACAGAGAAAGACAATTACCATATTATTTCACTTATATGTGGAATTTAAAAAATAAAAAACAAAATAAATGAAAAACAAAACAGAAACAAACTCAGATACAGAGAACATTTTGATGGTTGCCAGAAGGGAGGTGGGTTGGAGGATGAATGAAAAAGGGGAAAGGATTAAGAAGTACAAATTGGTAGTTATAAAAATGGTCATGAGAAAGTAAAGTATAGCATAGAGAATATGGTCAATAATATTGTAATAACTATGTATGGTGTCAGATGGGTGCTAGATATATCAGAGTGATCACTTCATAAGTTACATATATGTCTAATCACTATGTTGTACACCTGAAACTAATATAATATTATGTCAACTATAATTTAAAATATTAAAAAAACTTCTTTCCTATTTTCTGATCATTCTTTTCTTACAGCACCCAATTCCTTTTCCTAGTAATGTAATATTATCTTGACTTTATTTGAGAGATATAATAAATTTTGAAGTTTTTTTAAAAGATTCTTTTTTTGAGGTAATCTTTATTTTCTCCAATATCTTTAATTTTTTGTTTATTTACCTTTGCTTTCTTGAGTTGTAGATTTTTCTATAGGTCTCATAATAATTAACTATATAGATTATATTTTACAAAGATGACACAATAATACTTTACATCTCACATGTTTTCTATAATGAAATCTACTCCTCCATCAAGAGGTAGAATCTATGTCTCTGCCCCCTTGAATCTGGAATGATCTTGTGATTGCTTTGACCAACAGAATAAGGAAGATGCACTGTGTTGGCTCTGGGTATATTCTTAACTGGCCCAGCATCTTCTGCTTTCTTTCTCGTAGAAACCAGCCTCCATGTAATAAAGTGATTGCCATGCTCTGAGAAGACTGAGCCACATGGAGAGAGAGAAAAGCCAAGGAGAAGCAAAGCACAAGGCATATGAATAAGAAGACATTTTGGACACCCAACCCAATGGAGCTTCAGATGGCTGCAGACCCAGCTGACATCTGATTCTAGCTACAGGAGAGACTACAAATGAGAACAGACAACCTAGAAAACCATGAGAGATCATTTATGCATGATATTATTATTTTATTTTCTATTTTTTAAAATAATTTTTTAATTTTTTATTACAGTTGACATGCAATATTATATTAGTTTCAGATATACAACATAGTGATTGGATGTATTATATTTATTAGTATTTTTTAAAATAACAATATAATTTATGTAAATACATGATATTATTTTTAAACATATTAATAAATATATTATTAATAACAAAATTTTTATTCTAAGCCACTATATTTTGGAGTGGTTCCTCTGGCAGCAATGGATGACCAGAGCACTTGGTTTCACATTCATATTTAAAATGTGGCAACATGAACACTGATTGGAAGCATCTGGGCTGGACATATTGTGCTGAGGGCCTTCTTCCTAAGGATGTTCATTGCAGCTTATCTTCAGAAACTTAAATAATATAATGTGAAGGGCTTTGCTCCAAAGCACAAACACTACACCACTACACCAGTTTCCTAATTCTTTCCAGAGGGTTCTTTAGGGAAAAAAAAGAAAAAAGGAAACCTATGATTTTTTTTCTTAGCCTGATGTAGTGTTCTCTTTGGGCACAGGGAACGAAAAGGAAGAATGGGATAGGGTGTGTCAACTAATCCATATATGTACCTTAAATCTGTTTCCAACTCTAATTCCCACTGTTGCCATAGTCTGAATCTGAAGACTCTGGGGGAACTGAATGGGAGTTATACTCCCTTCCCAACTATAGTCACTTGGATATGCTGTCTCAACTTCATCTTTCCCCTTCCACTTTTTCTCAAGATTTCCATCTTCCAGGAATTTGTTGAGATCTTTCTCTTGTTAATGGAACACTTCCAACTCTCTATTTTATTCTTGTGTGTGGGGGTGGGGGGGGTGGAAGTGGGGGGGAGGTATTCTTGTTTTATGGCTTTAAAATAATTTTAATTTGGTTTTAGATCATTTTAAAATTAGATAAAAATAGATATATTCACTCTACATTTTGGAATCTATGTTTTATCTAAATTTAAAACACTTTAATATATCTCCTATGAAGATTTTGGGCCTGAATGTTTTTTTTTAAAAAATTTAAAAAGAATTAGAAATAAAAAGTATAGAAAAATTTTATTTCACTTCCAGTTTTGACATTAAATTGTGTAAGAGCAACATTCTCAGACTAACCAGCAGGACAGACCATATAATTTACAAAATTATAGATTCTAGAAACCTATCAGAGAAGAACACAGAGAAATCCAAATAAAATAAATTTCAGAAAAGTAGAAGCCCTTTCTAGGAGAGAAAGGGTTTACTGCTACTCTCACCCCTGGTAAAACTGCAGAAGAAAGAGAAATTCACCATAATGAGGTAAGGAGAAATTTGAAGGGAGGTCTAAGTAAGTTGTTAAGGCAATTTGTAGACTGACAAAATAACTTGGAACCCTGAAAAGCCACAGTACTCTCCCCCCCCAAAAAAAATCCCATGGGTCTTCACAAAGCATATAGGGATAGTATGCCAAAAGGAAGGGACAAAGGAGAGCTGAGAGAGATCCTCTATGAGATGGGTGGGACCACCACAAAATGCAAGGCATATGCCATTTGAAATCAGGAGGGAGGGCTAGAATAGAAGAGCTGAGAGAAATGCAACAAAAGCACTCTAAATTCTCAGACTTTAGGCAAGGATAAGAGTTGAAACAACCATCATCACAAGTACTCTAGACTTTAACCTAAGGGAAATTGGAATGGAAAAGAGAACTCAAAGAGAGACCCCAAGGCACTCAAGACTTTAAACTACCAAAGACTGGCAAGAGGCAGAAATTCTGGGAGAAATCCCTTTATTCTTCCCAGGTCTTCACAGAGAATAGGGATGATGCTCTAAGAAGACATAGGGGTGGACTGTAAAAGATATCCCTGGGTTCAGAAAGAAGGGAGATGAATTCATAAGCAAAGAGGGCTCCTCAGAGAACCAAGAGACAGGGAATTGAGCTGTAAACTAAGGACAGATTTTGTACGGTTTAGAACGCTTACATTGGTTCTCAGATCTCAAGTACAATTGAAGGAAATGCCATAATTTCATCCTCAAAATATTTGAAGTCACCGGCCGAGTGGCGTGGTGGTTAAACACTGCCTTGGGAAGACAATGGCCCCGGTTCGGTCCCACATATGAAGGCCAGTGACACTGCCCTCAAAACAAACAAACAAACAAACAAACAAACAAACAAATATTTGAAGTCAATGATGAATTGAATTAAACTAAAATCACAACAAAGACCAGACCCAGTTCAACTATAGATCTAGCGGCCTGACATAAGAAAGGGCATGTCCTGCTCAGAAGACAAATACCATTTGTGTTAGTTTTTACTTCTGTTTTGTACAAAATGACCAGGAAAAAATAAGAATCTCACAAAAATAAAAAAGAATGAAAATGATAACCTGACCAAGAGAGGAAATAGTCATAGAAGCAGACACAGAGATGACCCAACGGACAGAGAGGGACTTTAAAATAGCTATGACAAAAATGCTAAAAATCCTAGTGTAAAAGATGGATAAGATGGATGAAAAGATGGAACATTTAGGCATAAACATGGAAACTATAAAATAGAATGCTATAAAAATGCTAGAAATGAAAATATAACATAAAAATGAAGGATTCATTAGATGGACTGAAGCTATCCAAACTGAAATATAAATACAAAAAAAAAGAAAAAAAACAGAAGAGGACATTCAAAAGCAGTGACACAATATCAAGAGTTTAGGGCCGGCCGAGTGGTGCATTGGTTAAGAGCTGGTTTGGGGATACCAGCGGCCCCGGTTCGGATCCCACATATGAGGGCCAGTGACACTGCCCTCCACAGCTAACAACAGCTCCACCTGGAGCTGGGCTGTGCGAGCCCCAGCAACGGTATAGCCTACAGTGAGTGGCCGGCAGCCAGCGTGAGCTGCCAGTAGCTGCGGTGAGCGACTATCCAGAGGCCGGACTGATCTGCCTCATCTGGGAAGAGCGCAATGGCAATACCAACATGGGCCAGTGAAGCAATGTCCTCCACAACTAGATTGAAGAACAAAAAGACAGCAACTTGTCTGTTCCCCTTCCCCGGTTCCCCAACACTGTTCCCCTCCCCCAGTTCCCTAATAAAATTTTTTTTTTTTAAAAAAAGAATAGTATGTAAATGTTATGGGTTCTGCCAAAGTAGAAATAAAACAACTAAAATCAGTATAGAAGGAAAAAGAAATGGGGGTCACACAATAAAGTCATTGATTGACATATAGACAGTAAGTAGGAGAAAAAAGAAAACGTTTAAATCTTATAAACCCAGTAGCAGTAACCCATGTAAGAAAAATAAAAGGGACTCCAAGCATTAAAAGTTATTGGTATAAAGGAAAATACTAGAACAAATTAAACAAAACTTCCTAAATAGCAAAAGAATTACAAAGAAAAAATATCACATAAAGGAAAACATTAAATCAACAAAAAAGGGACACACAACTCATTTTTTAAAAATGAGCAAAAGACTTAACAGGCATATTGCAAAAAAGGATATCCAAATAAGCACCATGCATAAAAAGAGATGTTAACAACAATAAACTACCTATATACAGGTTTTAACAAAAAGTTGAAAATCAACAGTACAAAGTGTTGATGAGAATGTGGAGTAAATTAAAATTGGATAATTTTATTAAAGTTAAATTTGTAGAAGATTGATGTGTAAAGTGGTACAACTACTTTGAAAAACTATGTGAGCAACATCTACTATACCTGAATGTTTATTTAATCTGTGACCTGGACTCCTGATATGATGTATCCATCAGAAATGTAAGCATCTAACAGAAATGTATAAATATGTGCACACATAGACATGAACAAGCATATTCAGAGCAGCTTTAGTTAGAATGAAAATGGAAGCAATACAAATATCAATCAACTATAGAATATCTAAATAAAGGGTAATTTATTCATAAAAAAGAATGTAATATATGTGTAATACATAGATAAATGCAATCATCTCCAAGACATAAATTTTGAGCAAAAAAGAGAACATACTGTATTGGTCAGTTTACATGAAGTTCAAAAGGAGACAGAAGTAATTCATAGCAATAAAAGCAGAACTGGAAAAAACATTGACTAGAGTAACATACGAATGCTACTGGAGTGCTAGTAATAGTCTAGATTTTGATCTAGGTGGTAGTTACCAGGGTTTATCCACTTTTAAAATAAAGTTGTAGAATATTTGCCTACTTTGTATGTTACATTTGAATTAAAAGTTTTTGTAAATTAAGACTGAAAATAAACGAATAAAATTTCCAACTCAAATGGCAAGAAAAAGAATAACATTTTTTTTTTTTTATCTGAGCCATCCTGCCACCTGTTTGGCAGCTCAATGGCAACTCAGCTCGGACTGGCATCGAACTGCCGTTGCTCAGAGCTCAGCTTGCGCTTTTGAGTGAGTTCTTAACCAACTGAGCCACTTGGCTAGCCCAAGAATAACAAATTAAATAAAAAGAGTGCAGAAGGAAGTAAATAGTAATGATAGAACCAGAAATTATTGAGGTAGAAAACAGAAAAAAGTGGAAGTAATAAATAAATGAAAAATGCTTCTTATTTTAAAAAAAAAAATCAATGTTATAGAGAAACCACTATTTAATCTAATCAATAAAAAGGAGTAAAGCACACATATAAAAATTATGATTAAAATGTGAAAATAACCATTGACGCAGAGGAAGTAAAAATAAGAGACTGCTTAGCATAATTATGCAAATAAACTAAACAGCTAATTGAAATGGATAAAATCATAGGACAACGCAATTTACCAAATTTGACCTGAGTGGAAATAGAAAACTTAAACCAATTCCCATAAAAGAAAAAAGAGTCATCACAGAACTATGCCACAAAAGAAACATCAGGCCCAGATGATTTCACAGGTGAACTCCATCAATCCTCCAAAGATCAGAAAATCTGAATACCACCTAAATTGTTTTAGAGGACTGAAAAAGAAAGAACATCTACTATAAACTGAATGTTTGTGTCTCCTACCCCCCCATCCCCGCCCCTGCCGTCAAATTCATATGTTGAAATCCTAACCTCCAAGGTGATGATATTTGAAGATAGGGCCTTTGGGAGGATTAGGTCATGAGGGTGTAGCCCTTAATAATGGGAGCAGTGCCTTTATAAATAAGACTGCAGAGAGCTCTGTTGTCCCTTTTTCTACCATGTGAAGACACGACAAGGAGATGGCCACCTATGAACCAGGACACAGGCTTCACTAGACACTAAATCTGCAGCACCTTCATCTTGTATTTCCCAGCCTCCAGAACCAAAAGAAATAATTTTTGTTGTTTATAAGCCACCCAGTCTCTGGTATTTTGTTATAGAAGTCTGAATAGACTAACACACATTCAAATTATTTTTATAAAGTAAATATAACATTTCTACCAAAAACCTGGTAAAAATTGCAGCTCCCAAAATTACAAACTGACATCACATATACATAGATGTAAAGTCATAAATAAAATATTAACAAACAGAATTAAAGATAACATTAAAAATAAAGAGAGGAAATGTATCAAGACAAAATAGGATTTATTCCAGTAAGGCAAGAATAGAGCAAAACTAAGAAATCTATATAATTTACCATATTAAAAGAGAAAAATAGAAAATGAGTATGATTTTCTCTAAAGATCCTGCAAATGCCTTAGAAAAAATTCCAAACACAGTCCTGGTAAGCAATGATGGACACTTCCTTAAGAAGGTTAAAAAAAAAAAAATGCATATGTTAGTCCTGAAGCTAGTGTGGAAATATTAGATGCATTCTCTCTAAAGTCAGGATCAAAGCAAGGTTGCCCACTATGGATTGAAGGCATTAGCCAATGCAATTAGACAAAAGAAAACCATTAGAAAAGAAGTAATCTCTATTGATGTGATAATACACTTGAAAGTATATGTCAAAGGACAATCAATGCCAACAATAAAATACTTAAATAAGATAACAGGATACTTAATTAACATACAAACCAGTAGCTTTCATATATCCAATCAATAATCAATTCAAATATATATAAGGAAGAATACTCAATTTTAAAAAGTGATGAAAAAATAAGGAATTAGGCTTAATAAGAAATTTGCACCTTAAATAAAGCTGCAGTGAACGTTGGAGCACATATATCTTTACAGATAAATGTTTTCAGATTTTGGGGATAGATACCCAAGAGAGGGATTGCTGGGTCATATGGTAATTCTATTTTTAATTTTTTGAGGAATCTCCACAATGCCTTCCATAGTGGCTGCACCAGTCTGCATTCCCACTAAGTGTGTGAGGGTTCCTTTTTCTCCACAGCCTCTCCAACACCTGTTATTATTTGTCTTGTTGATGATAGCCATTCTAACTCGTGTGAGGTGACATCTCACTGTGGTTTTTATTTGCATTTCTCTGAGTACTAGTGATGTTGAGCACTTTTTCATATCCATTGGCCATCTTCATATCCATTCTCCATCTTTGGAGAAATGTCTCTTCAGGTCCGCTGCCCATTTTTTAACAGGATTCTTTGGGGTTTTGTTGTTGTTGTTGAGTTGTATGAGTTCCTTATATATTTTGGACATTAGTTCTTTATTGGAGGCTCTGTTTGCAAAAAATCTTCTCCCATTCAGTTGGTTGCCTCTTTATTTTGTTGATGGACTTTTGCTGTGCAGAAGCTTTTTAGTTGGATATAGTCCCATTCATTTATTTTAGCTTTTAGTTCCCTTGCCTTTGAGGTCAAATTCATAAAATGTTCTTTGAACCCAAGGTCCATAAGTTTAGTACCTATGTTTTCTTCTATGCAGTTTATTGTTTCAGAACATGGAAACAACCAAAGTGTCCTTTGATAGATGATTGGATATAGAAGTTGTGATATATCCTAATTCCCAGAGCCTATGAATATGTTACTTTATATGAGTAACTTTATGAGTAACCTTATGTGAGTAAAAGAGGCGTTGCAGATGTGATTGCATTAAGGATATAGAGATTGCATTAAGGATATAGGATATGCAGAGATTATTTTGGATTATCTAGGTGAGTCTAATGTAATCACAAGAGTTCTTATTGGAGATAAGCAGGAGGGTCAGAGTCAGGGAAGGCAATATGACCACAAAAGAGGAAGGAGGGAGAGAGAAAGAGATTTGAAGATGCTTTTCTGCTGGCTTTGAGGATGGAGGAAGGGGCCACAAGCCAAGGAAGAGGAAAAAAGCAAGGAAACAGATTATCCTCTTAGTACCCAGAAGTTAACACAGCCCTGCTGACACCTTCATTTTAGTCTACTGAGACTGATTTTGGACTTCTGATCCCCAGAATTGTACAACAATAAGTTTATGTTGTTTTAAGCCACTAATTTGTTATAGCAGCAATAGGAAACAAATATAGATTTAATGACTCAACAGTTTAAAAATGCAAGTTTTCTTTCATTAATACACATTTACTATAATCCTAATAAAAATACCACTAAATTTTATTTTCTATAGCTAGACAAATTGCTTCCAACTTGTAAAACCTTGGATTGCAAGTAACTTGGTTTGCTAGTATTCCGCAAGACAAGCAAATATTTCTAGTACATTTTAACTTGGTAAACAAGAGATGTCTTGCAATATGAGTAGACTGTTTCCAGAATGAATTATGCTTACAAATATATATATATATATATATATATATATATATATATATATATATATATATATAGAGAGAGAGAGAGAGAGAGAGAGAGAGAGAGAGAGAGAGCGCACTAGGGGCAAGAGCCCTGAAAAAAAAGAGAAGTGATGAGAGACTAGCCATACCAGAAGTTGAAACATATTACAAAACCACCGTAATTAAGACATTATAGAAATGGATCACAAGTAGATGGACCAGTGGAAATGAATAGAAAAATCAAGAAACAGACCCAAGTATGTCTAGAAATTTGGTATATGAAAAAGATCGCATTTCCAAAATATGGGATAAAAATGAATTTTTAATAAATGATAATGGGGCAATTTAGTATTCATTGGAAAAAAATTATAACATTGGACCTATTCCTTAGATCATATGCCAAAATTAACTCTAAATGGCTCAAAGATCTAAATTTAAACTGAGTACTAAAAAAAAATAAAAATGGGTGAATTCTTTTACAACCTATATATGAAGAAATTCTTTCTAAACTATAGTTCAGAATCCAGATAAAATAAAGATAAACTCAACTACAGACATACTAAAAAATTTTTTTACATGATGAAAATTAAAAGGAAAAATCAATAAACAAATTATAAATTAGTAAAAGCAATTGCAAAATATATTATGTATAAAGAGTTAATCTCCCTCATAGACAAAATATTTCATTATGAGGAACAACACCAAGACACTAATTTGTTTAAAGTGAGAGATGGAGCAATATGCATGAACAGGCAGTCCACAGGTAAAGATACAAATGTTCTTTAAACATAAAAGATATTCAACTTCACTCATAATAAGAGACACACAAAATAAAATTATATTGAGACACAATTTCTCACCATCAGATTGCCAAGAATTCAAAAGTTTGACAGTAGGGACAGAGGTCTAAGATGGCAGAGTAGATAAATGCTCTTTGCCTCATCTCATGAGTACATTAAAATTATAATTCAATTATAGAACAGTCAACCTGGAGAACCATCTTAAGTCTAGCTGAACAGAACTTTTATAACTAAATATATTCTTACTTAAGAAGAAGTCACATTGAGGCTGGTAGGAAGGGCAGAGAGGCTGGCCTCAAACCACTGTGTGGCAGTTGAGAGTCAGGAGGAATATCTTGACAGCAGAGGTCCATCCTGGAGGAGAGAGGGACCCCAGCCCCCATCAGGCAATGCAGCCTAGAGGACTAGTGCCAGGAAGAGGAGCCCCCCACAACATCTGGATGTAAAACAACTGGGAATTCTGATCACCCAGGTGGGGCTGAAGGTTGTAGGAAACCCAGACATCCTTTTAAAGGACCTGAGCACAAATTCACTCACTCACAGGCACTCACCCTGGTCTCAGGATCAGGGACAGTGACTCTGCGGGCATCGGAGACATATGGAGAGACTGAGTTGTGTGGCCTCAGGGCAAGAACTGGAGGTACAGTGGCCATTTTTCCTGTGTGGGGTCATTCTCCCATGCAGCTGGTGGATGGGTGTCATCTTTCCTGTGTTGAGCATCCCCTTCACACACTTGTCAAATCTGTCTCTGCATTGACCTCATAAGCTTTGTTCTCTCCAGCCTGGTGACTCCCTGAGACTTTGCCTCACCTAATTCACATATTGCACAAGGCTTTATCAGCAGCTCAACCTTACAGAAGCCAGGAGCTGAAAGCAGACCTTGAGTGTCCTGGATTTTTGTGGAGCTATATCAGACCTGGTATGGTGGCAGTGGTCCTCAGTTTGCAGTGTGGCCTCTCCCACACACCTCCAGGTCTAGCACAGGCAGTGACCAACTGTAGATTGTGTTGTAGTTCCTACCAGGTAGTGCCCAGTTGCTCACAGGCAGTGACTGAGCTTGGCCTCAACCAGACCCCTCCCAAGAGGACTCAGAACCAACAAACTTGGAGGTTGGCTTCAGACCACAGTAGCGCACCACCCAATTAGCCCCACAAGTGGCACACATAATCAGTGGTCTCAGCAGGCATCAGAGCATGCTGGTGTGAATTCTAACCCAGGGAGTAAGCCCCCTGCACAGCAGCCCATAAGCTGTACATGTGGCCAAACACCACAGCCAGTCAGCCTGAGGGGTCATTCCCACCCACTGACATGCCAATAGCAATCAGACTCAACTATAATGAAAGGACACACACAAGGGATACTCCTGGAGCACCTGGCACAGGGGACCAAGGATACTGCACCACTGGGCCCCACAGGCTCCTACTACATAAGGCCACCCAGCAAGACTGGGAGATGTAGCAGATTTACCTACTGCATAGAAACAAACACAGAGAAGAGGGCAAAATGAGGAAACAAAGAAATATATCCCAAATAAAAGAACAAGAAAAAACTCCAGAAAAAGAACTGAACAAAATGGAGGGTAGCATTCTACCTGATACAGAGTCCAAACCCTGATTATAAGGATGCTCAAAGAACTTAGTGAAAACTTTAGCAAAGAGATAACAAGCACAAAAAAATGAAATAGAAACCACAAAAAAGAACTAGTCAGAAGTGAAGAATAAAATAACTGAAATGAAGAATGCACTAGAAGTAATCATCAGCCAACTAGATGAAGCAGAGGATAGAATCAGCAATTTGGAAGACAAGATAGCAATAAATAAATAAATAAATAAATAAATAAATAAATAATAAAATAATCAGAACAGCAAAAGAATAGAATTTAAAAAAATGAGGATACCCTCATCTACCACCCTCCTCCCCCCTTACCCTCTGGTAACTACTAAACTATTATTTATGTCTATCAGTTTTTGTTTCTTTGTCATGTTCATTTGTTGCTTTCAGTTTTATATCCCACATATCAATGAAATCATATGGGTCTCAACTTTTTCTGTCTGACTTACTTCGCTTAGCATAATAATCTCAAGGTCCATCCATGTTGTCGCAAATGGCACTATTTCATTTTTTCTTATGGCAGAATAGTATTCCATTGTGTATGTATATCACATCTTCTTTATTAGTAAACAGTATCAAATATATGGTGATGAAAGGAGATCTGACTGGGTGGTGAACACACAAAGTGATATACAGATGATATATTACAGAATTGTATACTTAAAACTTATGTAACTACTAACTATTGTCACCCCAATAAACTTTAATTAAAAAAAATGAGGATAGTTTAAGAGCCCTCTGGGGTAACAACAAGCATAACATTTGCATCACAGGGGTACCAGAAGGAGAAGAGAGAAAGCAAGGGGCTGAAAACCTATTTGAAGAAATAATGACTGAAAACTTTCCTAGCCTGGTGAAGGAAATAGAAATACAACTCCAGGAAATGCAAAGAGCCCCAAACAAGATGAACCCGAAGAGGCCCACACCAAGATACATTATCATTAAGATGGCAAAGGTTACAGATAAAGAGAATCTGAAAAGCAACTGGTTAACTTATAAGGGAGGTCTGACAATTAAGATGACAAACTTGTTGCAATGATGTTGCTAACCTTTTTTGATATCAGAGGAATTATTCATTATGAATTTGCAACAACTGGACAAACAGTTAACCAAGTTTACTATTTGGAAGTGCTAAAAAGGCTGCGTGAAAAGTTAGATGACCTGAATTTTTTGCCAACACTTCATGGCTTTGCATCACCACAATGCACCAGCTCACACGGCCCTGTCTGTGAGGAAGTTTTTAGCCAGTAAACAAATAACTGTATTGGAACACCCTCCCTACTCACCTGATACTTCTTTCTTTACTCAGAGATAAAGCAAATATTGAAAGAAAGACATTTTGGTGACATTCAGGACAACAAGGGTAATATGATGACAGCTCTGATGGCCATTCCAGGAAGAGTTCCAAAATTGCTTTGAAGGGTGGACTGGGCACTGGCGTAGGTGCACAGCTTCCCAAGGGGAGTACTTCAAAAGTGCCTGTAGTGATATTCAGCAATGAGGTATGTAGCACTTTTTCTAGAATGAGTTTGCGAACTTAATTGTCTGACCTCATATATCAGGTATATGTAAATTTTATGTCAATAAAATGGGGTGGGAGAGATACAACTTTAGAATTTATATGAACTTTGGGTTTCCAATCTGACATGTGAAAAGCTTAGAACTCATCACTTTCTTCTCTTTCACAACAAGAAAAAAGGCTGAACAAACAGAAAATCAACAATTCTTATTAGGTTCATCAGACAATTGAGGTAAAGGGGAAATTGCTTTGAAAATTGGACAGGAAAATACAGAGAACCACAGCTTACTGGGAGCAGAAACCACCACTCCAGCCAGTAACTAAAAGGAAATTGTGGGAAAACAAAGGTAAATGACTAATTTCTGGGGACCAAATGTGCACCAGCTTAAGACAAAAATCTTGGAGGCTGTTTATAATGGGCCCCACACCTAGGCGAGTACCTCCAGGAGCCTCATATGTTCTCAAGTTAAAAATTTGAGGGGGAAAAAAATCTTTGTATTTCCAGAAGGGGGAGGGGTAATTAATTTTATCTAAATACACACGGAGTTTTCTCTTTTCCTTAACAAATGCCTCCCCTCAAGGAAAAATATTTTGCCAGAGCTTAATTGACATGGGGGAAGAGAAGTGCCCAGTTCTAGCCTCCTTTTGTCTTTCAGTCTTGCCTAAAGAGGAAAAAGTAAACTCAGAAGCACTTGTGAAGGTCACAGCCTTGGGCACAAGCTCATTGAAAACCTAGACCTAGTCATAGGATTATAAAACACACCCTCACACATACCTTACCACCACCTCACCACAGATAGAGCTCCTATATAATATCAGGATAATGCAGTAGAAAGAACTGCAAGTCTCAGATCTTATTTAAGAAGTCTCTAGGAAAACTCAAAGATCACAGAGGAGACAAAAACAAGGACACCAGAGGAAATTTTAGCCTCTGACACCTACAGCTACAGCACAAACACAGCCTAACTCCTAAACAGATAAACATTAAAACTCACACTCACAACCTGTTTATCTCAGTCCCTTTTTCTTGATATAGCACATTTAGCTTTATACAAAAAAGGCAAAACACACAGTTTGAAGACACAGAGCATGCATTACAACCAGACTCAGATATACCAGATTTTGGAATTATCAGACTAGGAATTTAAAATAACTATGATTAATATGCTAAGGACTCCAAAGGAAAAAGGGGGTCACATGCAAGAACAAATGAGTAAAGTAAGCCTAGAGATGAGAATGCTAAGAAAGAATCAAAAGGAAATGCTAGAAATAAAAAACACAGTAATTGAAGTGAAGAATGCCTTTGATGAGCTCATCAGTAGACTGGACACAGCTGAGGAAAGAATCAGTGAACTTGAGGATATCTCACTAGAAACTTCCTAAACTGAGAGACTAAGAAAAGAACAATATTCAAGCACTGTGAGATAATTACAATAGATGCAGCATATGCATAATGAGAATACCAGAATAAGGAGAGAAAGCAGCATAAGCTACATCTTCACAAATGTAAACCAACATGCACACTGCAATTCATTGAAGCACTATTTGTGGTAGCAAAATATTGAAAGCAACCTAAATGTCCAGCTATAAAAACTGGATAGGGCTGGCCGAGTGACGCATTGGTTAAGAGCTGGTTTTGGGATGCCAACAGCCAAGGTTTGGATCCTACATATGAGGGCCAGTGACACTGCCCTCTACAGCTAACAATAGCTCCACCTGGAGCTGGGCTGTGCGAGCCCTGGCGACGGTGTAGGCTGCAGCCCCTGCTGCAGTGGGCTGCCATAGGCTACAGTGAGTGGCCGGCAGCCAGTGTGAGCTGCCAATAGCAGCAGTGAGCGACCATCCAGAGGCCCGCGACCCATCTGCCTCATCCAGGAAGAGCGCAATGACAATACCAACATGGGCCAGTGAATGACAATACCAACATGGGCCAGTGAAGCAACCTCTTCCGCAACTAGACTGAAGAACAAAAAGACAGCAACTTGTCTGTTCCCCTTCCCCGGTTTCCCAATGCTGTTCCCCTCCCCCAATTCCCCAATAAAATCTTTAAAAAAGACAACAACTGGATAAATAAATTATGATTTATCTTTTCACACTATACAGCAGTAACAAAGAATGGGTAAGATTTTTGTTAACTGATATGTAGTAACTTCTAGGATATATTGTCAAGTTATTAATTAAAAAATTTAAACTTTTAAAAACTTACAAAAGAATTCTACTATATATTATGTATATATTTTTAATACATTACATTATATGCTGTTTATAGGTAGATGGATTAGAATACTGTTTTTTTGTGTGTATGTAAGGGCTTAGGTTTGCAAAAATAAATTCAAGAAGATAAATTAGAAACAAAAATCATTATCTGTAATGGGTGAGTGGGAATGGGGAGGGAGTAAGACTTCTCTAAATATGACTTTTATATGGTTTTGACTATTGAGCCATGTAATCCTTTTGCATATTCAAAAGTAAAATTACATCAAAAAAGGATCAAAGAAAGCAAATCATAAAACTGAATTCAAACAGAAATAAATGAACCTAACAAAATATTGGAAGAAACCTAAATACCTAGCCATAAAAGATTGGATAAACTGTGACTTATTCTGTCACAGAATAGTACTACATAGTACTATAAAACAGTAACATGATCACACAAAGAAAAATTTTTTGAAGTATTAATAGCTCTTGAATACAGAATTCTATTTGTATATATTGTGGCATACTTGTATATTTTAAGGTTTTTCTAAAAAGGCAAAATATCAAACTTTATTTCATAAATTTGTTGTTAAAGATGGTATTGGTATAGTACAACAATGTTTTGGGAGTGGGTTACTCACTGTGGAGAAGGGAGAATCAAATATAAAATGGAGAAGGTGGGTGATGTTTGATTTCTTTAAACAAATTTTTTCAGTTATGGTTGACACTCAATGTTATTTTATATTAGTTTCGGGTGTACAGCATAGTAGTTAGACATTTATATAATTTATTCTATGATCCTCCCAATTAGCCTAGTATCTCCCTGGCACTATACATAGTTGTTGAAACATTATTGACTATATTTTCTATGCTGTACTCCATGTCCCCATGATGATTCTGTAACTACCAATTTGTATTTCTTTTTTCTTTTCTTTCTTTTTTTATTTTTTTATTTTTTAAAGATTTTATTGGGGAATTGGGGAAGGGAAACAGCCAAGTTGTTGTCCTTCAATCTCAGTTATGGAGGGCACAGCTAGCTCAGCTCCAAGTCCAGTTGCCATCCGGCCACCCTTTGGCAGCTTGGCACCGCTCAGCTCAAGGTGCTGTGTTCAATCTTAGTTGCAGGTGGGCATAGCCCACCATTCCATGCAGGAACCTTGCTGTCAGGAGCACGTGCCCTCACCAGCTGAGCCATCCTGCCACCTGTTGGCAGCTCAGTGGCAGCTTAGCTCGAGCAGAGCTCATTGGCCCATGTGTGGGGAACGAACGAGCAACCCTGTTGCTCAGAGCTCGTGCTCTTAGCCAGCTGAGCCACTCAACTGAGCCACAATTTGTATTTTTTAATCCCTTTACCTTTTCCACCCAGCTCCCTAACCTCCTCCCCTCTGGCAATGATCAGTTTGCTCTCTGCATCTATGACTCTGTTTCTGTTTTGTTTGTTCATTTATTTTGTTCTTTAGATTCCACATATAAGTCAGATTGTATGGTATCTGTCCTCCTCAGTCTGACTTATTTCACTTAGCATAATACCCTCTGAATTCCTCCATGTTGTTGCAGATGGCTAGATTTCATTCTTTTATATGGATGAGTAATATTCTATTGCACCATCTCTTTATCCAACTGTCTATTGATGGGCACTTGGGTTGCTACTATATCTTGGCTATTGTAAATAGTGCTACAATGAACATAGGGGAGCATGTAACTTTTTAAATTTGTGTTTTGGATTTCTTCAGATAAATACTCAGAAGTGGAATTGCTGGGCCATAAGGTAGTTCTATTTTTAAGTTTTTTGAGGAACCTCCAAACTGTTCTCCATAGTGGTTACACCAATTGGCAATTCCACCAACAGTGCACAAGGGTTCCCTTTTCTCCGCATCCTTGCTAACACTTGTTTTTTGATTTATCAATGATAGCCATTCCAACAGGTGTAAAATGATGTCTCATTGTGGTTTTAATTAGGATTTTTTCTGATGATCAGTAATGTTGAACAACTTTTCAGGTCTGTTTGCTATGCTTATGTCCTCTTTGGAGAAATGTCTGTTCAGGTCCTCTGTCCATTTCTTTCTTTTTTTTTTAATTCTTTTATTGTGAAATAAACTTTTTTAAAAAATTAGTTTCAGGTGTAAAACACAGTACAATAGTTATACTTTTTACTCCTCAAAGTGACAAGCCTCCTCCCCCAATTCGCCGCCCCACTCCTCCCCGATATCATTACATATCTATTACAATTCCTTTGACTCCCTTCCACAGTATACTCCACATACCGTGAATACCTATATATTCAATTCCTCTGCCCATTTCTTAATTGGTGTTTAGTTGTATGAGTTCTTTATAAATTTTGGATATTAACCCCTTATCAGGTGTATCATTAGTGAATATTCTCTCCCATTCAGTAGGTTGTCATGTTGTTTTGTTGGTACCTTCCTTTGCTGTGAAAAAGTTTCTTAGTTTCACGTAGTCCCATTTGTTTTTTTCTTTTGTTTCCCATGCCCAAAGAGACAGGTCAGATAAAATTATTACTAAGAACAATGTCAGAAAGTTTACTGCATATTTTTTTGTTTGTTTGTTTTGGAGTGTCATGGATTCAGGACTACATTTAAGTCTTGAATCCGTTTTGAGTTTATTCTTGTATATGGTGAAACAAGGTGGTCCACTTTCAATTTTTTTTTTTTTTGCCTATATTTGTCCATGTTTTCCCATCATTTATTGAATAGGCTGTCTTTACCTCACTGTATGTTCTTACCTTCTTTGTCATAGATTAAATAACCGCATAGCAATAGCTTTGTTTCTGGGCTCTGTATTCTGTGCCATTGATCTGTGTGTCTGTTTTTATGCAAGTACTACACTGTTTTGATTACCATAGACTTGTAGCATAGTTTGATATCAGGTATTTTGTTCTTTCTCAAGATTGCTGAAGCTATTCAGGGCCTCTTGTGGTTCCATAAAAATTTTAATTTTATTTGGTCTGGTTCTGTGAAAAATGCCATTGGTATTTTTTTTTAATTAGTTTCAGGTGTACAACACAGTGCAATAGTTATACATTTTACCCCTCAAAGTGACAAACCCCCACCCCCAATACACCACCCCACTCCCCCCCATATCATATATATCTATTACTCTTCCTCTGACTCTCTTCCACAGTATAATCCACATCCCGTGACTATCTATATATATTCAATTACAGTAGGTATACCACCTCCACTTTAGTAATACAGTGCAGTGATCAAACCTCTACTCCATCCATGAAATGGTCTCCCTAACAAGACCTATGATCATCTGACATTCCACAGAATATTTACAACATTATTAATTATATTCCCCAAACTGTTTTTCCTATCCCAGTAGCAATATTGTAGTTGCCTATTTTTGCTGTCTAATCCCTTCCCCTTCTCCCTCATCCCCATTCCTCTCCCAATTAGCAACCCTGATTTTTCCTCTATATCTATGAGACAGTTTCTGTTTACTTTGCTCATTCATACAGTTTTTCAGATTCCACATATAAGTGAGATCATATGGTATTTGTCCTTCTCTGACTGACTTATTTCACTCAACATTATAGTCTCTAGGTCCATCCATATCATTGCAAATGGCACGATTTCATTCTTCTTTATAGCAGAGTAATACTCCATTGTATAAATATACCACAGTTTCTTAATCCAGTCATCTACTGATGGGCATTTTGGTTGTTTCCAAGTCTTAGCTATTGTAAATTGTGCTGCTATGAACATCGGGGTGCATAACTTTTTTTGAATAAGTGTCTTGGTTTTTTCAGGATAAATACCTAGGAGTGGAATTGCTGGGTCAAACGGTAGCTCTATTTCCAGTTCTTTGAGATACCTCCATACTGACTTCCATAGTGGCTGCACCAATCTGCAGTCCCACAAACAGTGCAGCAGGGTCCCCTTTTCCCCACAGCCCCGCCAGCACTTGTTGTTTGTTGATTTGTTGATGATAGCCATTCTGACTGGAGTGAGGTGGTATCTCATGGTGGTTTTTATTTGCATTTCCCTCATGACCAGTGAGGTTGAACTTTTTTTCATATGCCTGTTGGCCATCTGTATGTCCTCTTTAGAGAAATGTCTCTTCATATCTTCTGCCCATTTTTTAATTGGGTTGTTTGTTTTTTTGGTGTTGAGTTTCATGAGTGTTTTATAAATTTTGGATATTAACCCCTTATCAGATATATAGTTAGCAAATATATTCTCCCATTCAGTAGGCTTCCTTTTTGTTTTATTAATGGTTTCCTTTGTTGTGAAAAAACTTTTAAGTCTGATATAATCCCATATGTTCATTTTTTCTTTTACTTCCCTTGCCTGTAGGGATGTATCAGTAAAAATATTGCTCCAGGTAATGCCTGCAAATGTACTCCCTATATTTTCATTTAGGATTTTTATGGTTTCAGGTCTTACATTTAAGTCTTTAATCCATTTTGAATTTGTTCTTGTATAAGGCGTAAGGAGATGATCCAGTTTCATTTTTTTGCATGTGTCAGTCCAATTTTCCCAGCACCATTTATTGAATAGACTATCTTTACTCCAGTGTAAATTCTTGCTTCCCTTGTCATAGATTAACTGTCCATAAATGCTTGGATTTATTTCTGGGCTCTCTGTTCTGTTCCACTGATCGATGTGCCTGTTTTTATGCCAATACCAAACTGTCTTGATTACTGTGGCCTTGTAGTAGGTTTTGAAGTCTGGTAGCGTGATCCCCCCAACTTTGTTTTTATTCCTCAGAATTGCTGAGGCTATTCGGGGTCTTTTATGATTCCATATAAACTTTAGGATTATATTTTCTATTTCTGTGAAAAATGCCCTTGGTAGTTTGATAGGAATTGCATTGAATCTATATATTGCTTTAGGCAGTATGGACATTTTAACTATATTAATTTTTCCTATCCATGAGCATGGTATGTGTTTCAATTTATTTGTATCTTCTATGATTTCTTTCTTCAGTATCTTATAATTTTCTGAGTACAGATCTTTCACTTCTTTGGTTAAATTTATTCCTAGGTATTTTATAGTTCTTGACGCAATTGTAAATGGGACAGTTTTCTTAATTTCTCTTTCCATTAGTTTATTATTGGTATATGCAAATGCCACCGATTTCTGAACATTGATTTTATATCCTGCTACTTTACTGAATTCGTCTATCAGTTCCAATAGTTTTTTGATGGAGTCTTTGGGGTTCTCTATATACAGTATCATGTCATCTGCATATAATGACAATTTTACTTCTTCATTGCCAATTTGGATGCCTTTTATTTCTTTTTGTTGTCTGATTGCTGCGGCTAGAACTTCCAGCACTATGTTGAATAAAAGAGGAGAAAGTGGACAGCCTTGTCTTGTTCCTGATCTTAAGGGGAATGGTTTTAGCTTTTCCCCATTGAGTATGATGTTAGCTATAGGTTTATCATATATGGCTTTTATTATGTTGAGATATGATCCCTGTATTCCCACTTTGCTAAGGGTTTTTAACATAAATGGCTGTTGGATTTTGTCAAATGCTTTTTCTGCATCTATTGAAATGACCATGTGATCTTTATCCTTCATTTTGTTGATGTGGTGTATCACATTAATTGATTTACGGATGTTGAACCAGTCTTGTGCACTAGGGATGAATCCCACTTGATCATGATGTATGATCTTCTTAATATATTGCTGAATTCTGTTTGCTAATATTTTATTGAGAATTTTTGCATCTATATTCATCAGGGAGATTGGCCTGTAGTTTTCCTTTTTTGTGATGTCTTTATCTGGTTTTGGAATCAGGGTGACAGAGGCTTCATAAAAAGAGTTTGGGAGCCTTCCCTCCTTCTGGATTTTTTGGAATAGTTTGAGAAGAAAAGGTGATAGTTCTTTTTTGAATGTTTGATAAAATTCACTTGTGAAGCCGTCTGGTGCAGGGCTTTTGTTTTTTGGGAGCTTGTCAATTACTGATTCAATTTCCTTGGTAGTAATCAGGGTATTTAGATTTTCTGTTTCTTCTTGCATTAGCTTTGGAAGGTTGTATGCTTCTAGAAAATTATCCATTTCTTCCAGATTGTCAAATTTGTTGGCATATAGTTGCTCATAGTAATTTCTTAGAATTTTTTGTATTTCTGTGATGTCTGTAGTCATTTCCCCTCTTTCATTCCTGATTTTGCTAATTTGAGTCCTCTCTCTTTTTTTTTTTTGATGAGCCTGGCTAGAGGTTTGTCAATTTTGTTTATCTTCTCAAGAAACCAGCTCTTGGTTTCATTGATTTTTCAATTGTTTTTCTGTTCTCTATATTGTTTATTTCTGCTCTGGTCTTTATTATCTCCTTTCTTGTACTCCCCTTGGGCCTCTTTTGCTGTTCTTTTTCCAGTTCCCTTAGGTGTAAGGATAACCTGTTGATTTGAGATTTTTCTTCCTTCTTTAGGTAGGCCTGCACTGCTATAAACTTCCCTCTTAGGACTGCTTTCGCTGCATCCCAGAGATTTTGGGTCGTGGTGTTTTCATTTTCGTTTGTCTCGAGGTATCTTTTGATTTCCTCCTTGATCTCATTTGTGACCCACTCACTATTTAATAGCATATTGTTTAGCCTCCATTTATTTGTCAGCTTCCCGGATTTCTTCTTATAATTGATTTCTAGTTTCATAGCATTGTGGTCAGAGAATACAGTTGAAATGATTTCAATCTTCTTAAATTTATTGAGACTTGTTTTGTGGCCTAACATGTGGTCTATCTTAGAAAATGTTCCATGTGCACTTGAAAAGAACGTATATTCTGTAGCTTTGGGATGAAATGCTCTGAAAATGTCTGTTAAGTCCAGCTGGTCTAATGTGTCATTTAAGGTCGCTGTTTCCACATTGATTTTCTGTCTGGAGGATCTGTCCATTAGTGACAGCGAGGTGTTGAAGTCCCCTACTATGATAGTGTTACTGTTGATCTCTGTCTTTATGTCTGACAATATCTGTTTTATATATTTAGGGGCTCCTATGTTAGGTGCATAGATGTTTACTAGAGTTATGTCCTCTTGTTGGATCGATCCCTTCATTACTATGAAGTGTCCTTCTTTGTCCTTTGTTATATTCTTCAATTTAAAGTCCATTTTATCTGATATAAGTATCGCTACTCCAGCTTTTTTCTCAGTACCATTTGCATGAAATATTTTACTCCATCCCTTTACTTTCAGCCTGAATGAGTCTTTGGATCTGAGGTGAGTCTCTTGTATACAGCATATGCTGGGGTCTTGCTTTCTTATCCATTCAGCCACCCTATGTCTTTTTATTGGAGCATTTAATCCATTTACATTTAATGTGATTATTGATAGGTGTGTATTTATTGCCATTTTGTTATTTGTGTTCGTAGTCTTTCTTAGGTTGTTTTTCTCTTCTACTTAAAGAAGCCCTTTTAGCATTTCCTGCAAAGCTGGCTTGGTGGTAATGAATTCCCTTATTTTTTTCTGCAAAGCTCCTTATCTCGCCTTCAATTTTAAATGATAACCTTGCTGGATACAGCAATCGCGGTTGTAGGCCTTTATTTTTCATCACTTTGAAAACCTCCTGCCACTCTCTTCTGGCCTGCAAAGTTTCTGTAGAAAAGTCAGCTGATAATCTTATGGGGGTACCCTTGTAAGTAACTTGCTGCCTTTCCCTTGCTGCTTTAAGGATTCTGTCTTTGTCCTTAACCCTTGCCATTTTCACTATAATGTGTCTTGGAGTGGGCCTGTTTGGAATCATCCTGTTTGGAACTCTCTGCACTTCCTGGGCTTGTATTTCAATGTCCTTTGCCAGGTTAGGGAAGTTTTCAGACATTATTACTTCAAATATATTCTCAATCCCTTGCTCCCTGTCTTCTCCTTCTGGTACTCTAATGACCCTTAGGTTATTGCGTCTGATGTTGTCCCCCAGCTCTCTTAAACTATTTTCCATGTTTTTCATTCTTTTTTCTTTTTGTTGTTCCGCATGGGTGATCTCTGCTATTTTGTCTTCTAAGTCACTGATTCGATTTTCTGCTTCATCCAATCTGCTAGTGATTCCATCAAGTTTGTTATTTAATTCAGTAATTGTGTTCTTAAGTTCTAGCTGGTTGCTTTTCATGATTTCTCTATCCTTCTTTATATTTTCATTAATTTCCTTGAACATTCTAATAATCAGTGTTCTGAACTCTGTCTCCGATAGGTTGGTTACCTCTATTTCCTCTATTTCCATTGATTCAGGAAGTTTCTTCTGTTCTTTTATTTGTGTTATGTTTCTTTGTCTCCCCATTCTGGCTTACTCTTTGTGTTTGCTTCAATATAACAGATAGATCCCCCAGATTTCTCAGTCTTTTCTGGGTAAACTTATATGGTGTGTGTCCTTTATATTTGAATTACTCAGTCTCCCTATTCTCCTGTGCTTGTATCTGAGGTGTTCCTTGTGTCGTGCGTCCTCACTTGTTGAAGTTTTAGTTTTGATTACTTTTGGTTTGTCAGTAGGTGGGATTGACTCCCAGATTGATTAGCTGTGAGGATCAGCAGCTTCTGCAGTTTATGAGCTGCTGTGAGAGGATTGACCCCTCTGATGAAACTTGGACCCTATGGGTCTTAGTACCTGTAGTAACTTCTTTTTGGGTGTGACTCTTGTATGTCAAACCCAGAAATGCTCTAGTTTTATCTAAAGTTGGCCTCCGGGTATGATGATTCTTGTGTCTGTTTGTTTGGACCCACTGCTGCAGAGTGATTTTAGAGCATAACAGATCAACAAGAACAACCTCCGCAGCCACCAAAGGAAACCAAATGCTCGCACAAGTAAAAACAACCAACCATCAAACTACAGTCAACTTGTACAGAAATATCAATCATACTAATGAAGAAAACAAACAGACACAAAACAAAAACCACATACTCAATAATAACAGAAGAGGAAACAAAATAAAATACAATATCCTAAAATAAAAAATAGAATAAACATGAGAAACCGATTAGCTATACCTAAAAAATAAAAAATAAAAATAAACTAAAATAATAATAAAAAAAGTTAGAAAAATTAAAAAAATAAAATTTGCAGAAGAAAGGAAAAGAGGAAAAGTATAGCAATGAGAAGAATGAATAAAATAAGAGAGAAAGTGAGGGTGGGGAAAAAAGAAAAAGAAAAGAAAGAAAAAGAAAAAGAAAAAAGGAAAAAATATATATATATATTTGTCTACACACCCATATATATGGACATATATTCACCTATATACACCTATATATATATGCCTATATTAAAAACTACATTATGATTAGAATGAAATAGAAATAAAAATCAAAAACAACCAAGATAAGCAGCCAATAAAGGGAAAACAAAACAGAATAAAACCAAACAAACCAAAAATACCCGTGCTGGTCTAGGCTAAAGTCCACCAAGCTCTCTTCAGTTTGTCTGCTGTACAAAAATTCCTGTGCGTCTGGTGGGAACAGTAGGCCACCTGATGCCTAGCGTGATCCTGGCACTGCAGGTTTGCTGTACTTGAGTGTGGTTGTGACGTGTGATTGGTGGTTTTTACAAAGTCACTGCCTTTTTGCTTTTGCCTGTCCCAAGGCAGGCTGCACCCCCAAAGGCTCAATGAGTGTCTCTAGGCACCCTTTGGGTTGACAGCCGTGGAGAATTAAAGAATTCCTCACTACCAAAAGCCTGCTGCTAAGAATCTGTTAATTAGTGCCTCAGCAGATGAACCTGCCCTGCCTCCCAAGCCTTGCCTAAAGGTGGGTGCAGGGTAGGTAGTCTCACTCTGCTGCCTTTACTGGGTGGAAATTCTCAACCCCCTGCAGGTAAGGATATCTTCCTAGTCTGCCCCTATTGCTCCCTTCAGGAGTCAGTTTAAGACTGTCTTGGCGGGGGCCAAAGTTTGTGGGAGTGGGTGAGTTATTTGGGTTTTTTTTTGCTTTCTGTTCAAGAGTAGAAAAAGGGAAAAAAAATAAAAAACATAAAAATAAACAAAGCCACAGTTCCAACATTGTTTCAAGCTAAGGCCTTTGCCTCTTATGCTCCAGCAGAGTTCCTGCTGCTCTCCCAAAGGGGTCTGCCGGGATTTAGGGAATTGCGCGCACCCTACCGTGTGGCCAAGATCCCCGCTCCGCGTCTCTCGGGGACCTGCGTCTCTGCCCGGCGCGCTGCGTGTCCGTGTGAGCCTTCTTTTTCCCCTGCTCCCGGGTTTCAGGCTTCTGCCTTGGAGCCGGCGCGCCCGCGCGGATCTCCTGCTGCTCTCCCAAACGGTCTGCCGGGATTTAGGGGACTGCGCGCACCGTGCCGCGTGGCTCCGATCCCCACTCCGTCTCTCCGGAACCTGTGACTCCGGCCGGCGCGCTGCGTCTCCGCGGGCGAGTCCTGTGTTTCCCCTGCTCCCGGGTTTAAGGCTTCTGCCTTGGTGCAGGTGCGCGCCCGCGCCGTTCCCCTGCTGCGCTCCTGGAGGGACTGCCACCGGGGTTCAGGGGACTGCGCGCACCTTTCCACGCGGCTCCGATCCCCGCTCCGTCTCTCCGGGACCTGCGTCTCCGCCCAGCGCGCGCTGCTTCTCCGCGAGTGAGTCCTCTGTTTTCCCCTGCTCCCGGGTTTCAGGCTTCTGCGCTCCGCGGGACCCGGTGGGCCCAGAGACTGATCCCTGAACCGGGAGGGTGCAGGGATTGATCTTGCCCTGCCGCTGCGGGGCTCTGCACCCTGCTTCCTGGGGACCCGGCGAGCCGCGGGTGCAGCTCGTCCCTCTGCACAGTCGTCTCCTCTCTCTCCTCCCGCACTTGCCTGGCCTGAGGCTTCTGCCTCAGACTGCAAACCAATGCGCTCTTGCTGAACTCTAGGTGGGCCACGGGCCGCAGGGAGCGAGCCGGGGAACACTCACCGTGACTCAGCAGCCACGGGTGCGGGCTGCACCTCACGCGTCTCGCTGCCTTCTTCCCCTACTCGCCCGGCCTGCCCACCTTCCAGCAATCCTTGTGTGGAACTCTTAGTTGCTCTGTGTGATGAGTAGATGTCTCTTTAAAGCGTATTAGAAGTTCAAATTGTGGATATTTCCAGGGGAGATTTCATGGAGCCCTCCTCACAGCCGCCATCTTGCCCCTCCCTCGCCATTGGTATTTTGATAGAGATTGCATTTAATGTATAGATTACTTTGGGTAGCATGGACATTTCAACGATGTTAATTCTTCCTATCCATGAGCACAGTATAAGTTTCCATTTATTTGTATCTCCTTCAATTTTTTTCTTCAGTGTCTTAGTTTTCCAAGTACGGGTCTTTTACCTCTTTGGTTAAATTTATTCCTAGGTATTTTTTATACAATTGTAAATGGGGTTGTTTTCTTAATTTCTCTATCTAATAATTTACTATTGGTGTATAAAAATGAAACTGATTTCTGGATATTAATTTTGTATCCTGCTACTTTACTGAATTAATTGAGCAATTCTAATAGTTTTTTGGAGGAATCTTTAGGGGTCTCTATATTTAGTATCATTTTTCTGCAAATAATAACAGTTGTACTCCTTCCTTTCCAATTTGTATGCCTTTTTTTTTTTTTCCTGTCTGATTGCTGTGGCTAAAACTTCCAATAGTATGTTCCATGAAAGAGGTGAAAGTGGGCATCCTTCTCTTGTTTCTGATGTTAAGGAAAAGGCTTTTAGCTTTTCCCCATTGAGTATGATGTTAGCTGTGCATTTATCATATATGACTTATTATGTTGAGGTATGTTCCCTGTATTCCCATTTTGCTGAGAGTTTTTATCATAAAGGATGCTGATTCTGTCAAACACATTTTCTGCATCTATTCATATGGTTATATGATTTTTATCTTTCTTTGTGTTTACGTGGTGTATCATGTTAATTGATTTGCAAATACTGAATCTACCTTGCATCCCAGCAATAAATCCCATTTAATCACGTTGTATGTATTAATGTATTGTTGAATTCAGTTTGCTAGTACTTTGTTGAGGAGGTTTGCATCTATGTTCATTAGGGATATTGGCTTATAATTATTTTTTTTTTTTTTTTTTTGGTAATGTCCTTGTCTGGCTTTGAAATCAAGGTGATTCTGACCTCATAAAATGAGCTTGGGAGCTTTCCCTCCTCTGAAATGTTTTGGAATAGTTTGAGAAAGATAGATGTTAATTCTTCTTTGAATGTTTGTTAAAACTCACCTCTGAAGCCATCCAGCCCAGGATTTTTATTTGTTGCAAATTTTTTTAATAATGATATAATTTTGATTGTAGTAATATGTTGGTTCAGGTTTTCTGGTACTTGTTGATTCAGTCTTGGAAGAGTGTGTGTTTCTAGGAATTTATCAATTTCTTCCAGATTCTCCAATTTGTTGGCATAGAATAGTAATATTTTCTCATAATGCTTTATACAATATTTCTGAGGTGTCAGTTCTCACTTCTCTTCTTTCATTTCTGATTTTATTTATTTGGATCCTCTCTCTTTTTTTCCTGATGAGTCTGGCTAAAGGTTTATCAATTTTGTTTATGTTTTCAAATAACCAGCTCTTGGTTTCATTGATACTTGGTATTGTTTTCTTGTTTGTTTCCATTCATATGAAATATATTTCTTATCATTCTAGTTTCCGTCTCAATATGTCTTTCAGTCTAAAGCAAGTCTCTCATAGGCAGCATATGTAAGGGTTTTCTTTTCATATCCATTCAGCCACACTGTGTTTTTGATTGGACCATTTAATCTATTTACATTGAAAGTAATTGTTGATAGATGTGTGGTTATTGCCATTTTATTATTCATATTTTTAATTTTCTTTTTCATCTTAAAGAAGTCCCTGTAACATTCCTTGTAATAGTGGTTTGGTGGTGATGAACTCCTTTAGCTTTTTCTTGTCTGGGAAGCTCTTTATCTGTCCTTCGATTTTTTTTTTGAGAGCAGTGTCACTGGCCCTCATATGTGGGACCGAACCGGGGCCGCTGGCTTCCCAGGCCAGCGCTTAACCACCGCGCCACTCGGCCGGCCCTGTCCTTCTATTTTGAATGATAGCCTTGCTGGGTAGAGTAGTCTTGGTTGTAGATACTTGCTTTTCATCACTTTGCATATTTCATGCCAATCCCTTCTGGCCTGCAAAGTTTCTGCTAAGAAATCAGCTCACAATCTTATGGGAGATCCCTTATGAGTAACTAGTTGCCTTTCTCTTGCTGCTTTTAGGATTCTCTCTTTGTCTTTAACCTTTGCCATTTTAATGATAATGTGTCTTGTGTGGGCCTGTTTGGGTTCACCTTGTTTGGGACTCTCTGCACTTCTTGGGCTTGTATGTCTATTTCCTTCACCAGATTAGGAAAGTTTTCTTTTTCTTTCCCTCTCCCCACCTTGTCCCCCTTATCCCTTCTCCTCTGAGCCATTGTTCTCAGTCTAGTTGTGGAGGATGCCGCTCACTGGCCCATGTTGGTATTATGATCATTGCGCTCTACCCGGCTGAGGCAGTTGGTTGCCAGCTGTCGGCCAGCCATTCACGGTGGTTCATGGCAGCTCTTGCCAACTGCCGGCTGCTCATGCTAGTTGCTGGCCACTCACGCTGGATGCCAGCCACTCACGCTTGATACCGGCAGCTCATGGCAAATCACCGCAGCCCACAGGCAGCCCACGGCAGCCCACGTTGCCCGCAGGCCACTCACTGCAGCCCAGCTCCAGGTCGATGCATTTGTTCACAATCTTAGTTGTAAAGGGCACACATTACTGGTGCAGCTTACTGGCCCACGTGGGAATCGAACCGGCAGCCCTGTTGTTCAGAGCTCACGCTCTTACCAGTTGAGATATCTGGCCACCCCGTGGAAAGTTTTTAGCCATTATTCCTCAAATAGGTTTTCAGTCCCTTGTTTTTTCTCTTCTCCTTTTGGTTCCCCTATGATGCAAATGTTACATTTGAGGTTGTCCCAGAGGGCTCTTGAACTATTCTAATCTTTAAACTTTTTGTTTTTCCTTTTGCTGTTCTCCTTTGGCATTTTCTGCTACCTTGTCTTCAAAATTGTTGAGTCAAACCCTGCTTCATCTAGCCTGCTGGCAATTCCATCTAGTGCATTCTTCATTTCAGTTATTGTATTCTTCACTTCTAACTGGTACTTTTATATGGTTTTTATGTCTTTTTTATGTTTGCTATCTCTTTGTTGAAGTTCTCACTGAGTTTCTTGAGTATCCTTATAACTAGTGTTTTAAACTGTGTCCCTGGTAGGTTGCTTGCCTCCATATTTTTTAATTCTTTTTCAGGAGTTTTCTCCTCTTCTTTTATTTGGGATGCATTTCTTTGTCTTCTCATTTTGGCTTCCTCTCTGTTTGTTTCTATGTATTAGGTAGATCTACTACATCTCCCAGTCTTGCCAAGTGGCCTTATATAGTAGGTGGCCTGGGGGACCTGCTGGCACAGTCTCCCTGGTCACCTGTACTAGGTGCTCCAGGAGTGTCCCTTGTGTGGGTTGTGTGTGCCTTCCTGTTATATCTGAGCCTCTATTGCTATTGGCATGTCAGTGGGTGGGAATGACCCTAAGACTGACTGGCTGTGGGGTTTGGCTACATCTGCAGCTTATGGGCTGCTGTGAGGGGGGCTTACCCCACATCGCGGGATTTGCCTCAGTGGGCTCTAGTGATATTGCCCTTTGGGTATGCCACTTGTGAGGCTAATTGGTTGGTGCTTTGCTGTGGTCTGAAGCCAACCTTCAAGTTTGTTGGTCCTGGGGCTTCTTGCCAGTGAGTTGGGTGCAAGCCAGGTGAGCCATTGCCTGTGACTGGCCAAGGATTACCTGGTAGGCACTACAAAGCTATCTGTGGTTGGTTGCTGCTTGTGCTGGACCTGGAGGCACATGGGATATGCCACACTGTGAACTGATTACGGCTTCCACCAGTCCCAGGCCTGGAGTAGTTCTGCAGTAAACCCAGTGCACCTTGAGGCCTGGTTCTGCCTGCAAGCTCTTATAATGCTCAGCTACTGATTGAGCCTCACGCAGTACATGAGTTGGGTGAGACAGGGTCACAGGGAATCATCAAGTAGGGCCAGTGGTCTTCACCAGCTTGATATAGATTCTGGTTTTGCAATAGTGGTGATCCTGGAGATATTCAGAAAAAGCCTCATAGCACACCCAGGCCGGCTGTCACCCACCTGGGGCCTGTGGACCCCTTGAGAGTTGTCCAAGAAAGAGTATGACATAGGTGGGGCTGGATGTTGGCCAAGAAAATGCCTCCAGTATTATATGAGTTGGGTGAGGCAGAGTCTCAGGAAATCACCATAGTGGAGTTTGCAGAATTCACCAGGCCAATGCAAATTCAGATTTGGTTGTGTTGGGGAGAGCTCAACACAGGTAATATAGCACCCACCTGCTGGCTGCATGGAGAAGAATTCTACACAGGGAAATGGCAACTGTCCCTCTAGTCTTCTCTCTGAAACCATACAACTCAGTCTCCCCCTCTATATCTCTGATCCCTTCTGAGTCACCATCCTTCTGCCAGAGCCCAGGGTGAGTACCTGTGTGTGAGTGAGTCTGTGTGTGAGTCCTTTAAGAGGATGTCTGGGTTTCCTATAGCCTTAAATCCCACCCAGATGGTTGGAACCCCCAGTGCTTTTTGCAATCAGATGCTGGGGTGGGGGTGGCTCCTCTTCCTGGCACTGGTACTCTGAACTGGGGAGCCCAGTGTGGAGCTGGGCTCCCTTGCTCCTCCAGGGGGGAAACCTCCACTACCAACATATCCCTCCCAATTCTCAACCACCACATGTGGGTGTGGAGCTGGCCCATTTTGCATCTTCACCCTTCCTATCAGTCTTCATGTGGCTCTTCTCTACATCCTTAGTTATAGGACTTCTGTTCAGCTAGGCTTCAGATGCTTCTCCAGGTTGAATGTTCTGTAATTTAGTTGTAATTTTAATGTGGTCATGGAGGAAGGAAGCACAGCATTTATCTATTCTACCATCTTGGGTCCCCTGGGTAATGTTTGATTTCAATTAGAGGTATCAATATAAACTCACAATTTTGTAATATTTCTGAGCTCAGTTCACTGGAAACCCCTAAAGGAAATGACACCCAGTATATTAAATGATATCCATAGAGAAACTTCATTTCCATTATTATTCCTCCACTTCCTTCCCACCCACTTCCCATAGGTAATTGTTCCATTTGTTTCTGCTTTATCTTTATTGAGTTTCTTTTAGCAAAGTAAGTAAACACAAATACGCACATGAACATTCTTTTTCCTTTCTTTCATGAAAGGTGGCATATAATAAAACTTAGTGGCCAGTACTTGATTATTAAATACCAGTCCTCACTAAAAGAAACTAAGGCTCCCTAAAGAAATGACTAATTCCATATCAGAGGTGGAGAAATTACAAAGTGAGCTTAAAACACTTTCTGTACTAGAAAGCAAGGGAGGCTCAAACACTGAAGGGCATAATATCCAAAGGACATGTGAGCTGGCTTGAAAGGGCTGTTATTTGAAAAATGTCAAACAATTTGAACATTAAAATTACTAGTGAAGGTAATGGGCTATACTACATTGAATTTAAAAATCCATAAATTTATAGTGATATTCAAAGAGAGAATAGGAAAGAGGAGGAGGGTGGAAGAAGAATGTTTGTTATGGGAGATTACTATCTAAGAAAGGCAGAAAGAATGAGAATTAGAAAAATCACCATTGTGCAGCCATCAATATAATAGTTGCTTCAGGCAAAGATCATCAATGGATACTAAAACTATTAGGTTAAAAATTGTTGAGGAAAAGTATATTTAAAAGACTTCAAAATATCACTCACCCTTCACCCTCTTACCCTCACCACCCAGTTTACTTCTTAAGTATAAAGATAATGAGCAACCTTTAAACTATAGAGGTCTGTAATATACCACCTTATCCAAGTGATCAAATCTAGCAACACCAATAATGGAACTATCTGATGTTAAATAGTTTCTTATGTGATGCCTGGAAAGTACACTGCATTGACTATGTAGTGTTCTTGTTAAACTAAACTAAACTAAAGATAAATGATAACCAAATGCAGTGCCTAATTCTTGATTGAGAGAGGGTGAGAACAACCTTAAAGAAAATATTTGGATCAATTAGGATAAATTGAAAATGGGATATACATTAGATAGTATTATTGTATTTACATTAAACCTCTTGGGTATAATAATGGTGTTGTTGTTATGTAGGAAAACAGTCTTAGTCTTAGAAGAATCATGTTGACAATTTAGGAATGATATGTCAGGTTGTCTGCAACTTATTTTCAAATGATTGAGAAATAAAAATATATGTTTATAGAGTGAAAGACACAGAGCTAGAGCAGGAGCAAGAAAAAAAAAAGCACAAATGTGGCAAATTATTAACAACTGATAAATTCAAGTGTAGGTATATTGATGTTGAATTTATTATTGCAAACTTTCTATAGGCTTGAACTTGTTCAAAATAAAAACTTGAGGGAAATATACAGAAATTAGAAATAGTAAACCTGTAAATGAGTGAAAGTGATAAATTTAAATCTATTATAACATGACATAACAATAACCATGGAAATTACTTCTATTGTAAATAACTGAGTAGGTGAGTGACGGTTAGGAATGATGATAAAACTATAAAAATGTGAAAAGGAAAAAGATTAAATGTTATGTTATTTTGAGCATTAAGAAAAAGTATACAATTTTAATAAAGCAAATTCTACTAAATAAACATTGAAAAAATTTAAAGTCTATTATTTGGGACTTCCAGTTCAAGACTGAGGATTTGATATATGCATTTAGCTCTGCTCTCTTCCAGATTCCAGATGTATTTTATTTTAACTTTGGAATAAACCCACTAGAACAGAATACTGGAGAGGAAACTACAAAATCAGAATTTTGAATGCTAAAAAATAGATAGGCAGGTAATAACTGACTCAGCAGTTGGGAGAGTGCTGAATCCTGAACCTGTGATGAGGAAAGACAAAAGCAACTCAATTTATACTGCAGAGCACCCAAAAGGCTCAGAAATTGGCAACACAAGGTATTTTTAGAAGTGGGGGTGAAGATGGCTTAAAAAGACAAGGACTGACTGAGTTTTATTTTTTAAAAATCTCTTCTATACTCTTAGTTACCATGAAACTGTCTCTTCCCCATAAACTGGATATTTATTCTCTGGAAAACATAAAACAGAAATGTTGAAACTAAGAGTACCATACTAACAACAGAGCTTAAATACAAGTTTATATCAGACTACTGAGAACTGACCTCTAACCTTCTTTTCCCACTTGACTTTTATTAAACTATCAGCCACACAGAATTAGAAGAGTTTACAGTAATGTAATCAGCTCAAAGAAGAGCCTTAAAGACATGGGGTCCCCAATATGACAAGCCAGACAGATCACACTAACCAGAGAGTCACAGTTGATAAGTTACACCACATAAGTTTTTAAGTGCTCCAAACTTAAATGTGATGGAGGATCATGAGCATTTGAGAAAACATTTAATGTAAAAGACAAAGCTCAAAAGAATGGAGAAAGAAAAGTAACTGAAAAAAGAAAAACAATTCAAGAAACAAACCTTAATAAAGAACTATCATTAAAACTCTCAAAGAAATGAGTGACTGCATTATATTCATGAAACAAGAATAGAATGCTCCAAGAAAGGAACATACATAAAATTTTAAAACTCAATAGTAATAGATGAAGTTGAGGGGAAAAAATCCAGAAATTAGAACAAAAAGGCAAACAGACAGAAAATAAGAGAGAAAAATATAAGAAAATTGAGAACTAACCCAACATTCAGACAATAGAGTTTCAAAGAGAAAGCAGAGACAACAAAAGGGAAGAAATCACTAAATGATAACTTAAGAAAAAATTTCCAGAACCAAAGGCCATGAGTTTCTAATTAGCATATAAATCTATTATTTCTCTCAACTTAAAAAAATAAATAAGCCTAGCTCCACCTCCCCTGCAGTCACCATATCGTTTCTCTCTTTTTATTTATAGTTACACTTTTTGAAAGAGTTAATTCAACTGGCTCTAATTTCTCTTTGCCATTTTTCTCTTGAATGCACCCAATCAGGGCTTTTGTTGTGTAACTCCACTGAAATTGCTCTTCTAAGATACCCATGACTTTCAAGTTGCTCAATCCAATGGTCAATTTTCTATCCTATACCGCAACTTCAGATATGCAACTCCTCAAATCTTGCCCAACACATTCAATGACACCTTCCTCTTTCCCGTTGCTCAGAGAAAAATAAGTTGTAATCCACACTGACTTCTTTCTACCTCACATATAGCCAGATCCATACCACCAGAAAAATAAAAACTCCCGTTGGCCCCAACTTCAAAGAGAACCAGAATTTGGCTACATATTTCCTGTTTCGCTTTAAGTAAAAAAACAATGTTCAATGGCCTATAAGTCCCTATGTTATCCGACTTATATCTCATCACCTCTCATCTCATATCTCATCACCTCTCATCTCCTGGCCCTTTTGCTCACTCTGCTCCAGTGACACTGGTCTCCTATTGTCCCTTGAACACACTAGGTATGCTATGTCCTGACAGCCTTTACATTTGTGCTTAAAATGCTCTTTTTCCAGGTATCAGCATCACTTGTTCTCTTAGTTCCTTCATGACTTAACTCAAATGTCACCTTGGTGTGGCATTCTTTGATCACCTTACTTAAAATTGCATCCATCCCAACTCCTGCTTGCCAGAATTCCCTGTCCCTCCTCCCCACTTTATTTTTTCCATAGTGTTTATTATCACTTCATAAACTAGCTATTTAACTTATTTTGTTTATGGTCTTTCCCTTTCACTAGAATATAAGCTCCATGGGGGCTGGGAGTTTTCTGTTTTGTTCTTTGTTGCATTGTCAGCATATAGAACAGTGCATGGTAAGAAGGAAAGAAAAAAAAAACAAAAAAAAACCCATAAAAATTCCCATAGAGATAAAAATAGGTCACTTAAAAGGATCAAGAATCAGAATTAAGGTCTAAGATAATAGCATCCATAAATTCTGTGCTTGCCTCATCCCATGAATACATCAAAATTACAACTGAATTATAGAACAAAAATTCTGGAGAACCATCTGAAGTATGGCTGAACAGAAGCTTTATAACTGAGGATATAAAAAAGAAGCCATGTTGATACTGGTAGAAGGGCTGGCCCCAAAACTCTGTGTGGCAGATGAAAATTAAGAGGGATATGTCAGCCACAGAAGTTCCCCCACAGAGGAGTAAGGGACCCCAATCCCCCAACAGGCTCCCCAACTGGGAGTACTGATGACAGGAAGAGGAGCCCTCACAACATCTAGCTGTGAAAAACAGTGGGGATTCCAACTGTGTGGGTGGGATTGAAGGCTTTAGGAAACCCAGACATCCTCTTAATGGGCCTGTGCAAAGTCATTTGCAGGCACTCACCCTGGGTTCTGGTGGAGGGACAGTGATTTGGGAGGCAACAAGATACATGTGGAAGGATGGAGATGTGTGGTGTAGGGCAAGGGCTGGAAGAGAGTTGCCATTTTACCTGTGTGGGATTCTCCTCCAGTGCAGCCAGCAGGTGGGGTGCCATCTTTTTTGTGTTTTTCCATGGTAAAATCTGAATTTGAATTGGTCTGGTGAGTACTCCTTGCTTCACCCTGGTGACTGACTCACTGAGACCCTAACACACCCAAATCCATACCACAGGAGGTTTTCATAGTGGCTGAACCTTATGGGAACGAGTAAATGGCAGCAAGCTTCCCTGTGTCCTGGTTTTTTGCAGAGCCACTCTAGACTTGGTACTAGTGGAAGCCATTCCTGCTTCACAGCATGGCCTCTCCTATGTGCCTCCAGGTCCAGCACAAGCAGCAACCAACCACAGATAGCTTTGTAGTGCCTACCAGGTAATCCTTGGCCAGTCACAGGCAATGGCTCACCTGGCTTGCACCCAACTCACTGGCAAGAAGCCCCAGGACCAACAAACTTGAAGGTTGGCTTCAGACCACAGCAAAGCACCAACCAATTAGCCTCACAAGTGGCATACCCAAAGGGCAATATCACTAGAGCCCACTGAGGCAAATCCCGTGATGTGGGGTAAGCCCCCCTCACAGCAGCCCATAAGCTGCAGATGTAGCCAAACCCCACAGCCAGTCAGTCTTAGGGTCATTCCCACCCACTGACATGCCAATAGCAATAGAGGCTCAGATATAACAGGAAGGCACACACAACCCACACAAGGGACACTCCTGGAGCACCTAGTACAGGTGACCAGGGAGACTGTGCCAGCAGGTCCCCCAGGCCACCTACTATATAAGGCCACTTGGCAAGACTGGGAGATGTAGTAGATCTACCTAATACATAGAAACAAACAGAGAGGAAGCCAAAATGAGAAGACAAAGAAATGCATCCCAAATAAAAGAAGAGGAGAAAACTCCTGAAAAAGAACTAAAAAATATGGAGGCAAGCAACCTACCAGGGACACAGTTTAAAACACTAGTTATAAGGATACTCAAGAAACTCAGTGAGAACTTCAACAAAGAGATAGCAAACATAAAAAAGACATAAAAACCATATAAAAGTACCAGTTAGAAGTGAAGAATACAATAACTGAAATGAAGAATGCACTAGATGGAATTGTCAGCAGGCTAGATGAAGCAGGGTTTGACTCAACAATTTTGAAGACAAGGTAGCAGAAAATGCCAAAGGAGAACAGCAAAAGGAAAAACAAAAAGTTTAAAGATTAGAATAGTTCAAGAGCCCTCTGGGACAACCTCAAATGTAACATTTGCATCATAGGGGTACCAAAAGGAGAAGAGAAAAAACAAGGGACTGAAAACCTATTTGAGGAATAATGGCTAAAAACTTTCCACGGGGTGGCCAGATATCTCAATTGGTAAGAGCGTGAGCTCTGAACAACAGGGCTGCCGGTTCGATTCCCATGTGGGCCAGTAAGCTGCACCAGTAATGTGTGCCCTTTACAACTAAGATTGTGAACAAATGCATCGACCTGGAGCTGGGCTGCAGTGAGTGGCCTGCGGGCAACGTGGGCTGCCGTGGGCTGCCTGTGGGCTGCGGTGATTTGCCATGAGCTGCCGGTATCAAGCGTGAGTGGCTGGCATCCAGCGTGAGTGGCCAGCAACTAGCATGAGCAGCCGGCAGTTGGCAAGAGCTGCCATGAACCACCGTGAATGGCTGGCCGACAGCTGGCAACCAACTGCCTCAGCCGGGTAGAGCGCAATGATCATAATACCAACATGGGCCAGTGAGCGGCATCCTCCACAACTAGACTGAGAACAATGGCTCAGAGGAGAAGGGATAAGGGGGACAAGGTGGAGAGAGGGAAAGAAAAAGAAAACTTTCCTAATCTGGTGAAGGAAATAGACATACAAGCCCAAGAAGTGCAGAGAGTCCCAAACAAGGTGAACCCAAACAGGCCCACACAAGACACATTATCATTAAAATGGCAAAGGTTAAAGACAAAGAGAGAATCCTAAAAGCAGCAAGAGAAAGGCAACTAGTTACTCATAAGGGATCTCCCATAAGATTGTGAGCTGATTTCTTAGCAGAAACTTTGCAGGCCAGAAGGGATTGGCATGAAATATGCAAAGTGATGAAAAGCAAGTATCTACAACCAAGACTACTCTACCCAGCAAGGCTATCATTCAAAATAGAAGGACAGGGCCGGCTGAGTGGCGCGGTGGTTAAGCGCTGGCCTGGGAAGCCAGCGGCCCCAGTTCGGTCCCACATATGAGGGCCAGTGACACTGCTCTCAAAAAAAAAATCGAAGGACAGATAAAGAGCTTCGCAGACAAGAAAAAGCTAAAGGAGTTCATCACCACCAAACCACTATTACAAGGAATGTTACAGGGACTTCTTTAAGATGAAAAAGAAAATTAAAAATATGAATAATAAAATGGCAATAACCACACATCTATCAACAATTACTTTCAATGTAAATAGATTAAATGCTCCAATCAAAAACACAGTGTGGCTGAATGGATATGAAAAGAAAACCCTTACATATGCTGCCTATAAGAGATTCACTTTAGATTGAAAGACATACACAGACTAAAAGTAAAGGGATGGAAAAAGTTATTTCCATGTTGTCACAAATGGTACTGTTTCATCTTTTCTTATGGCAGAATAGTATTTCATTGTGTATATATACTACATCTTCTTCATCCAATCATCTGTGGAAGGACACTTTGGTTTTTTTCATGTCTTGGCCACCATAAATATAGCTGTAATGAACATTGGAACACATATATTTTTACTGATAAATGTTTTCAGATTTTTTTTGGTAGATACCCAGGAGAGGGATTGCTTGGTCATATTGTAATTCTTAATTTTTTGAGGAACCTCCACACTGCCTTCCATAGAGGCTGCATCAATCTGCATTTCCACCAACAGTGTATGAGGGTTCCTTTTTCTCCACAGCGTTTGCAACACTTGTTATTATTTGTCTTGTTAACGATAGCCATTCTAACTGGTATGAGGTGGTATCTCATTGTGGTTTTTATTTGCATGTCTCTGATGATTAGTGATGTGGAACATTTTTTCATGTCTATTGGCCATTTGTGTGTCTTTTTTGGAGAAATGTCTATTCAGGTCCTCTGCCCATTTTTTAATTGGATTATTTGTTTTTTGTTGTTGTTGAGCTGTATGAGTTCCTTTTATATTTTGGATATTAGCTGACCCTGGATGGTGAACACACAATGTGATATAGAGATGATGTATTACAGAATTGTACACCTGAAACCTATGTAACTTTACTAAGAATTGTCAGCCCAATAAACTTTAATTTAAAAAAAAATAAGTTGCTTGAAAATGAAAAATAAGAAAAAAGAAAAATTATTTCATGAAAATGGAAATGGAAACAAACAAACAAAAAACCTGAGGTTGCAAAAGCTAGACAAAATAGACTTTAAAACAAAGGTTATAACAGGAGACAAAGAAGGACCCAGCATTCCCACTACTGGGTATTTATCTGAAGAAACCCAAAATGCTATTTCAAAAGGACATGTGCATCCATATATTTATTGCAGCATTATTTACAATAGTCAAGATATGTAGGAAACCTGGGTGTCAGTCCATGGATGAAAAGAAAAAGAGTAGGTGGTACATATACACAATGGAATATTGCTTGGCCATGGAAGGGAATGGGTTCTTGCCATCTGAGGTGGCATGGATGGGTATTGTGTTGAGTGGAGCATATCAGACAGAGAAAGACAGATGCAATGTGATTTCACTTATTTGTGGAATCTAAAGACTAACAGAAACAAACAAACCAAATGGAAACACACTCATAGATACAGAGAACATTGTGATCGTTACCAGAGGGGAGGTGGGTTGAGGGGGGGTGGGTAAAAAATGGGAAGGGATTAAGAAGTACAAATTGGTTGTCACAAAGTAGTCATGTGAATGTATGGTCTATCATAAGGAATACAGTCAGTAATATTGTAATAACTATGTACAGTGTCAGATGTGTAATGGATTTATCAGGTTGATAGATGGGGTTGGGGAGCAGGGAGAAAAAAGTGAAGGGATTAGGAAGTATAAATTGGTAGTTACAAAACAGTCATGGGGTAGTTACAAAACAGATGCAAAGTAATGCATAGGGAATAATGTCCAAAATATGGTAATAGCTATGTACTTTGCCAGGTGGGTATTAGACTAGTCAGGGGGATCACTTCCTTTTTTTTTTTTTAAAGATTTTACTGGGGAATTGGGGGAGAGGAACAGTGTTGGGGAATTGGGGAAGGGGACTGGCCAAGTTGTTCTTCAGTCTTCGTTGTGGAGAGCAGCTCGTGACCTCTAAGCTCAAGATGCTGTGTTCAATCTTAGTTGCAGGTGGGCATACCCCACCATTGAACAGGCAATCTTGTTTTTACGCCAGCTGAGCCATCCTGCCACCTGTTGGCAGCTCAGCGACAGCTCAGTTCGGGTGCAGCATTCACTGGCCCATGTGGGAATCAAACCAGCGGCCCTGTTGCTCAGAGCTAGTGCTCTAAGCCAGCTCTTAACCAACTGAGCCACTCAGCCAGCCCGGGGATGACTTCTTAAATCAAACAAATGTATAACCATTATGCTGTACACCTGAAATTAATATAAAACAATATTGGATGCTAACTGTAATTGATAAAGTTAAAAAGGGGGGAAAGGTGAAGAGGAATAAGAGGTTCAAATCTCCAGGTATAAAACAAATAAGTCATAGGAATGTAATGTACAGCATGGGGAATATAGTCAATAATATTATGATAGCGTGGTACGGTGTCAGATGGTTGCTCCTCTTATGGTGTTCACTTCTTTAAATGTATAAATGTTGAACAACTATTGTGTACACCTGAAAAAATAAAACGCCACTAAAAAGGAAGAAGAAAAAAGGATCAAGAATCAGAATGATCAGTTTTTCAACAGCCATAATAGAAATTAGATGCAATGGAGTAATTTATTCAAAATTGTTTAAAAAAAATTTGTTTCCTCTTAGATTCTATACTCAAATTGTCAATTAAATGTGAATTTACACTAAAGACACATAAACGTGCCTTAAGGGCTATGTATTAATTATTCCCTCTGTATGAAATATCCTTTCCAAAATTAACATTATGGTTAATGTTGCACCTCCTTTAAGACTTTTCTCACATGATTTTTCTCCCACGTTAGCTTCTCAGCAAGGCTACCCTGACTTCCTCCAAGTAGCACTCCTGAACCAATGCACTTCTGAAATCTAGGCAAGAGGGCCTCCAACCTGGTTCTGCAGCGTATCACGAACAGGCATATACAAGTACATAAACACATTGAGTATAAGGACACCTCCCTCAGTTGGATTTTGACCCTCCAAACCAGTCCTGCACTATCACTGTAAATATCCACTCTCATGACTAACACCATTCAGCCCCACCCCTCCCCCAGCCCAATGCATTTCTACATCACTTTCCTTCTGTCCTTGAAATAAAAGGAAACTGTGTCTGAATGTATGAAAGTTTTGTGAATTGGACCACTGCCAACATTAAAAAGGACACTGCTTTGGAGTGTAGGGAGGAATTGAGCAGGAGAAACATTTAAGTAAGAGACAAATTAATTAACTTGTCAAATCTTTTCTCCCAGATAGCATGAAAGCAATAGATTCTTACATAAAAAAGTAAAATGTTCTAGTGGTACTGTACATACATTTTTTTACTTCTCTTTAAATTCCAATTTATGGTTCGAAGTTACTCACAAATTCAAAAGCTATCCACAGCAGTTTCACATGGTAGCTGATGAATATTTTGTAATATGAAACAATTCCTATTGCTCTTAAATTTGTGTATATGTAGGTTTAGGTAAAAGTCAAGTGTGATGCCAATTAAATGGGTTCTCACCTGAACTTTTGCTTCAGGCTCCACAGATGCTAGGAACAGAACGTTCTGATTCCCTCATCCTTCTCTACTTTTCTTTCTCCTTGGCACTTACCACTTTCTAAAATGGTATGCAATTTATTTATTCATTATGTTTATTTTTGTCATCAGACTTTCTCTGCTAGAATGTAAGGTCCTCAAATGCAGGGATCCTGGATTTTGTTCAAGGATGAGTCTCAAACACATAGAACAGGGACTCACACTTAAAAAAATTATTATTTACAGATAAATGTTTTCAGATTATTTTGATAGATACCCAGCAGAGGGATTGCTGAGTCTTATGGTAATTCTATTGTTAATTTTTTGAGGGATCTCCACACTGCCTTCCATCGCAGCTACACCAATCTGCATTTCCACCGACAGTGTAAGAGGGTTCCTTTTTCTCCACAACCTCTCCAGCACTTGTTATTATTTGTCCTGTTGATGATAGCCATTCTCACTGGTGTGAGGCGATATCTCACTGTGGTTTTTATTTGCATTTCTCTGATGATTAGTGATGTCATAAAGATATATGTGTTCCCATGTTCATTACAGCTTTATTTACAGTGGCCAAGACATGGAAACAACCAAAGTGTCCTTCAGTAGATGATTGGATAAATAAGTTGTGGTATATATATACAATGGAATACTATTCTGCCATAAAAAGATGAAACAGTGCCATTTGTGACACCATGGATGGATCTTGAGATTATAATGCTAAGCAAAATAGGTAAGACAGAAAAAGTCAAGAACCATATGATTTCACTGATATGTGGTATATAAAACTGAAAACAAGAAAAGAACAAGAAAAACAATGAAGAAACAAAACTCATAGACACAGACAACAATAGTTTAGTGGTTACCAGAGAGTAAGGGGAAGGAGGGTAGTAGATGAGGGTAAAGGGAATCAAATTTATGGCGATGGAAAGAGAACTGACTCTGGGTGGTGAACACGCAATATGATATATAGATGATGTATTACAGAATTGTACACCTGAAATCTATGTAACTTTACTAACAATTGTCAACCCAATAACTTTAATTAAAAAAATTTTTTTCTTATAATTCTTAATAAGTATTCAATGAAATTGAATAATGAGCAAATGAATGAATGGGTTAATTCTATATATCTTCTTTCAAGAAGCAACTGAAGAATACACCCCCCCAAAACAAGGGATACATTAAATAATAGGAAGTCATGGGGTTCAAAAAACATGGGATCATATATGAGAGAGAATCACAAGGCATTTTCAGGATGATGAAGAAAGAAAAGCCCAAGATGGTAACTGTGGAACAGGCCTGGAGATTGACCAGTCCATACTGGAGCAGGTCAGAAGCCTCCAGAGAGATTTCAAGAAGATGAAACTGATTAAATAACTAATATAATTGAACATGTTGAGAAGAAATTTAGGCAACTGAGGAAGTATTTGAGGTTGAATTATTGACAATAAGCAAGACTATTATTAACTCCAGGGAACAACACATTAGAAGACAAAAAGTAGAATAATGTACCACAGGGCTTAGACTAGTCATAATAATGAAAACCAAAACATCAATGTGAGTGTGTAGCAGGGAACCAGGGAGAAAGACAATGAAATCCTCACTTCCCATATGGAGAGTCAAGAAATCAGGCCTGCAACTAAAAACTCAGAATTAGTCATATAAGAATTGTACTTAGCAATATGGGGTAAATAGTCAAAGAATCAGCTAAGAGACTAGAGGTTGTTTCTGGAAAGATGGAAATGAAGGGGTGGGGAGAGGGGAGGACTTCAGTTTTTCATAAGAAAAATGGAGAAATAGCTGATTGTTTAAGCTATATGCATATAAAACTTGATAAAAATGAAAACTAAATTAAACACAAACAAAATCCACACCATATGTATATATATACATGAAGATGTAAATGAAGAGAGAAGAGGTTTGGCTGCCAGACCACAGACAGTTATTACTTGTGGTAACCAAGGTAGCTCTGGAGAAGGCAGTGAGAAGTGGGTATGGGGAGGTGGCCAATGGATTCTCATGTTTTACTCCATTTACTTCTATATTGTTAATGGACTCATGTATTATTTGACAAATTGGACAAAAAAAATTTCAATACATGGCAGGAGGAAAGGGATGCCATTTTGAAGGAGTATCAAATTAACAGTTTATTTATTTGGTGTAGGCTCTTAATCTAACTGTGAATTGGAATAGGAAACAGAGAAGGGGGAAGAAGCCAGAGGGTTCAGTGATGATAGGAAGATAAGGATTGGAGTTTTCCAGAGCCCAGAAGAGAACTTTCAACCCTGAACAAAATCTTCTAGGTTCTAGAGAGGCACAGTGCTTCTTGCAGAGAGATTGGCCCTCAGAACCCAGAACCATTTTCTCACAGCCAAATGCAACAGCACAACAGGAAAGTCACCAATCAAAATGTGACCCCCTTACCCCATCCTATACCTAGAGTTTAGGTTTGCGTCAGTCAGTGTTGTTTTGTTTTGTTTTTGTTCTTGTTTTTTAGCAAAGAAAGTGCTTTCCTTGGGATGGGCTGCATGCATCTTGCCTCCTGCCCTCTGACCAGTCTCAGAGATGGGCCATTTGGACCAGCAGCCACTAGCCCTACCTTTGAGTGTTCTCAGCCCACTCAGCTCTGGCCTGCTTCCCTGTCAGAGGCCCCTGGAAGCTGTAATGCTGTAGACCATCACAGCAGAGCAGTGCCTCTGCTGCAGGGGCAGCTGGCTCACCTCTGGAGAGCTGGGCCTCAGCAGATATTCTGTCTCCCTGTCCACCATCACCAATGAGCAAGAGAGGTGTGTCTCCTACTGGACAGGTCAGGGACATCCAGCAGACAGTAGGATCCCTGAGAGGCAGTGCCTTGACCCAAAACAACACTTCTTGCATGGTGGTAGGTCAGAAAAGAAAACATGCTGTTTTGTGGCATTTTCTTGGTTTTTTGCTTAGGGTAGGGTGTCTGAGGAAGGAAAGGGACTGTCAAATCACAATAATTATCTATGCATACATTAAGCCTTGCCAATATAATGACTTGATCAACATTATTGAGAAATAGTGTAATAATAGCTAACATTTGTTGAATACTTAACTGTGTGCCTCACTCCATGCTAACACTTCATACATATTAGCTCAGTTAATCATCACAAACATATAAAGTAGATACTATGATCATCTTAATTTTATAGATGAGGACATGAGAATTGGGTTAAATAACTAGGCCAAGATGACAAAGAAGTCTGAGTACTAGTATTAAACCACTTGTCCCTAGTTCTTAAATATTACACTCTACAACCTTTCTCAAAATTAGAAACACACTTTGAGATGAACACTCTGTCAATTAAAAAAAAATGTTTATATTTGCTTTATGCTCTGCTCTTTCCACACCATCTGGCATTTGAGGACAGTGAAGTTAAGTATACATGGTTGGGGTTGGGGTAGAAAGGCATTCGTGTGGTGATAACCTGGGCCCTCTGCACTCAGAGTAAAGGAAGAATCCAGGCTGTGCTCATTGGTGGAACAGCAAATCCAGTAACTGCAGGCCTGTCTCTCACTGGTTTAGGAAGCATGTCAGACTGAGTATGCCAGAAGCTGGCCTTCAGCCCCTGTAGCTGCGCAAGGCAAGGGCAGGCAGAGCGACAGATAGGACTGAAATGTTGGGGGAAGGTAGAGAGGAGTATTAGAGAGAAGTTACCTGAGATGTCATCAGAGCCACTGAAGACTTTTGAGTAGGGTAGAGTCATGATTTAAAAAAAAAAAAATTGCATAGCAACTATGTATGTATAGCATGTGTATTGCAAAATGGAGTGGAACAAGGGAAGATGGGAATTAAAGAAACAGTTCAAATGTCCATGATGCCATTCTTATAAACCTTACAGGCCTCATGGCTATGGAAATAATGGAAATGACATTTAAGATGATCAAAAGCGCCTTGAAAAAGAAAGAGAACCCCAGCTTCCACCACCTTCTAAGTGATACCCTCTGAACTACTTATTTTTTTCTCCTTCTGTCCTCCTATAGGATAATTCTCTGCTGGCAGTGACCACTTTGGGGGCAGGAGGCCAAGGATGATTTCTTTTCCATGCAGACTGCTTTGCAATTGCCCAGTGTGAGCAATAAACATGCAGCTCTGTGTAGAGAAGAGTTTGCATTGAATCTGTTAGAAAGGAAACTCCAAAAACCTCTGTCGGAAATGACAGCTCTTGACAAGATGAAAGAAGATGCCTTGCTCAGATCTTCACTTAAAACAATCTAGAGTTCCATTAGTATTCATTGAGGAGATGCAGCATGGAACAAGTACAAGCCCTATGAATAAAATTAAAACTGGTATTGACTCTCAGCACAGATGGAGGGTGGGAGGGGGTTCCCAGGAGCTGGCCAGGCTCTTGACAGCCTTGATTCTTAGTGGCTAGATGTGACCCATTCAAGGCATTGTATGTACATTTTAATCTGACTGGTGTCAACCACCACCCCACCACTATGCCTTTAAGCCAACCCACACTCACGTTCAAAATTCCAGGAGTGAAGTCAGCCACAGGCACCCCCTTTGTTCTTCCCAACTATCATCCCAGATGGACCTATCCTGATGTTGTCCTGATGTTGTCTCCATCTGGCTCCTGACTTTTAGCTCCATTCTGTGCTATGATTCTTTTTTTTTTTTTTTTTTTTTTTTTAGCTGAGCCATCCTGCCACCTGTTGGCAGCTCAACGGCAACTCAGCTCGGGCTGGCCTCGAACCGCTGTTGCTCAGAGCTCAGCTTTCACTCTTGAGCGAGCTCTTAACCAACTGAGCCATTCGGGCGGCCCTGTGCTATGATTCTTACCCTGACATTTGAACTCCATGTTTGTATTTATTCTTACAAATTCTGACACTTGTCTCTTCTTTCTTTTTTTTGACGGCAGTGTCACTCGCCCTCGTATGTGGGACCCGAACCGGGGCCGCTGTTTTCCCAAGCCAGCGCTTAACCACCGCGCCACTTGGCCAGCCCTGCTTGTCTCTTCCTAAGGCCTTGGGTTTATGTGTTTCCCCTCCCCATCCTGCCAGTCCATTCTATTCTAGACCATGGCCTTCCCACTGAGCTCCAACCCACAACTTCCAGTCCAGCCTGCTTTGTTCACTTTAAACTGAGGCTTTATACAACTGGGCAGCAGTGTAGGATCGTCTCCCCACAATTGTCCCTTGTAAAGCCCATCAGGTTAAACTTCATCGCAGTCCTCATTTCCCTGCCCCAGCCCCAAGTGCATAATGCCCACCTAGGAGGAATCAGGAAGGAGAAGGGGGAAGAGGCCCCTAGAAGGTAAAATTATTCCAGAAAAAAGAGTTGAAAAACCCCACTTGCCTTTTCTTGGCTCCCTTTTGTGATTCCTATGGGTTAGGGTGACCTGGCTCTTTGGAGGTCTGATATGTCCTCAGCACTTATTTGCAAGGCCATGTTAGTCCCCAATTGTGTTTGCAGATGTAGCCATAGGCTCCAGAAAGTCCCCTGTTCAGGAAAGCACCTCTGTTTCTGCTGCCCATATGTTCCCCATTTCCTAGGCCCGCCTGAGCAGCTGTCTCCAATGAGCCACAGACAAGATTTCTGCTCCAGAGAATCCAAACCGATCAGAGCATCCCTGAATACAATGCCCACCACCACGGTGGCCCGCGTGCTGTGAGCGTTTAGGCCACGGGAGAAAGCATGCTTGCCACTTGGCAGGAACACTGCCCCATGCAGGGTGGACCTCATCATCTAACCTCCAAAATGACAAAGGCACTATTTCCAGCCACTCTTCACACAGCTTTTCAAATTCATTTTATGAGAAAGAACAAAAATTACTCTCTCAGTAATGATCAGGGGCTCCAGAAAATGCATTTATGGGCTAACTTGCCCTCACAAACCTCCTCTTCTCCCCTTTACTTCGGCTTTGCTGCCCATCCTTGCTTTAATCCACCTCACATTACAGCACTCCCTTCTTCTCACCTTTGCCTCCTGAAGGTCCTCTCTGAGTCTGAACAAAATAACTGATTTGACTGGATTGTGGCTCTGCTTTCAGAAGGTGTGTGCATGGCTGTTGGTCTTCCTGAGGCCAGAGGCCAAAGTCTTTCATGAGGAAATGGCAAGGATCCTCTCATAGTTAAGGCCTGAGAACCTGGGCCCTGGAAGTAGTGGGACTGGGCCTTTGGAGCTCTATCTGCATACAAGTACTTGCACTGTAATCTCTATCTATGTAAGCTACTATCTGCATACAAGTACTTTCACTGTAACCTCTCTGTGGCCTGTAGTCTAGGCATGAAGAGGATGGGATTGGAGCTGGCTTGGAAGGAGTAATGAACTGTTCTCTCTGTTGTCATTTGGTTAACTCCAGATACCCTCAGGTACTTGCAAAATGATTCAGATCTAATATGGTGCCTCTGTTAGCTGATCTGCATTTAACAAGGTCACTTCTATACCCCATCACTTTGCAGAAGCTGGTACCAGAAGGCACAGCTGGAAAAGTTGGGTGATGGTCACCTTGGTGATGAAGGTGGAGATCCTAGTGATATCAAGCAATCGTAAGGTTTCAGGGCGTGCCTATGTCTACAATAGGGGGCCTCAGGATCTAATTCCAATCTCACAGCTACCAGGATACTTCCCTGAACAACTCACAGTGACTAGCTCTCTCCTCTGAGCAATGCAAGTACTTTCCTAATAATGTGTTTGGCCCTGCACTTTAACAACCGTAGCCAACACTCTGTAGTGCTTCCCATGTCTGTGCACTGTACCATGCACTTTACTGATATTATAAACCCACTTGATCTCCACAACAACACTTTGAAGCAGTTTCTATTGCTGCGATCTCTATATATTTTAGAAGAAGACACTGGCAGAGTGGTGAAGTTACTTTCTGCAGTAGCAAGGAGGGGTGTCTGGAAGTCTGGCTTTTTTTTTTTTTTTTTTGAGGGCAGTGTCGCTGGACCTCCTATGTGAGACCCGAACCGGGGCTGCTGGCATCCCAAGCCAGCTCTTAACCACCACGCCACTCAGCCGGCCCAAAGAGATTCTAATTTTTTTATTTTATTTTATTTTATTTTTTGAGGGCAGTGTCACTGGCCCGCATATGTGGGACCTGAACCGGGGCCAGTGCTTAACCACCGCGCCACTCAGCTGGCCCTGGAAGTCTGGTTTTATAAGTTTGGTCTCATAAGTACCAGAATAAAAGTCTTTCTATGACAACATGCTTTCGTCTATTTATTATGTGTTCCTTCATTTTGGGTCATTTTTGGTGCCTATGCTTCATCTTTAAATTAGATCATAAGGTACTTGAAGGCTAAGGCTGTGTTTGATACAATTTTATATTTCTCACGGTGTCTTAACATGTATAATTGCTTTATAAATGATTAATGATTAACATGGTAAAGAACTAAAAAAGAAAGTAATCTAACCAATTTCAGTATTTTCTATAACTTATTTGTCTCCTAAGAATTCCTCCAAGGATATACTTTACTCCCCCAGGAGAAGTTATTTTAAAAATGAAATGACCAAGTATTTAAGAAAAATTCATCCCTCCTGATGAACTGATGTACATACTATTTCTCTGTTTCTGCTACCAAGAAGCACAAGGCTATGCTTTTTCTTTAGAAGACTTGTTACACATGGTCTAAATAGTCTGGTACAATTATACCCTCTTTGATTATTTGACTTAAATACATTATACTTGTATTAATAGCCTTATGAATTTTTTTACCCATGTTTTTTATTGTAAGCTACCTCACTGTCTTTAAGAAGTCAGAAAGCAAATCAACAGTAGTGTGCCTCAGTTTCCCCATCTGTACAATGGGAATAACCATAGTCCCTACCTCAAAGGGTTGTTGTGAGGATCAAATGAGTAGAAGCATGAAAACAGACAGAGCCTGGCAATCAAACACGCAAATAGTGAGAAAGATGAGAGGGAGGAGGGAAAGTTGGGATATTCCAGGCATCCATACAACATTTGTGTGCATGTGTGTTGAAAATAATTTATATCTCTAGGCCATCACTCTTTCCTAAACTCCAGGCTTGAATATCCAACCATATACATATAACTTGCACTTCTGTAGCAAATAGATATGTCACACATGTCCAACATTGAACCCATTAAATTACCATCCCAAATCTTTTCTTCCTATAATCTTCCTCATTTCAGGTAATGGCAACTCCACTTTTCCAGTTGCTCAGGCCAACAAAATTAAAATCATCTTAAACTTGTCTTCTCTCATACCCTACATCTAATCCATCAGGAATTCCTTTGGCTCTACATTCAAAATAGACCCAGAATTCAGTCATTTCTCACCCTTTTACTGTTGTCACATGCCCCCTTTATTATTGTCACCCACCTCTAACACACCTGGGATGCTGTAATATCTTCCTAGCTGATTCTATCTTCCCTGCCCTCAGCTCCCCTGCAGTCTATTTCCAATGAATGAGCCTCCCAAAACATAACTCATTTCACTCATAGTAGAAGCCAAAGTCTTTACCCCACACCAGATGGACCTCATTAGCTAATCTCCAAAATGACAAAGGCACCATTTCCAGCCACTCTTCAGATAGGCCTTAAATGATCTGCCCCACAGATCACCTTTGATCCCCACTCCTTCCCTGACACTCACCTCACTGCCCTTTCTTGAGAAAGTTAGGTAGGCTCTCTCATCAGGCCCTTTTTCACTTCCCTCTTCCCTAGATTCCTCAAGGCTCTCTCTTACCTCTTTTAGATGTCACATGTCATAGGTCTTTCCCTGACCACCCAATCTAAAATTGTAACCTAAAATGTGCTGCATGCACACATACACCCCATCCTTCTCCCCTGCTTTGTTTTCTCTAAATAGCACTTAGCACCATGTAACATACTATATGGAGATGCCACATAGCTTACCGATCACGGGCACAAACTCTAGAGCCAAATTACCTGGGCTGAGTCCCAGTACCACCCATCAGTAGTTGTGTGATCTTGTGCAAGTTACTTAGCCCCTCTGTGCCTCAGTTTCCTTACCTTTAAAATAGGGTTGTTGTGATAGCTAAATGGGTTAACCCATATAAAGCATCTAGAACAATACCTGGTATAAAGTAAGCACTCTGTAAGTGTTAACTACTATTTATTTTGTTAATTATCTTCCTCTCTCACTAGAATAAAAGTTTTCCCACAAAAGTAAATGTTGTGTGTTTTGTTCACTGCTCTATTACAGTACCTAGAAAAGTGTCTGGCACTTACTAGGTGCTCAATAAATATTAGCCAAATGAATGAAGCGAGACCCTGGAAGGAAAGTCATATACGAGGTTAGACAATTAAGTTCTCCAACTCATCCTAGAAAAAGTGCTATATTCCTCATTGCTGAATATCACTACAGTCACCTTCGAAGTACTTCCCCTTGGAAGCTATGCACCTACGCCAGTGCCTAGTCCACCCTTCAAAGCAATTTTGGAACTGTTTTTCTGGAATGGCCATCAGAGCTGTTGTCGTATTACACTTGTTGTCCTGAATGTCATCAAACTGTCTTCCTTTCAATATTTCCTTTATCTTTGTGTAAAGAAAGAAGTCATTGGGGGCCAGATCAGGTGAGTAGGGAGGGTGTTCCAATACAGTTATTTGTTTACTGGCTAAAAACTCCCTCACAGACAGTGCCGTGTGAACTGGTGCATTGTCGTGATGCAAGAACCATGAATTGTTGGCAAAAAGTTCAGGTTGTCTAACTTTTTCACACAGCCTTTTTAGCACTTCTAAATAGTAAACCTGGTTAACTACTTGTTGAGTTGGTATAAATTCATAATGAATAATCCCTCTGACCTCAAAAAAGGTTAGCAACATCATTGCAACAAGTTCGGGAACTTAATTCTCAGACCTGTGTGTGAGTGTGTGAGTGTGTGTGTGTGTGTGTGAGTGTGTGTGTGTGTGTAATTAGCAATCACTTGTTTAGAATGGCATTTCTTACTTTAAAAGTGAGAAAGCAGATTAGAGAGAAAAAAGCCGAATGCAAATAGAAATTGAGGTCTGAATTTTGGTTTGTTTGTGTTTTGGTATTTTTTTTTTATTTTTAGCATCTACAGTTATGGGACAAGTAGAAGAAGAATCAACAAATGAGCTCAAGAAATGGCCAGCTAGGTCAGACAAGACTCAAGAAAGTGTGTTATCATAAAAACCAGGGAAAAGAAAACTTTAAGTGAGGGTGGCAAATAGTGTTGACTACTACCAAGAGAGAGAACAGGTTGAGCCCAGGTACAAGTGTCCACTGGATTTGGCATGCAGAAGAGGACTGAGCACTCCGAAAGAACAAATTTATTAATAAGGTAGGAAGGAAGTTAAGATCAAAATAAACCAAGGAGGAACGGCAAATTAGGAACAGGAGGCAGCAACTATTGACTCCCCTGAATGTTAACTAGTGAAAGCAGATGGAAAAGGAAAGATGTCAAAATAAAACTTCATTTCACACATAGTAGAAACCAAAGTTTTTTTGTTTTTTCTTTTTAAGATTTTATTGGGGAATTGGGGGAGGGGAACAGCATTGGGGAACCGGGGAAGGGGAACAGACAAGTTGCTGTCCTTTTTTGTTCTTCAGTCTAGTTGTGGAGAGACATCACTTCACTGGCCCATGTTGGTATTATCATTGCGCTCTTCCTGGGTGAGGCAGATCTGTCACTGGCCTCTGGACAGCTGCTCACGGTGGCTCTTGGCAGATCACGCCTGCTGCCACCCGCTCACGCCCGCTGCCGGCACCCCGGCTGCCAGCCACTCGCTGTAGCTCATGGCAGCCCATGCAGCCTACACCTTCGCCAGCGACTCACGGCAGCTCCCTCCAGGTGGAGCTGTTGTTCATCATCTTAGCTGTAGAGGGTGCAGCATCACAGGCCCTAATGTGGGATCCGAAACAGAGCCCTGCTGCTCAGAGCTGGCATTCCAAGCTGACTCTTAACCAACGTGCCATTCGGCCGGCCAGAAGCCAAAGTCTGTACTGCAACTTTTTATATGAAACATGTTTTCAAGTGGAGCATTGTTATATTTTAGTTGTTTACATATATAATACATGTATTGATCACTATTTATGTACTGTTTTTATTAATACGTATAGAAAAATCTCTCTCTGTGTTTTTCTAGTTTTATATTATTAGAGATTTTTAGAATAGGTGCAACTTGTATATGTGTACATAAGGGTTCCCAAATGAGATGAGAAGGTAACCTTCATAAATTCACATTTCCTTTTCCCTCACAGAACTCAAAATCTCTTTGTGAACTGAGTTCATGAATAAATGAACATGCCCAGATGAAAAAAAAAATGACATGTTCTAAATTAGGGGCTTGAGAGAATATCCATTCCCCACCTACCCCACACAGGTACTAATTGATTTTCTAAACTCTTTCAAGGCAACAGAAACAAGTAGGACTGCAGCTTCAGTTCATTTTTTTGTGATCTGTTCTGTGCAATAATATTGGGTTGTCGGAAAAGTCATGACGTATTTTTCTGTTTTTTGTTGCAAAAATGCATCATGACTTTTCCGACAACCCAGTAGTTGCAGCAGGGTTAAGAAGCAAATGTCTCTCCCCAGCAAGCACTAAGGGGGACTGTGTGAAGCAGCAGGCCTCTTGGCCTCCCTTTTATGGGCTGCAGAGAAAGGGGAGAATACAGAAGCCAAATCCTGAAGGGCTCTGGCTCACACAGAGGCCAGATGAGTGTGCCAGCTTCCTGGAGTTGTGCTCTGGAGTTAAATCCATAACACTCATGACCAGGTTGTAAATTTCAGGCCATAGTTCATTAACTCCAAAAGTTCAAAATGATACCCCCTGCTCTCCCAGTCAATGCAGCTGAGAGTTTTCCTGGCATGTGATGATCCATCAACAATTGGATTCCAATATTTTTGCTTCATTAATAGAGTCACACAGGCCCCTCCTATGGAGCTGAGTAGGGCTCCTGCCTACATGTCTTCTTGGCTGGGCTGCGTTTGTGTCAGCCTGCATTTTGAGCCTTAGCTACAGGCAGACCCCAGGTGTGCCTTTTCCTCACCTCTTCCAGCCCGGGGATCTCCACTATGACTGAAGTTAGCATCAAAATGCTTCCCAGGGGGGCCGGCCGAGTGGCGTGGTGGTTAAGCGCTGGCCCGGGAAGCCAGCGGCCCCGGTTCGGTCCCACATATGAGGGCCAGTGACACTGCTCTCAAAAAAAAAAAAAAAAATGCTTCCCAGGGGCTGTGGGGCTGGTTTAGCTTTAATGAGATGATTCTAGTGCTGATTCAAAGCAGTGTGTAACTTATAAAACCTTATGCAGCTTTAGGAATCTATTAGTTCCTAAGACTCATACCTATGACCTAGTTCACTTTCAACTTGACAGTTTTCTACAGTCTAAGATGCAAGTCACTTCTTACTTACTTAACCTTGAGTGTCACTTCCCCTACATATGTTGGCCAAGCAATTGTCATCAAACAGAACAGGGCTGGGGCAAATCATACCAACAGATGGATGCCCATGTGAGCCACAGCCAAGAAGGGAACCCTCAGTTCTGAGTTTTTTAGAGTTAAGGTTAGTGTGATTCAAAGCATCTGAAAGCATGATGAGCCAGAGGTGTGAATGCAATCCACATTCAAGAGACAGTGGTAACTATCAAAACAGGAAACCACAATCTAGCACTAAGTCTAAAGACAAGCTTGAACTTGGAAATAAGACAAAACCAAATCCAGGAGACTATCCCGGAAAGTTTGGGCAGCAGTGAAGGCAGTAGATTCTAAGCTATTTGCTATAAATATCACTTGAGATGTAGTGGGTCACCTTGGCTTGTGGGGACCAGGTAGGATATGGCTTATGGGCATAGAATCATAAGGCTTTCCCCTTCTCTTACTCAAATTCTCCATCCTCTACCAGCTGACAGCCATTGAAACAATAAGTCTGCAATACAAACAGGAGGGCACCATTGCTATGAATTTCAAAACCTTTGTGAAATTCAAATGAGGCTTTCAACCCTCCCCTACTGGGGATTCATTTTTTTTCCAGCTCCCAAAGTCTCTTGCCTTCCCAGCCTCTGAACTATGTATATTGTGGACCCCATAAACCTCCATTGCCCATAAGCAGTAGTAACATTTTCTGCCTCCTGTTAATAAATTGTTCCTCTCTTTGCACAGCAAAGAAAAGAAGATGAAATTGGGGGGAATTATTTCCCAAGTATTGTTTCTCTAACAATAGCAATCCCTGCTCCTGAGAACTCTGTTTTGTTTAATATGTTCTTTCTGCAAAGTGGTAAAATGTGACAGTGTAATAATCCAAAAAGCAGCATGAAGGGCCTCATTCCTCAAAGTATCCACTGAGAAAACATACAAGTGTTTCCATCTAGAAGGAATTGTGTGTGTTGAGAGAAGGTAAGTGCACAAAATAAGGGTCTGTCGTAAAGTGGGGTCCAGGCATCAAGGATTAAATGTTTGGATTCTTTGCTTCACAATAGAAGCATTTGTAAGAAGAATGAGTCTCAATTTCTTTCCTTAATGGGGATATCACACATACTCACAGCAAGTGCATGTCTTCTTCAGGATAAAAGGGAAATTGGCTGGTTTAAACATAAAAAGGACCTGGCCAACAAAAACAGCAATAATGCTGAGCAAAATCAGAATAAATTTCAAAGACAGTGGACAATGGGGAGAACTTCCAGACACGATATGTCTGGACTCCTGAAATATACAGCCAAGAGGTATTTTGGAGATGGACCCAAAGTGACCTTTGTAAGTCAATTCAAATGTCTGCTGGCATCAGACTGGAGGAATGGACCTGCTCTTCAAATCTGTGAATTCTGGAAAATACTTTCTTCTCTTAATTCCTTATAATTCCCTCCTTTTGTAGTGCCTAACTCCTCCTGAACATACTTTTGGACAGCATTGTGTCCTGACATCACCTTATTACGTGAGAGGAATGCTGGTAGGCATTGAGAGAGGTGGGTTTGCAACCTAAAGTGGTCACAGGGTGATTTGCCATGAGAGGAAGTTAGGATACTGTTTTGAAGAGACAAAAGTACAGACAGCAAGGCTGAGTATGCATCACATCTGAAGTTGTGAAGGTCACACTTTTGAGGCAGACATAACATGGGATGCAAATTCTGTTCAGGCCAGGAGATTCAGGACTTAGAAAGAACTTCTGTGCAAGACAGGGCTGCAACATAGTGTCAGGCATGTTGTGTGCTATACATGGTGCCTTATGTATTAATGGCCCCACTTCTTCACACTTAACTCTACAGGTCCTCTCACCAGAGAGACACATTATACTTCCCTGCTCCCTGACTTTGGATTTGGCCATACGACTTGCTCTGGCTGGTGGAATGTCAGCCAACATAATGGCCAAGGGCTTCAAAAGCACTTGGACCTGCTTTCTACACTCAGCCATTGTCATGAGAAAACCAAACACAGATGACTTGTCTGTTAGTCCCAGGGCAGAGAGTGGGGGTGTGGGAGGGGAGGAGGGACATACGGAACAGAGATGAACTGCCCCAGTTGTGCCCTTCCTAATCACCTAACTCTTGGCTACCCAAGCCATGCAAATGAACCTAGAAGACCAGCAGAACTGCACAACTGAGCTCAGCCAACCTTCAACTGACCATCAGAGTCACAAGAATATAAGGTTGCTATTTTATGCCCGTGAGTTTTGGTGTGGTCTGTTACACAGCATTTTGTGGCAGTAGCTTACTGATACAGACGTCCAGATCAGAAAGGTGAGTGGGGGCTAAAATCCAGCCTGCCCTCTGCTCTGCAACATGACCGGGAGCTGTGTCACCCTGAGTAAAAGACTCTATTTTCTACCTCACACGAAGGCACCATCTGGGTTAGTGGCAATCTCTTTACAAATCAATATTGCCCATACCCCCCGCAATCTCTCTTCCCCATTCTCCCAATCTGAAAGCCTTCTCCTAGCTTTCCTTGGTCTCCTAGAATTAGTCTGAAGTCCAGACTTTGCCCCTTCAGCCTCACTCTTGCTAACATTCTAGGCTCTCACAGACTTGCCCTTCTAAAACTCTTTCTGTGTCAATCTCCTGCCCTGGTCAGCCCCACCCTTCTCTTTCTCTCCCTTCTTCTGCACAAGTGGATACAGGGTCCTGCTGCCAGTCCCCCAGCCATGGTCCCAAAGCTAAGCAGGGATGTCGCCATGCTGAGCAGACTCTGTAACTCTCCTAGGTTCTCCCTGTGACATTGGGCAGCTTCCTTCACCCAGCAGGCAGAGATCAACCACATTGTACAGGCAAAAGAGGGTGCAAAATGCCTGCAAAGCTCCTATTCCCATCTGGGAGGGAAGGTAAGACACAGGGGAACACAGAGCAGAAAATGGTTAACGTCATCAATGAGCTACAGATTAAGAGCTGTCAGTGTTCTGGGGAGAAGTTTACTTTTAGCTGAGGGTCTCAAGGGAGGTTTCAAGGAAGAGGTGACTTTGAAGCAGATCTTGAAGGATAGAAAAGCTTTACAGATGGAGGAAAAGGGAGGGTAGGGTGCGTGAAGCCCTTCAGGCAGAGGAGACAGCAGGAGAACAGGCACGACGCCTTCCTCAAAGTTATGAAATCACATCAGAACTGCTGAGAGACATTTGGCGTGGATCCATATGCAGCGTTGGCACGCGGGGATGGGGAATCTCCTTCCGAAAACCTAATTTGTCAACACCCTGGGCTCAGAGGAGAAAAACAGAAGCCAGAGTCTCGTTAGCTTTGAACGTCCACAGTCCCTTGCAACCAAGTGGCTGCTGTGACATAGACGTGGCCTGTGTAAATAGCACCGGATGGGATTGCAGCTAATAGGGTTATTAATACCTGTCACATCCCAGGATGGCAGAATAATGTGGAGGTTTTCTACTATAGATTAAAACCAACCAACAGGGAATTTTCCGAGTCTGGCAGTCACAGCTTTCTCTTCAGACATCTTTTCCTCCAGCCATGCAGGCGGGAGTAAGTAATTGTCCTGAGGAAGGATTGTTACCAAGGAAAATGCAAAAGCATGAACAAACCTGCCTCACTTAGCCTCAGGCAAGAACATGGGTGTTAGAAACTCACAGATAATCCTCAAGCCTCCCGTTAACCCGCAGCTTTGACCTCTCTCTTGGCCCAGGTAGTCACCCCAAAGAAAAGCCACCTTTATTTGGGCTTCATGTCTTCTGCTCCTGGGAAGAATCAGAACAAGGCAGGGAGCCAAAGAGAGAAAGGAATAGAATGTAGGGTCTGGAGGTTCTGCAGAAAGCTGAGCTCTGGAGCTGGAGCATTGGCAGGGCAGCTCCAGGGGGACAAGTACCACCCTAGCTATAGACATTCCTTCCCCTCAGGGCCTACAGCCAGTGACTGGAGCATGGTCATTCTCTATTCCCTGTCACAGAGGTGCCCAGGGCACCAGTAGCAAATAGATCAAGGGGATGAAGGCTTGCTGGAGGCTTCTCCTTAAATAAGACACATCAGCCCCACCTCCCCTTGAAGAACTTCCATGGGAAAAAGTCGCCAGATGAAAGCACAAGCTACCCCTCATTTAGCACCCTTAACCGAAAGGCTCAATTAATATCTCAGGAAAGACTGCTTATAGTATTGTCCTAATTCCCCTTCCAGGTCTATTCACTCCTCTTTTCAAAAGGAAAGCTCTAGTCACTAATGGAAGGCTAGGAATGCCTAAGTGGGGCTTTAGCTGGTGCCAAAGGACACACACCATTCCTTATAAGCTTTCTTGGAGGGTGTCTATCCTGCAGGGCTTACCTGTCAAGGGCTCCAGGTGAAAACGGGGATAAATCTCAGAAACCCGATAGAACAAGAGAAATAGAATGAAATTTCTTTCTGGATAGAACCTGCTGCACGTTGCCCCCTAGAAAAGCCAGGTTCACTAAAGGATGCCTGCCATCAGATACAGAAAGGTTTCCCTTTGCAGAAGGAAGCTTGGTTCTACCTTTGTTTTTTGGGTTCTCCCTTATTTCCCCTGGGCATTTTCAACTACTCCTGGGAGTTGAATTCTTCACTCCCTACTGTTATGAAATAAATTTTAGTGCCTCCCCCCATTCATACGTTGAAGCCCTAACTCACAATATGACTGTATACAATACAGATAGGGCCGTTAGGGAGGTAATTAAGGTTAAATTAGGTCATAAAGATGGGGCCCTAATCCAAGATAACTTGTGTCCTCACAAGAAGAAGGAGAAACACCAGGAATGTGTGTGCACAGAGGAAAGGCCATGAGAGGACATAGTGATAAGGGAGCCATGTGTAAGCCAAAGAAAGAGTCCTCACCAGAAGCTAGTCATGCTGGCACCTTGATCTTGGACTTCCAGTCTCCAGAACCATGGAAAATTTTTTTCTGTTGTTCAAGTAACTCAGTCTGTGGTATTCTATATAGCAGAATACCTTACCCTTCCTGCCACTGGGCACCTGGTGAGTTACTGAAGAGGTGAATGAGTCATTCCAATTCTAGTAACTACCACAAATTATTGTGAAGGGCAGAAACATTGCGTACTGGGTTTAAGGGCAGTGTGTCTAATGGTTAAGGACATGAATTTTGAATGGATGAGCTGGGCCTATGGAAAGGTTAATGTTTGTCTCCATGCCCAAGGATCTGCATCTGTCAAATGGGATAATTGTACCATTATCATAGTCATAGCAAAAATACGATTAAATAACAGCACAGAGTAGGCATTCAATAGAATATATGTCATTTTTCTTATTATCTTGTTGGCCTACCACTGATACATAGTATGACCTTGGATATGATTTCTCCATGTGTAAATAATGAAGACAGGTCCTTCCCATCTTCCAATTATGGCAAGTGTTTGAAAAGAAGCAAAGATAAGGCAGATGCAAGGAGAAAAATGCCTCAGAAATCCGAGATTGCTTCTATCATCATCATCACCATCACCACAATCACCACCCGGCTCTTACGCTACTTCTTTATATGAGTGATGACTGGCAGTCATACCCTGAGATTCCACCCTGTACTGGCTCTAATTCCTGTGTCTGACTCACAGGTATGGTCATGTGGAGACTTGGTGCTCCCACAGCCACTTGAACACACAGGACCCCACTTCCCAGCTTTTCTGCACAGCCATCCTCCAGCAGCACAAATAGTACTGCGTGGAAGAGCAGGAGAGAAAGCTGAGTCATTCTTGTACCTTCCCATCACCATCCCTGTCTGTTGGGTCCTGGTCCCACACCAACAGGGAGAGAGATAAATGAGGTAGGAGTAGGGATGCTGGAAAGCATCCAGGGAACCCACAGAGCAGTCACTATCCAAATGCAAGCTGCATTGTGGAGAATTGAGTGACACCCTGCCCTCTCCATCCTCTCACTTCAGCAGGGCTCTGGGAAAAGACAATGCCTAGCAGCTGGCAGCCCTGAGGTTGATCCTGGGTGGTCAGCTGTTTGCAGCCCAACTTTTTCCTCATAATACTTCTGACCATTCCAGCAGCTGAGGAACCATATCAGCACCAAGCCCAGCTGACAGTGCTTCTCAGACATTTCCAGATGACTCAATAACTGGTAGAACAGTCCAAAAGGTAAGGCCTTTGGGGGACCCAGGTGCCCCTGAACCCTTAAGATTTAGATCTGGACTGGCTTTGGTCTCCAGAGGCCATTGGCATTCCCTCTCCCTCTATGAGAAACTCTAGAAGACCCAGATCAGAGGAAAACTGGGGCATGCTTGGAAGGAGAATGAGAACATTCTGAAATGCATTCTCTGTGGCTAGGGCCAGCTCACCATAAAAGGCCTTCACAAGTTCTTCCTCCTCTTTACCAACTCCTCTCAAAAAAAAAAAAAAAAAAAGTAGTGAGAAGCACAATAAACTCAGCAGGTGACATTGGTATTAATCCCAGGTCTCTTGCACATGGAACAATTTAAAGAGCTGGTAAAGAAGCACACATGAGAAGTGTTATTTCTGAGTGAGGACAAAGCACTCAATACTGCCAGAATGAGCAAGTCCCCGCTCACCGCCCTCCGCCCTCTCCACTGTTTACAGTAAAACTTCATCACAAGATGCTATTAAGCTTGGCAGTTACCGTAAATGCTACTGTTGCTGTTGACTTCCACAGCCCCAGGAAATTTTATCCAAGACAGAGTGGCTTCAACAGAGAGACCCAAACTGCCATTTGTTTCTCTTCAGAAAGTAGAAAGAAGGTGCCCTAGAGAGAGATACTAGCCATTCTTGGGCTGGAGAGCGTCGGCTCCCTCCCCCTACTCTGTGGGCTATAAGAATGATAATGAAGTCAGCAGGACTGGTGGGATGATTCCAGAACAAAATGAAAAGCAGTTTGATGATTATATGGAAGGCCAGAGAGCATCGTCCAACTTGTTCTGTCTTCTCAGCTACCTTGATGGAGGGAGAGAAATAGCTTATTCTGGGATCTATAAATAAAAAATGGATAGAGACTTCCGGTAAAATGGCGGAATAGACAGACGCTGTGTTAACTGCCTCCCAGGATCACACCAAAATTACAAATAATTTATACAACATTCAACCCTGGAAGTCCCCAGAACACTAGGTGAACAGAACCTCTAAATGAAGGACTTAAAGAGGAGGCCACATCAAGTCTGGTAGGAGGGGTGGAGATGAGAGAGGGCGAACCCCGTGAGGGACATCTCAGCTGTGGGGAGGCTTCTCCAGTTGGGGGAGACACGCTCCAGCCCCACACCAAGCTCACCAGCCCAGAGTTCCATAGCCGGGAAAAAGAGTTCCACAATAGCTGGTAGTAGAAATTAGTGAGGACCCTCTTTGCCCAGCTCGGTGAGGCTAAGAGTGGCTGGAGAATCAGTGGGGCCGTCACACAGGATTGCATGCCAGTGAGCACTCACCAGGTTCCCGGTAGAGGGAGTAGCTGTGTGAGCCAGGCCTAGGAGCCTGCAGGGATGGACTGAACTGAGCACCTTTGGTGCAGAAGCTGAAGGTTTGGGGACCATTGTTCCCCTGGTGTGGAGCTTGCATGTGAGTGGTATACAGGAGGGCGCCATTTTGTCAGGGTTGGGCCCTTCCACAGAGGGTCAGGTCCGGGACCTCATTGGTCTCGTGGAATTGGCGCAAAAGTGCGTGCGTGCGTGTGCATGCGGCCTTGGATCCCCACCCTCCGTCTGGCTTACACTGCATTGCCAGGGAAACACTGGGTGAGTGCCCTCCGGCTCCAACAAGCTGCTCACTGAGACATGGGAGTGCGTGAGCCGCCTTGGACCGCCACTCTCCACACTGCGCGTGCAGAGTTGCCAGGCTGGTGACTGGTTGTCGAGCTGCTCGGCCTGATCTGTGAGAGGCTGATTGAGACAGGCTGAGACTGAGTTTTCCTGGGAGTTTTGGCCATGAGCTGTGTGCCTGCGTGATCCAGCCAGGGCTCTCCTGGTGATCTATCTAATACATCAAAGCAATCCCAGAAAGACAGCCAGAATGAGGAAACAAAGAAACATGTCACAAGTAAAAGATCAGAAGAAACCTCTAGAAATGGAACTAAATGAAACACAGGGATCCAACCTTTCAGAGACAGAGTTTAGAACACTGATGATAAGAATGTTTAAGGAACTTAGTGAGGACATAAGGAAGGATAGAGAAATCATAAAAAACAACCAGTTAGAACTAAAGAATACAATAACTGAAATGAAGAACACACTCGAAGGAATCACCAGTACAGTAGATGAAGCAGAGAATTGGATCAGCGAAATGGAAGACAAAATAGCAGAAATCACCCAGTTGGAACAACAAAAAGACCAAAGAATAAAAAAACAATGAAAATAGTTTAAGAGCTTTATGGGACAAGATGAAGCGCAACCACCTTCGACTCATAGGAATACCAGAAGGAGAAGAGAAGAAGCAAGGGGTCGAGAATGTATTTGAAAAAATAATGACTGAAAACTTCCTTACCCTGGTGAAGGAAATAGACATACATGCCCAGGAAGTGCAGAGGGCTCAAAACAAGCTGAACCCAAACAGGTCCACACCATGACACATCGTAGTTAAAATGGCAAAGGTTAAAGACATAGACAGAATCCTAAAAGCAGCAAGAGAAAGACAGCGGGTTATATACAAAGGAACTCCTATTAGACTAATGGCTGACTTGTCTACAGAAACTCTGCAGGCCAGAAGGGAGTGGCAGGAGATATTCAAGGTGACACAAAATAAAGGCCTACAACCAAGATTGCTCTACCCAGCATGGCTATCACTTAAAATTGAAGGAGAAATAAAGAGCTTCTCAGAAAAGAATAAGCTTAAGGAATTCATTACCACCAAACCAGCTTTGCAGGAAATGTTAAAAGGGCTTTTTTAAACAAAAGAAAGGGGTAAACAAGCTAACCTAGGAAGACCAGGAATACAAATAACAAAATGGCAATGCATGTGCACCTATCAATAATCACTTTAGATGTGAATGGGCTAAATGCTCCAATCAAAAGACAGAGAGTGGCTGAATGGATAAGAAAATAAGACCCATGCATATGCTGTTTACAGATGGAATAAGATATTTCATGCAAATGGAAATGAGAAAAAAAAAACTGGAGTAGCAGTACTTGTTTTGGACAGAGTGGACTTTGAAATGAGGACTGCAATAGGAGACAAGAAAGGGCACTATAACCTTAATAAACATCTATGCACCCAACATAGGAACTCCTAATTACATATAACAGATTTTGACAGACATAAAGACAGAGACCAACAGTAACACTATCGTAGTAGGCGACTTCAACACACTCCATTGTCACCAATGGACAGATCCTCTAGACAGAAAATCAACATGGGAAGAGTGGGCTTAAGTGACACTTTAGACCAGCTAGACTTCGTTGATAATTTTAGAGCATTTCACCCTGAAACAACAGAATATACATTCTTCTCAAGTGCACATGGGACATTTTCCAAGATAGACCACATGTTAGGCTACAAAATAAGTCTCAGTAAATTTAAGAAGATTGAAATCATATCAAGCAGATATAAAGGAAAAACTGATGGTTGCTGGCTTGGAGGGAGTGGGGATGAGGGAGAGGGGGAAGGTTTTGCACAGCGTAGGTGCGTGACTACAATGTTGCCACAGGGATATGGGGGGCAGTTCTGGAAATGTAATTGATAATGTTGTGAAGAGGCTATTATGTTAAGTGAAATAAGTCAGTCGGAGAAAGACAAATACCATATGATCTCACTTATATGTGGAATCTGAAAAACTGAATGAACGAGCAAAGTAAACAGAAATAGACTCATACACATAGAGGAAAAACTGAGGGTTGCTTGTTGGGATGGGGGTGGGGATAAGGGAGAAGGAGAAGGGATTAGACATCATGAATAGGCAACTACAATATTGCCACAGGGATTTGAAACAAAGTTTGGGGAATATAATAATATTGTAAAAATTTTGTGGCGTGTCAGATGGTCACATGTCTTGTTAGGGAGACCACTTCATGGATGGAGTAGAGGCTTAATCACTGCACTGTATACCTGAAGCTGATGTTGTATAATATTGTATGCCAACTGTAGTTGAATATATAGATAGTCATGGGATGTGGAGTATACTGTGGAAGGGAGTCAAAGGAATTGTAATAGATATGTATGATACGGGTTGGAGAATGGGGTGGTGAACTGGGCGGGGGGTTGTCACTTTGAGAGGTAAAAAGTATAACTATTGCACTGTGTTGTACAAGTGAAACTAATTTTTTTAAAAAATGTTTATTTCACAATAAAAGAATTTTAAAAAAATGGATACAGGGCCTGTTTGAATTATTTGGGGTAGGGAAGCAACAGGATCTGCACTTGCCTGAACAATGATGACAAGACACAAGGACATACCTGAATTTGTCATCCATCTACACCACTTTCTACTTCCCTTCCCTAAAGCAGATACAACCTCTGGATATAAGCCACTGAGGGACTTGCTTAAAATTCTCTTTGATTAATTCATGGCATTTATCTTAACTTTCATCTGAATTTTAGAAGGGAGAAAAGCTTTGTGCCTCACCCAACATCCTGAAGCAAAGCTTTCTTCATCTCCATATCTCTGGTGACATATTGAGGCATTCACTAAACAGTGTTTGAATGGATGGTGTTGCACATGTGAACCAGCCAGATGTGGAAAGTCCAGTGGGCTTTTAAAGAGGGGTCAAATCATGGCTCCATGATTTGCCAGCTGTGTAACTTGGAAGCATAGATGCAATTTCCTCTTTTGTAATTTGGGGATAATAATACATGCATTACGAGGCCATTGGGCAGATTAAATGAAACAGAGATGTTAAAGTGCTTATCACAGTGTCTGACACATCAATAAATCTTGTTGAACCTGAACCTGAGGGATCAAATATTGACCTCACCAAGCCCCCTAGAGAAATGCCCACACCTCTGAATTGGGCACAGTCAGCAATAGGGATTATCTGCTACAAATCCAGGGTCAGCTGACACTTCCTCCCAGCATCTCTGAGCCCCTGCTTTCTATTTCCTTCTCCCCACTCCCCACCTGATGTATGCTCAGGAAAAGCTAACGAATTCTAATATCATTTTAAGTCAAACATCATTATGAAAGTAAACCTCCTGGAAAAAAATTATATAATGCATCCCAAGGCCAAATGTAAGTGGTTTTTAGAATTTCCATTATTTTAGGTTACCTATGCCCAAGATAACTCAAATTCATGCACATAATCAAGAACTGATTATACTCCTGGATGGCTTGCGTGTTCTAGGTTCTAAGGCAAAGACTCTCTCAACCTGATCCCAGAGAGAATCTGTTCATATCCCTAGGGGTTTATGGTCACTCAAGTTAGGGATGATAAGTTGGCAGATGATCCAAATGCCTGGGTGTTATGACGATGACTGCAAGTGGCTACCCGTAAGCAGTGGCGAGGTCTCATGTTCTGGAAGCTTCTGAAATGAAATAATTTTTCCTGGCTCCTTAAATTTGCTTAAGCCTAGCTGCAGGCTCCACTCTGCCCCAGTCTTAGGAGATCAATTTTAATTGTACAGAGGGGAAGATTAGCATACCTATATCTCTCTCAGTAATGAGTTAGTCTCTCTTTATCTTGTATCAGCTATCTGTACTCTAGATGTCAAGTCATGGGCTATTGTCTTGTCCAGTGTGGAGTTATTCAACCATGTTTCCCACCTGATCCAGAGGTGGTTGTTCTCCTTAACTGAGCCAGCGTCTCAACAGCACTCTCTTGCATGCCTGCAGCCTGCCACTTCCAATTCTTCCCTGTGAACTCCTGCAGACTGTCAGCAGGATTTTAAATAACCACCCTGGACCTAACATTCAGCTGTGCTCTTGGATGATACCACTCCATACATGATAAACTCAAGAAGGACAGATTTTTGTCCAATGCATTCATTGATATGTCCCATGTGACTAGCATCCTAGAACATTGTCTGACACAAAGTACAATATGTCTCAATAAATATTTACCAACTGAATGTCTTGTCTGGTTCTTTCCCTAAACTCCTGGTTTCTCCCAATCCTTGAACACAGGTTCTTGTGTTCCCACCTCCGGAACACCCAGTCTCTGACTTTCTCCTAAAGAAGGTGTATGGTATAGTGGAAAGTTCAAGAACTTCACAGTCAGACAAATCTAGATTTAAATCTCAACTATACTACCTCTAAGTTACATAGATCTGTAAGTAGTTTAATTTTTTTTGTCTCAGCTTCCTTATCTCTTTCGCTAAAATGGGCATAATAGCACTCAAACTTGTTTAAAAGATTAAATTATGTACATAAAGTCCCTAAAAGAATGCCTGGCACATAGATCAGGTTCAAAAATTGTTATTTGCTTTTCCACTTTCCCACATAGCAAGAGGTTGTCAAGTCAGTGGATAACTTCTATAACATTCCTTGCATATTTATGTTGTCTAATAAATACTAGCTCCTGTGTTTCTATGTTCGTTCAGTCATGAAAGAAAACATTCACTGAGCCCCACGATATTCCAGGTATCCTGCAAGATGCTGGGGATGTGGAGATGAAAAGATATAGGCGCTACCCCCAAATATGTCATGGTCTGGAGTAGGGGAGAGACAATTCAGCAGATACTTGCAGAAGACTAGATAAGAGTGACAATAAAGAAATGTACAGGGTATGTGGGGGCCCTGAGGAAGGTATGGGCCTTTGACTACCTGGCTCTACCTGTGCATGAATCTTGATCTGGCTCAGCTAGCCAGTACCCAACCCTGACTGTGGAAGTGGTGCCAATGATTGACAATGATTGGTGCTGTTGAGGATCAAGATTAATGAACAGGTCACAGAATAATAGAATATTAGAATATGGAGTTTCCCAAACCCACTAAGCAGACGATTCTGGTAAATAAATCGTTACCCCTTCTTTCCACTACCTTCCCTAGCCCTTCTGTATAGCAGTATGTGTTGCTGCCAATTCTTCTCTCTCCCTTCACCCACTCCTGGCATAGGCAGGGAGTTTAAATAAAAATAAGTCTCCAATATTATTTTGTGTGGGAAGGGAAAAGAAACTAACACTTGCTATGTACCTGCTTTGTGTTAGGCACCCTGCTGGGCATTTTACCTGTTTGGTCATTTATTTCTCACAGCAGCTCCATAAGACAGATAAGTATTACATTACCCATTCTCCTGATATAGAAACTGAGAGTATAAAATACTAGTTTAAAGTTAGTTACAAGGCTACAAAGAAAGCTTTGTCTGGTGGGCACAGGTCATCCAGGCACTTTGCTCACCAAGATCAGCACTGGCATGGGGCTACAGCCACCTGAGGGAAGGGACACATGGTTCTATTTTAGTTACACAAGGGGACAGTCAGCTTGCTGTGCCATCACCCAATAGGCTGCACCTGCCTTCCTCTTCTTCAGAGAAAGGTGCCCTATAGGCTAACAGCAGCCTCAGTTGGGAACCAAATAAACCCAACTCCAGATATCAAGTGCTTCCCACAATTTCCAGATGCCCCCCAAACTCCAGAATCTTCACTTTACAGATGAGGACACGGGCTACCACACACTAGGCATTACCATGTACCAGTTGTTAAAATCACAGTGCAAGTGAGAATTACTCTCCCCACTTACAAGCAAGAAAACAAAGACTGGAAAGGTTAAATGGATCACCCTAAGTCATGTGAGTAAGTGTGCCAGAACAAGGGTTTGAACTGAGATTTCTATGCCCTGGAAGCGTAAGTTCTCTCCATTATGCCAGGCTGCCCCTGGAGAGTCACAGAGCTACCCAGCAGCACAGTTAGAATTACAACCTGGCCTTCTGATTCCAAATTCAATGGACAGCTGTTATGACTGATTGGGGACAGTCCTGGTCATCTATTGATACATAACAAACTACCCCAAAACATAGTGACTTTAAACAAAAACAATGATTGATTTTGCTCAAAAGCCAAAAACCTGGGCAGGGCTTGGTGCGGATGGCTGGTCTCTGATCCATGTGGTTTCCACAGAGATAGCTTGACTGAGGTTGGAGGATTCACTTCTAAGATGGCTGTCACTTGGGAGCTTGACTAGGGCAGTCATCCAGGGGTCTGGACTGCTTATCACATGGACTTCTCGACTAGAGTGGCTTGGGCTTCCTCACAACATGGTGACCAGGGTCCAAGAACAAATGTTCTAGAAAACCTACAAGTTTTCTTCCAACCTAGTCTTGAAAGTTCCAGATTGTCATTTTTCTGCATTCTATTGATCAAGAAAGTCACTAATTCCAACACATATTCAAGAGGAGAATTAGACCACACTTCTTAGAGGGAGGAGTAGAAAAAAATTTGTAGCGCTTTTTAATTCACCACAGGGATCTTGGTTCTGGAGAAAGTTACCATTGGCATTTTCTAAAACACACTTCATTCAAGTGTTACAGCACCAAACTGCCTTGCCATATGGATAGTCGAATGTCCAAGGGTGGGGATGGGGTGAAGCCTGGACAGGCACCCTCACCCCTGACCTCCAGTGAATGTGACAGTCAGGAGGAGCTAAGCTGATTCTGAGCCCAGAGTGTCGGGCATGTCACAATCCTGGTTACCCCTCACTAGCAGAAAAAATCACCAGAGCGAAATCAATCAGCACAGCATCTGGTCTGCACGTACTCACTAACTCCAGCCAAGCCCTCGGCCCCTCACTGTCACAGGTACTAAATTCCCCTGGACATGCATGCCAGAGAAAGCTAGGGTTGAAAAATACTAATAAATCCATCTGAACACTGGGCTCTCTTGGGGCTTATCAGTATTTCAGTTCTAGTCACAAAAATAACATACTGTAAAAGACTGATTAGTCATCGGATAATTGAGTTCTTAAATGTCAAAAACAATATAGTATGAATATTCAACAGATCATGCTACTGAAACTTACCTGTTCCATCAACAATGACTAACATTTCTCCCCCATTGTTCTTTCCCAGAAATTATGTTAATATGACTTTTCTGAGGTGATGAATGTGGTTCTCTTTAAAACATATTGTCTTACAGGTTAATGCATAATGAGCTGGTTAAAGGAAACCTGGTGGGGAGTAGGCTGGATTTGCATCTCTCTGCATTAGCTTCACCTCCCTGTGTAGACAGAGGGGAGCATCAGCGTAGAATTCTTTCCAGCAATGGATAGACTTTAGAGCTGTACTCTCTGTGAGTTCAATTTCTCATTTTATTGATTGATTGATTGAGACATGGGGGATGTACCGTTTTCATGCAGCTTAAGTTTAAACAAGGACCAAGGTTCAATTTCTGTTGGAAGCTGGTGCATAACTTAATTCCATGGGAAGTTATGGTATGGTAGGCCAAATGTATCTGTAAGAAGTTATCAATGTTTTTCTGAACTGCTGCACACAGGCATGCGTGTGTGCACACACACACACACGCACACACACACACACTCTTCCTATCTGATGGGGGAGAAGGGAGGGTGTGCAGTTGTGGATGGAGAGAATTTTCTGAGCCTGGAGTCCAGAGAGGAGGGAAATCTCCCAAGCAGATACTGCTTTCTGTTAGCCTGGCCTCAGCAGATGCTGCAACAGCTGGAGCCAGGAGCAGCTTGGTGTGGTGGGAGCTGATTTTGGGGTCAGCTCACAGGCCTTACAGCATGTCAGGGGCCTTGCTCTTGGTGTGAACAACAGGATATGCCAGACACCAAATGCTCCTTCAGCCAGACACTGTCTGCTCCAGAGGCTGTGCTAGCTCTTTCTAGTCAGAAGTATGAGACCCTTTAGCTGGAGTTCTTAACTCCTAGCTTCAGACAAACGCAGCCCCAGCCCAGCCCAACAGGACTAGAATGTCCATGGATGATGTTCTTGACCTCTTCCTGGCTCTGTGTTTCAAGGATTTACAATCTTGTAGATCACCCTATAACTACCCACTACGTCAGCCACAGTGCATTTCTGCCTGTCCTAATCTTGTTACTTTATCATCCACCTAATAAACTTTCAAGAACTTTATAATGTTTCTGCTCTCCCACTCCTTTATTTTCCAGTAGCGCTTTTACAGTCATATGTCACTTAATGATGTGGATATGTTCTGAAAAATGCATTAGACGATTGTGTCATTGTGCAAACATCACAGAGTGCACTTACACACACCTAGATGACATAGCGTACTGCACACCTAGGCTTATGGCATAGCCTGTTGCTCCTAGGCTACAAACCTGTACAGCATGTTACAGTACTGAAAACTGCAGGTAATTGTAACACAGTGGTAAGTATTTATGTCTAAACATATGTAAACATAGAAATGGTACAGGAAAAATATGGTATAAAAAGATAAAAATGGCACACCTGTATAGGGCGTTTACCAGGAATGGAGTTGGCAGGACTGGAAGTTGCTCTGGGTGAGTCAGTGAGCGAGTGGCGAGTGAATGTGAGGGCCTAGGACATGACTGCACACTGCTGTAGTCTTCATAAACACTGTATACTTGGGCTACACTACATTTATAAAATAATTATTTAAAAATTTTTTCTTTCTTCAATAATAAATTAAATCTTAGTTTACTATAACTTTTCTACTTTATAAACTTAAAAAATATTTAAACTTTTCAACTCTTTTGTAATAACACTTAGCTTAAAACACAAACACATTGTACAGCTGTACAACAATATTTTTATACCCTTATTCTATGTGCTTTTTTAACTTAATTTTTAAAAAACTTTAAACTGTGTTGTTAAAAACTAAGACACGAACACACATGTTAGCCTAGGCCTACACAGGGTCAGAGCCATCAGTATCACCCTCCCACTGGAAGGTCTTCAGGGGGAATGACACCATGGAGCTGTCATCTATAACAATGCCTTCTTCTGGAATACCTCTTGAAGGACCTGCCTGAGGCTCTTCTTGAGGAGGTCACTCTTTTCAGAAATATGTCTGTGGTGGTTTGCTTGGGTTGTTTGGTTGTTTTTTGTTTTCCTCATCATAGATTTGCTTATAAGCAGATAATGCACCATGAACATTCCTCTCTATTAGTGAAAACCTTTCAGTGTTGGGGTCCATGTTTTCAAGTTTTTAAGGAGCTTATTCAGGTCTGCAAAAGCTCCTGCTAAACCCTTCACTGTGAATTTTCTTGGGGGTTCTTATTCTTTCCTGCAGTTTCCTTTACTCTTGCCTCTTATTCAGCTATGGGTTCCTGTTCCAGTTCCAGCAACGCATTAGTCATTTCCTCAGGAATCACCTCTAAGAGCTCCTCAATGTCAGTCTCATCCACACCCAGGTTAAAGTTGTTTGCCATCTCAGCCATTTTGTAATCTTTGTGCTACAACGTTATGACAGCTACAATGTCACTAAGTAATAGGAATTTTTCATCTCCATTGTAATCTTTTGGGATGCCATCGTATATGTGGTCCATCATTGACAGAAAAGTCATTGTGTGGCATATGACTTTATTTCTTTCCCAGGAATTCTGGCAAACAGTTATCAAAACTTCACAGATGCAGGGGCCAGCCGAGTGGCGCATTGGTTAAGAGCTGGTCTGGGGATGCCAGCGGCCCCGGTTCGGATCCCACATATGAGGGCCACTGACACTGCCCTCTACAACTAACAACAGCTCCACCTGGAGCTGGGCTGTGCGAGCCCCGGTGATGGTGTGGGCTGCAGCCCCTGCTGCAGTGGGCTGCCATAGGCTACAGTGAGCGGCCGGCAGCCAGCGTGAGCGGCTGGCAGCCAGTGTGAGCTGCCAATAGCCACAGTGAGCGACATCCAGAGGCCAGCGACCGATCTGCCTCATCCAGGAAGAGCGCAATGACGATACCAACGTGGGCCAGTGAAGCAACATCCTCTGCAACTAGACTGAAGAACAAAAAGACAGCAACTTGTTTGTTCCCCTTCCCTGATTCCCCAATGCTGTTCCCCTCCCCAAATTCCCCAATAAAATCTTAAATAAAAAAAAAAAACTTCACAGATGCAGAAAACATTCTTAGGTTTTACCATAGTTACTGGCCCCATCATGTTTCCCAGCCTGTCCCCACCCAACTGCATGCTTTCCCATGCTTCTGTCCTGTAGATGCTGGATTTCCTGGTGAGTACAGCAAAACAACCATGTACTTACTTACAGAAAACACACTGAGAACCCCTTCTTCCCTTCCTGAGGTTCCAGGAACTCAAAGAACTGAAAGGAAACAAACGTATTCATTCACCCCAGAGTTCCCTTCTGCCTGCTTCCCAGTTTCAAATGCACAGGCCCTGCTCTATACGTTATGGCAGATAATATGCATCTTGACCTAGCGCAGTCAGGCAGCCCATGAGAATTGAGTGCTGACCCTGCACAGAGCCCTCACACCAGGCATCAGGGGGTGGAGAAGGAATACCAACAGCACGAAGACTGTTCCTGCCCTGGAAAGACTTACAGACCATTTTCAGAAGCAAAGCCCTACAGAGAGCTGCCCTGAGCAACTGAGCAGGCAGGCATGAGCTCAGCTCCCTGTTGCCCTGGGAGGGCATGGGCTCAGCTGCCAACTCACTGGGCCAGAACAGAGAGGAAACTCATCCCAGCCTTCACCCTTGCCAGTCCAGTCTTAGAAGCAGAGGGTTGAGTCTTCTTAAGCATGTTTTTAATTACTGCAAAAATGTATCATCTGAAGCGGCAACGTGGTTCTCAGTTACCCACATGCAGATTGATGCTCCCTGTATGAAGCGGTTAGCACAGACATTTAAAAACAATTAGGATCGTGGTGAGGCAGCTAAGAAAGAGCTCGTTAGACAGGGGGATGGGGAAGTCAGGCCATTACGCTCACCAGATAACGAAGTTATTTGTACTTTTGATGGGGAGGAGGGAGATGATTGCTTTCTTTAATATTTTCCTTTTAATGTCAGGGGTTCTGAACACATACACAAACAATGTTCCCAGATGATGAGACAAATGCAATTTTAATGCTTTAGGAGGCACTGGCAATGAAGAGGGCTAGAAAAAAAGGCAGATATCTCTTTGGCAAAGCCTCTGACACACTGTCATGCCCAGCAGGTTGAGGGAATATGGGAGGGGGTCCAGGCCCAATCAGAACTGGGTTTGGGGGTGTGCATGGGCCCAGGGCACTAAGAGAGTCTTCCACACTGTGCAGGGCCCACAGAGGGGTGCATGGCACCTGCCCTTGGGAAGTGATTCCTGGAACCTAGAAAATGCCTGGAGGGATGTCTCTGGGGAGGCCAGTTGACACAGGCAATGTCTCCCTGCCTTATGCCCTTGGTTAATGCCAGGTGTGAGACAAAGCCCTCAAGCGTTTCTGAGGGATGGTGGGTGGAGGGAAGAGTGAGAAAGATTCTTACCAGTCTCAGTATGGAGTCCTCTGTTCCTCTAAGAGTCATTGCAAGAAGCCTCGGAAAACTGATTTTGCCTCCTGGGTTTCTAGGGAGCAGTGAGCTTTGTATATCTTGCCTAGCACCTACGCTTACTCTCACCTGCCCACGAGGAAGCCTCTGACGACAGTATTTATGTTAACCCACTTTGTATTCACTCAAACATCTATTGAGGGGAGCATGCCAGGAAGTGTGCTAAGAATTATGGAAAGGCTCAGAAAGAATGGAGTAACCATGGTCAACATCTCAAAAGCTGCGAAACACCACTTCTTCAATCCACCACCCTCTCCACAGCCTTCTGATTATACTTTCTCACTGCACACTATTCCCTGAAGTCTATTACATCGTGGAAAGAACATGGGCTTTGGGGTTTGTCTGATCTAAGTTTAAAACCCGGTTCAGCAACATCTAATTGTGTCACCTGGGGTAATTACTTGGCCTCTCTGATGTTGTTTTCTTTCCTTTAGATTAGGGGCTCTTCGGAAGATTAATTAAGATGATATATAATATGTAGCAATTGTAATAGTAATGGCACTAGTATGAGTAGTAATAATGTTGTGTGGGCCTTTGTTGTACCTATGCTTTCTTCACTGATGAGAACTTACCAGCTACAAAGATCATCTGTACTTATACCTTCCCCAGGGTCTGTGCCACAGGCAAACAGCTTGCAAATTCTCTCTGATCATGACAGAGTGAGACCTTTTGGCCCATCTACCCTACATTTTCCCATTTACTGGTTTAAAAAAATGGTGTCAAAAAATTTCAGGTACATTAGGCACATTAAGGTTCTCGGATAATGCTAAAAATTATTATTCCAGTTAATGGGGGACAGTGGTACTATTTTAAATAAACAGCAGTGAAGATGTGCATTTTCAACTCAGCTCTTGGCTTGTGCGTGAGCCACAAACTATGCTTCTAGATTATTTCTAGGCCCCTCTCTGAGCCCTGCACCAGAAGCAGAGAACTCACAGAAGAGGGCGCTAAACTGATGAATGGGAGCCAGCTGCTGCCCCTTTTGGTGGGCAGATCAGACCCCAGATCTCTCTTGTGGTCTGCCCAACTACTTGCAGGCACCCAAGACACTGTGAGTATTTTTGAGCGCTGATGATTTTTTAATTTGCAGAGATGTTGATATCTCCATATGCCGCCTCAGAGTGGGATTGTCTCACAACAAGCATGAGAGAATCACACCTCGGTGAGGAGTTCAGTAAATTCATCTGTGAAACATATTTCTATTCCAAAGGCAATTTTCTAATTAGTAACGACACACAAAGCCTTGGCAATCTGAAAGCAGTTCTCTAGCAGAGCTGGGTCTTGGGCTAAACTAAGCCCAAGAATGAGACATCAGCTGCCTCCCTGGTCCAAGACATGGGTTTCTGAAAACCCTAGGACTTTGGCTTGGAAAGCACCGGGGGCACACAGCCTCTCAGGCACCAGAACACCTGTGAGCAGGCAAACACGTGGATCTTCCTCTCCACTAAGGCCCAGCCTCTTACAGGCTGGGCTGGGAGCTAATGAGCTTAGCAGCAAGACAGTGTATTTATTCAGTCATCATTCATTGAAGACTTGCCAAGGGTATGACCAAGAAAGACATGGTTCTTGACCTCCTGGAGCCTATAGTTGACTGGAAAACACAGATGTTGTTACACAAATAATTGAGTAACTAAAGAGTAACAAAAGGGGCTGTGACAAGGATCCTAGCTAATTGGCAAGGTACAGAAAGTTTTCTCAAAGGAAATGATGCTTAAGCATAATGAGGTAGATTTGAATTCCAACTGTATCACTTACTTTAGATGTGAATTTTGTAAAATGAGCACATGATAACTACCTCATAGGTTTACTATAAGGATCAACTAAGATAATGTACTTATAGTGCCTGGCATAATTTAAGGCACTTAATGGATGCTCAATAAAAGACAAACAGACAAACCAACAACAACAACAACAACAAAACACCTCTTGCTATAGATTCAGAAGGCCTCCCAACCTATGACAGATGAGATGCATAGGAAGCACAGCTCAATCTTCTACTCCCTCCTCCCAAAAAGAGAACTGACAAGTTGCCTGAGCAGGATCATAGGGACTCAGCCAAGAGAGCTGGGTCCTGTTTCTAAAGGGAATCTGTAGTATCTGACAGGAAGCCAACCTTATAAGGAGGGTCCTGTAAGTAAATCACATCCTATTGGCCCTTCCAAGCCTAGAGCTGAGGTCACTGAAGGTGGGGAGGAAGACCAGTGCTTGGAGAGGAGCCAGATTTTCTGGCACCCTGGCTTCAGGGCTGGGTGCTCCTGTTTTTGCAGGAGGAGCAGTGTGCCCACACCTGTAACCAGGGGTCTTGTATCAGCAAACTACACTCCCTTAGAAGACTTTAATTTTAATCCCAACTTTACCCTAACTCAATGGCCTTTATTCTCTCCTCTCCCTATCTCTAAAATGGGAAGAATCCTTCCCCATTTTTTCCAATGTCCTAGGCAGATTGTAACAGCCTGTGAGATCCTAGTGGAAGTGTGTTTTAAGTGCTAAGAAACCCCAAGCAGTGTCACCTGCTCAAATCAATTCTTTTTATCTCCATGTAAAGGAGACGGCAGCACAGATACTCAGTGACTCAGGCATCCCCTGCCCTACCTATACTGTGAGTTTCTTTCCACCCTCGCTCTGTTGCATCCAGGGGTTTGGACTTCCAGCACCTTCAGGGCACTCTCCCTCTCTCTCCTGCACGTATCATTTCATTCCAGTCTCGCTTCCCCGGGGCCACACTCTCACACACTGATCCCAGAGCCCTGAGCCCTCTCAAGCTTCGGGCTGCCATCACCGTCAGAGGCTCTGGGCATTTGTTTTCTCGCTGCACGGGGCTGCACACTGATACATTTGTACCACAGGAAGCAGAAAACTAGTTTAACATCTCATTTATTTCATAGATGAGAAAGTAATTCCCTGCTGAATGATTGTCCCGAACCAACAATTCAGAGAGGAAGAATTTACAGTGCTGCCAAGGACTGGGGTGCATTACTGTAGTGCTGTTATATAATAGAGCTGGAACCTTTTTTTTCTCTCTCCTGTTAGCCTGAAGAGAAAAGCCATTAAATATGATTAAGGTTAAGAGATTGCTAAAATTACAAACAGCCGCCATTCAATTATTTTGCTCCATAAAATGCAACACAGATTGGAGTTATTTCTCTGAAATGTGTTTTTAGAAAATAACATAACACAACTAATGTGGTTTGATCTAGCAAATCAGGTTCCAGATACCACTTCTAATGCAAAGCTAAAAGGTTCATAATTTAACTCTAAGTTTGTAACTTAAAGTCATCAGGTGCTTACTTTATAGAAAAGCTTTATAAAGAGAAAAAAATCAATATCATCCCAACTAATATTCTGAAGTCATCTACAACCAGAGATTTAATCAGTTTTATCACCATTAAAGGGATAGACAGAAACACAACAACAATTTTTCTTTTTTTAAAGAATCAGCAACAACTTGGCCTAAGAGGTCCACAGTTGGGGGTAGGAGTAATTCTCTCAGATACTTTGTCAGTTTTCACAGGGTTGAAGTTGGGTACTGAGGGTGTTGGTTTCCTAGGGAAGGTGGGACATGAATGGAAAAGTAGCTTCTCCAAACCTGTTGAATGCACATGGCTCCAGAGACCACTCCTGGTGGCAGAAGTCCAAGAGGACAGCCTCTTGCTGCTCCTGGACTTGCGTGTCACATACCAGATGACTTACTCTCAGTTTAGAGAGAATAAAAAGCTCAACTGCATTGAAATGAATTTTCTATCCAGTTTATGTTGAATGTTAAAATAATTGGAAATTCAGAAAAGCCTCTATGCAGATATATTTGTGGCTGGAGACTTCTGGTTATTATGGTTAATAAAACAGAAGAATTATATTACACTCTGCTCACAGACTCTAGCCAGGACTCACAGTCCCTCTAGACAGAATATAAGCCATTTATGAGAGCAGACTTTGTACACAAGCTAAACACATAAAGCCATGTATTAGAATTGGGCAAAACATTGCAAGCCAAATAAAAGCTAGCTAAATGCCATATTCCCAAGGGCAGCTGAGGTGAACTCCTGCTTTCATTAACCACACATGGATTTTTCTCTCAGCTTTTCCAGCACCTAAAAAAGAGTAGCTTCCCACAACCGGTGGCTGATAAGAAACTGGACAGATTCTGTGCTTTCTGATCATATTTTCAAGCCTAGACTCACTCATACCTGAAATCCCAACACACTGGAGATGTACAGACCGCTATGAAATGGAACAGAGACAAGGAGTGTTAGAAGCTTGTGAGAGAGGAGGTGCCAGGGAGAAGGCACAGAGCCACTTTGTGCAGACTCAAGTCACCTATCACTTAAGGTGATGATGTTATCTAAAGCAGAAACAGAAACACATAGTTAGACAAGGATTTAATCTGACTTGCAAATGTATGCACATAAAAAGAAAACAGGCATAAATATTTAACACTAGGAGGATCCCTGAAAATCAATGAACAATGACCACTGGGAACATTGTGAGGACACAAAAGCTGTACTTTCCAAGTCTCCTCTAAGCTCTCCATAGACCCCTGACCTACACATCCTCCACTTTCATCTTGCAAACTTCTTACATTTATTCTGTATCATCTGTTGAGCACCTACAGTCTATACCAAGCATCATACTAGGAGTTTAGTTCCTACACCTAGGAACTCTTCATTTAGTGAGGGAGAACTGCATATGTACAAGTAATTATAAATCAATATGATAAGTGATTTAGATGTGAACAGTGTGCCACTGGAGCACAGAGAAAGATACTCTGACTCCCTGGGGAACACAGGAGAGGCTTCACGGAGAAGGGGGAATACAACCTGGTCTCGAGGGTGGGGTAAGTGTTAACCAGATTAGGAGAGATAGAGGGAGGCAGGTAGAGGACAGAGGGTATACAATAGGCACAGCAATGTGAAAGAAAAGGCCTGTCAGCAGATGGTAAGTAGTTCAGCATGGCTATAGTACAGCATGGAAAAGGGAGAATGGCAGAAGATGAGTCCAGAGAGATAGGCTGAAGGCAAATTGTAAAGGTCCTTGGCCACCACACTAAAGGTAATGGAGAGCCATTGATGGTTTTCAGCAGGGCAGTGACATGATAAGGGGTATCTGAGAAAGAGCTCTGGAGGCAATGTTGTGGGTTGGGGGTGGGGGACGAGTGAACAGATAGAAGGAGAAGAGGCAATGATCTTGGGAAGAAACCACAAGTCTGAGCTGAGGCTGTAGCTATAGAGATGATCAGGCAGTGATTGATTGGAGAGGTATTTAGACTGTGGAATCTCTAGCTCTCGGTGTTGATTGAATGTGAGCAATAAAGAAAAGGGAGAATTCAAGAACGAATCTGCAGCAGAGATATCCAGCAGGCATTTTAGAAATAAGGGTCTGCAATTCATGAGGGAATTTGGGTCTCACAAGCACTACAACCTCTGTTCAAGGTCACAGAGAGACAGGACCATCAAATGTCATAGAGGACAGCCATGGTTCCTAGATTCACAAGCATGAGTGACTCTTTGCTGTGGGTCAAAAGTCCCTAACTCCCAGTTAGAGCAGAGATTTCTGTGAAACAAAAGAGAATAAGATGGGAACCACATAGACCTTTGTGTCAACTGCTTTCTCTGGGCCTGTTTCAGCTGTAAAGGCAAGTGGTTGTGAGACACAGAGATACTATACTGAATCAAGGTGCTCTTTTAAAGAATTTACAAGTAAGGCTTCTTAAAATCCAGATGCAGGGCAGGTTGCCTGGGGTTCGTGGAAACACCAGAATTGGGGTATGTGGTTATAGGCCCCCATGCTCCCCATGACACTGACACAGGACATTGTTTTGCCAGATGAGTTCAAGGCAATCGGACAGAAAATGTACCCAGTCAGAATAGGTAGGGAGATGAGTAGTGGGGTACTCAGCTCCCTGCCTCAAGAAGATATACTCTGGGGCCAGCCGAGTGGCGCATTGGTTAAGCGCTGGTTTTGGGATGCCAGCGGCCCCGGTTCAGATCCCACATGAGGGACAGTGACACTGCCCTCTACAGCTAACAACAGCTCCACCTGGAGCTGGGCTGTGCGAGCCCCAGTGATGGTGTGGGCTGCAGCCCCTGCTGCAGTGGGCTGCCATAGGCTACAGTGAGTGGCCCACAGGCAGCGTGAGCGGCTGGCAGCCAAGTGTGAGCTGCCAATAGCAGCGGTGAGCGACATCCAGAGGCCAGCGACCGATCTGCCTCATCAGCCTCATCCAGGAAGAGCACAATGACGATACCAACAGTGAAGCAACATCCTCCGCAACTAGACTGAAGAACAAAAAGACAGCAACTTGTCTGTTCCCCTTCCCCGATTCCCCAATGCTGTTCCCCTCTGCCAATTCCCCAATAAAATCTTTAAAAAAAAAAAAAAGAAAAGAAAAAAAGAAGATATACTCTGCTCTTCTATGTCTGTCTATAAGTTTATCCAGAAGCTTTACCCACCAGTGCCATCGTGGGTGGTTTAACCAGGACCATACACCAACCCCTCATCAATTTCTACCATGTTCTGCCAACACAGGGGCAGCTGGACCTGGGAAAGAAGTCCCATCCTAGGCTCTGCCTTACACATGAGATGCTCAGACTTTCCAGCAGTAGACTCCTGGATTCTGGATAAGGGCTTGACCATACCTCTACTCTGTCTCTTTAGCACCTTCCTACTGAGCAGGGACCAGCTGGTGGGAACAAGGTAGGCACTATATGATTGGTTCTGAAAGCTATGCGGGAGTCAGTATGCTTTCAGGAGAAACACAGAAAAAAGTAGTGTACCTCTATGGTGTCTACATAGAAGGTAAGTGGGAGCGTGGGCTGGCCAGCGGTGCTGAGCACTCACCTTGGGCAATGCACCTGACTCCAGGACCCTCTTGGTAGCACACTATCCCAATTCCTTCTATTCTACCAAGCTTGATGAAATATTTGGAGGGCAAAAAACAAAGAAGCATTGCAGCCATAGGTCCATCTGAATTATTATCGGCCTCAAAAGACGCCTCTCCTACAGGAAAGCTTTTATTATGCCGATGTGGCTAACCATATAGGCCTGCTCCTGATTTTATTCTAAACCCCAAAGCATCACCTGCCAGCCACTCTCCATGACACTCTCCCACCCACTTCTTCCTCCACACTTAGCCAACCTGAGAGCCAAGGACCCAGCAGCAGAACTTACATAGTGAGAGGTGACTCTCACTACTCCCCAGGAAGGAAAGAGAAAAAGATGCTTGCACATTGCCAAGGCTTCTGTTGTGCAATGCTGTGGCAGGTATGGCTGGGGCTCCTTTTATACTTAATCATGTTCCATTTACAGCTGATACAATTCAATAGTTTATGACATAGCACCACTTAATAAGACTCACTAGCAACCTGGGAAGGGGGATGATGAAGCCAAGGGAGGGAGTGATGAGGGAAGCTGAGAGGAGAGGATGAAAATGATAGGACCTTTTAAAAAAAGAAACTGAAAGTCTGTTGTCAGTTTAGATTATAGTCTTAACAACCAGGGCAGGTCCTCAGAGGTTAGAAACATCTCCCAAACAGAGCAGAACCTTCTGTACAGAAGCAATGAGCTGGAAGAAGCCAAATCTTTTCTTAAGAAAATGGGCTAGCTGTGGGTATAGAGTGAAGATGGCATTTATGTTGGCTTCTGAGAGCAAAAGATACCAGTGAAAGCAGTGATTCCTTTTCACCATTCCTGACCTGGACAGTTGCCCAAACTTATCTCTCCCACTAAACAGTAATTTCATTAAAGGCAAGGAGCACACCTTCTTCTTATCTTTATAGAACTGTGCACCAACAAACAGTTGCTGGCCTCACACTGGGCAGCCAGTAAGGACTTGTTGATCTGACAGAAAACACTGTTTCTACCCAAGAGGAGATCTTATCTCCCTTAATGAGATAGAGAATAAATAGAAATTAAACTGCAGAGGAGCCTTACAAATGAAGTCATCGAATTTTCTCATTTCACCCATTGGAAAACTAAGCACAGAGATGTAAAAAAAAGAAAAATAAATAAAAAGTAAATAATGACATAACTCTGAGTGATTCAGCCAAATCCAAAACCAGATCTTCTGAGTTTTTGTGTCACTGTTTCTTCAACAACACTTCACTACCTCTTCAGAATGAGGGCACATGACTTCAGTGGCACCCTTCCCTCTTCCCTCCTTCCCTCCCTTCCTCCACCATGCAAGTCTAGGTATGTGCATGGGGTAGTTGGGGACAGGAGCATAAGAAGATGACTGAAATTACATCCCACCCAGTTCCCTGCTCCTCTCATTTCTGGGAGGCAAAGGCATGCATGCAGACATGAAAATTACACCCCAGCCCAATATTCTGAGAGTTAGAGTATGTGCATAGTGCTGCACAGATTATAGAGTAGGTCAGGTAGGATGGGCGTGGAGTGATTTGGGAAGGCTGCACCGAAAAAGGTCCAATTTTATTTTTTCTAATAAAGAATAGATGGTGGCCAATCACAGGAAGGAGGGAAGGCATTCTAGGCAGAAAGAATCCAAAGACACCCCTCTTTTCTCTCTCACCCATTGGCTTCTGTACATTCTGTTACTGCCCTTCAGAGTACTCCTTGAAGTCTCTCTCAAGGGCAATCTCATAGTCATCTCACAATTGTAAAACATCTATTGCATTTGGCAATGAGGTGGTCACTGGACACTGTCCCTGGCCTAATAACTAGGTCAGATCTACCTGTTCTTTGCTCTTGTGGCACCACATCTCATGCCTTCTTAACACTTATCATCATTATCATCTGGCATTTATCTTATCATCTGTATTAATGTCTGCTTGTCCTACTAGTTGGGGGTAAGGTCCTAAAGACAGTACCTGGTGTGTGGGAGGCACACAGTAGATGCTCAATAAGTATTGGCCATCATGAACAATAGGAGCAGAAACTCATTTTCATAGACCAGAGAACTAATGAAACAAAGACAGGGACAACAAGTGTTGATTACTTTTTCAAGAAATATATGGTGAATGGAAAGAGAGATGGTACAGAGGGGAAAGGGGATGTGGAATTTAGGGAGGGTCTTAGAAAGGGAAAGACTTGTCTAAAGATTGAGGGGTAGAAGCAGTGGCTGGGAAGAGACTGAAGTTACAAGGTAGCACAGGGTGGGGGTGATAACATTGGGCCAGGTTTACAGAGGAATGAGACCATAAACAGAGTGAAGGGTTTTGTCTAGAACAGAAGAACATGTTTCTTCCATAACAGTGAGAAGCAGCACGTAGATATCCACAATGCCCCACACTGGTATTGTATCTGCCCTAACTGTTGTGGGATATTTTTTTCAACTTGAATTTACAAAATATGGGGTTATTTATGTTGGTTTGTTTTTGAATTTTGCTCTCCCCTAGACAGCTTTTGTCCTCCATTCACTGTCTCATCAAACCTAGGTCACAGCCTCCCCATCCCTCCAGAAAACACCTGCCCAAAGTTCTGTCCCTCTCTCTTCCCTACTCCATTCTACCGTTGACTTTACCCAACTCACTCTCTGCATAGAAGCATGTAAACCCAACTCTCTCCAGTGTCAGCACATCTCCACAGCTTTTTCCCTGTTGTACTTCAGGCTAACCTCCTGACCAGGGTGCTCCAACACAAGATGCTTCAAATCTGGGAGTGAGTCTCTGATTTTAGTCACCTGAAAAGAGAGCTGAGGGCTTTCAGAGGCCAGAGGCTTCTGGGCACTGAAAGCACCTGTCATGACATCACAGAACTGGGTGTTGTCCTCCCGGGATGGGTTCCATCTCCTCCGCCTTCCCTATCACCAAGAGCTCTGTGAATCTGGGAGCTGGATCTGCAGCTGGCAGCCACTGCCCCACTCAGGCACTGCTGTGGAGGATGAACTGTCCTCTCTATCCAATGGCCACTCCCCTGTTTGACCAGCACTGCTCTCCAAGTCCACACACCTAGCATCTTTTCCCTCCTCTTGACTGGAAGGGAAAATGGATTCTCTGCTCAAGCGTCTTAGAACCAGGGTGATGCTGTCACAGGCACCAGAAAAGGGAGGAGCGGGTGAGGACTCAGAGAGAGAGAGAGGTCTTAGAGCATGGAGCCTCAGTCCGTTCTGTCAGGGCCCACAGAGCAGCCCCACCAGCAGAAAGTGTACCAATCCCATCCTGGTCCTTCTCTAAGAACAGAACCACCACTGCACAAAATCCTGGTGACCTCATAAAAATTGAAGGGGAGTTCACTGACCTTTTTCTCTCCTAAATGATTTGTTGGAAAAACGTGGCTTGTAAATGTTTATAGAGGGGTGCTATTATTTTGCATGTGAGCATGCTGTCATGAATGGAGCACAGACTTCGGAGTCAGAGTGTGTCAGGTCCCAATGTTAGTAGCTATGGGACTTAGGGCAAGTTGCTTAGCCTCTCGGCCCCCCAGACTCCACATCACACGATGAGAGTTAGTGATACCATCTAGCAGCATTGTCGAGAGGGTTGGAGATGATATAGGGGAAGCACCCCATACCATGCCTGGCACATTGTAGGGGTTCAGCCCATTGGAACTCATTATTATGACTGGGGCATGTGTGAAAGCCCAGAAGAGCCAGCTGGAAGACCAGCATGATTTGTCACTGCCCCATGCTGCCACACACCTCCCGTTCCCAGGTTGGCTGTGTCCTTAGGAGCCATGATGCTTGCAGCCCACCAGGTCAGGGCCAGAAGCAGTGACTGAGGATGGTGGAGAAGGGAGGGCACATCTCTCCAGCTCACCCTTCTTTCACTAACACAACAACAGCAATCAGCTTCTCCTCTTCCCTAAGCTGTTTCCATGGTTCCTGCCCAGACTGCCTCTAAAAATCTGTCACACTTTTAGCATAATGTGTGCGAGCACCACGGCAAATAGCTCTGTGTCACTGGCAGGGTCCAGGAGGGGTCCTTCCTGCTGTGTTCTGGAAAGGCTGCTGGCCGGGGGTGCAGGCGCGGGGTGGGGGTCAGACCGGGCACCTGAAGCCTGGATCTCCCTGGAGTGCTCCACTCTGTCCAAATTACCTGTGTGTGCCAGGTCCTTTTCACAGGTGGACCCATTAGCAGCATTGCATGTGCAGCCTGTCAGCTCTCTAATTACACCCTTCAGTGGAAAGCTGGTTGGGAGAGTTCGATGCTTTCTGTTCAGTACCTTGCTCCTTGCTGTTGTCAAAAAGTTATGGTGAGAGCCGGCCGAGTGGCGCGGTGGTTAAGCACTGGCTTGGGAAGCCAGCGGCCCCAGTTCGGGTCCCACATATGAGGGCCAGTGACACTGCCCTCAAAAAAAAAAAAAAAATTATGATGAGACCTGCTTGTCTGAGGGTGGCTACTGCCCCTAGTTAGCTGCGGGATTGTTTGTGATTTTGCTTCTGCCTTTTATTAAGGTAAGCTGGCTTTTGAAGGGAGGACTGAAAAAAAGACAAGTGGAAAGAATATGGAACAATGAAGTCAGGAAACATGAACTTAAAGCTCGCTTTCATCATTTATTTGTTGGGCAATGGTGAGCACATCACTTAACCTTTATGGGTCTGTGGCCTGGGGATAATACCTGGCCTACGGCATTTTAGTGACAATCAGATGAGATAGTGTGTGAGACAATCTTTCTTAACTATGCAGCAATAAATAAATGCTCATTATTCTTGTGGAACCATGAATTTTGGACCTGAGCATGCAGTTAACTTGTTGAATGACTGGATAAATCACTTAACCTCTGTGAGCCTGTTTCCTTATCTATAAAACAAGATTAATAATATATACCCTATCTTAAAAAATTCCTGTGAGGAACAGCTAAGATTAAAGACATGAAATCACTTCAAAAATATAAAGAGCTCCATACCTGTAAGGCAGTGATGTCACTTAGAGCAGCCTTGAATATAAGAATGGGAGATGCACAGGTTCTGGATATTTCACCAACCCCATCCTCTAAGGCAGGTTCCACTGTGTCTGTGAGTGGATGGATGCCAGGAGGCAATGGGGATATGAGCCGTGGAGATCTCAGTGGGCAGTGTAAGGGCCATATAATGTAACTTAATATGACAAAACGTGGTAAGCAGTTGCCATGTTCCAGACATTGTGCCACATACTTCACGTACATGATCTCATCTAATCCTCAACATCCACATAATACAATATTATTAGTATCCCCATTCAGTAGATGAGAAGCTGAGGCTCAGGGAGATTAAGCAACAGTCCCAAGTACCGTATGTAATTAGTGCCAGAGCTGGGACTTTAAACTTAGTTCTATCTGATACCAAGACCAAATAATAATAATAATAGCTGTTAACATTTCTTGAGTGCCTACTGTGTGAAAGGCGTGTTTTAGTGCCTCGCATACATTAACCCATTTAGTTCACACCTATGGTATAGGTATTTTATTGTCCCTATTTTACAGATGAGAACATTGAGGCACAGAGAGTTTAGGTAACTTTCCATAAGTTTCATAGCTAATGAAACCACAACACTCTTGATGTCAACTGTGAGTTTTGGGTACCCCTAACATCTCAAAATTTCCAGTTGAGGTGGGGCAGAAGCCAAGGATTCTGGTTGCTCAGATTTTTACCCCAAAGTAGGAACAGCCCCTCACTGAGGGTCTAGCACTAAATCTGAGCTCCACCTCAATCAGTGTTTAAAAAGATCCATCATCAATGGGAAAAGTCCTTTTTTCTTTTTTTTTTTTTGTTATACTGTAAATACTACTACATACTTGTGAATGATGATTTAGAGTTAACAAAATATTTTTTTACCTACTGCCTCATTTTATTTCAAAATGGTCATATAGACCCTTTCTTGGGAGTGCTACAGACTAATATGGAATTAGATTAGGAATAGGGGGACTACCATTTAGTGAATAGTTTATTATGTTCTTTGTCATGTTATCACCCACAATAGTCCCATTACACAGATGAGAAATCCGGGGCATGACTAGTAAGAGGCAAAGTTGGATTTGAAGTCATCCATGTACTTTCCACTAAACCCTGAGATGTACAACAGAAAGCACCTCTGAGAGCTCTTGTATTCTCACTCCAGGAGATGGAGGGATGATAGCCTGGGGACAAAGCTCCAGGAATAGGAGCTGGTAACAAACGCCAGGGGACACAAGAAATCCTTAGAACATATATCACTTCTTGCAGAGAAGCTACAAATCATTGCCATTGTCTTTGGGTCAGTGTCCTCTCCTCTAATGCACATTCACACACACCACACACACATGCACACACACACCTGCTCCTCTGCAACCCAGACAATGAGAATCCACCTCATGTGACTCCAAGGGCCCAGCACCTGATATCGGCCTCACCAGATGTTACTACCAGAAGCCATTGATCAACAGCTCAGCCCTCATCCTCCCTGACAGCAGGGCAACACTCTTCACTCACCTTCTAGGGGCCTGTCTCTCTCAATGGACTCTGCTGAACACATACAGAAAGTGAAGTCCTGAGCAATCCCTACCCACCTCCAGGATTCCCACTTTCTAAAGAAAAACGTTCCTTAATGCAAAACAGAGGGCCAAGAGAACACTGAAGAGAAGGGAAGTCACCCCTTCCTGGGCCAGCTGCTGCACTCAGTCCCATAACTGATGGGATTGTATAGTTGGGATCCAGAGAACTGGGTTCAGGTCCCAACTTTGCTGTGTACTCTCAGCAGTTTACTTCTCCTCTCTGGGCTTCTTTTTCCTCCATGTAATCAAGAGGTAGGACTCAAAGCTTCTTTGGGCTGTAAGAGTTTATACTTACAATGTCTACCAGAGCAGTTCATTTTCCAGTGACTTGAGTGGAGTGCAAAGGAGCAGTCAGTGATAGCTAGAAAAGTCCAGCTCTTCTCTGGAAGCTGGAGATCTGAGGCCTTCAGATTCCCAGCACCTTTCTGCCAGCTTAGATAGAAACCTCAAACAGCTGCCAACCTGACTCGTGGTTAATCCAATGCCTGGCAAAATGGCTGACTCAGAAAAGGTGTTCTGAAAAGGTTTGCTGGACTGGAAGGTTGAGTAAATGAATGAGCCTCTTTGGCTTTCTGCTCCCCTGCCTCCATTAACTCCTGGTCTACCCAAGGTGACCACCTCTGAGTCCACTTCAAAACCCCACCTGGCCCCACGGCCTGCACTTGGATGGTGGTTTGCCCAGTGTTGTGGTCCTGGCCTTGCCCAAGCCTTAATGGATAAATGCCCTCTGAGCAATGAGTAGCCTTTTATCTGATAGGTAATTAGCTATACAGAAAGCCAGTTAAAAGAAAGATCATCTTATTAAGAGGGTGCCAGTGTGTATTTGACTACAGATGCACAATGAATTACTTTAATTTCCAAAGAAAACTCTTCTGATCTGAAGAGCTTGTTTTGCTGCCAAGAGATGGATCCCTCTAGAAGATGAGCCCTACATTTCAGGGGAGCCCAGTGGGGTAGAAAGGCTCAGGATGCAAATACCTCTTAATGGACATATTAGTCCAACATCTGTACAGCTGCCTGAGTGTCAGCATCCCTCCTCCTGTGGTGCCTGGGGCAGTGATGGGGCAACTGCCCAAGCAGCCTCTGCAGCACCCATAGAAAAAGGAGCCTTGGCTGCTGTCATTAAGCATGTATTTCTATGGGCAGCGTGCTTAGGAGAGGAAGTGAGCCCTTGGGCAACCTCACCTGGGGACTGGAGGATGCCTAGGATTTAAATTTTGTGCATTGCACTGGAAGTGAACTCCTCCTTTGCTATTGAGCTGGACAAGTCCAGTGTGTCTGAGGACTCAGCTAAAATGCCACCTCCTCTGCAAGATCTCCCCTGACCATCCAAGCCTTTGTAAGGAACCCAAAATTCTTTTCCTATTGTTAGTTACCCAGGGGCCACTAAGAGTCAAGTAAGTATATGTTCAAATCTCTGCTCCGTGTGACTTTGGGCAAGTTACTTACCTCCTCAGTGCCTGACTGTTTTCATCTATAAAATGGACAGCATCTTCCTCATCCATTGTTATGGAAATGAAATGAGATAACGCACTAAAGCATCTTGGGCCGTGTCTGGCTCATGGTAATCATCACCATCCTCTCTATTTTCTGTTTCCTTATTAATAACCCTCTGGGGACTTGCCAGTTCTGAGAAGGTGGGAGCCACACACAAGTCTTTCTCAGAGATGCGCAGTAATTTGCTCAATGACAAAAGGAAGAACTGGGCAGCACTATGCCTCCACATCAGACTCCAGACAGACTTTTGGCAGTCCACACCTCGCAGGAGAGCGTGACCTGTCCCTTAGCACAACTCACTGTCACTGCCTCCCTTCCGTGGGCTCCTCCCTCCTGCTCAGGTTATATTTGATGTAATAAAGCAAAGAGAGGATGAGAAAGAGAAAAGAATAAACAGATGAGCGTAAATGGCTGGGATACCCCAGCCTCCCTGGGTGGGCTGGGGCCTCTGGGGAGGGGAGGGAAGCATTGATGGCATCAACCCCTAGCTGTGGAGCCCAGGGGGTGCTGGTGACATTAAATGCCGATTACCCTGGAGCTTGTGGTTACAGCGCTGCAGGAACCCACCCCCTGAAGCGCCTGATTGCTTAAGCATCTCTTTGCAAAATGTTTATTTTACTTATTTTTTTCCCCATGAATGTTTAATCAGGTACCTTGATGAAGCTCAGCAGCCCTCTCCAGAGATCAACAGAGGTGGTGTGATCAGCCCTGTTGTTCATGGAGGGCTGCAGGGTGATCTCTGCCTCACGGTGCCCAGCCCATGTCTCCAAGTTGCCCCACCCCACTTCTCCAAGCCCAGGGTTTCAGCTCCCCAGCTGACAGAAAGACTGGAGGTACAGTAACGTCGACCCCATATGCCTTAGTCTGGTGTAATGAGGGGTCCTTGTTTTACCCCAATTGGCTGCCTACAGAGCCTGGCCTCCTCCTGCAGAGAGAAGACAGAGGGACCCTGAGGCAGCTCCAGGCAAACCCTCTGCTTGGATAGTTCTTCCTCTCAGAACCCAGACCGAAGCAGCGGGAAACCCGGGGTGTGCCCACCTGAGAATCCTCAAGTGGCTTGTTAATCTCTGCGTTCCTGGCCTCCCTTCAGTTTTCTTTCTTTTTTTTTATGACCCAAAGCCATGTGCATAAACAGGGACCGAAGGTTATCCTGTACTCACCTCACCCCAACTCTGGCAGAATGTGTTCCCAATGTGACTCGCCATTTTGATGGCCTTGACTTCAGAGGGGTGAGATGCTGGGGTCATCTGGGACTTCAAATGGAAGGAAGTGTAGCCAAACACTCCTCCTTTGTTTTCCGTTCCCCCTCACTCTCAGCTCTGCTTCAGACAACTCCTGGATTCCACAGCCCCTCACTTATCCCCAGCCTCCTGGGATTATGGGGAAAGCCATTACCTCAGGATTAAGCTTCCGTTTGATTCTCATCAAAGACTCTGGTCACCGAGTATTTGCTTAACACCAGACCTTTCAGGCCCCATCAAATTTAACAAGGCCTGACAGATTTGGGATTAAACAGAGAAACCCAGACAAATCCGTACTTTCATAGAAGCCCCCCGTGACTGCAGCAGGACAAGCAGAATTCTCGAGAACTGGGGACCCTAATGTTAGCTTCTTCCTTGGGTGACTCAGCAGGGGCTCTGCTTCCCAGGCTGGCACCCCTCACCTCTGCCCAGCTGCCTCTGGACTGGATTTAATGCTTTCTTTCTCTTGAGTGAGGGAGCTCAGCTCCACTGTGTGCAACACAGCATTGATTTGGGGGTGGGGGTGGGGGTGGAGGACTTCTAGGGGTGAGACAGTGGGGACTGTAGCGGAAGAGCCCACCCCTCTGAGTTCCTGCTCAGCCTGTCTCCACCTGCACCTGGGCCTGCACTTCACTCAGCTTTGCTGACCCCCCCCCCCCAAAGCCTCCCTCTGAGATGGCACTGGGATGACTTTCCCCAGATCCTATCCCTACAGGTACAGGTATCCACCATCACCACTGCAATTCCAAATTCTTAATCAAGATAGACAGAACTACAGCAACACCAAACTCTGGGCAGAAGACCCAACACAGTGTTGCAAACTGATTTCAAAAATCACTTAGTTGCACGTGTAATTAAAGAGACAGCATGATGATGGGAGAGCTCAGAGGCCGCAAAGCGGGTTGCACATCTGATTTATTGGTCATATGGCTTTGGGTCCTCAGTTTCCTCGTCTGTAATATGGGAGCCAATAGTAATTATCTTCTGAAACTGGACAAATGAGCTCAGAGAAACTATGTACAATTTCCCAGGGCAGCATTTGGGGAAGTCATGCAAAGTAGATGCTTTCTTATTTCCTTTCTTATTTTCTTCTTATTTGGTTATGCAATTTGATTAACGAAAATACAATAGTATAACACCTCTACCTCTTGCTTTGCCATTTAGTACTTCTACCAGAAGCTACTACGGAGCACCTGTCCCCTTCCCAGCTCCTAAATGGTGCAGAGTTGGATGAAAATTGTACACAATGAACATCAGAGAGGTAGCAGTAGTTGTAATTCTTTGAGATCTGCTGCCTGATTTCTCTCAGACTCTGTTCCCAGTTCCTTTCCACCCCACCTGACTGCTGATTTGTCTGCCTCCAAGAACCTAGCTTAAGCTCAAACTTCATATGTTTTGGGGGGACGGGGATAAGTGGGGGTAGGGAGCTAGGGAGACATCACTCTAAAGTTCATTATCAATACAAAGAAAAACAATGGCTTGTGTTTACTGAAAATTAATTTTTTGGAAATTACTTTGTCATTTGTTTTAGTCTTCTTAATTAAAATTTACTTGGTGAAGAAAACACCCCATAAATTAACTCAAATGCAATAGCAAATTAATTAGCATTTAGTTACTAGACATTACTCATAGGCCAGACAAATTATTTTCAGGCTGTGTTCTCCATTTGGGGTCAGGAGGTAGGGGTGGGGCTGGCAGAGCACTGCGGGCTATTTTGTCTGGTGCTCTCCAGAGAGGCCCTGACAGGATGCCTTTGTCACCTGCCTTTCCAGGCACTCAAGCTACTTTTGGAGCAAGGTCCCTCTGACCTCAGGTGCGGGCCAGCCCTTTGTATCTTAACTGAAGGATACTCCCTCTCTCCCTGGAAAGAAACAGGAAGAAAAGTCATCTTCACCACAGCAAGGCTGTTGCAGCAGTCTTACGTGGAGGCCAGAAAATGGGCACAGTGACCTCGGGAGGCCCCTGCTAGCCACAGGGTTCTTAGGTGCTATGAAATACGGGCTTAGAAAAACCAGTGCCAAGCTTGTTCTATTCTTGTTTTATGAGAGATTGCTGTTTGACCTGAGGAAAAACTTCCCAAAGGAAAAAACTAGGAGGGTAAGAAGGGAGTTAATACAAGAAGCAAGCTGGATCGAACCGCTTCTGCTGAGGAGCCATCCTTAGTTCTCGCAAAAGGGGAAAAGATGCTTAGAGCAAGGTGGCAAGGGAACCTGCCTGGATTTGGATGCCAGCTCACTGTGCTGCTGTGTGGCCTTTGGCAAGTTACTTAACCTCTCTCTACCTTGGTTTCCATGGATAACAATAGTTTGTATCTTCAAGGGCTGCTGGAGGGAATAAACGAGAGTGCACGTAAAGCCCGGGAAGAGGCTCTGGCTCACAGCAAGGGCCCAGGAAGCACCAGCAATAGCTGTGGGGGTGGCTGGCTGTGCTTGCCCTCAGAGCTGAACTCCTCTATGCCTCAGTTTCCTCATCTGCATTGTGGAGACAAAAGGAGTTTCTTGTTTTGAGGAGCAAATTCTTCAATACATACAAAATGCTTGGAATAGTAAAACAGTGTCTGGCACATCATAAATGCTCAATAAATAGTTGTTGTTGTTGATATTAGTATTATTATTATTTCATTGACACCCTTTTTGACATTGTGATCAAGTCAGGGACATGGAAGCAGAAGCTAATGAGGAGGCCAGTTTGCCTCAGCCGTCTGAGGGGAGCGGAGCTGCCAGTGCAGAGGCGGGATCTTACTGAGAGACTTATCTCCACCATGCACCAGGCCCTACAAATGAGCAAACAAGTCAGCCCAGCCAGGCCGGCAACAGCAATGCCACTGCAAATGCAGCCCGATTCCCTTCTAGCTATGCAGAGCAGCAGCCCCATAAACAGTCCCTCTTCCTGACAAACAGGAGGATGGCCTGAATGGGTGCTCACTGATAAACAATGATGTATGGCAGCCTCTCCAGCAAAACAACTGCGCTCCTGCGGATTGGGGCTCCTGCAGGGAGGAAGGTGGATGTGGGAACAACCTGAGTCTGTGATCAGAAGACAGGTTGTTACAAGGAGGCTTCTGACCCATCCTGTGCCCTCCCTCCACTTGCCATGGTGTCCTGCATCCACCAAGTGAGAGGTCTCCAGAGGAGGTCTGCCAGTTCTTCCAACAGCCAGGTACAAAGGACAGTCGTGACTGGGGGTGAGGCAGCAGCACCCTCTCACCCTCTCCTCTCCCCTCTTCAGTGGCCAGGAGACTGCTAGGGACAGAGCCAGAAGGCCTAAAGAAGAAGCTTTGTTGGGCACATACTCTGAACCAGCCAAGCTGGTTCAAATCCCAGACCCACCCACTAACTACATATGTAGCCCAGAGCAAGTTAGTTAGGGCCTCTGTGCCTCAGTTTTCCCAGCTGTAAAACAGGGATAATCATAGTACCTAACTTACGAGGTTGTTGTGAGAATTATATGGATTAATACATATAAAGTGCTTGGCTATCCCAACTCCTGGAATAGAAGCCCCAGTGTGTATCTGCTGTTATTAAATAATAATTCCTTCTGTAAAATATATGCTATTCATTCACGTAGCACATTTTTATGGAGCACTTATTATGTGGAAGACATTGTACTTGGTGCTGGGAGCATGAGAACAAGTGAGAAACACAGCCCTGGCACTCAGCAAGAGGTGCTTATTACATAGCGAGGTGCATCCAAGCATATTTGTGTAAATGGTGGTGTCCTCATCAAATCTCATATTGCCTGTCATTTATTTCATTCAACAAATATTTATAGAGCATCTACAATGTGCCCAGTACTGTGAAAGGCACAGGAGATATAACGGGTCATACAGAAGTCATCCCTACTTTCAGAGCTTGCAGTCTAATGATAATAATGACAATAGCACAATCTGTCATAGATACTGTCATTGCCTACTCGCATCCATCACTCTGTCTTTCTTCCTGCTAGAGAACCCAGGTGGTTCAGTACCAGCGCGTCTTCAAACCCATGGGCTTGGTTAATCCAAGGGCTCTCTGCTTTTGATTTTTCTAGGAATGGATGTGTGAACTGATTGCTATAGAATATGATGTGAGAGGAAGTCTGCTGGTGGGACTGGGAAAAGAGAGAGCGAGCGAGAGAGAGAGCTACAAGGAGAGATAGTTTCTCTACTTCCTCAGAATACTGCTGTGTGTGCAGGTGATGCCTGAATCTCCTAAGCCATTTCAGGCCAGGCTGAAGATAAAACTGATAATCAGGATGGCAGAACAAAGGGACAAAAAGAACCTGGGCTCCTGAAGACACCCCAGAGACCCTGAGCCCACCAACCCTGAAGACTGATCTACCTTTGAATCTCCTATTATCAGAGATAATAAATTTCCATGTTGTTAAGCCAGCTGGAGTCAAGGTTTCTGTTCTTTTTTTTTTTTATTTGCTAAAGCATCCTGTGGAATCATAGGCTAATAATAATACACATTACTATTAATAGTTAACATTAAAAAGCGCCTGACATTTCACAATACTTTTTCACATTCATTATTTTATTTGATCTTCAATCCAGCACCATCAGAAAGGTCTTCTTTTCATCCTTATTTTACAGATGAAGACACAAAGGCTCAGGGAGTTTTGGTGACTTGCACAAGGTCAGTTGGAAAGCGAGGAGCGGGCTCTGCCCACCCAAACTTGGGTCGGCTAATTCCACGTTTGGTGTTCTCGCTCCTGTTCTGACAGGGCTGCTGTTGCTCCAACTTTTTCTTAAAATATCCTTCCTGGAGTGTACTATAACCCATTTTAATATGTAACAAACATCCCCAGAAAGGGGCTTCCTGCTGGCCACCTGAGGAATCTGTGCATGCTGTCTTGAACCATTAAGGCTTTTCCTTCTCATAAGGCTTCAATAGATCTCATCAGAAATAGGTGACTTTGTCAAGATGACAGACAAAGGCTGAACCTTAGTCTCTTGGGTGGTGACCTCCATTGACTTCTCCCAGTGGAGAGGTAGAGTTTAGTCCATGAACACTGACTGGTACGTCACCGAAGAAGTGGGACAATCGGTTGTTGCCCTTAGCAGTGACATTTGTACTATCTCTCAACATAGTTCCAGAGAGGCTGGGTGACAAGTTCAAGGAAGGAGTGCTATAAAGTATGAAAGAAGGAACCACACGAAAGACCTATTAACAAGCACTGGCTCAGAAGAAGCAGAGGACAGAGTGGAGCCAGCCCTGTGGGTGGGTGGGTCAGGGGGCTGTATCTTGGGGCAATAGTTGTCCTGATCAGGACCAGATGAAAGGTGGACCAGGGTAGATGCCTGCACATGTCTGTGGTCAGAAAGGGACAAGTCAACAGACCAAAGACCAAGGATGAGCTTAGGGAAGAGTCTAGAACCTAGAAGTGGGTCTGATGTAAGAGAATCCTTAAAGTGAGAGACAGGTCCCATAGAAAGGGTGAAGCGCAGACCAGATGCTGTTGAAGAAAATGGTCCAGCTGGGCCCCTTGGACCACACTTGCTCTTTTCTTTTTATCTCTCATTCTTAAAGGAGCCATTTACAGATTCTCAAAGCTTTAGAACAAGGGATACCAGAGTTACCCTTGAACCATTAATCCTGGGGCTGGTGGGAAAGCTGGGAAAGGGGTGATACTTTGCTGTTGGAGTTGATGACTGTCCAGGGAACTGAAGAGGAAACAGAAATGACATTCTCTTGGAGAGGTGCCAGACCCCCACAGTAATATCGAGGGCCCTTTTACCTTTAAAAGCCTTTAAATGGTCGCCAGGACTCAGTGAGGGCAGGGAACAGTAGGGAACAGAAGGGAAGGACTAAAGGAGCTGTGAAGGCTGAGAGAAAATATCAGTAGTTTTTTACGGCAGTCTATGCCCTTCCCTCCAAGCTGAGGTAGGCTGGGAAACTAAGGTTACATATATGCCTGTCGTGGAGACTATTCTCCATTCTTCAAAATGTGAATTTGAGATTTATAAAGAATCCAAAGTTTTTTAGAGAACATCACAGTGAATAAAATGGGTGACTAAGGTGGGTAATATCACATTTTGGTCAGTAACCACTTTTTTTTTTTTGTAACTATTGATATTTCTAACAATAAAAACCTGAAGACTCAGAAAGAATATATGATTGCTCAAGCTCACACAAGTCTGCTCTCAGAGTTTGCATGTTCGAGCGGCAAGTACAGGCCTTGAGTTCAGATGATGGTTCTGTCACTCTCTATATCTATAAAATACAGATGCAGATACCCATCTGACAGCATTTTTCTGAGGGTATAATAAGATGACATATGCAAAGGGTTGGTCCAAAATCAGTCCCATAAGCATGGCACTAAAGAAACCTTAGTTCTTCCCCTTCCTATACCCAAGGGACTTGTTGGAGCAAGAGGTCACAGTTTACTCCTTTTGTGTTCCACAAATACTCTCAAAAGCTTCAGAATTTCCACATTACAATTCTGGTTGAGTGCTTGATCTTCTGGTATGAATTCTATGCAGATAATGTTATTGATGTCAATGAAATAAAGCAACTTTGTCTTTACTTTTGGTTTTGGCTCAAATACTTTCTATAGTCTAAGACGGGGTCGGTAAACTTTTGAGACGGAAGAGCCAATCCTGTGTTTTGTGAGACCTATAAAACCAATGAAATCACCATTATGTGAATAATATCCTTTAAAAATTTTATAACTGAAACTATGATAGTTTTGTTTTCACTTTCAATGTTACTTCAGAGCCACATGTACATACCCAAAGAGCCGCATGTGGCTCGCGAGCCGCAGTTTGCCGACCCCTGGTCTAAGAGATATGGAAATTCTTCATGGCATACTTGGGCTCATAACTTCCAGCTCACTGCAGAAACGGCAACAGCAGCAAGCATTAACTAGGCACTATATAACAGGTTCAATACTATGTATAATTTGCATCTAATCTTATGTAACCCCCATAGCAGGCCTATGCAGTAAGAAGCATAAACCCCATTTTCTAGAGGAGAAAACCAAGCCTTAAACGGTTAATTAACTTATCCAAGGTTACCTGGCTAGTTGTGGAAGAGATGGGAGTTAATCCTCACTCCCCCTGGTGCTAATGCCTATGTTTCTTAATAGCACACACCATCCCAAGTTACCATTTTATTTCAAAATTCATTGTTTCTTCTATCTTCTTTTAATAACAATCAAACTAAATGCCAAGACTTCATTGTTTCTCTTCATTACTCAAAATGCACAGCAAAAGTTGTTTAAGATCTTTGTTCCTGTTCAGATTTCACTCCAGCGGGCTGGCCGAGTGGCGCGGTGGTTAAGCGCGCTGGCTTAGGAAGCCAGCAGCCCCGGTTCGGTCCCACATATGAGCGCCAGTGACACTGCCCTCAAAAAAAAAACACACACACACACACACACACACACAAAACCACAGTACATATTTCACTCCAGAATGAATCTGTTCCTTTATCTAATTTTAACTCTTCAGCCATCTTCATATCTGAATGTGTGAAATCTCTGACCTTTTCAATATCTCCACTGGGCCATTGGACAGCTGCTGCCTGTATCACTGTGGACAGCTTGACTTTGCTCTCCAAAATGTGGGCGCCTTTACACAGATTTGCTTCTGGCATTCCTCCATCTGCATGTGCCACTTTAAACTTGACAGCTGTCTCACCTGAAGATTTATTTGCCCTCATCAAAAATTTTGCTCTAAAATTTTTAAGTTTCATATGACTTTAAATTTTTGCTCAAAACATCGCCATTCACTTTCAATGTCAACACCGAACAACACACATGTCTGGTTTAAGGGTTGTGTTTAAAGCTACTTCTTCAAAGACAGAGTGATCTACCGTGCCATATTTCAGTTACAATCAAGGATCCCCATCTTCCAGCAACTATCCAAAAATTTCATCTGAGCATTCTGGATTCACACCACAGAGTGATACCCAGATCTCTTCATTTAATAGTAAGACTCTACTCTCTAACAAAAATACAATCTAACAGTTACCCTTTGATTCAGTAATTCCACATCTAATAATTTACCCTAAGGAAATAATTGAAATACAGACAAAGATTTATGCGATGTTCACTGCATATTATATATAATAACGAAAAATTGGAAACCATCTCAATACCAACAATAAGAGAAATTTTAAATAAATTATAGCACATAACTATAATGGAATGTTATAAAGCCTTTAAAGATTATGTTTTCAAAGAATATTTAAAGACATGGGAAAATGTTCATGTTATAGAATTAGATTTAAAAAAAAGAAAAGTAAACCATTTTCAAATATATGAAGGGCTGCTAAATGGAAGAGGGAGTTAACTCATGCTGAGTGTCTCTTTGCAGACACACAGAAGTAGCACCAATAAGAGAAAGATACCTAGAAACATATTTGGGGGTAATTATAACTTTCTAATGGTTATAGTTGTCCAAAGATATCTTGGGTAGGTAATGATCTCCCTGATCCAGGACGAATTCAAACTGCAGCTGGGCAACCACTAGATGGGAACATTGTAAAGGAGACTCAGGTACTGAATGTGAGATTAACCCAGATAACCCTCAAGGACCTTCTACCCCTGATAGTATGAGACTGTGCTAGTAGCCTTTGCATTCTAACCATGTATCTGAGCATGACCTATGTTGGAGAACTAAACAGAGAAGGCATGAAACACAGAGTCATGGCCAGGGGAAGCAGAAATTCTGATCAGCTATAAAGGCACCCAAATGACAGCAGATGTGTCCAGCTTAGAGGTTGCCCTGGGCCATATTTTGTTAAAGCATGGTTGCCCCTCACTTGTACTTTATGGGTCAGTCTTTGGCCTTTCCAAATAAAGAGATTCTTTTCTCGCTTAGTGGTCTGTTTTGCATGGGACAATCCTCACATCCAGATATTTTCTTCTTGTCCACTGGAGCCTAGAATCACCTTCTCAGCATGTAGAGTTTTGGTCTTAATTGAAGAGACTTTAAATACGGAGTTAAAGGGACAGAACAGTCTGTGATATTAACGATATTGATACTACTGCTGTTCTTCAAAACAGGCTCACAGTGGTGTATGTTATTACTTCATTTGCTATAGATGAGGATTACTGTATGTATGTTTAGTTTATATGGGGATGTTGGAAAATACTGGACTGTGAGGCAACTTCAAGTTGATGACAGGCCACTGGGAAAAGATGGAGAAGTTACCTTGGAAATGACTAAAGAGAGGAGATTCTCTTTAGACAAAAAAGAACCTGAAGAACTGAGCTTTTAAAAGGTCTAAGAAACACCTAACACCTAGATTTTGGTTTTTAATACCATTCTCCAATAAAATGAATCAAAGCTTCTTGAAGAAATGGCTAATTTTAGGGCTGATGCAGAAAATATTAAGATGAGTCCAGAGCATCTCCTAATATGAGAAGGTAAGGAAGTGCTCAAAAAGTAAAAGGATGAGCAGGTCAAAGGGATACAAGAGCCAACCTGAAAGAGCTCCTGCTGGCCAAAGCTGGAAAAATTTGAACAGAATAAATATGGAATAATTTATTACAACCCAAAATATAAATATCCCTTAGTCCATATGGGTGTAAATAAATAATTGGATAAATAAATAAATTGTGAAAAAGACAAATCTGCTAGGCAAAAGAATTCCAAATAATTTATGTAGATACTCTGTCCTCAGTGAACAGGTGAGCAGAACTCCTTACTCATTAAGTGTGTGTGACTTCCTTTGAAAGAGTACAGTATGGAAAAAAGAATAACTTCATGATAGAGAGACCTGACAAACACTAACTCAGCCAGGTGACCTAAGTCATCATCAACAGGGATATGTCATAGTGATGGCATGCACCTTGATATGACGTGATGAAAATGACACTTTAGCTTTGTGGTCTTCGTCCCAGGAACACATAACCCCAATCTAGTCATGAACAAAGCATCAGACAAACCGTAATTGAGGAACATTCTAAAAATACCTGCCAAGTATTCCTCAAAACTGTCAAGGTCATCAAAAATAAGGAATGTCTGTGAACTGTTAAGGTCACGAGGAGCGTAAATAGACATACCAACTAAATGTAATGTGGGGTCCTGAATGGCATTCTGGGACAGAAAAGGACATTGGGGGGAAAGAAGGAAATCTGAATAAAATGTAAACCTTAGTTAATAATAAAGTATCAATACTGGCTTGTTAATTATGACAAACATATTGTAAGATATTAACAATAAGGGGAATTCGGGTAGGGTATGAGGGAACTCTCTGTACTACCTTCCAATTTTTCTGTCAATCTAAAACTATTCTACAATAAACACTTTTCTTTAAAAAGTCTAAGGAAGAAGCCAGAGAAGATTTGACCTGTGTGAGCACCTTATGAAAGGTGACTGAAGCCAAATACTCAGAGAAAGAAACAAATTGGATGGATTTTCAACATTGGGAAACCAAGGACAAAACAATAGGCTAGGAGAATCAGGGTACTCTTGGTGGGAGAGCTAGTTTCACCCTGAAACTGAGGTTTTATGTGGTTCCTGCCAGAAATGCTCCAGCCTCTAAATAAATATTCGTCTTCCAAAGAGAGTGTCTGCCTGGTTGAGAATAAAGAGAGCTGGGGCAAAGGTCAGAGATTCTGTGTTAACAAGACAAAGCTAAGCTCAGAAACTGCCACACACCAGCCATTTGAAAACCTGTGCTATTTTCCATGGTCCCAACTCCAAGACTTACTCACCTGGAATAAAGTTGTTCTTTCAGTTTTAGCAAGCAGTTGAGCGAGTCAATGGCTCCCACACCTTTCAACAGAAAAGATGGGGGTATAGATGAGGAGCTGGGAGCAAGGCTGCAGGCCCACACGTCATCATTTGGGATGGCACGTAAGCACATCTTCATTTTACAATCTCCAACTCATGTGTCTTGGAAGCAGAAAACCTGGAAGCTAAAAAGGATGGTTTGGGGGAGTCCCTGGCTTCTGCCATCCTAGAACTCGGGTAACACTGAGGCCTGGAGAGATCCAAGGAAGAGGGGACCAGTGGTGAATGAAAGTCTGGGAAGCCGAACACATCCTTTCTCAGCAATCAGGATATCGAATTTTAAAAGAACAGAGAATAGTTCCCTGTCACTTAGAGCCCAGCGTGCTTGGCCTCTGACTCCTGGGTTCCTGTTGTCTGTGGGTCCAGCCCTGCCTCCCCATCAGTAACCAGCCAGGCCTTGGGTTTACCGCCACCCTAGAACACCTTCCTCTCAGAGGGTGCCCTCAAGCAGCTCCTCCTTGTTTCCCTCACTTTCTCACACCTCAAGGAAAAGTGGTAGAGAAAAGTTTAGGGGGTCTTATGATTAAAAAATTGGCTGGGCGATGTTTTATGCATGCATCTGTTATGCTAAAATAACCATCCTTTCTAACCAGGCCCACCTGCTGTCTTTTTCAATTTTAAGTATTTCTAAGTAGCAATCAAATCAGTATAATTTGTTCTTTATCTCGGCAAAACCATTGTGAAAGAAAAATGTGACCATTATGTTACATCAGGGAAAAATACAAGCCCTTTATTTGCAGCCTTCTCTATATTCTATCAGATCTCACAGTTGTCATTATGCCAGTTGTATTTAATGTTGTTCAAATGAACAGAGCTTTCTTTAATCACTACAGCCTTCTTTCCCCTAAATGCTTTTTCCAAGGTTATGGTTTTCAGAGATAAATACATAAATACCAATGTTATGAATACGTTAAGGGTATCCAAGAGACAGCTTTCAGGATTTGTAGCGAGAACCTGCTGTCATTGGAGTTACACAATAGCTGGCTGATGTTTTGAGTACGAAGTTACTGGGTATTAGGAGAAGGCCTGATACCCTGCATGGAGGCAGGAGGCTATTTTGAGCCGATCACAATAGACCAGTTATCAAATGCTGACTTGATAAATCTGGTATCAGGAACCTCACTGCTAATACCAAAGCCAGTGAGTCCAGAGATATGAGTTGCCCCCTCCTTCAGATCTGTCCTGTAAGCAGCGTCCCTCATGTCCACCTGACACAAAGGCAGACAGACATAAGGACTCAGGTCAGGCTTTTAGATCCCCTACTACAATACACTTTATTTGAAAATTAGGAACCAGAGGCGTAAAGAGGTTAAATGACATACCCAAATGCATATGTCCAAGTGACTGCAGGGCTGCCATTACAGCCCAAGTCTGCTAAAAGTGTGTTTTTGCTTCACTACCAACTTGAGTACTCCAGCTTTTTACAGACATTACATGGGATGATTCCAAGGTTATATGCATCCTACATTCATTCTTTCAGTCATTTCCTTAGCAAATATTTACTTTTTACTGAGATGCTGAGAAGAATAATATATTATTATCAACAGCTAATAGTTTTGAGTGCCTGCCACCATTCTAAGCACTTAATGTAAATGAAATCATTTATTCCTCACAGTAACCCTCAGGGGTAGATGCTGTTTGCTTTCCATCTTACAGATGAGGGAGGTAAGGCACAGTAAGGTTAAGTAGCTTGCCCGAGGTCACACATCGAGGAAACCATCTCACCCAGCAGTCTGAGTCCAGAGTTGGCACACTGAATCACTAAATGGGAAAAATGTGCCCATATTGTTGTAAGTGCTGAATAAATGTTTGTTGAATAAAAGTATTGTATCTTGCCCCTGAGAAACTTACAATACAGAGAGGAAAATTTATGTAAACAAATAACTGAAATGCAAGATATGATATAATATGTCAAAAGAGAAACATAAACAAGTACCACTGGGAATCCAAAGGAGGGAGTAGTCAGTTCCAACCATGAGACTGGTGCAGGAGCACGGCGCAGGGGAAAGAGGGATGGGGGACCGGAACATGGTGGTGGGGCAGGAGAAAGGGGTCCCCCGTTGCACAAGTCTGCAGTCAATCAGGAAGATCACAAGATGTCTCTCTGCCTTCTCATGTCTGGTAGGAGAATGATGGTGGTACTTTTAAACTCAAATGGTTATGTCAGGATTTAAAGGAAAGAGGGTAAGTTACTTAAAAATTATAAGTCCCCTGTTGATTTTGCATATAACTGGTGGACTGTGAGCTCCTTGGGGGTAGGGGAAACATTTTATTCATTGAGTGTATCATCTTTGATCATTGCAGTGTCTGACATGCAATAGACATTGTTGGATCACAGAGAAAAGGAAGGGAGAGGAAGAGGAAAGAAAGGTGGAAGGAAGAAAAGGGGGCGGAAGGGGGAAGGGAGGGGAGGAGGAGGAAGGAAGAGAGGAGTACAATTAATCAAGAGGTCAGAAAGGATGTTGTATCAGTCAGATCTCTCCAGACAAACAAAACTAATAGGATCATACATACATATATTAAGAGATTTTTCTTTTAAGTTAGTGGTTCACACAATTGAGGGAGCTGGTAAGTCCATAATCCATAGGGCAGGCTAGCAGACTGGAAACTCAGGGAACACTATAGTCTTGAGGCAGAATTTTTTCTTTCAGGGGGAAACCTCAGTTTTTGCTCTTACTGCCTTCAACTGGTTGGATGAGGCCCACGCACGTTATCCAGGGTAATCTCTTTTACCTAAAGCCAACTGATTGTAGATGTTAACCACATCTACAAAATACCTTCATAGCAACACACAGATTAGTATTTGATTAAATAACTGGGTACTGCAACCTAGCCAAGTTGACACATAGGACTATCACAGATGCTGTTCCAAGAGAAGAAAACTTGTAGAGAGAGGCACAGAGATAAGGAACACATACCAACCTTTACCTTGGGGATCTGCCCTGGGCTCTGGGTAGTAGCATGGGCTGCCAGCCAGAAGGCATCATAGTCCCTAGGTATTTAGGAGATATCTGCTCTTCCATGTGGGGTGGAGACTAGAAGCTTGTTAAAACCACAGATTCAGGGGACCCTCTCCGACACTACTTAAACACAATCTCCTAGATGGGCCCCACAATAGGAATTTTAAAGCTCCCCACCAGATGTAACCAACCCATACCGTTATGTAAATCAGAAAGTAGGAGCCACAGATGTTTTTTTGTAAGAGGATGGACTGAAGAATCTCAGACCTGGGTTCAAATTCTGCTCTTATTTGCTGTGTGCCCTTCAGGGGTTACCTTCCGTAAGCTTCAGTTTCCCTGTCTAGAAAATGACCTTTTAGTATCCCTAAGATTGGTGTGAAAGTGAAATAACATATGTAAGGACAACACAGAACCCAGCACCTTGAAAGCACTTCACAGATATTTGTGGGACTGAAATTACTCATCTTGAAATAGTCAGAACTGAAAAGCTCTGGGATGGAGCTGCTGGGGTCCCATCCATCCCTGACCCATAACCACAGCCTGCCCACTGCTTGTACAGGGCACACTGGGAACAGTATGGGACTCAGTGCCATTCCCAGGTTCCTTGGTGTCACTGTTGGGACCACTGTGTAATATGGGGAGTCCTGGCCTGCCTGCCTCTCAGCTCAGGAAATGCTACAGAATTCAGGCATGTCCTGTAAGCTTCTGAAAGGTGGCTGCCTCTGAGGTTGAAGTTGGGATGTGGTTGTCGTGCTTTGATACTGCTGCTTTTGTGGCTTCTGTCATTTCGAAAATGTCAATAATAAGCAAGGAAGCTCTCCACACTCCCAGCATGCTTTTGTAACATTTGTGGGAACCATGGGTTAGTTTAGTTTCCAGGGCCACCAAGGCCTTGGCAACTAAAACCAAATCTTGAACCTGCCTCTTCCCCACCCTCCCACATCACTTTGGGATTCTAAACAATCCTTTTACGTATCCCTCAGGTATCCAGTGTCCTAAAAAGTGGGGAAGTAGAGTGGAAAGTATAAGCTTGAGAGAAAAAGCTTATCCTGGCCTGGCTGTTCCCCAGCTCTGTGACCTTAGGAAAATTACTCAAACTCTCTGAGTCTCAGTGTTGTCATCTCTGAAAGGGGGATGATAATACCTGAGTTATCAGATTGTAGGGATCAAATGGGATAATCTGGTGTGTGGTGGTGCTGGCGCCCCTCTCTCTGTTCTTTCCTCAGGCAAGCCCCTCTCTGGGAATTGCCCTGCCCTCCCACAGCGTGCGCGCGCGCACGCGCACACACACACACACACACACACACGCACACACACACACGAGTTTGTCTGGTTGGTATTCCTTAGATGTTGAGAAAAAACTCATTGCATTTAAAAAGATATTCTTACTGGACTGTGAATGATTCAAACATATTTAATATTATGTACTCGTATTTGCAATCTAAAAAAGAGATGCAGCCTCGAGGACCAAAGTGCCTTGGAGTTTACACACCCAAAAAACAGCCCAACTGCAGCTGGGTCACCTTGAACAAGTCTTTAACTTCTCTGAACCTCCCATTCTTCACCTATAAAAGGGGGGTTATTCTGGGGAAAGAAGTGAACAATAATGCATGTGAAACAGCAGCACAACTACAAATGTTAGTTAACTCCGCCGAGTGAATCTGTGGTTGTTGCTGTGCGCATCAAAGGGATCTTCTAGAAGCCCACGGCCTCTCCTTCTCCCTCTGTCCAAACAAACTAAGCTGCGAGTTGGCAGTGTGCTTTGCAGAGGTTGGCTTGACTGTAGGGACCCAGAGAGAGCTGTCACAGACAGACATCTCAAAGACTCCTAAACTAAAGGAAATTCTCAAATAACCAAACCAACCACCGTGAACCCAAAATCCTTAATTTGCTTTTTTTTTTTTTTTTTTTTTAAAGATTTTATTGGGGAATTGGCGGAGGGGAACAGCGTTGGGAAATCGGGGAAGGGGAACAGACAAGTTGCTGTCTTTTTGTTCTTCAGTTTAGTTGCGGAGGATGTTGCTTCACTGTTGGTATCGTCATTGCGCTCTTCCCGGATGAGGCAGATCGGTCGCTGGCCTCTGGATGTCGCTCACTGCGGCTATTGGCAGCTCACTCTTGGCTGCCAGCCGCTCACGCTGGCTGCGGGCCACTCACTATAGCCTATGGCAGCCCACACCATCACCGGGGCTCGCACAGCCCAGCTCCAGGTGGAGCTGTTGTTAGCTGTAGAGGGCAGTGTCACTGGCCCTCATGTGGGATCCGAACCGGGGCCGCTGGCATCCCAAAACCAGCGCTTAACCAATGCGCCACTCGGCCGGCCCCTTAATTTGCTTTTGAATTCAGCTTGCACACTCCTCTTCCCATTCACTCCCACCACACACCTGTCTAACTTTTAATTCTCAATTTTCTCAAGACAGAGGAAACTGGCAAACTAACTAGTGGGTGTAGGTTTTATTCTGGAAACCATCTTCAAGGCCAGGATATGCTCAGCTCAGAATCTTCTTCCCTTTCTAATCAGGACTTTGCAGTGTTAGGAGAGGACCACTGAGTCATCAAAGAGACAGAGAGCCTATTTTGTTTCTAGCCCTACATGCTAAGGCAGGAAAACAGATTAGGCTCTATTTTACAAAGATGTGTGACTGCACAGGTGAAGACAAAGCGGTTTCTTAGTAACACTCAGTTAATCAGGGAAGTGAATTAATCGCCACAGCCATTGCCACAAACATTGTGTAACTGAGATGTTAGACTGAGTGATTAAACATTGTTTGGGGGTGAAAGGGAGAGAGTAGTGAGATTCGTCTAATTAGATGATTCTCGGGGTGAACATGGAAGAGTGAAGTCTAATAATATTTTAAAAAGGTAGTTCATCTTCACTGAGCTCCAACGATGCGCCAGGTGCTATGCCAAACACTTCTGGATGACTACATTCACTTCTGGCAATAAGATGATTTGATTTAATTCCATTTCACAGATAAGGAAACTGCGACTCAAAAAGGGGATATGATTTGCTAAGGTCACGAAAATGGCAGAGTAGTCTGACACCAAATTTCCATATTTTATGCACAGTGGACAATATCAAAGTAAAATAGCACCTTTAATCCTCCTAATATTGAATACTGGAATTTTATAACAATGAGATATTGAGTTGAAATTCTTCCAAAGGTCATCCTCAGGTGCTGTTCCAACTGAAAGAGGGCCGTTCATTTGGACCTGGTGGATTAAATGGAAGGAGCAGAGGAAACGTAATGCAGGAGTGTGTGAGAGAGGGACATGGTCAAGTTTGAGAAAAAAGGCGGAGACCCTCTCCCCACTGCTTCCCCAATTCCCTACACACTTCCTCCTCCTTTTCTTCTCCTAATATCTCCAGTAACACCCAATTCTAAGAAAACTCCTTCAGGAACCTCTGGCAGCAGATGGAGATCCAAACTGTCTCTGTAGATAATAGAAATCATTAATAAACATAAGCCAAAATGCCCAACTTTAATAAAACTAAGAAAGGAATACAAATGAAAATAAGATGCTCTGGAAGGCTTTAAATGAAGGAAGGATCTAGTCAAAACACTTTTCAAATCATGCTTCTTTGATTAGAAGTTTTAATGCAGCAAATCCATCCCAAGGTGTCTCAGGATGGAAATAATTCAGATTTCACGTTTTTTAAACTTTTGAAATAATAGTATTCAGTATTTACTAGAATGTAAAAATAATCTATTTTAAATTTTATTTACATGATATCAACTTTATCCTAGTATGTAATAGTATAGAATTATATAAATTATAATAGTTAAATCCTATTATTTTACTATTATAAAAATAACAGTATTTTGCACCAAGAAGAATACCAGTACTTTTATACTTAAAAATAGAATAGTACTCATAATGCTGGAATACTCAAAATCAGCATTGCAATCATGAATTATGTTCTCTTTCTGTATCATCTCCCATGAAGCCAGCAAATATTTTTATAGCTTTTTGAGAAGCACTTTCTTTGCACACTAGTTCAGTTGCTCCTCACATCAATAGTACAAAGCATGGATTATTCTTATATACATTCTGGAGGTGAGAAAACAGAGTCTCGATGTCACAGTTTGAAAATGAGCCAGGATTTGAACCCAGGCTTAGGAATTCCAGATCCCAAGCTTTGAGTCTGTTTCCTCTGGTGTCTTCTGCATGCTTTCTCCTGACAGTGGATTGAGCTTCTAATTTGAGGCCTCCGTGAACTGACTCTTGTTAGCCAAACTGCTCTGTTCTCCCAGAGAGCTTTCCCTTTCCTGATGGAAATGGAAAGCAGGAAAAGCAGCAGGCAGCCAGGCCCACCATGTGCAAACATTTCCCCAGCCCTGGCTGGCATTCTAAACCTCTAGGCCGCTTCCAGCCAAGTCAGAGGGAGGGTTCTGCGGCTGCCAGGATGGAAAGGTTACAGTCATTTTCCTGTGAAAGGGTAAAGCGATCAATAACGTGCACAAATAGTTGTTTTTCACTCTGGGAGACCTGTTGACAAGAACTAGGAGCAGGAGTTGCAGACACGCTGGGCAAGGGGTGCGGGGAGGAGAACATTCTCTTCTCTTTTGGCCCTGGTTCCCAACTGCACCCACGATGAGGCTGCACAAGTGGAGAAAGACAGTCATGCATAGAAGTCCCCTCATAGTGACCCCTTTGGGAGAATTGGGCAGAGGCAGGAGGCAGCAGTAGCTTCAGCCCCTAGAAATTCTGCCCAGGGCCCAGGGGTGTCTGGGATAAAGACGGAAGATTTGTAGGTCAGAGGAAGACAGCAGCCAAGCACCAGGGGGATCATGAAAGCTGCATTTAGAATTAAAGCAGGGCTGGCTTCACGGACAGATATGTGAGCCCTGTGGTTACACAGGGACTCAGAAAGAAGGCCCATGCCTAGGATTTAATTCTCTATACTTGTTGTCTTGAAATTCACAATAGATATGTGAGCCCTGTGGTTACACAGGGACTCAGAAAGAAGGCCCATGCCTAGGATTTAATTCTCTATACTTGTTGTCTTGAAATTCACAATAATTTTGTCTTTCAGTTGGGTTTTATAAGTAAAGTCTAGTGAGATCATGAAACATGCACCGAGGTAGGGCTTCAGCGTGTGTGTGGTCCTGACTCCCACCTCCTACCTCCCCAAAAGGGGTTCTCAGCAGCCTGCTCCCCGAAAGGTACGTGTGTCTAGCAGGCTGCTCCCAGGTGCCTGCGAAGTATCAAAGTATCACAAGCCCAAGCAAGCACACACTAAATAGCAAATAAAGACACCATAACACATCCAGAGAAAGAAAGGAAGAGCTTCTTCCCTCCTTTTTGAACAAGAAGCCCTATATTTGCATTTTGCAGTCATCCTGGAAATTATGTCACTGACCATGCTAAAAGGGGTATACATTCAATGGGGAAGCTGAGACTTAGAGATTTAGCATCTTCCCCACTAGCCTCTCACAGTAGAGGTGGATCATTATGGAAGACAAAACATTTCATTCTAGATACCCCAAAGACCTACTCCTCCTTAAACCCTGGATTTTTTTTCTCTAATTTTATTTCTCCTCCTTCCTTTCTATCAAAGCTAGATCTGGGCTGATCCCACACTAAAAAAATATATACTATAGTTATTCATGCTATAAAGATACTAAAAGATATTAAAGATACTTATCCTATAGATACTAAAGATATTCATACTCTAAAAATAATAAAAGACACTAAGCTGTTGATAGTGACTCCAGACCTTTACCCCTCGCAGGGAACCTGGAACATTTTTGTTGTAAATGATGTCTTAACTAAAATGAGTGAGTTACTAATAGCGGGATTTCAAGTACTTTAAAAAGTCAGTAGGGAGAGACCCGAAAGTTGAGAGCTGCTTCGCGCAGGGGGACTGCACCTGGCATCTGGGCGGCCGTAACCATGCCACAAAATGAATATATTGAGTTACACCGTAAGCGCTATGGATATCGTTTGGATTACCATGAAAAAAAGAGAAAGAAGGAAGATCAAGAGGTTCATGAACGTTCAAAGAAGGCAAAAAAGATGATTGGCCTCAAAGCTAATATCTACCATAAACAACGCCAAGCCGAGAAAATCCAGATGAAAAAGACTATCAAGAGTCATGAAAAGAGAAACACCAAACAAAAGAATGATGAAAAGACTCACAGGGAGCAGTACCTGCGTATCTACTGGACAGAGAGGGACAGTCCCAAGCTAAAGTACTTTCCAATATGATTAAACAAAAATGAAAAGAGAAAGCGGGGAAATGGGAAGTCCCTCTGCCCAAAGTCCATGCCCAGGGAGAAACAGGTATTAAAAGTTATTCGAACAGGAAAGAGAAAGAAGAAAGCATGGAAGAGGATGGTTACTAAAGCCTGCTTTGTTGGAGATGGCTTTACTCAAAAATCACCTAAATATGAAAGATTCATTAGACCAATGGGCTTACGTTTCAAGAAGGCGCATGTAGCACATCGTGAATTGAAAGCCACCTTTTGCCTGCCAACACTTGTGTAAAGAAGAATCCCTCATCCCTACTTTATACAACTTTAGGTGTTATTATCAAAGGGACTGTCATTGAGGTGAACGTGAGTGAGTTGGGCCTTGTGACACAAGGAAGCAAAGTTATTTGGGGAAAATATACCCAGGTTACCAACAATCCTGAAAATGATGGATGCATAAATGCAGTCTTACTGGTTTGACAGCAGTCTCTTACAAGTAATTCCTTATAATTGTTGAAGATTACGCACCAATCAAGAAAACAGCCTTTACTGTGATATTTCTGCATATTACCAAACAGCAGTCAAGAGAACTATTTATTCTACTGAAAAGAACACTAAAATGGCCTACTTTTACCAAAAAAAAGTAAAATCAGTAGGATAATAACAATGATAAGAAATAGGCATGACTTATTGAATGCCTACATTGCCAGCATGGATAATAAACATTCTTTCTAATCTTTACATCAACTCTGATAAGAAGATAATTACCTCTTTTATAGAGGAGAAACTTAGGCTCAGAGAGACACCTTACCTACAGTCATACAGCCAGTAGGTAATAAAATGGGATTTAAACACATATTTTTCTGATTCGTGATAGTAACTTTGGTGAGCAGAATAGCATCCTATGGCTCCTATGCATAAGGATGGCACAGGATTTAAGAAGGAGGCCAAAACATCTTTGATTAAAAGAAATGGATCTTCCAGGCTTCCAAGCCAGGTCTAGAGGGCTACTGAAGTCAGCCGAGTGCTGCCCCATGTGCATTCAGGCCAGCTCAGAAAGTGAGGGTAGTTTTGGCATTGGAAATCTAAGCTGCCATGTGTTTGTCAAGGGAAATAAGACTGCAAAACAATCAGCCTAAGCCATCCATAAAGCTTCTAATTAAAGTAGCTGGTAGCTCTGGTCACTGAGAATTCATTCATAAATGAATTTTTAAAAATTTTTAAGGGGCCGGCTGAGTGGCTCAGTTGGTTAAGGACTTGTTCAACAGTGTGAGCTGAGCTCTGAGCAACAGCAGTTCGATGCCCAGCCCGAGCTGAGCTGCCGCTAAGCTGCCAACAGGTGGCAGGATGGCTCAGCTAAAAAAAAAAAAAAAAAAATTTTTTTTTTTTGAAGGCTTACTTTGTGAAAGAAACTGTGCTAGGCACTGGTGGTTAGGGATTAACCTGAACAGACATGGTCCCAGGGCCTCATAGAATTCACAGTCCTGGTACAGCTGTGGCTTCAAACATTTTTGACCACAAGCCAAGTTAAGAAATGCCTTTTACTGGGCCGGCCGAGTGGCACATTGGTTAAGAGCTGGCTTGGGATACCAGTGGCCCTAGTTCAGATCCCACATATGAGGGCCAGTGATGGTGAACAGCAGCTCCACTTGGAGCTGAGCTGCTGTGAGTCGCCAGCGACAGTGTGGGCTCCTGCCCTTGCTGCAGTGGGCTGCCATAGGCTACAGTGAGTGGCCGGCAGCCGGTGTGAGCTGCCAAGAGCAGCTGTGAGTGGCAGTCCAGAGGCCGGGAAGAGTGCAAGGACGATACCATCTGGGCCAGTGAAGCAGTGTCCTCCACAACTAGACTGAGGAACAAAAGACAGCAACTTGTCTGTTCCCCTTCCCCAATTCCTCAATAAAATCTTTTAAAAAAGAAAGAAAGAAAAAAATGCATTTTACAAGTCAACTCAACACGTAATACCAATCCACAATGCACACATATTGAAGCAAAAGTTTCATTACATGATATACTATTATGTATCCTATTAAGTTGTTTCCTTTTTTCAAATGCTGTTCATGAACAATTGAATTGACTTTAAGAATAACTGATGGGTCACTGGAAAAATTTGTAGTAGGAGATACAGTTGAGTAAGTAATAGTGTGTAAGAGGTCCCAGCACGTGGAATGAAGAGCCCCTAAACTACACAGAGCGGGCAGGAGGGCGTCTTGGAACAGGACTTCTAAGCTGAGATGTGTGTCTAAGAGAGGTAAACAGGAGCCAGATCACGTGGAGAATTTTAAGTGCTGTAAAGGAATTTGGACTTTGTCCTATGAGCTATGGAAAGTTCCTGAAGGCTCATCAGCAGGTCTGGTAGTTATTAATATTGTTGACAGAGTCCAGTTCTCCTTGTAGGCACAGGTGAGCATTGCATGTTCCTCTCCCTTTTGAAGCTAGATGTAGCCATGGACTTGTTTGTTCCAGTGAAATATGAGCCCAAGTGATGTGTGTTACTTTCTGTGGAAGTTTTAAGTGCCAATGGACAATTTGCCATGTTTATTTTCCCTTGCTATGGTGGCCCTTAAAATGAAACTCAGCAATTCTAACCAATAGAGCAGAAAAAGTGACATAATTCATTGAAGTTAGTAATGAGTGCTAAAGGAAAAAATAAAGCAGAGAAGGGGGTTATAAATATGTCTTGTGAAGACTTCACTGAACAGGTGATTTTGAGTGAACAGTTGAAGATGAAGAAGGAGTTAGACATGCAGATACCTGGAGGAAGAGCATACCAACCAGAGGAACAGCAAGTGTCAAGACCCTGAGACAGGAGTGTCCCTAGCATATCTGAGAAAGCACAAAGGACCTGATTTGGCTGTAGTGAACAATGGGGAGTAGAGTGAGCAGTGTTTCCAAGACCCTCTGACTGCATAGCATTTTCTCCTGGAGCCACAATTTCTGGCACTGTTGATCCACAGAACATTGTTCATCTTTCAGAGGGGTCCCCAGAGGATTACCTACTGGGATCAGAACTCTTGGCAACTTCTGCAAAAGTAACATTACCTCCTCTGGCCAGAGAGGATGATTTTCAAACCTCCTCCCTCAACTCTTTCCTGAGAAACAATTTGCTTTAAGAAAACAATTGTACTGAGTGCCTGGGATTTTAAATCTTTTCTTGCTAAAAATAAATCTATTGTGGAAAATCCCAAAAGATGAAGCGCATCCCTAACCTCAGGGGGTCGAGCTCCCCTCCCTCACGTGTGTGAAGCTGGCCTCCAGCTCTTATCATTAGCAGCAATCTGAGGTCAGGAGGGGTTGCCTGGCTGTTCAGAGCTACGTGGACTGCTTGCTGATTTCCTGGGGCCCTTGAGTGAAAAACACAAATTCCTGTTTAGAACAGTGCCTTTGTTTATTTATCGGTAATGATCCTCTCCTTAAGATTCTTGAATGCATGGTTCTCCCTGTAGTCCTGCAACCTCCACCGTGTCCCTGATCACTTCCAATGTCTGCAATCCAGAGGGTCTAGGAGGTCAAGGTCATGTTCACCTTCCTCCCAGCCAGGACCGAAGGGAAAAACTGAAACAGCTCCCATGTCTTCTCCAGGGTGTCCAGGAAAGAGGACAGGAAACTTCATCTCCCAGAAGCAATCTGCAGTGATAATTGGGCCCAGACCACCTTGTCTGTGTGGGTCCTTGCCACCCTGCACACTTGTGTAATAGTAAGAACTGCCATGCGTCTGCTCTGCATGCAGCTGTGTGGGGCTCTGTATGAAGGGCCCAGATTATTATGGTCTCTCTTTGCTCCAAAGTCATACACTTATTCCCAGGTGGTCTACTGGTCACAACAGGGACCTAGAGCCAGAGCACAGGTAGATTGGAGCGACCCCCGACCCCAGCATTGGAAGAGGAGCACAAGGCACATGCACCACCAAGCATTTTAGCCATTTTACCTTCATGTTCAGCAGGTGCTAGATGCTAAAGACTACATTATGAATAAGGCATAGTTTCTACTCATTAGTACAGATATGTAGATGTAGATATATTAAATGTAGTATGTCTAGGTATGTGTATATAGATGTATGAAGGGTGGAATGATAAGGTTGGAGTCATGCCATATGATCCATGCATGAAATACTAGAAGGAACAAAGGTAAGGGGATGTGCAATGGAGGGAAAATGTCAGAGAGAACACAGAAAATAGAGGATGAGTAGGGGAGGGCATCTCAGATGAAAAGAGCAGCATGTGCAAAGGCATGGTGATGTATAAATTCTTGGCCCATGTCACTGGACAACAAGTACTACCCATTTCTCATGTAGCCACTTTCAAAATTCATGGGAATCAAGTAACCAGCCCGTGTGCCTTAGTTCTAACCACCTCAGGAAGGGTAGCTACATCATTCTATCACTGTGTGAGAGGACTCCTGTCATCACCACACAATCACATATGCATCTCAGCCAACTATGTTCAAGGCCTATGCCAAGTAGAGGGCCTACGAATAAGTATAATAAATCTAAATAATAACAACAACACAAGGGATTTATTGAACACCTAATATGTACAGGTACCAACGGGGCTCTTTATCTTATTATCTAACTTATTCTCCAAATAAGCCTACAGCAAATGGTTATTATTATTTCCATTTTATAAATGGAGGAATCAAAACTCATAGACACAGTCTCTACCATAAGAACTCATGATGAGTTGCAGAGACAGGATATGTGCTTGGAAAGATAAGCAACAACTCACAACAATGACTAACATTTATTGAGCACTTACTGTGTAACAGGAACGGTGCCAGGGGCTTTGCATACTTTAGCTCATGTAGCTTTGCGATACTCCTATGAGGTTGACAAGATTTCTATACCCATTTTACAGAGAAGGAAACTGAAGCACAGAGAGATTAAGTTGCTTCCCCAAAATTACACAGCTAGCTCAACTACAGAGCCCATAACTCATAAGCCCATTAGTTTAACTCCCATAGTTCATTTCCTCCCACCTGCATTATGCTCCACGGGGTGCAGAGAGGAATTTAGATGAGGGAGCACACATTGTCGGCTTAACCGGTGAGAGTGGCAAAGCTGATCCTTCTAGAAAGGGTAGGCTTTAGATGAAGAAGGAAGTCTGGGTGGCCAGGTGCAGGACATAGACTGGTCTCACTCGAAGCAGGCAGCCTCCAAGAAGCTGCTCAGAGTGGCATCCATTCCCTTCAAGAATCAAGCCCATTCAGTGTTTGATTGTCAATCTTGCAGGCTGGAGCACTTGATTTTCTTAACTAACCAAAAGAAGAGTCATATTTTAGAGGCTATCTAATATTAACATTTTGTAAACATAAACTTGGAACTCCAAGCTTTATTTATTTTATTATTTTATTAGAAGACAGAGTAGTTCTATTTATTTGACTAATACACCTTTTCCTTATGTAGAAAGTCAACTCATAACCACAATAATAATAATAATAGTTCATGCTCATTGAGTTCTTACTCTGCAGTGAAGCATTATCTAAGTAATGAAAACAAAAAAGAATTAGATAAATTTAATGTACAATGGCGTCACACTAAGACAAACGGATGTGTCCATCTCCTTAACAGGGATGGCCTGGCCAGTGAGATGGAAATACTTGAAATACCCTATAATGGCCATGATGCCTGCTTCCATCATCATAACAGGACTGGCCATAATATTGCAAGTCTGTTGGCCCAAACTCCACCTCCTCTGTATGATCATTGCCTTGGTGACTCTCTTTTCTCTATGCGTGATGGCTGAGCAGTGTCACTTCTGATTAACTCATGTTTCTTATAGGTGTGTTAATGCATTCAATCAGGTTACTGTCAAGTCTTGCTCCCCAGGGAACCATTCCATCTCCTGAAGGTGACTTTGCATATCTCTGCTCTGTACAGATCTTAAAGTTTAATTCTCAGCAGACAATCCTAGTTCTCTTATCTACAAATTCTTGGAGATGCCTCACTTCAGCTCCCACATACAGGGAACATAAAAAAAAAAGAAAAAAAGATACCAAACATACTAGAAAGCAATGAGAGGCAGAAAAATAGTGCAGGGGAATTAAAATTGGAGAGGTGGGTTGGCCCTTGGAGCACTGAATGCCAGAATCATTGCTACCAAAAATCACTTAAAAGCCCACTACTGTGCTAAATACTGAATGGGGCAAAGCATAAGGACAAGTATGTGTCTGTCTATCTATGTATCTATCTATATCTATCTATCTATCTATCTATCTATCTATCTATCTATCTATCATCTACCTACCTACCTAGATACATGTGCACACACACACACACTCACACACGCACGCACACACACACACACACAGTACCTACCCTCTATCTATGAGTTTCTATTTTAGAGCAGGCATTACTGCACTACCTACAGGATCATAAATCCATTTATTCAGTTGTATATCTACTTGTCCATTCAATTATTCTGCACACATTTATGAGTGCTTTCTATGGGGGGCAATTTCAGCAAGGCTCCTTCTGGTCTAACAATGGCACTATCTCTCCTGCTAGTCTCAACACAGCTGGAATACACTCAGGAAAGGGAGGAGAAGGAGACCTACCCCCTAATGAGACCAAGCTTACCTCCTCCACTTTAAAGGAGGTACTGGAGTGGGGGGAATATGAAAGACAAGACTATACATCATTTCCGCTTCAAATTCAAAGCCTAGTTAGGGTTAGGAGAAGTGGAACAGATAAAGTTCGAGTCTGATTTGGGATTTAAAATTTCATCTTGACTGAACTGTGTTTTTCCAATACCAAATGTGACCATAAAATTAAAGACTTTGTCCAAGGTGCCAAGGGGCAGAAAAGGAGCATAGTTGAAAGCAAACACTAAAAAACAAGAAATTCAAAACAAATCCATAAACATTTACATGTTTTTTTATTGGTGCAATTCTTCTCAAGCCCACTATGGTTTTACTCCATCACCTCTCACGTGGACCCCTGCAAAAACCTCCTTACAGGCCTATCTTCATCCACTCTTACGCTGATTCAATTCACTTCCCGTATAACAGTCAGTCTGATTTTTTTTTTGAACTTCTGATTATCTTAACCTCCAGAATAAAATCCTGTATTCATTCCTATTGTTCTGGAAAGACTAATCTCAAGAGTAGGTTCTACGGTTGAAATGCTTGGGAGCCAGATACGCTAGGTTTAATCCTAGCTCTGCCATTTACTAGCTGTTGACTAGTAAATTGTTGACACCTTCCCCGTGCCTCAGTTTCCTCAGTAAAATGAGGAAAAATGAGGATACTAATGGAACTACCACCTCATGGGGCAGTTGTGAGGCTCAAATGAGTAGATATGTGCTAAACTCCTAGAGCAGTGACTGGCTCACAGCAATCACTGTATAGTGTCCCATGTTGTTGTTATTGTAGGGAGCTGGATAAGCTTAGCTAACAAAGAGTGGAGTGGGCTGCCAGATAAGACTAGAGAAGTCGGCTCACTCCTGTATTCTCATTACCTGGCACGGAACCTGGCATGGAGGAAGTGTTTAATAAATATTTGTTGGATGGATGGATGGATGGATGGATGGATGGATGGATGGATGGATGGATGTGATAAAGTCTTCCTCCTAAACAAAGGCTGCTGGCCCAAGGCCTTGAGTATTACTTGCACAGAAGCCTGATGCCATCTGTGCATCTCCCTTCCTCAGCAATAAAGGCTGCATGCAGGGGACTGCGGTAACTTAGCAACAAGGGCTTCTATAGAGACAAAACTGCAGACAAGAAGATCAGGCGCCTGGTCCCACCCTGCACTTGAGAGCAGAGTATATGCAAATAGGAGCTTGCACCTCTGCCCCAGAGTCCCTTCAGGTTTTGACACTGCTGTTAGGAGCAGGTCTGGCCCAAAGTACCTGGGGCTGAGTATAAGGAATACCTTTATTTTTTATTTTTATTTTTATTTTTTTATTTTTTTTGAGGGCAGTGTCTTTAATAAGCAAGAGTAGTCTTTCTGGAAGTGTGGAAAAGCATGCTATGCTTGGGAGGTGAACAGGCAGGATGCCCTTTGGGATGTCCTGCCAGGCCAGGGAAATGGTAAGAGAATAGGAGAAGGAGGTCTTTGGAACCCCAGGTGCAACAGTGAGAAAAAAAACTGAAATGGGGTGTGGGGGGAATATCATAGAGGCATCCAAGAAAAACCATATTTCATCCATTATGTGAGGTCCCAGGCTGATGCTCAGAGGAAAGCTCCAGGATCCTACACAAGTCACAATTAAACAGACGAGCTGACCTCAGAAGGATGGTGGCCAAAACTTGTTAGGGCAGAGAAAGCAGGGACAGCCACAAACAATTGACTGGAATGTGCAAAAAGGTGCCTGACCACAAAGGATGTAGCTCTGGAACCTGAGTGAAGGAGCAGGATTCATAGTTACCACTTTGCTCCAGCCTCGTTCTTTCCTTTGTAAAATAAGGGATGGACTAGATCAGGGATCGGCAAACTGCGGCTCGTGAGCCACATGCAGCTCTTTGGGTACGTACATGTGGCTCCGAAGTAAAATTGAGAATGAAAACAAAGCTATCATAGTTTCATTTATAAAATTTATAAAGGCTATTACTCACATAATGGTGATTTCATTTGTCTTATGGCTCTCGAATAATTTTTAAATTGTTGTGAGGGACAGGATTGGCTCTTCCATCTCTAAAGTTTGCCAACCCCTGGATTAGATGATCCCCAAGTTCCCTCCAAGCTATTGGCCATGAATCCATGCCAAATTTTCATCCCACCCAAAAAAAAGGATTTACTCATTTGTATTCTGAAAAATTAATCAATCAAACAATCAATCAATCAATCAATCAATCACAAGCTTTGTTTTCCCAGCTCTGTTCTCCTCTGACCAACTCAATATTACATGTAACTTGCTCCCCCAATCCTAACTGTCCACCCCCAACCTGCAAGCTGAGAAATGTCGTGCACCGGAGTGGAAGATATGTTCTAAATTGCTCCTTTAGGTCCCTGGGTGAAAATGTAAAGCTGCTGGATGAGGAGTTGTCATGGTGTCCAGAATCTGAAGACCCAGATGGACCCTTAGAACCAAGCACCTGAAGCCACAGTGTGTGTGCGGGAGGTAGGAGGATCAGGGAAGGTCCAGAGGGAGAATCAGGAGCTAAGGAGGTTCCTGGTGAGGCCCTTGCCATTGTGATGGAGACAGGAGACGTGAGACGGGCCCATGTTAAATGGGAGGGCGAAGTTCGAGTGTGACCCGCCTGCCCCAGCTAACCATTAGTGCTAGCAGAGGAGGAAGGCTTGGTACTGGGCCAAGAGGGTGGCAAGCTGGGGTGGGGTGTGAGGGTCCACGGGGAGTGCAATCAGCGTGGCTGCAGCAGCAGGGCCCAGCAAGCCTGCCTGCTCACCTCCCAGTGCTGAGAAACCTGTGCTGGGAAGAGACCTTCCCAGGGAAATGCCTGCCAAAAGGTGGTCACCCGTAATGAGGTAATAAACGGCGTAATTGCTAGGTAATTACTGGCCTTCCAAGTGTCTGGGAAACTGTGGGTGAGAGAACTTGGCCACCTCAAGGCCTCACGCCTCCCGTGAGCTGGAAGCTCAACAGAAAATTAGACAGTGTGGATGGGCTCGGGTGAGGCTGCTTTGTGAACATGCACTTCATCTTTTCTTTCCTCCTTTGCCTTTCCCTCTCCTCTGGCACAGGTTCAAGGCTGTCAGCAAGTGCCTGGACCTGGATATTGGCTACGAAATAAAGCCTGCTACAGAGTCTCCTGGCATCCTTGAAAACTAGACCCAATCCCGTCCCACCTGTTTTGTCCCTCCTTCTCATTCTGCTCCATCCCACAGAGCTGAGCACTGAGCTCTATGATAAAGCCTTTACAAGTTTACAAGAATCCAAATCCAGGACCAACCTGAGATAGGCCCAGCCGAGCCCCACCTGTAAAAAGAGGCCAATCCAATTGTGTTGCTGCAGGCTAGTGACATGGTGTAAGGTGCAGCTTTTTTGCAAATGTTTCCTTCCCCTTTGAACTCTAGGGCCTAACCCTTTGTAGTTCCTTTCTTCTAGTTAGCTAACCTGGACCAGTTAACCTAGAAAAAAATGAGAGTGATTAAACATGCAAAATGCCTGGAACTGTTGAAGCCATTGAATAATATGGGTTCATTCGCTCTGGGTGAGGAATGTGAAAATGAACGTGATATATTTTTTGTGTCTTTTATAGATCGCATGTCACTTTGTAAGTTTAGGAGCATTAAAAATGTATAACATAGAGCTTGTTCTGCTCATAAAAATATCCTCTTTGGCATATTAAAATTTAAAGTATAGTTTATTCAGGCAGTAATTACACTTTTACTAATTGAATTTACTTTAAATATTTCAAAGTTTCATAATAAATTGAGCTACAAGATAGTAAGCCTCAAGGTATTTATATTCAATGGTGTTTGAGAAATAGGCAAAACATTGAGAACAGACAAAATCACCAGCATTATAATGAAATGGGAAAAGATTTTGGTTTTTGTTGTTTTCTAGTGCCCATAATAAGGACACAAAACAAAATTACACATGACATTGTTATCCTTTACTTTATTTTTTTAAAGATTTTATTGGGGAATTGGGGAAGGGGAACAGCATTGTGGAATCGGGGAAGGGGAACAGACAAGTTGCTGTCTTTTTATTCTTCAGTCTAGTTGCGGAGGACGTTGCTTCACTGGCCCATGTTGGTGTCGTCATTGCACTCTTCCCGGATGAGGCAGATCGGTTGCTGGCCTCTGGATGGTCACTCACTGCGGCTATTGGCAGCTTGCGCTGGCTGCCAGCCACTCACTGTAGCCTATGGCAGTCCACTGCAGCAGGGGCTGCAGCCTACACAGTTGCCAGGGCTCACAGCCCAGCTACAGGTGGAGCTGTTGTTAGCTGTAGAGGGCCCTCATATGTGGGATCTGAACCGGGGCCGCTGGCATCCCCAAACCAGCTCTTAACCAATGCGTCACTCGGCTGGCCCAAGACTTCTTTACATATATTATCTTATTTCATTTTCACACCAAAAGTCCAAGCAGAAAAAGAAAGGCATGTGCGTTTAAAAATAAGGAAAATGGAACTTAGAGTAGCTGAATGACTTGCTCAAGGTCACACAGGAATGGTAGAGCTCAGGCTTGTCTTCTGACCCCCAAACTCTATGCTCATTTGCTGTTGGAAAAGATTCTCTGACCAAATGTCCATCAACAGATGAATGGATTGACAAAATGTGATCTATACAATGGAATATCACTCAGCCTTAAAAAGGAATGAAATTCTATTACATGCTATAACATGGATGAATCTTGAAAATATTATGCTAAATGAAATAAGCCAGACAGAAAAGGACATATATTGTCTGATTCCATTTGTAGAAGTTTCCTAGAACAGGCAAACTCATAGAAACAGAAATTAGGATGGTGGTTGCCAGGTGCTGGGAAGGGAGAATGGGGAGTTAGTGTTTAATGGGTACAGAGTTGCAGTTTGGGAAGATGAAAAAATTCTGAAAGTGGATAGTGGTATGCTTAATGTCACTGAATTATACACTTAAAATGGTTAAAATAATAATTTTTAAAAAGAATAGAAAAGATTTCCTAAATATAATTTTTGCCCCCAAGAAATCCATTTTGTTTGTTTAGCTAGTCTTTTCAGCACTTTTTGCTTCTTTTGAATTCTCCATGTCTTTTTATTCACACACTTCTGAGACCAAAGCTTTGCCTTGGTTACTGCAAGATTCTCTCCTGTTATAAGCCAACCTAAACAAATTTGGTTCTTTTTGCAGATAGTTGAGGGCATGCTCTCATTCCCAGGTGGTATGTGACAATAGAAACAACTTGCAGGCTAGATTCTCCCCTGCATACAAATATTTATTAGCAAGCTGGCTTCAAACAAATAGCCTAACCAATAAACTCAATGAAGTCCTAGCCCTCTGACCTTTGAGGCCACATGACAGCACATTGCATGAGGATGTAGCAATATTCTAGTGGTGGAGTCAGGCTTTGAAATTCTCTGAATACTGGCTATAAATAGAACTGGTTTAAAATCTTAGGGTGCCATCCCAAGGAGCATGTGTTACCACGGGACTCGGTTAGTGTAGACACCTTTCCCAAACAGGGCAGGGAGAGCTCTTTTATACCTCTGTCCAATATACACATCTTAAACTCTAATGTTTGACCAAAGAAAACCATTTCCAACATCCATTATGCTAATTAGCAAAGCCTCTGGTGTTTTGATAGGTCATAAAAATAGCTGAAAGTCTTACTATAGTTGCCCACAGTGTGGTTTCTGTTTGGAGTCTTTCAAATGTTCACTACCCAGCCCTGGAGCATAGTTGCTTCTCCATCTCTGTGAGTTCCACATCAAAAATATTTGGGGGAAAAATGCTACGTTGTTGATGATGATGTGTACTATGTAGTTAGGCCTACGATGGTTGCATCTGGACTAAACATGTACAGACTTATTTTTCTTGTCATTATTCCCTAAACAATACAGTATAACAACTATTTACATATCATTTACATTATATTAAGCATTATAAGTGACCTAGAGATGACTTAAAGGTTATGGGAGAATGTGTGTAGGTTATAAGCCATTTTATGTAAGGGACTTGAGCATCCCTGGAGTTAGGCATCCACAGGGGTCCTGGAATCAATCACCATGGATACGGAGGGACATCCTTGTTCCCAGTTAGGATTCTTTACATGTTAAGTAATCACCCCCTAGAATTTGGATCAAAAGGAAAATTCACAGTCAGTGTTGCCACATAAAATATATATAATATCTGGGGCATCTTATACTAAGAAATTATTTGGCATTTATCTGAAATCCGCACTTAACTGTGTCCTGTGTTCTTATTTGCAGCTCCCACTCTATACTGTGCTGAAGTATTTTGAAATAAACTATAAACTATCTAACATATACGTTTTGTAGGAAAAATATTTTAAGTTAATGTTTCCCCGATTTGACTGTGAACATTTTCAAGCCTGACTCTTCTCATGTTGCAGAGGCAGACAATTCTAGCAGGTATAACAATAAGCTACTTGTTTTAAAATACACTGGAATGAAGGGATGTTCCTACTTCTCTCCATGTTCCTTCATTTACAATCCTTTGACCCTAAGAACATATCCACTGACACTAAGATCAGAATTCACAAGAGCAGACCCACAAGCAGAGAAAGAGATTCCTGAACCTCTTTTCTCTCTCTCTCTCTCTCTCTCTCTCTCTCTCAGTACTGCACTGTTTGTTCCTGGTGAACAGAAATTACACTGATCTGATATTCTAGGTAGTTTCACATTAAAATCTTTTCCTTGCATAGAGGATGTAAAATTTATTGGTGGAGGGTGGGGAGAGAGAGGAATAATAAAGACAGGATAATAGCACCTTATCTGAAAGATTTTAATCATCATTCTAAAATAAATTGAATATAATTTTTGCCCCAAATATGATTTTTTTTTCCAGAATTTTTCTAGTCCTAATTTTTACCATTGGTCAGAAGGGAAAATAGTCAAGGGAAAAATAAAACAACATTGTCCTGCATTCCTGAACTGTTGGAGGAAGATAACAAACAGGAGAAAAGCCTTTTCTAAGCTTAAATAACTCCTCCCAAATGCCCCAAAGAAGGTGAATGGTTAAAAAAAAAAATAATAAAGCATTCCCCCACCCCCCACATCTGGCCTGTGCCTCAAGAGCTCCTGGGAAAGGTCACTGAGCGGGTCAGACCCTCTGTAGGGTGCCCAGGAAGGCCAGACTCCCCTCACCGCACTCCCTGCAGCTGCAGCTTAATAAAGCTTAATAAAGGTGTGATTGCCATGGCAACCTCAGCAACACTTTCAAAGAGATGGCCAATTATTATTCACTCATTTACTGTTTATTGTAGCGATGCCAATCACAACGCACTCCAGGAGTGTATTAATGGAGATGTGATCTGAGCTTGGGGCCCTGGGGGAAATGGCACTGTAATCCCTTATTCATTAGCATAGTGTGTTCAAGGTGGGTGGGCACACAGCCACTCCCTCTGGTCCCCTGGCACCCACCCCGCACAGGTCAAGATCGTGCTCACGCACATGCATGGAGAGGTGGACCTGGCTAAGAGGTCACTGCAGGACTCACTCCCTGCAGGAAGGTCCCTGGTGCACCACGAACCCCAAGACAAGCAGAGGGACAGAAACAGTCACTCAGCCCCAGCAGGTATTTTCAGCAGGAGTTTTATTAATTTTCATCCTTCCCTCTGGACACTTTCCCCATTTCAAATTCTATAAACAAACACACTGCCTCGTTAAGCCTCGGCAAAGCTCTCAGGGGACAGTATACCAGCCGGTTTCCCTTTCAGGTGGCCTTCGCAGTTGGTGGTTCAGGACACTGGGAGGGGAAAATATAGGTAGTGCTCCTTTTATGAAAACTCCTCCTTTTAGTAAAATTCTCCACCCTGCTCCACGGGGTGCTCCTTACAGTCCTCCTGCTTCTCCCAACATGGCAATATAAACACACACTCCTCTTGGTGAGGAGCACACAGACAGGATGATTAATTGAGATGTTAATGTGTGTTTATTCTGAAAGTAATTTCCTCTCCCTCTTCAAGAAGGAAGCCAGCCATATTCTGAAACAGGTTATGGGAAGACATTCCATCCATGATTTCTTAGATGGATTATGTCCTGCCTTCCAGAGAGGGAAGAAAGAGGGCTAAGTGCATTCAGGGGAATAGAGGGATTTCCAAGCCTAGTCAGGGGAGAGGGTCTTAGAGAGAATGTCTTGTTGGCTCATCCAAGGAGTCTTAGCAAGGGATTCTTCTTATTCCCAAATCTGGTAGGAAAGTGACAGAAGCAATCACTCTCCAGGTCCATGTTGGCCTGGGAATGGTTTATGTCACTGGGGACCAGAAAGGCTGAAGGACTCTTCCCAATGCTTGTTCTGTGCACACCCTGGCCCAAGGGAAAGGGTCAGTCAGGAAGAGTCTCTGCCAACCTGGTGGAATGGGAACCCAACATCAGATTTCATTTAATTTAAAAGTAAATGAGTAGTGGGACATCCCTTGTACACTAAAGCGCATGGTAAAATCCAGACTCACTACACAGACCGGCAGCTCCAGTTAACAGGGAGACACCATCTAGAGGCAGTCTGTTCTTCAAGGCCAGTTTATTCTGTCCTGCCTGCTGAAGTCTGGGGTCCTGAGGCTTGGGCCCCACCCAGATTCCTGCAGCAGCTCCCACTCACTGTGCCAGTGAGGACCAAACATGGACAGGATTGGAAAGGTGTGAGATGACTCACCTGCTTTTGCTTGTCCCTCCCTCTGCCCATGCTCAGGATGTGGGGTAAGTGGTAAAGAAACAATTAATCAGACACTTGTTAAAACAGTGAGGAAGACTTTATTTAGGACTACCACGACAGAGGAAAGAGATGGGGCTCAACTTTGAATCCAGCAAGGATACGCAGAGATTCATAGCCAAGGAGCAGAGTGAGGGGGTCAGTGGATGGAAATTTACCAAGAAGAGACATCAAAGGTAGGGGGATTGTTGCTGAAGGTATACTTGGATGTTCAGATATCAAGAGTAGGGGGATTTTCTCTAAACTGACTTAGCAGGATCCTTGCTAAAACTGGACTCTGCAGCCATGGACTTGGAAGTACAGGTCACAGTCACTCAGAGAAAAGGGCTCCATGAAGCCTGACCGAAGTTTGGTGAGGAGAGTCTTTGTCAGCAACCAGGGAAAGGAGCTGGCAGAGGGAGGTGGAAGAGCAGGAGAAATTGGACGGGGAGGAGCATGTCTTTTGTGGGGAGGGGGTAAAACTAGTTTGCTCTCTGGTGACTGTGGCCATGCCTCTGTGGGGCTCAGTTTCCTCTTCATGAAGTGAGAGCATAATGTGACCACCCTTGAGGTTTGTGAGAGTTAATGTTTGTGAGAGTTAGTGTTTATAAGGCCGAGAGAAGCACTCAGTGAATGTGTGCCCCCATTCTCACTCTTGTCCAGTAGGGCCAGAAGAGTCTAAGGTTTTCTTCCCATCCCAGAGTCCCACAGAAGGCCCGCAGCCCTCCTGGAGGAGGCAGAAATCCCTGCTCTCTGAATGATCCTGCCCCTTGTGAGTTACTTCCCTCCCATGGGATGCTGCTTATTCCTCCATCCACACAGAGCCTGCATTAACCCATCTGGACAATTCCTACCCCATCCCACCCCACAGAAATCCCTGGGGGTCAGTCTACATTCTCTAGCTGCTTCTTCTAATGGTGGTAAGGTTTTGGAAGGGACGAGGAGGAGTGACAGGGCAACAGGGACTCCAAGAGGCCAGAGACGCAGTACAATCACAGAGTGAGGGGATAGTGGTGCCAAGCCTTTGGGTGTGACTCTTGACTGTCTGTCAAAAGCCCTTCAAGGAATGAGACCCAGGAGAGGTTTTGAGGGGGCGTGGATGAGCATGGCTCTCACAAAGAACAGTGCTCAGAAAGCGGAGTCAAGCGAGGAGTGTGTAAGGGAATATCTCTGACGGTTTGACTTTATCTCAGCTCAACTAAAGCACCTAGAACATTTTTTATAGGCCATATACAGAACGTACGAGGCACTGGGGATACAAGGATAAATAAAACTCAGTCAAGAATGAAAAATAAAATTATAATACTCTGTAGGCTAGGTGTTATAGTAGAGACCTGAGGCAAGTGGTGTGGGAATGCAGGATAGAACTGCTGATTCCTCCTAGAGAGCCCAGAGAGGCTTCACAGAGGAAGTGAGTGTTCATTTTGCTATTTAGAGAAGGGAATAAAAACTGTATGTGTGAGGCACAGAGTTTTGGAAGCACACAGCCTGCTTGGAGAGTGGTAGCTGCAGCTGGGCACTAGGAGAGGGGCTCCAGAAGACGAGGCTGGAAAGGCACGCAAGGAAAGCACGAGAAGGTCTTGGAAAGGCCAACTAGGCTGTTGGAACTCTAGGAAGGTCATTTTGATGGTGGCCTGAAGGATGGTTTAGGGTGGGGAAGCATGAGGATGCCACTGCAATAGTTCTAGCAAGTGACAAAGCCTGTGTAGAGCAGCAGAGCTGAGCCTTTGGGGCCAGATGACCTGGGTTTGAATTCTGGCTCCCCACTCACTAACTATGGGATGCCAGGAAGGTCCTTGAGCCTCACTGATTCCCAGGCCACCTGCTTGTAAAATGAGGATACTAGCTAATACCCTGTTTCCCTGAAAATAAGACCTAGCCGGAAAATAAACCGTAGCATGATTTTAGGTGCCAAAATATGACACTTTGGCATATTGAATATTTTAAGCTGAAGGAGTTTGTGGAAAAGGTACCCTTCTCCCTGAAACAGGTGATAAAACCATCACGTGAGGGATGCATGCTCTCCATATCCTGGAGGAATCATGCCAGGGCTTATTTCTCTCGCTAGGTCTTATTTTTGGGAAAACATGGTACTTTCTTTGTGGCTGTGACGAGGATTAACTGAGAAAAATATCATCAGCCACCCAACACAGTGGTTCTGGCCCATGTGGTAGATGTTCAGTAAAAGAAGGTGCCCCTTCAGAAAAGATCATGGGAAGGATGTGTTTGAAGTAGAAGTGAAGGATGTAAAACAGTGTCTAGCACATAGTAGGCACTCAAAAATATTTGTAGAAAGAATAACAAATTGAATCTGGGAGAAGAGGGAATAGGGAGTCACAGCTGATTCTGAAGTTTTTTCTGGAGTGATCTCTTGGATGGGCATTGCTGAGACAGGAGGGAGTCGGTACGCCTGCCTTGGGAACCTATCCCTTCTGCTTTCCTGACTTCCACCCCCAATCCTCTCCATGTCTTGAAGGTAGCCTCACCCCTGCCACTGCAACCAGGTTTTTTTCCCCTGGGAAGGATGCTTCTCCTATTTATATTTAGTTCTCTGCACGTTTTTAAAAGGAAAGAAAAATGCATACTCACACAGGTGCAATCCTTCAGCATTCTGTGAGTGGGAGGCTATTCTGATATCTGGTGAGAGCAGAGAGAAAGGAGAGTCATGTTTAATGGGGAAGAGAGCTCAAATTCACCATGGAGCTTCCATGTGCCAGGCCTAGGGCATCATTCCACTTAATCCTCACAATAAACTTGTGAGTTTGGTACTATTATCATTGTCCACATTTTACTGAAGAGGAAAATGAGGCCCAGAGAAGCTAAGGGACTAGTCTAAGATCATACAGCTAGTAAGTAGGGAAAGCAGGGCCCAAGCAGATTACATGTCTTAAAACCCTTGCTTTTTCCACTGCCCCTTCTAAAGATGCAGTAATCGAAAGATTAAAAGGGAAATAATAGTGATTTAGTTTGTTGGGGCTGCTATAACATAATACAACAGAGTGGGTGGCTTATAAACAACAGACATTTATTTCTCACAGTTCTGGAGGCTGGAGAGTCCAAGATCAAAGTGCCAGTAGATTTGGCGACTGGTGAGGGCCCTTTTCCTTGTTCGTAGATGGTATCTTTTTGCTGTATCCTCATGTGGTGGAAGAGGCAAGGAAACATTTCTTTTATAAGAGCACTAATCCCATTTCTGAGGGCTCCACTCTCATGATCTAATTACTTCCTAAAGGCTTTACCTCCCAATGTTACCACCTTGGGGGTTAGGATCCAATATATGAATTTTATGTGGACACATTCAGACCTTAGCAGATAATAACACAGATACTAAAAAGAAAGTGTTAGAGTATGAAAGACTGAAGAGTAGATATGGGGGTGGCACATTAATGGTGGGTCCTATCCTCCAGCCTTGAAAGGGGCAGCAACCCCAAGCTAAAGCCCATCCACCCTCTTCTTGAATGGCAGCCACTGGGTTGAGTCCTGCACATTCCACCTGACCATGTCACTCTGTACCCTATCCTCTGAGTTGATTCCCCATCCTCTCTCATCAGCTGTCATGGTGCCCATAGAAGGATGGCCCTCTTCTCAGAGGATGCTTCTATTTGCAAGTGCTCATGGTCCTGTGGAGGATGGGCCCACATATCAGGGACTAATCCCCAAAGAAAAATAGGCTGACCTGGTCAACCCAGACACCCTGACGCACATTTCCAAACATATGAATGAGTGCCTGGGGCTTCTGAGGCTCAGATGGACCCAGTGAGACCCAGTCAAAGACATCCTTTTTCTGTGAGCATCTCCCTGACTGCATCATTCTACAGTAATTAATATTACTGTTGTTGTTGAAAATCCCAAGCTTCTAATCATGGATTGGTCTTTTTGGTGACCAGTCTCCATCCTGAAGATATCTAGGTGCTTCCTGCCACCAGTCATCTCATTAGCATGCGAAAACACACCCTTATCACCCAGGAAATTCCAAAAGACTTAGAAGCTCTCAGTCAGGAACCAGGGTCAAAGAACAAATATATATTTCTTATTTATCACAGGATGATGAGTGATGAGCTGACTGATAGGACATGAAGATGCGGGCGCAGTGTCATCCTCAGGAGGGGTGACTGGATCTCAGCAATGGTAACCTCCTGAATTGGGTCCCTGGAGGCTGCTGCCTAGCCTTTACCTCCGGAAACAGAACCAGATGATGCCATTGTTCTGTATCTTGGTGGGCGTCCTCAAAGTGCAATCCTGAGCAAGTCACTTAAACTCACAACACCTTATTTTCTGCATCAGAAAAATGGAAATGACAATACTCACTCTGTATAAATCATAGGGTTTCATGGGGACTTAATGGGGTAATGGATGTGAAACACTATAAACTGTAAAGTACCACACAAATGAGGCTTTATCATTGATTATAGATGAACATGCACATGCCCACACACCCACATCCATAGGCACCCATTCATTCATAAAAATGATCTTGCTCCAAAGAGACGTTAGCATAATGATGCAGCCCCCTGTAAAATCACATGCTGGGACCTCCCTGTGCCCTCCATCCTCCCTATGCCATTACCCTCTTAGACTGAGTGGGTTCAGCAAGATTGAGGAGGGGCTGAAGAGCTTCAAGGAGATGCAGGTGGGTCTGGAGCACAGAGACTCCTCAACCCACACCTGCCCATTCTGCCTGGTGTTTGGGTTTGTTTGCATTTCCTTGATGCACAGGCACCTGGGAACCAAAGAAACAGCCCACCCCACCTCCAAGAAAATGCTTGGCAGAGCAGGGTTAACTCTGGATAGGAGGTTCAAATTCAGCAGCTCTGTTTGGGTGCCTACTGTGCTTTAATTCATCTTCCCATTCAACAAAATTTATTGAGCACCTACTTTATTTGCACAGAACTGCACTTGGTGCTGGAATTCCAAAGACAAGTCAGTCCCCCCTGCCTTTGAGGAGCTCACATAGGCAACTACATAAGCAAGACCAGGCTGTATGAAACAGTGAGCACATTTGGGAGTAGCAGGCAGTTCTGTACAGCTACAGGGGAGATTGGCCAAGTGCTGCTGATCAAAATGAAGGCAAAGAGGTCAAAGGCAGCCTTCTCCTCCCCCCAAAAGGCCTTGACTCCACGCTGATGAATTTGGACTTCATCTTATGTGCAACAGGAGCCACTAAGAGTGTTAGGAAAGGGAGTGATGTGGGCTAAGCAGATTTCCTTTCCATTTTTTTAGGCTCTTTCCCCTATGTTTTATTATATTCCTTTGCAAAATTGCTAAGTTACCTAAGTGTACTAAAGCTGGTGAAAGGACATAAAGTAATGGAAAGAAAACTTTCATAATCTCTGCCACCCCACTTCTGTTACTCCTCTACACTAGTGGTTCTCAACGTGTGTTTCTGAAACAGAGGCATTAGTATAATCTGGGAGCTTGTTAGAAGTGCCATTTGATTATATTGTATTGTATATTTGAAAGCTGCTAAAAGAGTACGTTGTAAAAGTCCTCATCACAAGAAAAAGAAATTGTGTCTAAATGGTGATGGCTAACTAGACTTATTGTGGTGATCATTTTGCAATATATACATATATCTAATCATTATGCTGTATACCTGAAACTAATATACATCAATTGTATCTCAATAAAAAAAAGCTGGGGGGGAAAAAAAAGCAATCTGCTTCCAAGCCCTTCAGATGATTCTGAGGCTTACTAAGGCTAAGAAACACTGCTCCAAACCCAGAAATTTCCTACACCTGTTTCCATGTTCATCAAACAAATATGAACACATACACACAATAAAATGCCATTGTTTGCACTAATTGTTTTTTTGAAAATACAGCATACCCTTTACTAAAGGGTATGATGCTTATCTCGTATGGTGATATACCTCCTAGTCAATAAATGTAGAACTAACTCATTTTTAAAATGTGTATAATTTTCCATTGCATGAATGTAGTAAAATTTATTCAACCATTACTGTTGGATATTCAGGTTATTCAAATAAATTTATTTAATTATGTTTACACCTAAAAATAATGCTACAATAAATAGCCTTACCCATATGGGTATCACATATGGGTGCTTTTATTTCCACAGGGATTGCCAAAAGTGGGAATGTAAAATCAAAGAATATGGTACTTTTAATTTTAATAGATATTGCTAGCTTACTGGTCACTAACATTGTAGCAATATTACAGCTCCATCAGTAAAATATAAGATGCCTGTTTCATCACATCCTCACCAGCACATGATCTTGTATGTCTTCAAATTTACATTTTAGAAAGCTCACTGTGGCAATTCTGTGGAAAATAGATTTGAGTCAACGCGAAGGGGGCGAAATTGGAGGTCAGGAGTCCAGTTGGGGGACTTCTGGATTAGTCCAGGGGAGAGGTGATAAACAGCTGTATTAAGAAAGTGGCTGTGGGGATGGAGAGGAGGCGTCAGATCTATGGTGGACACTTTCACTAGCTGACTCATTTAATCTACATAATAATCTGTTTTCCAGATGAGGAACCTGGAGACTTTGTTGTTGAGACATTGTGGCTTGCCTACATGTCCTGGGATTGCTGATCACTTCTAACTCATCTACAGCATATTCTAAGGGAATCTGCCCTACGCCAAACCCCAGTGTCTGAGGGGATAAAAAAGATCTGGTTCTTCCAAAGGTTTGGGCAAAACATTGAGAGAAGAACTGCCATTAGTACTAGTGAATGGCATAGGAGAAAGTTTGTGCAAAGACATAGCTATAGAGACCATGGCACAACTAAGTTGAAATTGTAGGTCAGTAGAAATGATGAATTAGCAGTGTAAGCAGACTGAGTTGAGAGAGAACAGAATAGAAGCACAGAGGAAAGCCAAAATGCCGAGACGGAAAAACCAGGTTGCCTAAGACAGACAGAGAAGCAGATCTGAAGGGCTACTATGGACCTGAACCCATTTTCCCCTTTATTTCCCATGCAGCTGTGCAGCACTGCAGCCCCTGTCTTCAAGATGCCTATTTCCTCAACAACCTCTCCCTTGCCCTCCATACACACTTAAGTGTCCTTCTAGGGATCTCTGCTCCCTATAACCGCAGCTCTGGCAAGAACAAGGCCACAGAGTTCATGAGTATTAGAGTTTACATTTACCAAATCTGAAGTTATTTGACTTCAAATGAAAGTTATGCAAAGAAAAAAAATAGTATCTTAGTATATCATGTAGAAAGTGTTTTTAGTCTACATTATCTATTTCAATCTTGTCCCAATGAGGAGATAGAAGTTCAGAGAAAATAAACACCTTCTCTAAGAGCACATCACACCATTAATAGGTGGGATGGGGGTGTGCGGCGTCCTGGAACCCTGGTCAGCAGATTGCAAATCCCACGTGTCCTACCTGCCCTGGTGAGATGGTACCCAGGCCATAGGGTCCTGCTGTCCTTTCCCACTTTATTCCCCACCTGCGTCCCCTTCATTATCTGGCTATGGCTCTAAAACCCCTTGTTCCATGCTTTGGCTGAGGAGTGTAAGTTCTAGTTCAAATGAACGTCTTGGCAGACAGATCTGAACATCCAACTTGTGATTCATGCCTAGAGCCACAGTGTGCTCTGAGGGGCTTAGTTGGAAGATGCTAACACTCAGAGGAGGAATCTCTCCCAAAGAAGTTACTTCTCCATACTTTCTGATAAGGCCTTTCCTCAATGAGATCTCTGTAGAAACACATCTGTTTTAATTTTGGGGTGAGTCATTAGCCTCTATCAAGACAGAAGTATGAATAGGTCTAAAAACTAAAAGTAACCAACTCTTATTGAATGTTTATTATGTTTCAGAAATTGTGCTCAATTGTAACCCTGTGACGTATTAATTTCCTCATTTCTCAGATAAGAAAACTGAAGCTGAGAGGAGTTAATTAACTTACCCAGGAATGCAGGGCTAATGTGCGATGGAACCTGGATTTGAACCTGCCCAGTCTGCCTTCACTGAGCCTGTCAGATAAGCCGGATACCCTTACGGAGTGTAGGCCCTGAGGAAATGGATCATGAGAGAGGTAAGTCTGCTCCTGGGCAGAGAGTGCTGGGATGCACCCACAGTATCTGGTGCTCCTTGATGATATAAGACCTTGGCCAGGGATTAGGGAGTCCTGAGCATCTGGAGACAGGCCACAGACACTGGATGACCAGCTTGGAAAGTAGATAGGTGATTCCAAGAGAAGGAAAGGGAGGAAATAAAGTAGTTTTCTGAAGAGACAGAATGACCCTTCTTCACGCAGTATTAGCTGGGAGTCAATCGCCATTCCCCCGATGTCCCATTTGGCCTCCACCAATAGCAGTACCCAGGAAATTGCACTGTAGGATTCATGGTCTTCACTGGGGCTTCACAGGCATGGCACTTCCATCTGGTTGGGAATCAGGAACCCTCGGCCCTGGTCCCTGAGACTGGACCAACTGACTAGAACCTTTGTGATCAGCTCTTTGTGGTCTTGAGATTCCCTTTCTGGGAAATGTATCACTAAATAGCATTTAGTTATATTGTTGATGATGCTCAGACTCCCACCAGTTCAGAATGTCCTGAAGAGAAATATTATCAGCTCTGGAGCCAGAAAGACCTAAGTTCAAGTCCAACCCTGTCTCTTATAAGTTGTGCGACCCTGGGTGAATCATAGAATATCCTCATACCTCACTTTCCTCAGCTGTGCAATGGGATTAGCTTCTCAGCTTATATCCCAAGCTTGCTCAGAGTGAGATCATGCCTATGAAAATGCTTTGACTTAGTGAAGCCCTTTATACATATAAGTGCAAAGTATTAAAGTCTGTGATTTCTTCCTTCTTCAATGCCTTCTGAAGCCAAGATCTGCCAGGATCTTATACCCCATCTTCACAGGGAACAGAATCTAGAAGGATGGCATGGAGTAGCATCACCCTCTCCCAGGGTGGATGTACTCCCAGTGCAAGAGGTGGCTCTCCTTTGCCACTATTCCCACAGGACTCTTCCCACCCCTCCTCATCCCAATGTCACCTCTGAAAGTCAATTCTGTTCCCTAGTCTGTAGTCACCTCTAAGTTGAACTTGGGGCCATGAGAGTTTGTGACAGGAGGTGCCCAGCCCCATCTGCTCTGAAAAGCAGAAAGCTCACCGCACAACCATCTCACAGTCCATTTTTCAAAGTTTGACGTCAATTTGCGGCCTTAGATTGGTTTTTGTTTCTCCGTACTTTGTTTTCTTTTTCGTGATGAATGGTTATTGTCAAACTGGCTTAGAAGAAGCGATAGGCAGGAGGTGGGGGCTGGGGCAGGGATAGCACAGCAGTGGGTTTCTTGGTTGGGCTATTGTCTACATTTCTTTTTTAGGGAAGAAAATGGAGTGGGAGGCACCCGAGGTCACAACTGGGTCATCTGAGATGGATACCAGGGTCATGTTGTAGCTGCCTGGTCCCTTCATTTAGGCCGAGTGATGCTGAGACCTGTGCCCCTTTCCTTTCCCCACAAGCACATGCCTGGTCTGGGGGATGTGCAGCATGTCACGGCTGCGGCAGCTGATGCTGTCAACTGCAGATAAATACAACCAAAACAGACCCAGAAAATTATTTCCTCTTAATGGAAAAATTATCAGCCCTGAGCAGCCTGATCTAAGGGCTTTTAGATGTGCACAGAGAAATATACTTGAGTCTTCTCTCAAGCTCTTCTCTCCTCCCCACTGTTCCTCTGCAGAGGGCTCTGCAGAAACCACCTTCTCCTAGACTCTCTGCAGGGCTGAGCACACACAACCAATTTGCCTGGCTTGAAGACAATAGCATCTCACAGATTGGGGCTTAGGATCACAGAGTTAGGTTTCTTAGAGTCTTCAGAGGTATGAGTTTGAAAGGATGTTAGAAATCACCCTGCCCTCCCCTCTCGTGTCCCAGAGAATTAAATTGAGATCCAGACAGAAGAGAGTTTCCAAAGGTCCATGGTCACTTAGCAGCAGAACAAGAAACTAAGGCTTTTGACTCCAGTTTCCCTTCCCATTATCCAAGACATTCTGGTCAATCTTTGCAGCTCTCCGAAGCCTCTTACATCACTCGCTCTAACAAACATAGTCCTACAGGCCCAGGGACACTGGATTTCAGGCGGTCACTGCCTTATTTAAGATGGTGCTTGTGGTACATTTATGATTTGTCCACAATTCTTCTTCCTTTCATACTCTGCCATGGCTCACAGTCTGCAGAGTAAACATCTCTACCCTATTGACTCTGGATTGTGACTTACTTTGATTAATGGTATGTTAGTGGATGTGCCCGGAGTAGAAGCTTAAGTGTACTTACGTGGTTTGGTTTGGTGGTTTGTGCTTCTGCAATCTGTCACAAGGCTGCCAATCCCAGAATTAGAGACACGTAAAGCAGATTTGAACACTGTCCTCAGCCTGAAGCAGAGCTGCCACCCTCATCAACAAACAGAGCTCTGAGTGAGAAATATAATTGTTTTTTGTTGTAAACCTATAGTTTTGCAGGGGTATCATAGCAGAAATCTGACTAATACAATATTCCAACCTTCCCCTATCAAGGCTGGGTATGCCCCAGGTATCTTTACCTAATCATTGGGGACCTCGTCAGCATTACAGAGGAACAGGGAAGAAGGGCAAAGAGGGGTCGCCCTACCCTTGTGGAAAAATCTTCACAGACCCTACTACTGTATGGGGCTAAATGTGGTCCAGGTCTACTTCTTTTTCTCCCATGGCAGGATACCTGTTACATTAGTCAAGGAGGGCTAAATGGAATCTCAAACAATCCTCGAATCTCGGGGGCTTGAATAGCGCTATGTTTATTTCTCAGTCCTGTCTCAATCTAAAATGGCGGTAGAGTTGGGAGGGAAGGCTGTGCTCCACAGAGACACAGGATCCATCTATCCAATGTCTTTGTCACTCTAAAGCCTTAGAGTCTTCTTCTGGATCCACTTCATCCAGCCAGGTGTTGAGCAAAAGTGACAGTGTAGAGGACCACTTAGGAGATTATAGGGGCTAAGCCTGGAAGTGGCATGCATCTCTGCTATCACATTCCATTGGCCAACATTCAGTAAAATGGCCTTATGTAATTGTGTGCCAGGACTGAAAGGAGAAACATTGATATTGGTGAGCAACCAATCTTTGGCACAGCTATGGTGTAATCCTATCTATGTGTATAGCACATTGGTCCCTCCTTTGCCCTATAAAAAGTCTCTGTGGCTAACTTTCATGGGCTCATGGAATTTTTCTAGGTTTCACCTACAATTGGAACTCTGCCTCTCTTCTAGTCTCCTCAGTTTCCTGCCTCAGAGCCAAATTTCCCCACTATGTCTAGACTCTTGAAATTGACTTGTATGGCCTGCCTGACTCTTGTTAGGTTCTCCTCAGGATATATCTTCATGGATCCAGCCCATCTCAATTCCTTCTCCAGACACCACAGCCCCTCCTAAGTTTAACCAGTCTCCCGAGATACCATACTCCGCCCATGCCAAGAGGAAGAAAGAGCTTGCATTTAATCAGGAAAATGGAAACTATTTTGAGTTGTTGACCAGGGGACTAACATTATAATGAAAGTAGGGTTTTAAAAAGTTATTTAGTTGAATGAATTAGAATTGACTGAAAGGGATTGAGATTGGGAGCATAGAGAACAATTAGGAGACTACTGCCATAATCTAGGAGAGGGATGTCAAGGGCCTGAACCAGAGCTGAGGTTGTGGGTGATGAAAGAAGAAGGCATCTAAGAGTTGATTGGGAAGGCAGATCTATGCTTAGAGGCAAATCTGGAGATGGAGAGAGGAAAGAGTCAGGCCCACATCCTAGGTTTCCAGCCCTGGGCTGACAGTATGCTTCCCAGCATCTCTGATTGCTTGAGCCTACCCCCTGGCCTCCCGCAACTCAGCCCCACCAAGTAGCAAGACTGCCTGGCCCTTCCAATCTACTTGGAAGGAATGTGGAGTTACATTTAATTAAAAGTGTCTACACAGAAACGAGATTAATTAAGTCTCTTTTACCCAGGAGCCCTCTCTTTGTGTTCACTTAAATGAGGTTTTAAATGTTGTCTCAATGTTATATCTGGGCAAGATTTCTCCAGACAACACTTCACGTGGTTCCGAGGCTCCTGCGTAACTGGTTAGAAATTATTTGGTGATGAGAACAATCCAAGGACAGTGTTCTCCCCCTCATTCACCTGAGCTCCAGGCAGGTGGGGACCTTGGGCCACAGAAAATGGAGTTTTATAATGAAATGGAGGGAAGGTCTTTCAGACAAGAGCTGCCTCCCAAGACCGCTTCGTGATGAAGAACAGGTGGTCCGGAATGGTCTTTTGGGTCATGTTTATGGAGCGCTCACCTGCAAAGTTGTTCTGAATATAAACATGGCCTCCAGGATGCAAGTGGCTGTGGCAGCACCACCTGCAGGTAAGTCGTCTCTTTCAGTCAGCATTTTGCTAACACGGGATTTGTGAGCCAGGCTAAGAGAGTGAGAAGCACCCCAACACCCTTCATTATCCTCGAACCGTTTTAGCCTAAATAGGACAGAGGTCTATACAGAGCTTGACAATTTCTGCTTCTGGGTTCTATCACTGAAATGCAAAGGGAATTCCCACTATTGGTTTAGATGGTACATTTTGTAGTGAAACATTTAGACATTGAGTCTTATCTATATTGCCCAGACTTGAATCATTATTACTTTAATTTGATAAGCATGTATTGAGCACCAAAAGAAGCGTGAGGCATTGTGTTAGAGGTTAAAGTTGGAGGGTCCAGTGAGACAAAGGCCTCATTCTTAGCCTCTTACAGTCTTGGAAGAGAAGAGGCATATCTAGCATTATGGAAGAGCAGGATCAGTGCTAGGAACACTGTGGGAACAGAAAGGAGGGGCATAAAAATCTGGCTTGGGGACGCGGCATCTTGGAGAAATTCTCAAGGAAAAGTGAGTGTCAAGTCTTGCAAGATGAGGGGGATGATCCAGACAGAGAAAGAGATCTTCCAAAAGGGTGAAACCTACTCTGCTTAGCCAGGGCACCTTGAACAGTGTAGCACGGCTGAAGAACCCAGATGTGCGGGGCCGGCCGAGTGGCTCAGTTGGTTAGGAGCTCGCTCAAGAGTGCGAGCTGAGCTCTGAGCAACAGCAGTTCGAAGCCCAGCCCGAGCTGAGCTGCCACTGAGCTGCCAACAGGTGGCAGGATGGCTCAGCTAAACAAACAAACAAACAAACAAACCAACAAACCCAGATGTGAAGCACAACAACCTGGCTTCCAACCCAGCTCTGTCTCTCACCAATGAGCCAACTCTCTGAGTCCATAGCATCCTCTATTGTAAAGTGAAGGAAATAACTCATTAGGTGTTTCACAGGGTTTGTGAGGATCAAATGGAACAATGCCGGAGGTCTCTCCAGAAATCTGAATTTCCTTCCTTGCCTCCTCTCTGTCTGGTGAAATGTATTGTTAGGCTCAGCTGTGTTAGTTCCAAGCAATAGAACTGAGTCTAGCAGATTTAAGCAGACAATTTATTTAAAAGGTAGTTCCTGTAGTTCCTGGTTACCAGGAAGGTCATCGGAAAGCCAGGCTTGGAAAATGGGTGAAGGGAAGATAGACTTTGGGGCAGGAGAACTAGTAAAATCAGGTCACAGAACTGGAACCTAAGGGCACTCCTGCCTTCCTCAGATAGCACCACCAGCTCCACCAGCACCGATTGCTGGGATCAGCTGCCCCTGACACAGACAAGTTTCCCTTGTCCTGCGTTCCTGCGTTCTTGACCTGACTCCTGAGTGGGTCAGTTGAGGGTGGGAGGGCAAGATTTGCCCATCCTGGGGCTTGTGCCAGCCCTGCTTTGAAAGCAAGTAGCTGGAATTTTCCCTTCCTTTAGAGGAAACCATGCTCTGCCTCTCATTAAGACTTAAGCGGTGGGGAATCCCCATACTGCTAGCAAGGTGGCTCAGATGCTGCAGAACACTCTCCAAAAGGAAAAACAACAACAAATGTCTACCACAGTCCACCAGTACCCGTGTCCTCTCCTCCACAGCAGTCTCCTCTGTGTGGCCCACAGGATGGCTCATAGGCAGGCTCTCTTTGTTTTCCGAGTCTTCTCACCTGCCCTCACCATGGGGACACTCCTTGGGAGGCTGGTCAGAGCATGGACCCCTTGAGGACAGTGTTCTCCAGCTCAGAGATTCTGCATCCACATCTGCTGCTGTCACTGTTCCCTCTTCTTCAGCTTTCTCCAGAGTCTGGCCCCATTGATATGGTAAGCACAAGCCTCCTGTAGCCAAGATTAATTGGTGCGGGACTGAGAGATTTCCCTCCCATAACAATGGACTTTTCTGCTTGTGCTAATAAGATGCCAATTAGGATGTTTACATTTTAGGTTCAACCTAAAGTTATGCCCACTTTCCTGGATGTAGGCCAGAGGGTTGGGCTCTCACAACTGGGCTGTCAACTGGGTGGACATAAGAATGACCCTGGCTGGGTGAGACAGTCCCTCCCTCGAACACTGAGAAAAGGCTGCTAGCTCTGGGGAAAATTCAAATGAAGTTGAGTCACCCCGCCCCATTCCTTCAGTTAGGTTCCAACTCCTTGGAGTGGCTTCAGACAGTGTCTTATTACATATGCCAAACTTTGTTTCAGAAGAAAAAAGACACAGAAAAAGAAAAACTCCACTAGACAAAATAAATCAATTCTGTTTTAATTTATTTTCACTCGTCTCTTTATTTTCCCCACCTCCTTTTCAAGATCACATCTCATGTCACTGTCCCCATCCCCTGTATTGGGTAAAGCCCAGGCCAGGGATCCTGGAATTCTGGCACTTAGTCATTGTTCCTGCCTGCACATGGCCACTTTCATTCTCACAACCACAGGAGGGAAGTGCCTGCATTATAGAGTGCTTTCACACTAATGTATGCTTAAAACAAAGGGTCTCAGAGTCGCTTGGGGAATATACATTTTGTGCCGTGTTAGGTCCTCTTCCTGGATCATCTGCAGAGAATTTTCAGGGTATTTTCCAGCCTGTAATAGAAGCTCAACAGGCTCAGGAATTAAGGTGCACATTGCACAGGCAGGCACTTCCTTAAGCACAGTTCTGTTGCATTTGCTAAGTGTTTCATGCCTGTGCATACTGCTTCCCTAGCCAGCCCGTGAGCATCTTAAGGGTATGTACCATAGCTTCCAACTCGAAGCTCACCGTTCCTAGCATCATAGTGAGGTCTCAGTTAATTTTGACTGAATGGCTGAGCTCAGCATCAACCCCACCAATGTGACCATCTTGCAGCATCAAGTTCTCTTCCCTAGGCTGATGGAAGGCATGACTGGGCTGGAGTGGGGAGACCTGAGCCTGATTCCCCACAGGCATGGTTGGCTTCCCAGCTCCGCTTCACTGCCTGTATTGTTTCCTGTGCCTGCTGTTTCTGTAACAAAGTACTACCAACTAGGTGACTTAAAAAACGTTGTTCTGCAGCCCTGAAAGTTTGAAATCACTGTCACTAAACTGAAATCAAGGTGTCGGCAGGGCTGCATGCTCTCCAGATGGTCCAGGATAGGATCTGTGCGTTGCCTCTTCCAGCCTCTGGTAGTGGCTGCTGGGACCCCTTGGCCTGTGGCTACATCACTCCTGTCTTTGAGACCAGCATCATTTCCTCTGTGTGTGTGTGTGTGTGTGTGTGTGTGTGTGTGTGTGTGTGTAAAATCTCCCTCAGACTTTCTCTTCAAACAACACTTGTGATTGCAATTCAGGCCCACCTGGGAAAAATCAGGATAATCTCCCCCCCTCAAAATCCTTAACCATATTTGCAAAGAATCTTTTTCCAAAGAAGCAAACATTCATAGGCTTTCAAGATTAGGACCTGATATCTTGGGGGGACAGTCTTCACTTACTGTACCCCCACCACTCACTACCTCCCCTGACCTTGAACAAGTGTCCTAGAGCATCCTTTCTGTGTCTCCATGATCCTTTCTGTGGTCCAGGAATGATTTCTCTGAATCTGCCAACGTCTTCACAGAGAAGTAGTCAAGACTGAGAGGTAATATATACTGAAAGCATTTTCTAAGCTGTAAAGCCCCACACAAATGCAAGCCGATGTTATTGCCCTGGGAGAGTGGCAAGTTCAGCACTTGAGAAAACTATCAGATTTTAAAACATGTGAGGAAATAGGAAACCAATGTTATTCAAAAACCTCATTTACACCCCACACCAAAGCCTCCCTCCCACCTCCCTCCACTCTCCCCTGTGGCTATAGGGGTGTGACAGAGGCTTGTCTTGGGGTGGCTTTGTGGCCTGAAAACAAATCACTCTTCACAGCTTGCTTCCAAGTCCAATAAGCCAGAAGGAATTGGTAGAGAGATTTAACGATATGTATTTCAAGAAAAAGATGAAAATGTGTCTACTTTTAGGAGATGCAGTAAAAATGCATCAGCCCCACAATAAACTTTGCAGTGAAGATGCATGGAGGGGACACATATAATGCAGCCAGGGCAGTAATGTCTCATTTATAGGGAAATCCTCTCAAAGATCTATTAGAATTCCACCCCCCACCACCACCCCACCACCCCGCCGCCCATGCCCTATAACACAGCCTCTGCTAACTGGAGTCTCTTCCCCTCCATCTACCTCCAGCTTCTGCAGGAAGTCCGCTGACTCAAAGGCAGCCTCCTTTTGTAGTCCCTATAAGATATGCTGGCTGAAATAGTTCATAGACCACTTATACCATGGGTGGGAAACTATGGCCCACAGACCATAGCTGGCTTCTGGTTCTTATAACTAAAGCTTTATTGGACCATCACCATGCTCCTTCCATCTATGGCTGCTGTAATGCTACAATACGAGAGTTCAGTAGTTGCAACTGAGACCATATGGCCTAACAGTCTAAAATATTTACTATCTAGTTCTTTACAAAAAAAGTTTGCTGATACCTGAACTACATACACCGTTAGGTTACAGGTTGTCTTTAGGCAAAAGTGCCCATAAAACTGGTAACAGAACAATAGCTAATGTTTTGGAGGCCTTACTCTGTGCCAGGCATGGTGCTATGCCCAGATGGACATTTAATCCCCACAAGTTGTCCTATGAAGAAGGTGATACTAGGAGCCTACCTAGTATCTACATGGGATACTACATGAGAAAACTGAGGCTTAGGGAAGATAAGCAACTTCTTCAAGAGCTTAACAGCTAGAAACCATTAGATTGGGACTCACACCCATGTCTGTCTGACTCCATAGCCCTCACTCTTTCATTGTACTGCATCGGGTTTCCAGGTGGACAATTCCAAAACCCTCTTCCCATTCCAGCAGCTTCTAGATGTTTGGCATCTTATTTTCTACAACTAATTTCAGTATGTCCTGCATCATTATCCTACATACCAAGTCCCCTCTGTTAAAGAATGGAGAAAGGAAGCTCTTCCTAGTCGGCTTCCCTCTCCTCCCTGCCCTCGATGCCCCACCCACCATTGAGCTCCCAGTCCACCCGCATGCTCCAACTGGCTCGCTGAGCTTGTTCCACATTTCTGCACAATCCCGTGTCCCAGCTGTCTTCCCTGCCTGCCCCGTTCCTGGTGAGCTTCTGACTCTGTGCTGAAGGCTCAGGTTGCTCCCAGCGGGCACCAGTAGAGTGATGGGAAGCGAGGCATTTGCATTCCACTTCCCAGGGCTGTTCAGATTTTACCTGCAATTCTTCTGACAAATCCTTATCAGCGATGCCCACGGCGAAGTCTTTGGTGACTTTGTTCATTCTTATTAGCTCTGCACAGATTAGCTCTTCACAGCGCTTGGCTGGTTCATACCGATTCCTGATAAACGTTTTGACTGCTTTTCCTGACTTGGGAACGGTTGGGGAGTGGGGCTGGATGGAGGTGGAGGACTATGAGGAGAGGGGTGCTGGCAAGGGGAGGGAGAGGAGATTGTGGACAGGATTACATCTGGGCCATGAAATATTCATCACATGCCTGCAAGAGCAGGGTCAACACTGTTGCCCTGGGAAAGGCCTCTCAACCCAGGCAGCACTTTGAAATGCACCAACCCAGGCAGGCTGGGAGCCCCCACTGCTGAGTGGCCCCCTCTGCATGAGAGGCTTCTTAGAGAAGGGGGTACAGAAAGTTAAAAGGACAAAAGAACAAAGCAGCTCACTTGGGCTTTACTGTCCTCCTTGGTCCCTCCTTTCTCACCTGCTCTTCAAGAACAGCTTTTGATGGTGGAATACTGACGTTCCAGCTGGACTTAGCTGTTTCTGTGCTGGGTTCTGCTTCTCTGGGTAGCTCCAAAAAGCTTTCTTGAGAACTCCAGCACACCTTTCCTCCCTTTTCTGTGAACTTCAGCTCCCCTCTTGGAGGATTTTAGACAAGTTATGATCACAATGTTTCATCGCTGTTTCCTGTATTTCCCCAAACAGTTTCGATTCTGCTTAAAGACTTAGACTCAGCTCCTCCCCAGATCCTAGCACAGGACTGGGCACATGGTAGCTGCTGGAAACATTTTTGCTAAATTAAATGTGCTCCATTCCTTGGGCAGGTTGATCCGCAGATATTATTACCCATGCTGCACCAATGCACACATCACTAAACAATTTCTACACTCTTTTTTCCCCTAGATGAAGCTTTCCGATTTTTCTTAATACGAGCCTCCAAGCAGCCACTTCCAATCAAAATCGAATTAACTAGGAGATAGATGCCCATTTGCCATCCTGGTTCTCTGGTATTCCCCATGTAAGTTCCTGCAAACGACACTACCTTTGTATTCTCAGAGGCTGGTTCAGTGCCCCATATAAAACAGGTGTTTAATATGTATTTGGAAATGAAATAGATGACTAGTCTCCTGCCTAGACTTATGAGTGTGCATGCTAAACCATCTCTGAATCTATAAGGGAAAGCTATTCCACAACTTTCCATAGGTATCTGGTCAAGGCTTACCATCCTAAGCATTTTAACACATGTCTATCCCATATCCTTCATGCTGCAGTTGTAAGTATACTCCTGGGCTTCTCACCCATGGACACAAAAGCCCTATGCTTTGAGAAATGGAGATCTTCCTCGCTGCCTTTTGTCACTGCCCAGAAATTTAACTCTGGTGCCCAGCTGCCTCATTCCAGAAAAACCCAACTCGTGCCAACCGTGTGCCCTGTCACTCCAGACCCCAGGAAAGAACCCACTCCATGCAGCCAGAAGGCCTGGAGACTCTTGAAGGCCCTGTTGCTACAGCCACAGTTTGCTCATTAGCCTTTTGCCAGATTTATCTTCTCACGGGTAGCCTGCAGCGCTTTGATTTGTCCTCCTGTCACCAGGACTAATGTTGATGGCAGCACCCCCTGGGGCGTCGGGCTCTCCAGCCTCCTGCCAGAGGCCTCAGGGAAAATGGATGAGCAACTGACCTGCAAAATAAATACCAGGCTTCCAGGTTCTGATAAAGATTAAATATTGGAGGAGTCATTTCAAATGAATATATAAAAGCAAATGGAAGAAGCCTTTTAGACACCAACAGAGTGAAATACAGGCAAACAAAGAGAGATGTCTTCAGGGAAGTTCAATGGCAGAGAAGTTGGAGGCTCAGAATACAATCTGCCCACAAATATCCCAGTTTCAGGAAAAATTCCAAAACAGTAATCCCTGTTTCCCCCCTCCCCCACCCAGATAGTGAAGAAGAGAAAGTGCTAAGCTCCAAAAGCTGCGCGCCAGCATGATGCTGAAGTCAGCTCTGCTGACGCTGGCCCGTCCAACCGAGGGAGAAGCCCCATTACTCAACACCATCTGCCTTTGGCGTGGGGCAGCCAAGAGCCAGGATTATTGACGGGGATGGGGCTCTAAGGTCCCAAAGAACAGAGGTACTGGGGAAGAACAAGGTCAGGCATTGCCGCCACAGAACGGGGAGTGGGAAGAGGAGCCAAAAGTCAGCAGATGGAGCCCGTGTTCCTCGAGCCTGGGGCAGAACTCGGTTTCTGGTCAGAAACTTGTGCAGATTGATTGCACATCTAGAAACCCAAATAACCAGAGTGTTCTCTCTAGAATCAAAGGATGTTTGAGTTAGAAGGGAACAAGTTTGGTGATGGACTACTAGGGGAGAGGGAACCTCAATCTGCCTCATGCTTACAATGGGTCTGGCACTGTGTTAGGCACTTAACACCCATGTCTCACTTACCCCTCCTGACAGCCCTGTGGGATGGGCATCGTTATCCACACTTTACAGAAAGGAGGCTAAGGTGTGGGAATTTATGACCATGAGGTGTGGTGCAGAGAAGAAAGAGGAAGTGTGCCGACTGAGCTATCATGATGGCCTGGGCACTGTGCAGATTCTTTATCAAGTTCATTGATTCTTCACAACCCTGGCTATGTAGACTATCGACCCCATTTTTACAGATTAGACAACTGGGACTCAGTGAGGTTGAGAGTATGCAGTTTCAAAGCAGTGGTCCCAATTGTGTGTGGCTCCCAATTTCATTCTCTTTCTAAGAGGGGTGATTTGTAGACAGCCTTAGGGGATGGGGAGGTAGATTACGTGTCACTGAGTTTTAGGTGGAGCTTCCAACTTGATTGGAGCCTTAGAAACTGAGCCTTAAATGAGTTTGTTTGTGGGGAGAAAATGGGGGGTCAGCTCTCTTCAACCTTTTCTTTAAGCAGTAGCAACAGTCCATCTGGCCTTTAGGACCCTAACTCGCTGGTCTATGTAGCCACTAGGTAGCAGGACTAGGAGCCCAAAGGTTTTAGTGGAACGGCCTCTCACCGTAGTTCGTGTGTCCCTTCTGCTCCACCAGAAGCTAGTTGCAGGACATCCTGGTCACACAAATCCAGGGGCTCTGTTCACATAGAACACAGTCTACAATGACCACCATGGCTGCCCAGACACAGCCAGTCCCCTAGCCCCATCTTCCTCAAGGGCGCTGCTGTTTCCATAGATGTAGTATAAGGGAGAAGGGTGCCCAGTACAAGGAGCAAAGAAGGTAACTTCAGGTGCATTTCAACCTTGGGATTCAGAGTGAGCCTAAGGTGGGCAGGCTGGGAGTAGGCCTTAGGGCAGTGATAACGACCCCCATCCTAGTAAATAATTTAGTCCAGATCAACAAATATTGATCGAGTACATGCTCCATGCCAAGTTCTGTGCAGGCCACTGAGCATTTAAAGATGAACGGGTGGTGCTTGCCCTCAAGAAGCCCACTCACTGCCTGGGGAGGCAGACAGAATCAAATGGTTAGTGTGGTCTGTAATGAAAATGACCTCATTGTCTTTGTAAATCAATTTTATTTCCCCAAAGCACTCTCTCATTCATTTGCATTCCATTCCCACAAAGAATAGGTGTTATTATTCCCATTTTGGGTCAAGAAATCCAGCACTTACTGAGGTTGTAGGACCAGTGCAAGGCGACCTAGCAACTGGTGGCAGCTCTGGGTGCAGCACTGGGGACACGCGTCTCCCTGGCCCTCTTTGGCTCCACCTCCTGCACCAGCCATACCTCTCCCTCAGGCCAATAGCTGCCTGGTGACTCCAGAGAGCCAATAGTCTGTTTTTGAACACTGGTGGCCCTGAAGAGCTCCTACGGGCCAGGGCACTGGCCTGGCAATTACAGCAGAGAGGGTCTATTGAGTCAGGGAAGAATGAAGTGTCCAGAAGAATTCCCATCTCATGGCCTTCACTCCCTCCATACTATGTGCAACTGTTTCTTTGAAGAGCAGGGCAGTTTAGCAAGTGTATTTTGCATCAGTACAGCCATTTCTGGTATCAGTTCTCCCTGGGCATTCTTGTGCTGCCTCTCCCACTTGGACACTACCTCTCCTGGCTGTAGGACATAGCGGCAAGTGACTTCGGGGGCCAGCTCTGCTTACCTGGAAGACTGACCCACTCTAAGCCGTACTCTCCTAGGGTGAAGCCTCATGGCTCTAATGGTCGCCTGGAACCTTTGATAATATACTTGTACTGCTTCCAAACACTCTTACCACAGATATGATGAAGCCCATTTCACAAAGGCAGAAACAGTCGCACAAATGTTACTTGACTTGCTACACTGGGATGCTGCCTACTGATTTCCACATCTAGGTTTTCAGGTTTTTTTTCCACTTGTCTTCCCATCTCTCTCAAGAAAAAAAGTGAAACTACCACCATTTTTCTCCAACCAAACAGAAAAATGCCTTAGGACTCAGTGCGGTCCTGAAGCCCTCTACCCCTTTTACCAGGTTAGACCATTTAGTTTATACTCTTTACAAGGAGGTTTGTGGGGTCTCAGGGAAGGGGCTGGAGCAAAGGGAGTGGGTGAGTACTCAGGGACCAACGTGCAGTCCTATTGCTGCAGTATCAGCCCTGTTTGTGGATGCTAATAGTTCAGCACTCAATTTCAATCCCACTTTCCCCTTCTTCCCTCCACTTCTCTCTCTCATGTCCTCCCCTTTTTTTTCTTCTGCCTTTCTCTTTCTTTTTAGTATAAAAATGAAAAAAAAAAAGAGTGGGTTCATTCTGATAATTTTAGATCCCTTCCATGGAATGAGGACATACGAGGATTTGCGGATGGACAAAAGGGAAAGTTCGAAGAAGCTGAAAATTACCGCATGCCTATTAAAAACCAGCCAAGCTGAAGCAGTCCTGACTAGCAGACGGGCCTGCAGCTCCAGGGAAGTGGTACTTAAGGGAATTCGGCAATTAAGAGAAGCTTGGAGTCGAATCACAGATTGCTTCCATTGCCTTTTTAAATTATTATTATTTTAAAAAGAATCACAAGGTGGAGACCAAAACGGAAGATGACAATAACGCAAGGTGACAGATGCCAGTTTGGCAGAAAACACCAGGAAGACCAAGTTACTTACCTGTAGCATTCTTGCCACTGCCACATGCTCAGCATTCCATCTCAATCTGGAAGGCAGAGTCTTGGTGGCTGTCCAGGGATAGCTGTCCAAATTCCTGAGAACCAAGCTCAGCATCCAGATCCCTCCAGACCACCCTGGGTAAACATGGGCATCTGCAGGCAAGAGTCCGAGCCCCAGTGGGCTTGCATGCTCCAGGAATCGTGCCTACTCTGGCTGTCCGGTGGGGGTGGGGAGCTACCACCACCCATGCCAGCCTTTCCAAGGACTTGGCAGCCCAGTCTGCCAGGAGTCACATAAATCTTTGAAGAAGGCTCATTATTGTTTTCAGAAGAAATTGACACAGGGGCCAGCGAGAAGGTTTGTAGCTATGGGCTGGGACACTCAGAAGAAATAGGGGCTATTTGTGATGGCAGGCTTTATGAGTTAGCAGTCACTTCATTAGGCGTTTCCAACCTTGTTCTGCATCAGAATCATTTAGGGTGCTTTATAAAAATCTGAATTCCTAGGACCTACCTTCAGATACCCTGATTCACAGGAGCCTGGGTAAGACCTGTGGATCTGTGTGTTCCTTTTTTTCAAAACTCCCCAAATGATTGTGATGTGCAGGCATGTTTGAGAACTAGTGGCCCAAGTGACAAAATTTGGAGGACTTCTTTCCTTAAGAATGTCCCAATTGCTGCTGCCTCGGCTGCCTTAGAGCCTCTTTCTTTGGGGTAACATTTGCCTAAAGTGGAGATACTATGACACTTGATTAGCCTTCTAGATCCTTTCTATCATGGCATCTAGCTGAAGCCAGTATTGCTGGGGGAAGGGGTGTGTGTGTGTGTGTGTGTGTGTGTGTGTGTGTGTTATGAGAAGGGGATGGACTACAAGGGATGCAGCAGGAAACTGACACATGCTTAGCCCTATGGGGCATCCTGGCCTTCCTGACATCTTCCTGCTTCATTGTCACTTTGTTAGCCCCAGCGTGGGAGACTGTCCATGACAGTCTCCCTCTGGAGCACGCCCCAGTCCCCTCCTTGGTACCAATTTTTAAAATCTAATCCTAGCCACAGCATCATATAGCAACTTCATAGTTTGCAAAATAGTTTTCACATGCATTATTTTATTTCATCTTTATGTCTTCTGCTATGGACTGAAGCTTGTGTGTCCCCCATAATTCATGTGTTGAAATCCCAGCCCACATTGTGATGGTATTAGCAGGTAGGGACTTTGGGAGGAGCTTAGATCATGAGGGTGGAGCCCACATGAATGGGATCAGTGTCCTCATAAAAGAGACCCCACAGAGCTCCCACACTCCTTCTGTCATGAGACGATACAGCAAAAAGACTCACCTGTGAACCAGAAAGCAAGCCCTCATCACACCGAATCTGCCAGCACCTTGATCTTGGACTTCTAGGCTCCAGAACTGTAGGAAATAAATGTCTGTTGTTTATAAGCCACCCTGTCTGTGGTACTTCGTTATAGCAGCTTAAGCAGACTAAGACAGTACCTGTCCGGCAGCTTTCATGTCTCCATTTCACAGGGAAGGAAACAGGTTCATAAAGGACAAGTGACTGGCTCAGGACACATGACAGGTAAGGATGAGGCAGGATGGAGCCTGACTCTACATGCCATGCTTTCTCCAAAGATATGTGCAGGCATTCAGTGAGCAGGGCTCAGGGCAAAAGCGCTTTGCAAAATGGGGTGCTTTTGTTTATCAGAGTTGGAGGTTTGCATTTACCCTTAAGTAACCAGAGAAAGATCCTGTGTCCTCTTTCAAGAGGACAAGCATCATAGTAGCATTCAGCTGTTGCCTTGTTAGAGGAGAGAAGCCTCTGTAACCCTTAACAATGTTTTCAACTCGTCTATGACCTGCAACCATAAGAGGCATACAGCTGCTTCTGGCAATGTGATGCCTCTCAGCCATTGGGGAAAGGGAGATTGAGGGTGAGGAAGGCTTCTGCCCCCATTTCTGATCATGGCTGCTTCTGTGGGAAGCTAGGGCCCAGCGATGGGGCCAGAGTACACGCACAGATGCAAGCAAACACACACACACACACACACACACACACGCACACGCACACGCACACACACGCATGCACCAGGCCTATGGATCTCAGGCATGAGGTTTCTCTCTTTACCAGTCAAGAATCTCTGCAAAGACAGACTCAGCTCCCCTCCCAGGCAAAGGCACAAAGAACTTCAGGCTGCTGAACTCCATGTCCTGGGAATGGACTCATTGTCCTGGACTGGTGTAGCACATTGGCTAAAATATGGAACAGCTGGCTCAACTGGGAATTAAAGGTCCTGGACTCGAACCCATATTTGTGTCTAGTGAGCTGTGTGACATTTCAGTCATTGCTTACCTCCTTTTTACTTCAGCTTTCTCAACTGAAATATGTTGTGGTATGCTAACCATTCGTTCAGGTCCAACATAGTGAGTCTGATTTCTTGATAGTCTCTCTCTTAAAAATAACAGCTAATATTCACTGAGCCAGCACTCCATTGTTAAGTGTTTTGTGCGTATCATCTCATTTAATGCTCATGAGAAGCTTTAATTAGCCCTAGTTAGTAGTTAGAAAACAAGTTCAGAGAAGTTAAGTGACTTGCTTTACATCAAATGGCTGTCAAGTGGCAGAGTGCGGACTCCAGGGCTTTAGGCCTTACTTAACTACCATGCTATTTTTTTTAAAAAGATTTTTTAATTGGGGAATTAGGGGAGGGGAACAGCGTTGGGGAACCGGGGAAGGGGAACAGACAAGTTGCTATCCTTCTGTTCTTCAGTTTAGTTGCAGAGGACGTTGCTTCACTGGCCCATGTTGGTATCATCATTGCGCTCTTCCTGGATGAGGCAGATCAGTCGCCGGCCTCTGGATGGTCGCTCACCGCAGCTATTGGCAGCTCACACTGGCTGCCAGCCGCTCACGCTGGCTGCCGGCCACTCACTGTAGCCTATGGCAGCCCACTACAGCAGGGGCTACAGCCTACACCATCACCGGGGCTTGCACAGCCCAGCTCCAAGTGGAGCTGTTGTTAGCTGTAGAGGGCAGAGTCACTGGCCCTCATATGTGGGATCCGAACAGGGGCCGCTGGCATCCCAAAGCCAGCTCTTAACCATTGTGCCACTCGGCCGGCCCATGCTATTTTTTTTTTAACTGCTTGAGAAAAACATTTATTTCTTTCTCTTTTACTTCATAGAAATAAAATTAGTTTAGGTAAGAGGCAGGAAACTTGAAACATAATTCAGTGCTAACATTCAACCAGGAGTATCATTAAAATGCACAACCATGGGCCGGTCGAGTGGCTCAGTTGGTTTAGAGTTGGCTTAGAGCGTGTGCTCTAAGCAACAAGGCCGCCAGTTTGATTCCCACATGGGCCAGTGAACGCTGCGCCCGAGCTGAACTGTCGCTGAGCTGCCAACAGGTGACAGAATGGCTCCGCTGTCAGTTTGATGGTGGGCTATGCCCGCCCACAACTAAGACTGAACTCAGCGCCTTGAGCTGAGCTGCCACCCAGATGGCTCAGTGGATAGAGCGTGCGCTCTTAACAACAAGGCTGCTGGTTCGACTCCCACATGGGACGGTGGCTATGCCCACCCGCAACTAATATTGAACACAGCACCTTGAGCTTAGAGGCCACAAGCTGCCAACAGGAAGCCAGATGGTGACTGGCGCCCTCCACAACGAAGACTGAAGAACAACTTGGCTGGTCCCCTCCCCCAATTCCCCAATAAAACCTTAAAAAGAAAAAATGCACAACCAGGACATTCTCATGTATGACAACTTGCTATACTTTGTTCTACAAGCTTGTTCTCCCAGCGACTATGGTGAATGGCTTTTGCTTTTACTAACAGCCATTCGGCCTTCTTTGGGGAAAAAGAACTCCATTTTTTTCTCTCTGGGGAATCACTTCTACCTCTGCTTTGGATGTAGTTTGCTCGAAGGAATGGGACTAGGGGGAGGGGAGAGGAAGGTGTCATGTAACCCTGGAAAGGTCAATCATTCATGGCTACAGTGATGGTTTAGGACATGTTCCTATAACCTAGACAGAGCCAACGAGACAAAAGATATACATGTATTTATTTTTTTTTCAAATGAGACTATTGAGAACTTCTTTCTCTCTCTGTCACACTCCACTTGGCCCTGGCAGGATGTGGGCTTAGAGCTCAGGCCAGTCATCTTGCCAAAGCCTAAGCCCTACCTGAGAAAGAAGCTGACATGAATGAGAGCAGAGCTGGCGGGTGGACATGCCACTCACCCCTGAATCCAGCCATTCCTGAACGAGAGCAGAGCTGGCGGATGGACACGTCACCCACCCCTGAATCCAGCCATTCCTGAAAACCTACATCTACCCTCTGGAATTTTCAGTTCTTTATGCCAATAAAATTCTCTCTTATTTTAAGCCCACTTGAGATGTGTGGTCTGTCACTTGCATATAGTAAAAGTCCTAATTAACATAAGAAAAAAGCAGAACTAAAGAAGAAGCCCAGTTACCTGGCTGCAGCCCCCATCCTGGTGAGAAGTGAGCCAATTTCAAGGTGAAATCTCCATTCTAGGAAAGACTGGCCTTTCTAGGAATCCCTGCTCCTCTAAACTCAGGGGTTACCTGGGCTTCAGCTGACAATAGAAGCTGCTTCTGGGGCCACTGGAACAATCGGGCTTCAACAGTATGAAAGTCCAAGAGCTGGTTGTGAGAAGCAGCCTGCGTCCTCCCTCAGATGGGGAGACATCAAAATTGCTGCCCTGGAGAGGTCCAGTGCATCTCCTCTCACACTAAGCCACTGCTTAGAAAGGCCAAGGACTGGAAAACACTACTGGAAGGTACTTTTAAATAAATACATTTATAAATGTAAATTCATATGTATTTTGGGCTGAATTGTGCCCCTCCCTAATTTATATATTGAAATTCTCACCCTAGTACCTCAGAATGTGACTGTATTTGGAGATAGGGCATTTAAATTAGTAGTTACCACAATAAAATGAGGTCATGTGATTGAGTCCTCCTCTAATATGACTGATGTCCTTAGAAGAAGGGATTGGGACACAAACACACACAGAGAAGACTATGTGAAAACACAGGGAGAAGGCAGCCATCCATAAACATAGGAGACAGGTTTCTGAAGAACTCCAAGGACACATTGATCTTGGCCTTTAAGCCTCCAGAACTGTGAGAAAGTAAATGTCTGTTGTTTAAGACACCTGGTCTGTGACACTTTGTTATGATAGCCCCAGCAAACAAATATACATTTAAATTGTATAAATAAGTATATAAATACATATTTAAAATATATGTGTGTGTATACATGTGAATGTATGTATATGTACACATGTATTTATCTAGTTATCTCTATATCTAGGACTCCATCTCTATCTATGTAGCTATATTCTTGTATGAAACTACCACTGTTTATCCATTTTGACAGAACAAGATCTTAATCCTGGAATTTGAGGCCCTCCTTTTCTCCTCAGCTCCTATCACTTCAGCTCTTTCCCCAGCATACCTTCACCATCACCCAACTCTTAGCCATCTCCCAAACAGGTCGCCCTCTTGGCACATGCCATCCTGGGGCTGACTGGTATTGACCTACCAACAGAAAGAACCTCTGCTTATCCTGCGAGGCTGTAGAAACTCTCATCAGCTTTCCAAGAGAACACAAGTCACTTCCTCCTCTGCTCTCTCACAGCACTTTGTATACACCTCTTTTAAGACATTTATTCCATTGTGTGGTAATTTTTTATTAATGGGTCTATCTCCTGCCAACAGTGCTTGGGTTCCTTAAGAAGGAACTGGCTTCTTGTCCTCTTTGGAACCCAGGCAGGATTTCCGGTGGCATGTAGAGGGGGCAGGCAGAATAGGGGTAGGTGGGTGAGGGGATGATCCTGACTCCAGGTCAACCTGCATTTGGGGTACCTGGGGGAGTAAGCTCCCAGCTGCCCCTCTAGGGATTTCTCTGGTCTGCCCCTCTAGAAGGGGATCAAAGGCACGATTCTGTGCACTCTTCCCCCAGGGGAGCCCAGCTGATTGGACAAACAAAAGCTTCAAGTTCAAGATGGTGGAGGGAGAATTGCAGGAGCTCTCAACAGCAAATTAGGCATTTAAAGCCAAGCGCAGTGGCTTTCGGAGATTAAATGCATTATAGATTTGCTAAACGCAAGTCTAGCCAAAGAAAAGGTAGACAGATCATTGCTACCCCTCAGGCGGTGGGGTGGGAGAGGCAGCGCAGGGGCCCTCAAGCAATCAAGAATGCGAGACACGTGGGCTTAATTTTCCCATTTGCAATCAAGGCCACATTCCCCCTTCTCTTAGTCCCTGAAACATCGGTCCTTTCTTGGGCTCCTTTCACAGGCTGCAATGCCGAGAGAAGGGAAAATTATGCAGAGATAATGGTGCTGATTATGGGACTGCAAGTGGCAGCGAAGCTCAGCGGGCGCCTACAGATGAGGAGCAGGGGAGAGGCCAGGGGATGCTCCGCCCCGGATGTGCAAGGACCTGCCCCTGTCCCTTGACACCTTCACTGGTCCAAGAGCTCTTGCCCGCCCCTCCATACAACTGCAGCTGGGGTTGCATGCCTCTCCCCTGAACTGGGGCGTGTTTAGCCAGCCTTCTTGGGAAGTCTCCCCCTCACCCCCGCTTCATTTCATCTCCACCCTTCTTTTAATCCAAGAAAATGAACAAAGAAAGTTCTAGAATGCAGAGGATTCAGAGAAGGCAGAGCCAGATTCAGGGTATCAGAGGACCTGGGTCCTGGTCCCTGCACAGGTGAGCCGCAGACTCACCTGTGTAAGTCTGGAAATGCAAGTGCTCAGCTGGACCATTGCTGGACCTCAGGAGCAGGAGCAGGACCAATGAGCAGCCTACTATTCGATGCGTCACAGCCTGGAGGGGTAAATGCTATGCTCCTGAAGAAATAATCATAAGGACACTGGGTGCTTCTCAATCTTCTCAAAAAGAGACAAAAGAAAATTAACTTGAGATGCAGTTTGAGGGACTCAGGCTAGACCCAAAAAAAGAACTATCACAGAGGGGAGTAGTTAAAACATGAAATTGGATACAACAGGAAGTTTCAAAACCTTTTCTCTAGAGCTTGACAGAATCACAGCAATGCATTGGTCTGGGATAAACAGCGTGTGGCTCCTCTGAGGTGGGGGAGGATGGATTCCACTGCCCTCTGAGCCTCCTGACTCAACTTAACTATATCTACTATTTATTAAGGCCCTCGCAGGCTGGACACACATCCAGGCACCCTGGAGAGACTGCTTCATTTAATCCTCCATTCAAACCTAGCAAACGGGTATTTTATCCATAAAACAAACACACAGATGTTTGGTGACTTGCCAAAATGCCACTAGCTGCACATAGGAGTTGAATCTGAACCCTAATCTGGCTGATTTCAAAAGTCATACTCTTTCCAAGGCATGCTGCCTTCCATGCTAGAAAGAGGCAGCAGGGAAGGTGGGTAGTGGGGCTCTGAAGGCATTTCCACAGCCTCAGATGAGAACCAACTGCTCACCACTCTATTGAAAGAACCACATTCATGGTGAAGAAGGGATGACTTCTGAGAAGAACATTCTACCTACTCACTTTGCAGAGGTGGCTGCAGAGCCCTGGGCTGGGGCTGTGGACATGAAGGAGGGGCTGCGCAGGACTCCCAGCAGGCAAGAAGTACTCGGCTCAGGACTTCAGAGGCTGCAGGCTGACAGCAGCCACCTGTGATCAAATATTCTTTGTGCTCCTTTTTCAGGCTTGGAAAATCGCTACTGCAAGGCCATGTGATACCTGACAACATGGAGGAGCAGGCCATTAAATCCTGGGAGAGAGAGGGTCTACCAGCTGTGGAAGGACTGGGAGGGGTGGCTGAACCCCTGGGAAGTCCCAGAGCCCCACAATTCGCTGTGGGAGCTTTCAATGCCTCAGAGGCTGCAAGGACTCAAGCCCACCCCCAGCTGTTCTGTCACAGGAGAAGCAATCCCAGATCACATGGCTTTCAGAGAAAACGCTCAGCTGCCCTTGCTTTCTTCAACCCCCTAGTTCTCATAAGAACACAAGACTGAAATGCTTCTACATGCTGAATGGGACCCCCAGGTCAAGGGCTCAGAGGCACAGCTGCAGGTGAATAAGGGGACAGGGGCGACCAGAGACAGATTGCACAGGGAAAATCCCCATCCGCCAAACCACTGGCTTAGGGCCCTGGAGCATGCGGGATTTCTTTTCCCCTCAGCTTCCTCACCCCTAATTGGCCACAGTAACAATACAAGGGTAGTTAGGAAGCTTAAATGAGTTAGTACATCCGAGGTGTTTGGAACTGTGCCTGCCACATCATCAGCACTATGTAAGTATTAACTGTGATAGTTTTTATTATGCCACCCCCACTACTGCTACTTCAGAAGCTACTACTGTGAAAAGATAGTGGCGGAAGCAGTACAAACACAGGAGCAGGAGAAACAGAGAAGAGACCCTTTTTTTTTTCTTTTTAATGTGATCCCTTCCCACCACCCAAAAACCACCCAAGGTTCCATCTGGGTAGTCTTGGGTTAAAGTACAGGCTGCAGGGAGACAGAACTGGGTGGACAAGGGCCACCAGCTGGTCCAGGGTTTGGCACTAAAGAAGTCCCCTGTCCCAGGAACCTCCTTATCCCCAGGCACACTGGGATGGTTGGTCATCCTACATCAACAACCACCTGTAAGAAGACAGGAGTGGGGCCACACACTCAATCACGTCCACAGTCCCTTAGTATACTCTGCGCTGGGAGCAAGACACCCTTCTCCCTCCATCCCTGTCCCCTTCCTTCTCTGCTTTCCTCCTTCTCTCCTCTTGCCCTTCCTTCCTTCCTTCCTTCTTTCCTTCCTTCCTTCCTTCCTTCCTTCCTTCCTTCCTTCCTTCCTTCCTTCCTTCCTTCCTTCCTTCCTTCCTTCCTTCCTTCCTTCCTCCCTGCCTGCCTCTCTCTCCATCCCTGTCTTTCCCTCCCTCTCCTTCCTTCTCCTCTTATTCTACTTACTTATTTAGCCTAGACTCTCCTCTCCTTCCCCTCTACACACACACACACACACACACACACACACACACACACACACACACACGCAGAAACCAGAGCCCTGGAAGGGAGCCCAGTTCAACATTGTTGCTGATTAATATAAAAGGTTCTTACTGGGAAGAAGGGATGCAAAATTTTTTCATGAAGTCCAAATTCCCTCTGGGTGGCTCTGAAGACACGGGCATCAGGAGCTGTTGCTCCCGGAGGGGGCTGAGAGACTAGGGAGCCATGTCCCCTTCCTCCTTGGGCTTCAGCAGCTGTTAACTTCATAAGCCTTTCCTGGCATGTGAGATGGACTATACCTTGCTGTCCAGGTGTCTGTACATGTTTCTTTAAGAGAGGGAGAGGACACTAGAGAGCAAGCAAAGGATCAGAGTACAGAAAAGATTGGACACGTGTGTGCGTGTACGAGCGGACAGGTCTGATTGACAAGATCTATGAACAGAGCTCTCAGTTCAGAGAAGCAATTAAGTGAGAGTGGAAGAGGGAAGGGGGGAGGGATGAGGGGATGTTAAGAGAGGCCTCCAGACAGATGGGTCCCAGGGCCTTGGCCATTCCTGGGGTCAGGGACTAGGAGGGGGAGGAATTAGGGGGGGACATCAGAGGCATGTGGTCTGGGACTCACATCCCCCTCAGAGCCTCTGTCCCAGGACAGTTCTGACCTAAGAGTCAGAGCTGCAGCCTGCAAAGCAGTGGTGGGGGTGCCTTCTCCCCGGCTCACAGTGGGCAGAGGTTCTGGCCCAAGGAGCTGAGCCTCCCCTCAGCCTTGCCCACCCTCATGAGGGCTTGATGAGTCATAAGGAATAGGACAAGCACAGTTGAGCACCTCTTCCCTACAGTCCTGCTCTGCATTGCAGATGGGAACCAGGGAAGGGATTCTGGAAGGATGTGTCCAGGATTGCCAAGTGTTGCATCCCACTAGATGTGTTCTCTAACCTCCTCCTCATGTCCCCTGCACCTTCCACAAGCTGTGAATGAGTGGGCAGTAGAAGGGTCCTTACCTCCATCAGCCAGGGAGAGCTCTGGGCAGGAGAGAACACGGGGTGCTGGGTCTCTGCTCTCTGCAACCCTCATTTTAGAGAGGAAGTTGGGCTGCGTTTCCACCATCTGCGATGATGCTCAAACTTCAAATGCAAACCACTTTTCACAAAGAGAATGAGTAGAGCAGTGAGGGTGCATGGGTGCTGGGCTAACCCCACAGGCAGGAAAGAGACTTCACGGACTTGCCTACGTCCAAAGGCTGGGAAGCCAGTTGTGTCACCCTGACAGAGTGCAAGCTCACTACGTGTCCTCTAGGTGCAGATAGCCTGTCCTTGTCCTACCACCTAACATACTAAGTATTTGTTTTTCCTTCCCCATGAAAATGTAAGCTTCGTAAGAGCAGGGCCTTCAATTTTTTTTTTTTAACTTCTGCCTCCCCAGCACCTAGAAGAGTGCCAAGTACCTAATAGGTTTCAATAATAATTATTGAATGAAGGCATGAATTAAGCAGTATTATTATCCCACCTCATGCCCATTTTACAGTTGATGAAATAGAGAAGGGTTCATTAACTCACTCTTAAAGATCCCTACTAGAGTTAGGAGTTTAGGGAAGGTATCCAACTGTACCAACAACCATTACTCCCTGTAAGTTCTTCTACTCATCTGACTTGCTTCCCTCCTAATACAAGAATAGCGTGTTTCCAGCAGAGACAATCAGCTAGAAACATATTCTTGTGGAGTCCTCTCTTCAGGTGAAGTGACCAGCTCCAGGTGAGGCTGCCATCTTGGAAGGATGGCAGCCTCAACCCCCACAGGCGAGGGGTTGGTTGTAACAGGAACCCTGTATATCTGTCTGTTACCATGTGGAAGGGGAGGAAGGCTCTAAATTACTTAGCTATAGATCTCACAATTATGCTCCCTCTCCCTAATTTGGATGTTAATGTATTAGCTACAGCTTTGCCTTCTAGGCTAGAAATTGTTTTTTTCCCCACCCTGAAATTATACATCCAGATAGAGTAGTGTTCATTAAACTAAGATTAGGAAAGGATAATATGTGAGAGGTATGTAATCTTTTGCAAATGGTTAGTAAATTGGAACTACCCCAATTACAATCTTGTTCATCACACAGGGCTGAATTACTCTGCCTGGGACAGGAGTCTCAGCAGCAGCTCTGCTCAGCTCACATTTCATAAATATTGTATACACATGATATTCTCCGCCATCTGCTTCACTGGTTGCCGAGCACATATTCTGACTTTCTGGTTGACTGCAGAGTGGCAGAAGCAGGGCGGCCATCCTGCCTGCCAGCCTTGAAGCCCAGCGAGGCCAGCCTTCTGAAAGCTGACACCACGTGCCTCAGGTGCGTTCCCAGGGAGCCACGCCAGGCCCGAAGTATCCTCCTGGCAGGGGAGACGCCCCTTCTCATGCCTCAGTGTGACACCAAGGGTCTTACTGAGCAGGGACCTGTGTGCTGTGGGGCTGTGCTAGCCAGGGTCATCTCGGGAAGGGTCAAGCAGAGGCTGATGGAGGTGACCGCGAACGTGCTTTGTTCCCCAGTCCAGGGTGGTGGTGGGGTCCTGGCAGTGCCTGGATGGACTGTGAAGTTCTGCGTCTGCCTTGCAGGGGCAGACGGCCTGCATTGTGGAATGATGCACCCTCTGTTCTCACAGGCAGCCTGCTTGGCATCCGTGGCTGGGTCCATCTGTTCCATTCATCCTTTTGGGTCTGGCAGGACCTGCCCCCTCTGATCACTTTGTTTCCCTAAAATCCCATTTCTTTCAAAGAGGTAGTGAAGTGTAGTGAATAAGAGCGAGGACCCCAGAGTCAGAGTGTCTGGGTTAGGCCCTGCCCTGCTATTGACAAGTTATATGATCCTGACCAAACAGTTTAACCACTCTGTGTCCAGGTTCTCCCATCTGTAAAATGGGTACAAAAAGAATAGCACCTATCTCATAGGGAGGTCATGAGTTAAAACTTATAAACGTTAGCTGTTATTTTCTTGCAAAAGTAATTTTGGTCTCTTCCTGCAGATCGCAGCCTCCCCCACGCAGAACACACCAGACTGCTTGTGCTAAATGTAAACTCTAAGCCAGAGGGACCCAGACAACAAGTTGGGGCTGATCCCTTTGTGTTAACAGTGTGCCTGGCACCATGTTTTACAAGTTATTTCATTCCATTTCCACAGGTCTTTGAAGTATATATATATATATATATATATATATGATTATACCCATTGTACAGATGAGGAAGGTGAGGCTCTAAACATTTAAAAAATCAGATTTCCTGTTGCTACCTTGTTTAAAGCTTTCAGTTCATCATTTGTTTTAGGATAAAACCCCAAATCCTTAATGTGGCCTATACAATCTTCCATAATCTGGTGTTAGCCCACCTCCATGTCTATCCCATGCTTACTCTTGGCTCTCCTACCTTGTTGATCTGTTCTTTGTCCACGCTACACTCCACTCGCTACAGGACCTGTGCAGACACTGTTTCTTCTGCCTGTGCTTGACCTCCTCTTCCCCTTTTGCTGAAATTCCTATTCATTCCTCAGGCCTCAATCTGCTCTTCTCCAGAAAATCTTTCCTGGGACCCCCCAGACTTGCTAAGAGCCCACTAATATGTGCTTCGGTAGCAACCCCTGTATCTCCTTCACGGTGTCTCTTACAACTATAACTAAATGCTCAACTGTGTGTGGGATGTTTGCCTGACTGAGTGCGAGACCCATGGACAGGGTCTGTGTGAGTCAGGAGAGGCTGGGCTACGCAGTGGAAACACCAGCCCCAAATCTCCCATTTCTCTCTCCTGCTACATGTCCCAGGTGAGCACCAGAGGCCTCTGTTCTGCCTGGTCATTCAGGATCTGGGCAGTGGACACTTCAGCACTTCGTGGCTGCACTGTCTGGAACACCCAGGCTTCTCAGTATCTACAGCAGGGGAAGAGAGGGACTGGAACATCATGTATGTGCACTCCCCTTCTGCTCAGTGTCACATACTCTGTCCAACTGCTTGGGGGCTGGGATGTGTAGGCGAGCAAGTGGAATATTTGCTCTGCCACAGAAAGCTTATCCAACTTGTTTCTATGAGTGTTCTCCATTCCTAGCACCTTGCTTAGCACATAGTAGGAGCCCCTCCAAGTAGCTGTGGAATGATTGAGCATGTCAGGGCAATTTGATCAAGATCACCCAGGGAGCACACGGCGGTGTTGCTGCACTTCAGGTCAGGACCCTCCCAATTTCAAAAGCTTTGGCCTTTGTAGTCTAGCTTGTCATTTCCTCAGGTCTTTGGAATGCTTTATTTCACAGTATGCAGAGAGCAGAGCATCATGCATTTGGGCACTTAATAGATTTGTTTCTCTTGATGAAGGTGGTGAAAGTTGCATGTCCTCCAATCAGCCTTGCAGTCAGTCATTCAGCCACTCACCCAAGACAGGTGGCAATTCAAATTCAGCCAATAGTCCTTAAGTGCCTACTATGTGCCAGGCATGTCATCTTGGCTAGTGCGCTCAAAAGCCAGGTGAGGTGAGCACTGTTTTCTGCTTCACAAAGATACTAATGCTCACTAGTAAAATCTGGATTTAAACACAGGTTCACTGGCTTTAAGCCCCTCATCCTTTCTTCCATAGCAGCTAGTGGCTTTCATCCCAGAGCGTCATGCATGGGAATCACCTGGAGAACTCTCCGGTATGCAGATTGCTAGGCCCCGCCCCCAGGGATTCAGATTCAGTAGATATGGTGAGAACTGAAATCTGCCGTTTTTTATGAGCTGCAGGTGATGCTACGTTTTAAGGCCTCAGTTTGAGATCCACTGCCCTGCAGTATTCAGCCTGATGAATGAGTGGTGAGGAGCATGCCCCCTCATTAACGGCTCAGGTGTCCTGGCTGGGGGAGGTGGGGATCAGTATCATAACACCTCACCTCCTGGCTGGTATTTGGAGGCTGCCTCCAAACGAAGTGCGTAAAATGAGGGGGTTGGGCTGCACGAGCTCTGAGGTGCTCTACAGACCTGGCATTCTATACTCTACGATTGGATGAACTAAACCAAAGCTACAGAGTCCATTTAAGTCTCTTCCTAGGTGGGACGTGTTACAGACTAAAAATTGTGTGACAATAAGTGTGCAGGGAAGTCAGGGATTTATTGAGTGGCCACTGTATGCTCAGTGTAGTACAGGACTCTATGGAATCAGGGACAAGTGTAAGATGCGACCCTGTTGCCCAATCTGATATGGACACAAAACACACACTTGAGATGATAAGAAAACATGTCAGATTCTAACCAAGTGCTAACTGGTATGAGTCTGTTTAGGGGCTGAGGGCAGGGTCCAGGAAGCCCAGGGATGAGGGAAGACCCCTGGGGCCTAAAAGTTTGACAATCACCTGTAACTAAAACTTGTGTAGCAGCCCAGCATCCTTACCTATGTCATCCCCACAACCTGGTGTGAGGTGGGTATTTGAAAGATCAAGAAACAGACTCAGAGACTTGCCCAAAGTCAACTTTTATTAAGTGAAGAAGTTGTAGTTTGAATCTGGGTCTGCTGATAACAAAGCCTGTGTTCTTCAAAAGGCTGGGCAGGAGGAGCCAGAGAGATGGGACAAGCAAAGTCCTGTGAGGTGCCCCTGCCTAGGCCACATGGAGGGTCCTAGGTGAGACGGATGAGCAGAACAGGCTGGGTGGGGTATATACCAATGCGTGAGGTCCAAGAAGCCTTCCTGAGGCTCGAATACAGTTAGAACACTAATAATTGTGGACTGGCCACGAGAAGGGTTTGATATTGCAAACGTGGCCATCTGGGGTGTTCATGAAGGGTGGCCAGGGCCCAGACAGAGCAGCGGCACTCTGATTCCTGGAAGCTCTGGCTTTCCACCTCTCTCCAGGTCACCGATGTAAATTGGGAAGATGATATGCAACTGGGCATCAGGGCACCAAGCCTCGCTAGCAGAGGGTAAGCTGGATCCTTGTCTCCATGCACCTCCTTGATCTGACATTCTTATTAAGTAAACAATCTGTACAGCTGTATCTGGTACTTTGCTTTCCTCCTGACACACGCACCTGCAGACCTACACCCTCTCCTTGCCCAGGGAACTCACTTCCCTGGGGGCAGGGAAACCTCTGTGACTTTAAGCAGCTTCATGGCTCCTTCCCTGCAGGCTTTCTCACTAAACCTCTTCTAAGAGGGGCTGCTGGCTGGGCTGGAAGCAGCTATGAGAATAAAGCCCACAGGGTCAAGGAGAAGCAGAACTATGATGTTATGTCTGACTTTAAGGGGAGACTAACCAAGGAGAAAATGCAGAGAAGCAATGGCAAGGGGAGACCTGGCTTCGGGGGTGCCCTCTCCCCTCATCAAACTGTTAGCATGGAATACAATACTCAAGGCTTTATCAGGAAAACACACACGAAAGTGGCAGCAGCAAAAGAGTGTGAGACACTGAGAGGGGAGAGGAGAGAGTCACCCTGAAATCAATGCTGGCCAGGACAAGCATGATCCCATGTGGAACTCCTCAAGCCTCTGCCACGAAAATTTGATTGGATCTTCAGAAAAACCTATTAGTGTGTTGTCAGGACCTTTTGGTGATAACTGACCAGCTTTCACCAATCGATGCTCTTCACTTGTGGAGCCCCTGATTTTTTAACAGCATAATTGTTTTTTTAATAACAGGCTGGCTCACCCACTCTAGCAAGCAAGGAGTCAAAGTCAGACTCTTAACTTAAAATATAGAGAAATGCGATGCACCAGCCACTTCTTCCTAATTGCACAATTATTTTACGGAGCATTGGGACGGAAGACTGTGGTGGGGGTGAGGCTTTTTTCAGCGAAGCCAAATTGTTAAGGAAAAGTCACAGAAGTAATTACACAAGTCAAAATTATTTACTAAATGAAGTCCATTCTTCACATAGGAGCCTTTATTTATTTTTAAAGAAAAAGGGCAAAAAATGGATCATCTCAGTATGGCAAGGATACCATAAAAGAACAGTGGAATTTAGTCATCAATTATTACAGCTTTTTACTTTTCAACTCAAGAGCTGGCAACACATTTTATTTGGGGTTTTAAATGACTATAACAACAAGCAATATTTTTGCTCTTTACTGTGCCTTGAATCTGAGATGTCAAAGTATTTCACAAACAAATAACTCGAAACAATTTGGGATTGAGGCTCTTTATAGGTGGAGAGAAGGGCCCAGGGAGGAAGCTATTTTCCCAAGGTCGTGGGCTGAATCAGAGGCCCAGCTGGAAACATTACTCACGAATGCTGGCTCCTGGAGTCAGAGCTCATCACCACTAACCCACCCTCCTCCCACACGCACCAAAACAGAAACTGAGAGACTGAAGACAGCAGCAGGACAGAGCAGTCACCTGCCCTCCAAAGCCCAGGGTGTCCACACTGACAATTTGCTGTACAGATTGGAAGCTGGGCATGCAGGTCAGGTCTCTACAGACTGCAGTTGCTGAAACGAGGAGAAATGAATCGCTAATGAAAATTTACAGTGTTCTATGCATATTTGGAACAGCTCAGCTTTCCATACCTAGCTCCTGGGTGTATTCATCAGATTCTTGACAAGGGTCAGCCTTCCAGGAGGGCTTGATAGCTCCCATAACAGTTGTATTCTGCCCACCTTGGCCCTTCATGGGCTGGATCCCTCCCAAACCTGGTCTATGTGCTCAGAGTTGGGGTGCAAGATAGAGAAGGAGAAGGGAGAGAATGCAAGAGGGTGAGATTGAAAGAGGAAAAGAAAAGAAGAGGTGGCACTTGTTTAAAAACCTTTGCGGGCTCTGGGACTTCTTTTGATGGAGGATCTATTCTGTACTAAATCAAATGCATTATAATCCCACATTAAATACAATTTATACGTGGTTATTTACCAGTTTAGTTTGGTTGCAATTTGCTGGTTGATAACATTATGTAAGGTTTTGTAGATATTTAATTAAACATTTAATAATTTTGCTTTTAGTTTTCTTCTCTGTATTTTTTCTTTCCAGGTCTCAGGTATGTTCACCAACACTTGAGATGTTTCTGGGACACAAGCACTATTCATATTGACCTTAATGGACAAAAACAGCCCAGAGAAATAGAAGAAAGGAGAGATGGGGAAAAACAATGTTGACCAGGACAGCAAGAAACAGAGTCAAAACTAAACCGAAACAGAAATTTTAACAAAGCAGACAAAGTGAGCTCTGGAAACTATAGAACCGCTGGTTAGAAAGAAGAAAGAAAGCAGGCTTACCAGGGTATTACCAGGAAAGAGACGAACAGATGAAAGACCAATCCAACCGCAGCTGAAACAATATATCTTATTATTCAATGATTTATTGGGCACAGGTCAGATACCCTGCTTGGCCTTGGAGATTCAGAGCTGGATCAGATATAGTCTCTACTCTCAATGAATTGACTGTTTTATGGTGGGAGACAGAAAGGTAAACATACAGTTCAGGAATGTGATAAGGACACAAATTGAGGAAAGTGTGAGAGACTGGGAGAGCTCAGAGAAGTCACCTAAGGGATAAGGATGCTTCTGGAATGTTCAAAGGCACAGAGGTGTGAATGGTAATGAGATAAAATTGAGGAATGTGGGGCAGAGGGTCTCAGTGGTGTAGGTCACCGGGTCAGACTGAATGGTAGCAGGTTGTGAGGACTTGGGTTTATACTGCAGTCAAAGGTCGAATAAGAGTAGTTTTTAAACAGGAAAGGGACCCTGTTCAGTCCAGGTTTAGGCCTGATGATGGGGCAGAGGCACAGGGAAACCAGAGGAAAGATGTAGCATTCCTGTGGTGGAAGGAAGGGGCCTGGACTAGGCGAAAGACATGGAAATGACAAGGTTAGGTCAAGTTGGAGAAGCATTTAGGGGGCGGTGGGTAGGAAAGGGGAGCCGGTTGGAAGTGGGAGATGAGGAAAAGGGAGGAATTGAGAATGACTTCCAGGTTTCTAGTTTTGAGTGACTGATGATGCTGAGAAAGTGAATATAAGAGCAGGAGCAGGTTTGAGGAAACTTTTCATTTCCCCAAAGCCTCGTGATGCTAAGGCAGGTGCCATGCTGGAGGGGATGCTGTCCCACTGAGGCCTTTATAAAACTGCCCGGAGGACCCAGAAAAAACTCTTTAAAAGGTGCATACAGATGTGGAGGGTCACTGGTAGAGTATGAGTGTGTCTTTTGGGGCACTCCTGGCCAAGACAGAAACATGACCTAGAGACCAAATACTAGATATGTATTCATTCAGCCTCAAAAGGGACGGAGAGGGAAAATGACAGATGCCTCTAAAGCCACGTTGAACACAGGACTGGGGCTACTGTTGTAATTCAGGTTGAAGGGTATTTATTATAAGTTAACTAAAGGAAGCTCCAAGCTATACTCAGAAGTCTGTATTCTCCCTGGCTAGCAATGTAACCTACGTAATAGCTACGGAGATAGCAGGGTTGGATTGAGACACAGATCTATCAATCACACCACATTCATTGAGTTAAACTCCTGTCACCCAGAGCTGACCCTTTCCTGCCGGAGGAAGTAATGAGCTAGAAATAAGTGCCATCTGAAGCTCAGTCTAAGTAAATCTGTGATCATGGACATTTCAAGCCATAACTTCAGATTGGGCTTTCAAACAGATGGATACTCTAGCAGGACATTGCCAAGACTAAAAAGAGAATGCAAGTTTAATACACATGGCTGTGGAAATGGCAGGGACCATCCATGGAGCTGGATTCCCAAATCTTGGCCCTGCCTTTTGCTCAGCATTCTTGGGAAGTAAACAGCCCCAGAGCAGAGCAGCTGCATTTCTTTCCCGCTCCTTGATGTTAGCAATGGGAAGACAAACGAGGGCTCTCTGGTTTGGGGACGGCATGAATGAACCACACATGTCCATAAATAAACCAGGGGCTCTCCAAACACGCTGCTCATTTTTTTCACACAAAAGCCAGGCTGGAAGCCCTCTTGCGAGCCATGTTCACAGTTGGATCCGTAATGCATTGTGAGTGTTCAATCAAACTTTTAGTGGTGAAACTCGGGGAGCAGAAAGCCAGCTAAGCCCAAATGGTCCCTTTGCTTTTCCATCTTTTGTGGCTGCCTGGCTGTGCTCTTATGGGTTTTGTTGTCAACAAACTCCTGGCTTGCCTTTGAGCACTCCAAATTATTGAAAATGACTACAGCTTAAGACTGGCAGGATGATTGTTAAAAAACAGCCCTGGCATTAATCATAGCTTAAGAGCTTTTGGAAAATGATTCTAATTCAGAAGGGGTGGCTTACAAAGAGGCTTGTCGAAAGCGAAGCAGACATCAAATTCTGAAAGGCAAAATGCCTCCTTGGTACCCACACCTGGTTTCTTCTGAAATCCAGCTGGCAGAAGTGTGTGGGGGGCACAGCTCCCTGCACCAGCTCACTCCATCTGAGACCACCTCCGGTTTTCCACAAGGCCCCCAGCACCCTTCCCCCTAGTCTGGGCCCTTCAAATGGGAAAGACTTCAGGGAGTGCCCACAGTCACAAGTCTTACTGGCAGTCCTTAAAATAAGGAAGAGGGCTGGGCACCTCGTTTTCTCTCAACAGTTGGAATGCCTTAGACTGGTGCTAAAATAAGCTGTGTGCATAGAGGCAGCTGCGTGGGCAAACACATGGTCAGCATTTGCAAGGAGCCAGGCAGGGCAATACACTAATACTTCTGCCTTTTGCCTGCCTGGCACAACAAAGGAGAATGATTTTTGCCATCAGCATTCTCCCTATCATGGAATCATTGCACAATTTAGTATGATTAATGGTTTCCATTTAGGAGAAGCTGAGAATGAAAACAGCGGGGCAGAAGCGGCAACTCGGCTGGAGTTGCTCACGGCTGCAACTAGAGTGGAAGGGCGAGAGATCTGGCCGGTGCCTGCGGCCATGCCCTCTACCTTCCCTTCCCTGGCATGACTGGGAGGCACTCTGGGGTGAAAGAACACATGGCTTTTGACATGCATTTGCAGAAACAGTGTGAAAGCTGCTACCTTGTGATGCACTGTTTGCTGTTTCATCCTTGCAGCCTCCCAAACATTTATGAATGAGAAGCTACTCTCTCTTAACCTGCCAAAGGGAGTTTCCTTCTCAGAGGTTCCTAACTAAGGGCTGGGTCGAGAGGCAGCTTGGTGATGGGCTGGCTGCACAGCTAAAGCTAGCGGAACTAACTACACCACTTCTTGGCATTCCTAATGGCCACATGAGGATGCCACATAGAGAAGGACCCCACCCTTTTGCTAGGATGGTAGCAGTGGCCTTCAGCACAGCCACCTCTGTCTCTGGAGCCTCCAGGCTGGGGACCTAGTCTCAGGTCTCATCTGCTGGCTGTCCCGGGAGTTCTTCTCCATTCTTCAGCATCCTTTTCTTTCCACTTCTGTAGGCACTGCTTCTTGTCAGATCTCCCAGCTGCTGGAGGTGAGTGGTGAGACAATGGCAGTCATAGCCAGAGACTTGTGGGTGCTGACAGAAACCAACCGGAAAACACAGAGGATTCAAGAGGGCTTGCATGTTTTTTTTTTTTTTTTAAAGCAATAGCCTTTGTGACTAAAGCCAGAAAGGGAGAAAACTGGTGATCTTGGCTGAGTCTAGCATGACTCAACGCCCTTCTTGATGCACTAGTGTCTCTGTAAGGAAATCTATTATTTTCCATAAACTGTCTTAAGCATCTCCCAGGCTAAATTTCTGGCTGTGTTAAGAATCAAGCCATCAAGAACAGCTGTGAATGTTATACACTTTCAGCAGCAGCAATGGGCTTTGGCAGGGAAGTAGGAGCAAAAAACCCAAGTAGGACATTTCAGTTGACAGTAATGGCATTTTCCCTTCCTTGTCCAAACGATAAAAGATTCATGCTCCTAATTGCAACACTATAGCTGCCCCCATCACTTTATTCTGGGAGAGGAGGTTAGAGAAAACAGGCCTAGAGAGAGGGAGAGAAAGAGAAAGAGAGAGATGGATAGTAATTTCGTCACTAGCTAACAAAGACTGATTAGCGTGAAGACTTCCCTCCATAGCAATACTTTTTAATCAGGTCTGCTGTGTTTGGGCAAACAGCTTTTGTGGATTAGCTAGATTGGAGCCTGCCAGCATCCGATGCAAGTTTAAACGATGAAATACACAACTACAGAGAAAACAAACCAAAAAGAGTAATAATGTCACACATTTCAATATTCAGCAACCATTAAGGGATTTAAATATTTGCTTGCTATTAAAGGCTTGCATTAGGCTCTTCCAACACCAGCTCTGGAAGACTGAAATATCAATTACGGATCAATTTTCCCCCTAAGTAAACACTAATGCAGGATAAACAGTATTAGAAGATGCGATCGGAACATTGCTGACTTCAGGGTGGACTTCCTGCTGGTAACAGCAAGTTTAAGCTTGGTGATTAATTAACCTGAGAAGATAGCACTTAAGGAAGATTTAAGGCGATCATGTCTGAAATATAACTGTGAGCACGCTTGGAGGGCAGCTGGAAGTCCTGGGCCCAGAACACGCGCTGATTTGACTCTCAGCAGTGGTCTTCATTTTCCCCGGAATCACCCCCTCTCCCCAGTTCAACACCCCAAAGGATTAGGAGGGAGTTAAATGAGAGTCCAGAGTGGGTGTGCGTGTGGGAGACAGTAAAAACAACAGACTTTAAGTCAGGTAGGTTCCTTGCTGGGATTAAGTCCATATTTAAATATAAGGCCTGAGTTACATTTCTGGGCCTGACCACCAGGGGAAATAGACATTTTAGATTCACTTTGGAATGAAAAATCAAAACAAATATAATTTCCTGTGTACAAAAGAGCCTAGAAGCTGAGGATTGGAAGATTTGAAAACAGAAAAGATTGTCAGTTTTGGAGTGCTCACATTATATGTGTACCTAACACCTTCTTTTGGGCATGTGTATGTAGTGTGTGTGTGTGGGGGGGCAGGGGTGATCCGGGTATATTAAAATCCGTGGCTCATGTCAGAAGCACATTTTACAATTTTGAGATGAACACAAATAAGACAAGGACTACTGTTTGATGTTTTTCTACCATGCCATATCTCATTCCGAAGGCCCCTCACAATATATGCTACCAATGGTGAGGCTTTGCTTAGACATCACCAAAAATGTCATTGCCTGCAAAGGAGAACAGATACTCTGACCCGGCAGGCTCTTGAGAATGATGGACACTAAACTCAGGGCTGGCTGGCTGATTTCTTCAAGGCCAACCTGAAAGCTACCTATGTTGAGGATGGACTTACAAATGTCAAGATGGGAGATATTAAGTACAAAGTAAGGAGATACTAAGTACAAAACCAGGGTCTTGATTAGTCTCCCTTTAAACAACTCCTACCTGCACAGTGTCCATGTGCCTACCACTGACTTTACCATATTGGTCCACAAGGTCATTTGAATGATGGCCAAGAGTTCTTTTCCTTTTCCTGTACAGTGTCAGACATACAAGTGCTTCTTTTGGAAATACTTCCAAAGAGTACATGTGTGGTTGTGAAGACAAATTTCACTCTGAAGGAATTCGGCTGTCAGTTATTCACAACTAAGGCATCCTGGCAAAACAGTGTGCATATTAGTCTTGGGCAGAACTTTATAATGAAAAAATGCCTTCACTTATGCACTCTTTCTACGTGTAGGATGGTGACTGCATGGTTGCTTTAAAGTTCTGGATGCCAGAATCAAAGGAGCATTTCTCCACGGACTAAGTCCACAGCAGTGCAAGAATTACATTTCAAGCATACAGAGACAGTGAAAGATTGCACCAATTAACACCCGCATATCACCTCAGGGTTCTGGTTGATGTATTTGGAGAACGCAAGTAGGCCAAAACATTGGAAAACTCTCCGGAGGAAGCGAGGACCATTTTCCCTCCCAAACCAAATGAAGGCTTGGCAACTTGTCAAGCTCCTGCTAACCTGGACTGCTTCTGGCACCTTCTCATTTGCACGCCCTGTGGAATTCAACAGCAAATGTGCAGCCAGTTCCCACCTCATATCTGCCCCAGTTCAGTAAACTTCCCGGGTCCCTTTTATAGCCCAAACTGGTGCCTCATGCCACAGACAAGGGGAGAGGGTTAGGGACACTAAACATACTGTGTGTCATGTGGCCTGGAATAACTATGCTAATGAATGGTGAGGAGAAAGGGGTCACTAAACATTCTGAGGCAAGCTTCACAAGGGCGTGATGTGTCCATTTGCCTGAGGTTTCACAGCTAATAAGTGGTGAGCAGGGTCTGGAACCCAGGCAGTCTCTGTTAGCACGCACCCTTGATCTCCACCCTCTAACACCCACAGCAGGCCTTTTATATAGTTATGATGAATTAGTGCTGCCCACTGCTCCCTGATTGCTGACAAAGGCCTCTGAAATCTTGACTCCTGCCTGGACTTTGAGAACAGCCACAAGATTGATCCCCAGTCTCCAGACCTCATCTGATTACACTTTATTCTTCCCGTATAAGTCAGAGGACTGGCTGGGCTTACTGCCCTCGGTACCTGTGACTCACATCCCCTGTCCACTAAACCATCCTTTGAGATCCAGAGGGCCCCAGTTCCTCCAGTAAGCTGTCTTGACTCCCTAGTCTTCATTGATTTCCCTCTGCAATTCACGTATCACTCTCTGGGCTCCTTAACTATGTTGGGTGGGGCCCACACAGCTGAGGACCATTTCAAATGTTTTCACAAGAGTGTAACTGATGCCATCAGCCTCCATGGACCACTGTACACTTCTCTGTATTTCGCACATTGCTAGATACAGCTGGTGCTCACTAACTACACATCTGATTAACTGATTTTTACAGAGACAAGCAAGAGGCCAGGCCAGGATGGAAGAGGCTGAAATGCGATCCATAGCCTTTGGCTTTTCGGGAGCTTACCTGTTTTTTTCCACTGCAGAGCTTTCCCCATTCCCTGCCAGAGAGAGAAAAGGGGAACTCAGCCACAGCTGGATGAGTGGTGGGGCAAGGACACTTTGGAGCTGGTCAAATATCTGCGCGTTTGTAAGATCTGTCACCAGAAAGCGTAGTCGTTGCTCACGTGGGCCTGCAAGGCAAGGAGGACGACGGACAGGCTGAATCCTGCAGTATACCCGGGCCTGGGGGTCTCGGCAGCCTAGACAGGAAGTGAGAACAACCGTCCATGGGCAGCCAACCCAGTCCTCCGCGGAGCCAGATTTCTTTTAGTTAAAGGAGAGAGAACTTGAAATGAAGAAGGCGGAATGAATTGTTAAGACACAGAATCCCAAAGTAAGAGAGACAGGTGGAGCAGCCAACACAGGAAAGTCGGTGGGGGTGGTGGTGACAAGAGGGGGAGGGGGTGGGAGCCGACTCCATGGGAGGGGCCTGTCCCAGCCGGCCCCGCACTGCGTCCTGCGCACCTGCACAAACCGCTGAGTCCACGCTGCCAAGCACCTGGCCCACCTGGCCACTGAGAGGGGAGAAGAGAACAAGGGCAGTAAGGATAAGCGAAGGAAGAGAGCGAAATCAGATCAAAGAAACCCAGGCGGCAGCATTTCCTAGCATCTGCTGCCGTGTTCTTGGCCCTGGGCAAGGTCCTGAGGAGGAAGCTTAGACCAGGGGCCCATCTCTTCTCTCACGCCGAGGCGTCCGTACAAAGTCCATAAAGAGATTAAAGGATCACTTTGTAACATTAATTTTTTTTTATTAAGAAGACAGATATTTTATAGTACTTCTTTTTTTTCTTTTTTCTTTTTCTTTTTTGTAAAAATGGTATACATGAACCAATACAAAATGCGAATGGGAACATATGAATATGGAGTTTCTTACACCGTGACATTGTTCATGTACACCTTAAAAACAGAACTGGCCTAAAGGGAAAAAGGAGACGTCGGCGTGACTAAAGAACAAGCTTATTTGGCATCAATTATACATCCTTCATTATTTTATATTCCTTTAAAAAACACAAAAAACAAGTTTGTTCTTTCTTCACTCTAAAAAAAGTGATCAACCTGTACAAAGTAATACTCAACAATACATTTCAAACAGTGCACTGTATACTTAAGAAAAAATACATAAACCAATATACAACTAAAATCCATAATTTCCTGTTTTTGCTTTGTTTTATTATTTTTTTTTCCAATGTGTGGGGCCTACACTTTGCAATCTACCTGAGACGGAAAACACCAATCAAAACACATGAACCTGAGACATGTCAACATTGTAAGCCATAAAGTTACATCAGGAACACTGCACTACTGTACACTTTTCAAAACAGAAAGATGGGAAGTCCCAAAAAAGAGATGCCAATTCTATGAGCAATGGTAGGTTTTGTTTTGTTTTTGTTTTTTTTATTTTCCTAAAAAGAACAACTGAAAAAAACCTTTCAACAACATGCTAAATGGTTCTCACCCTTTGATATGGTTATACTATGGTCAGAATGGGTGCTAAGGGCTCGGAATAGAGCTGCACATTATAAAATTCATTGAAAAAGGGATGTTCGTTGTGGCTTTTTGTCTTGGTTAAGTGCCTAGGGATAGGAGAGGGGAAAACAAAATGCTGCTCGATAATGGATTTTCTTTTACATACCAGTCCGTTCCCAAAAGGCCCCCATATTGCAATGGTTCTATCAAAGGTTAAAATAAAGACAAGAAAAATAAACATACTTTCAAATAACAAAGAGTTGACACTTTTTTCCCCTTAAATAAATCAGCGTTAAGTTTTCCACATAATGTAACAATAGTAAAAATGCACCTTGCAAAATTCAAAATTACTCACTGAAAATGTTATATAATATATATTTATATATATATATATATAGATCTATCTTTTTTGATGCCATCTTTCCATCGGGACTGGAGTCTGGAGTCTGGAGCCTTACCAAAACATATGGTAAGAGTTTAGTTTTTGTCCTTCAGGACTACTTCTAGATTTCCTAGACGTTTTGGTGAAAATCCCCACATTTCTTTAAAAAGATGTAAATGGTAAGTTGACTCCTCTATCTTTCCCCAAGGCTCCCCATCTAAGATATGTTCAAGGTAACTTATTTTTTAGTAGCTATGCACTATGGCTGCCATCATGCGAGGATCAGTAATTTTTTGGCAGATGGTTCTTAAGGCTGAGGAAAGAGGCCAAGGCTAGTGTATGAAAGGTAAAAAGATAAAAACACTCACATTTGAGTTTTGATTAAGTAACTGAAAACCCTTCCATGCTGTTTTTCCACCTCTGCTCTGACCTTTTGAGAACTGAGATCGACAGCAGACCAGTGTGAGAATAATACTGGCCCTTCTTTTGTACCTCCTGCCTTTGTCAAGCCAAATCTGAAGGAATGAAAGTTTCACACGGATTCGAGTTGGAAATCCCAGCATGACAAATATCTGTAATATACAGTACATGCAGGACACATCCTACTGCCTTTCTAACTAAGCACAAAGGAAAAAAAAACCCTGTTCCATTCAGTCATTCGCACACCGTAAGGACTTGCTTTTTTCCTACAAATTAGTGAGAAGTAAGGCCGATTGGGAAAGGTGGATGGAATCATTTGGAACAGAAATAACCAGAGCAGAACTATCTTTCCCCCCCTCCCTACTTCCCCTCCTGTGGCAACTCAAATATGTCCACTTATATAAAAGGAACAGCCCTCACTGTCAGGTCTGTTTAGGGCACTGAAAAAGGAGGAGCCCCTCCAACCCCAAGCCTTTCTGGACAGTGTGGGGTATCTATACTGAGCCGTCTACAGATACAGAATTAAAGACAGATTCAATCTCATTGTGACACACCTCACTTGCAGATAACCCTGTACAGTAATGTAGTTCCACAGCAAACAGAACATTTTCTGAATCACAGTCTAAGTTTCTAGTCTTCACTGCTCTAAGTATTTGAAACATGGGCAGCAGCAAAGAGTTCTCATTGTTTGTTCACCCAAATCTTTACGACAACAGAGAAGAATGCATTATGGATACACTAAATTCTGAACTATGAAATCTAAACTGTGCTGGTTCTCCTTTTATGAAACTGAACTTTGAACAGAAAGCAGTTACTTCAACAATAAACAGAAAAGTAAAAACAATAGCAAAATAAGGGGGAAACGATTCTAAGGAATCCCAGCAGGCAAATTCCAAAATGGTAGATTTTGGAAAAAAAAATCCAAAAATTTTTTTGAAAAATAAATGCGTACAAAGAAAAAAAAAAAAAAAAAGAACGCAACCAACAAACAAAAAACAAGGCACAGAATTTTCTGCAATCTATCCAAACTAAATCCAAGCATCCAAGTTTGACTTGGTAGGAAGAAATAAAAATTAAAAAAACAAACAAACAAAAAAGAGGTGTCAAACAGCAGAGTGTACTTTTCAAAGAACATTTTTTTTTTTAACACATCAAAGCCCAAGCCTTCCCAGTCTCGCACCTTTCCACCCATTCATAAAAAAACACACGAATTTCTGGCAAGTTCCAATATCACTGTCTCTTTATCATCTAAATAGGGCCAGTTGGACACCTCATTGAAACAAAAGGGCTGTTCTAGATGAAGTACTCTTTCTTTTCTTCAGAGTTGTTCTGTCCTCCTTCTGCATTGATTATAGCTGTGTCTGCGTCTGCTGCGTCATCGGCTCCTTTGGCTTCATGAGTGAAGTATGTACCTGAAAGATGAAGGGGTAAAGCACCGTGACTGTCTGATGGCCTCTGTGTAAAGTGGTACAGAGATGGCAACTTGCTTTATAGCCATCATCAGCCGAAGTGGTGTGCAGGCAGCAGAGGGGAAAAAACAATTGGAAGAAGAGAGCGAGGTGGGTGAGACAAATGGGGATCCAGGGGTTCCAAAGGCACCACTCCAACTGAACCGCTGCGATATAATTCAGCAAATGAGACATTAGAGCAGTGATTATGACCAGAGGATGTTAGCAGAGGAAGACGTGAGTGGGAGCTAAAAATGCAGAAAGCTGGAGAGCTGCTGACTAACGTATAAACAGTAAATGCCCAGGACCAATGACCACATATGTGCACGCACATGGTTAAAGACCAAAGCAAGAAAGAGCAATTAGCCAATAAATGAATTAGGGCCCTGATGATGTTCCACTGTCATCTCAAATCGTTCACTTGAACCCGTACCTCCCATCTTCATGAATCATTATTGCCTATCCGTATATATGTGAAAATGTGCTCGAACTTGCACAAGTATGTTTGATTTTCTTCTGCCTTCCATTTCAGAGTGGAGTTCCAGATTGAGAAATAATTTGACATTATGACAACTGTAATCAAGGCCTGGGATCTGTCTTAAGCAACAAGTGATTCTCTCTTATAGTGTAACTCTAACCGGACCCAGATTCATGGATTTGCTAATTGGCACAGCCACTTTATAATGACAATAAACAGAAGGGTACAAAGTTGGTGACGCTCTAATCACCAGGTCCCAACAGTTTACATGAAGAAAGACAAGGAATGCACCTCCATATGCTATATAGATAGAGCTTATACTGCCTATTGTAATCAAATAACCTTCCTCCTATTATATACTGTATTCTTGGAGACTCTTAAGTAAAAAAGGGCTGAAACATTTGTAGTATTTTCAGGTTTTCAGAGTAACAAAACTGAGAAGGCAGGTGGTCAATGTTCCCTTTTTCCCTCTGGAGAGTGATGCATCTGCCCTCTCCTCTGGCTCTCCACAGCTGCGGGGCAGATTTCTGCCCTGCTCTCTGGCCTTACCTTCCTGGCTCTGTCAAGCTCAGCCCCAAGAGGCTGGGAGTCCTCCGCCAAACAGACTGTCTCCTGGGTGTAGGCAGATGGTGAAGTACGCATAGTGCTGCGGGTCCCAAATGGTTTTACGCTCGAGACTGGCACTTTGGATGCTAAAGGCCGTTGTCAAGTACCTTGGACTTCCAGTGCTGTGCTCAAGGGACCGTCCCCAACCCAAGTTCTACAATCAAGCAGTACACAAGCATCTAGAGTTTGTACTGTAGGAAGCCCCGCAAGCTCACTGCACACAGTGCTTGAGAAAAACAACTGAGAAAGACAAGGGCCGACAAAGAAAAGGAAGAATGAATTACCCCGAGGGGAGAAGAGGTTCAGAGCAGCATGGGGCAGAGAGCAGAAGCATTGGAAAAGATGATTGCCCATCCAGGCTGCACAGTTGATAAGTGTGTGATTAATGGCAATTTAAATCAATTGCACTGATAATTTGAAAAATACATATTTATGTGGCTTTTAAGGCACATCAAACCAAGGATGTGTTCCAGCCGCTGTGACCAGCTTACCTGGAGTTCGGGGCCAGGGAGCAGAGCTAGTCCACCTGCTTGACAGGAGGCAGCAGGTTAAGGTGTGCTCTTGCCATGTTTATCGTTTTGGGGTTCACGCCACACCTCACACACCAGCCCCTACTTTGTAATTTTTACTCTGTCCCCAATTACGGATTGTATAATAACAAATCTATACAGCTTTATATTTAGAGAAAATCCAAATCAAGGAGTGCTCCTCATCAACTCTCAGAGTCCTAATCAACAGCTGTTAAGATTTCTGTTTTATTTTGTTTTTGTGTTTTTTTTTCTCTCCCAGTTTCAGGAATCAAAGAAGCTATGGGGCCACATAAACCAAATTGCCTATCAAGGACAACCTTGTCAAGTCTGCGAGTGCAGGGGCTGTGGTGACACGAGGCCTCCTACCAGCCAAAGCACCTCACTTACCTTTATGTCTGGCAAAATAGCGGCCCAGAATGATGAGCAAGCACAGCATGGCAAACACCACCACGGCCACGACGCCGCCAATCACGGCATGATCCACTGCCCGTATCGAGCCTTCTTCACCTGCTCGAGAATCTGTTAAAATCAGAAGAGGAATAGGGATGTAGAGCTCATAAGGAGACACCAGAAGCCCTGGGGACACTGTCTCCAGGGTCAGAAGGCATCTTCTTTTTTCATAGAGGAGCCACAGAGATCTAGAGACGGATCAAGTTACACTGAGGGAACACACTGACCTGTCCAGTTCTGAATTGATCCATTCTCCCCACAAGGCAATTTCATTACAGCAGCATAAGAGTGCTAATGCATGTGAAACAAGCTTAGGGAGCAGGGTAGAAAGAAATAGTCCATCCCGTCCTAACGGGTCTTAGCGTTCCCTCTGTCTGTATCCAGCTGTAGATCCTATTAAGGAGGACAACTTAACTATTTAGGGGTGCTCGGAATGGCACCTACAGGCAGTAACAGGAGCTGCGGAGGCGAGACAGTGCCTTATTTCCTATAGATGCCCAGTGACTTATTCCCTGCTAGGCATATGCACAGGAAAAGTAAGGAGCTCCAAAGCCACAGCTGCCTAGAGATAAAACAAGGATTATGAGACTCAAGACAAGTGACATGCTTGCTACATTTAGGATGTATGAGGGAGTAAGCCTCAATCTAAAATCTAAAAACCTATTTCAAAAAAGACAGCAAGGAATAATTATCCATTGCCACAGACGGTTTTTATTTTATTTATTTAACACTTCATGATGCAATTAATTTTCCTTTATAAGCATCACTCCCTCAGGATGTCTTCTTCCGACTGAAGAACGACATGTTTGGCTGGGGAGCAGCTCCAAAATGAACCCAGAGTGAGCTATGGCAATGCGGAATGGATGTATGGCAGTGTAAACAATTTTAATTTAGGACTGTGGCTACATCACCCCTTGCTGAAATCCTAATGGCACCAGGGATTTATAATGTAGTAAAAAACAATTATTCTCCTGTTGATTAATACATTAACATTTTGGAGTGGAAGCTAAACCATTGTCTTTTTTTTTTTTTTTTATTGAGTCAAGTACGACACCTCCATTAAAATGATTTACTAGCTGTACCTTACAATTTAAGCACAGCAGCAACAGAAACGGTAAAAATCTTTTAACTTTACATGATTTGTGAAGTCATATGTGAAGGATTTACCATTTAAATCTTTCAGTACAAGAAGCACACGGCCTATAAATCTGTCCCCCGTGCAGTTGCTGGACGCCTAAGAGAAATGCGTTTCACCAGGAAGACTGAGAGTGCAAATTCAAGTCAATTTTTAAGAAAGATTTATCTCTGTCTCTCTCCAAAGAACAGAGCAAATCTCTGAAGCCTCCACCTCTAATAATATTTGAAGTTTATCGATCAAGTGTACAGATCCGTGACAGCTAAAGGTAATGGTGCTCTTTGGAGCCAAAACCTGATACAACGCTTTCAGCAGGAGGGCGTGATTTACACTTTCTATCGATATTTCCAATTCAGCTCTGCGATTAAGTACTGAAGGATATGGGGAAATAACTCGTGACAGAGGGGTGCACGGAAAGCGCTTTAATTAAAAGAGTTTAAATTTAAAAACGAAGTACTTAAAGTGTTTCATTAAGTTACTTTTGAAGGGACTACAAAAACCCCCCACATCCAAACCCAAGCAGAAATGCCAAGTCAGAGGTGGCGGCAGGTCGCGTAGGACAGCAGGATGATGGGAGTTTAATTGGAGAATGGAGATGGGTTGGAGGCAGAGTGCACAGCAGCCAATTAGCCTGCTCCGTGATGTGCGAGCCCCTCCAGCAACATGTCTAATAAGCTCGACTTGAAACGTGGTGGAGAGAAATCTCCCTCCTTGGCCAAAAGTGTTGCCTATTGCAAATGCAACAGCCTTAGTGTCTTGAAAGTCATTTCAACAAGGCAGAACTCAGCCATGGAAACTTTCTTTTTTTCTTTACGAGACAACAGAGCTTGTTGAAGGGGAGCACACCCCTTGGGGACATGGGGTATTTGCTGGAGGATAGCGCTTTACACACTGGAGACTCTCACCTCAACTGCACAAATTCAGAATTGCTCACAGGGAGACAAAAGGAACAGAAAAACCAGCACGTTGTGTTTTCCTTAGGGAGCTGTCAAAATAAGGGATCATGTGGAAATGAGAATTAACTAATCTCCAACTGCCATGAGCTTCAGATCTATTGAAAAATAAGGGTCTTTCAACCACTTCCATGTCTTAGAATTGGGTGAGGAAAATGGCGATATTAGCCACTGAGGAGAAGGGAAGTTCAGTATAAGGCAAGAGGTGACAAGAGATCCAGTCCTGGAAAGACTGAGAGTAGAGAGAAGCTTTGAGAAGCTGTCCCAGGCACAGACCTATCCCGTTTGGAGGACACGCTCATGTCCACTGTTAAAAGACTGCCTCCTCCATGCCTAGGCATAGGAACATTCTAGAAGCCTGAGAATGAAAAAGAGACAGGGAGAGAGAGACTTATTGAGATGTCTGTCTGTCTATCTATCTATCTATCTATCTATCTATCTATCAGCTCTGTGATAAAGAAAAACAAACAAAAAACCTCATAGGACAGTATCTGTGCAATTAGTTTCTCTAGGCAAAACCATTCATTTGACCTTGGCTCCCCATGAACCTCAGAGCTACAGATGCTCACTGTTGCTCTTTCTCCCCTGCACTTTGCCCACATTAAATATCTGGATTCTAGTTATTCTCCCACCCCCAAGGACATACATATTTTAAATACTTATTTATAAGGGTAATCTCACTAGCTATCTTCTGATACTCACTTTGATCTGAAAGTTTACTACCACCAGTTAATCACCGAGACATTTTTGCTGCCTTCAACTACTGCAGACAGACACAGAAGGTAAGTGATGTTTAATTTACAGGCAACATTGCAGGTTGTGAGCTCCTCACTGCCTCTTCCCACCGCCCACCCTCCCCCTGGTTTACTGCCAGAGGAATTGATAGAGTTGTGGCGGTTCACCAGTGCCCCTGTCACGCCTTGGCGTTCCCTATGAAGATCAGTGCTATTTCCAGACTCATCTCACTCTTTCCTTTTGTTTCCATGTGTGGGGTCAGGGGAGTTTTTACAGTTCTATTGATTGGCCCAAGGTGGTGGGGGGAAGAGGGTGAAAACTGGTTACCTATTACTAGGTAAGTGCCTGCACCTGTGGGCTGGTGCGTCACTCATGGTAGGAAGCGATAGCACAAGTTGTTATCAAAGAGATACTAGGCTAACGGAGGAGGATAAAAACTGAAGCCTGAAGGCAATGTTGACCACCAAGAGGAGCATGGCTCTGACAAGTCCATTGGCTGCTTGGCCTTTTCTGTTCTGCTCAAAAGCAAGAGCTCTGCCTAGCTCCTTGGGAAATTACTTTTAAGTGAAAAACTTAGGAAAGTCTATGACTTTCACCAACATCCAAAGATCCTGCTCCTCTTGGGGTGCAGACCCTTTTATTCAGGTCCCATGGACTTCCCCGGCTTTCCTCAGGACATCCTCTTCAGATTTCTGGCCCCTTTTCTCAATAAGGCAGAGAAGGAAACCAAAAAGAGCTAGACTCTACAGCTGCCCCCAGCTTCTACACTGAAAATAAAAATGCCTGACTCTCAGGCAAATGGACATCTCTTCGGTTTAGAAGGAAATGTTTTCCTGTTCTCTAACACAATCCAGTTGTTTCTTTCACTTAGTAACAGGTGTAAGAGTGTTCATATTTCTGGGACTAAGCTCAGCCCCATCATCCTGAAGAGTAAAACCATGTTTCTGCTTGGTGTATGCCTATAGTGTAATGGTTATTCCAGCCTTGAAAAACCAAGCATGTTTAGGTGACACCTTCTGACTGGAGTGAGGAATTCCATCCAAACCATTTCATGTGTGACCTCAAGTAACTTAGGCCTAGTCATTCCATGAGTCTGACTTTTAGGTGCACTTTGCAAATGTTGGGAAGCGTTCATGACAACGCATAGTCCCATGTCTATGGCTGTAAGTATGACATGATTCTCTTTAAGGACAGATCAATCACAAACTGCTTAGTATTCGTGAGTTAGCTTTCCTTTTGGCAAAAAGCTGGAACCAGTTGGCTCCAGGTAAGCGCTTACGAGCTGCTTGCAGAATACTACAGCCTGGGTCATAGCTTCAACCTCCTGGCTTTGCGTAGCATCTTAGAAACTGCAAGGACAGAAACATTTTAAAGAAACTCCCAAGAGCGATGCCCTGAACTGCTTGGATTCCTTGGGCCAGGTGACCTGGCTCCATCCATTGCTCATGGGCATTGTGAAGGGAGTTCTAAAGGCAGTAGTTCCTCTGGACCTGACAAGAAAAGTGACTACTAGTGGAATGTCAGTCTCCCTCTCCCCTCCCCGCAGGGGACTCCTCTTTCTCTACTTGCATTCACTCCTCAGATTACTTGCTAGACTCATCCTCAATGCAGCCCTTTGCAGTTGTGTTAAAACGGCTCTGCAGCAGATCCCGGTTTCTATGGCTACTTTACCATTTGGCATGGATCGCCTAACATAAACTGCCATGAGGATGCCTTGATCATGAATCTGTGATACGCCTAGAAGGCTCTGCTCCCAAAGGCAGGGATCCATGGAGAGCCAGGGGACGGCCAGTACATCCTAGACAAGCTCCTGGCAAATAGGGACTTTGGCTGGAAGTCACTGATCGGAACGCTCACTGCGATGGCAGCCTCCCATCTTGCAGCCAGTCTGAGTCCGGCCTTCATGCCAGGAGGGCACCAAGTGTTTCTCCCTGAGGAGCGGAAGTGGGACACAGTAATATACAGTGAAACAGATGGCACAGCGCAGGACACCACCCTGCACTGGCCTTCCTTCACATTTCAAAACATTCCCGGCTCATTTAAAAACTTGGGGAGAGCTAGACACTCCCCTTAAATACTCATATCTATTCTTGAAACTACCTTAGGTCTCATCTTAAAAACCAGTAATGGGGGGGGGTCTAACATCTGTCCTCCTACTTCTATTTATTGGACAATACAAGTATGTTCTGCATTCCATAACTTCCTTATCTACGATGACTGGAGAAAAGTTAGACTTGTTGACTTTTTGCAACAGTTCTGTCACTCGGTTTAGTTCTAGTCTTTTTCCGGGGCTGAAGTCTTGCTGGACAGGTCAGTTTAATTAAAAACTCTTAGAATCTAAGTTTATAAGGGAAATGCTGCCTCCAGCTGCCCAGGGCTGGAGGGCTTCGTCTATTTCAGAAGCAGCTTCATGACCCTGATGTCTTTGCTAGGAAGAAAGAAACAACCTGACTGTGGATTGTCTAAATCGGAGGCAAAAACGACATCTGACCTCAAAGACAAAACAAACCAGACCCAGAGGCCTAGCTCCTCGTCCTCATTGCCTGGTGTGGTTCGCGTCACGGCAACAAAAACACACGTGCATTTTAAAGAGCACAACTTTATTACTGAAGGGGAACTAACTGAATGGCACGTGCTGACAAAATGCCATATTATTTGCTAATCCTAATATGTTATTCTTCTTTAAGATTTGCTTTTCTCAGCACCAATTCAATTATAGATGCTACAAATCCTTCTGACATTTAATTCCCTCCTGTCATAGTAGTAAATGTATACAGTACACACATGGCTTTCCCATTAAGATGTTAATATATATTGGAGCGCACTAGCCTCTATGCAGCGTAACCTTTCTTTTCTGTCTTCTCAGAAAGTGGAAGGGAAGGAATAGATTAAGACAAGAAAATCACGCAGACTTCTATATGGCATCCCAGGCATCTTGTACTAGCCGTCAGCTGCATTTCATTCCAGCAATGTAACTGCAGCTACACTAACATTTCAAAGGAACTATGTCAAGCTACTTGAAGGAAAACTGCAGTCATCATCATCATTGTGCCATCCAGAGCTCAGTGTGCATTAATTTAAATTAGAAGCACAGCACACAGGCTTTGGCTGTACAGTGTCCACTGCTCAGTGACCAGGGCTCAGGGCTCTCTCAGGCTGTTACTGCCTACCTTATCCTCCAGAAACAGGCCCGAACAGGAGATGCTGGAAGAGTTAAGATGTCTTCTCCTGCGGGGTCCACTGGAAAGTGCCCTGGACTTGCCTCAGGCCTGGGGTGGAAGCTGGGCCTCATTACTGTTCTCTGTGACTTCAGGCAGGTCAATCAGCCAGCCCGAGCCACTGAGCACAATCACACGTTTCACAGGGTTGTTCTGAGAAGTCAGTGAGTTGCTGAATACAAAAGCTCCTCTCCAGCCCAGGGCTTCATTCTATTGCATATCACCGATTCAAGGCAAATACTTATTAGCTCTTGGGGGTAGGGGTTATTCTGTACACTCAGCATTGTTCTAGATGGTGAGATGCCCCATAAACACTTGCTGAGTTGAAATCACCAAGCCCTTTCTTTTCATTTATGCAGAATGGTACAGCATGACTGACAGCTTACCTGTCCTGTGTGGTCAAGGCCGTGGGCCTGGCAGCTGAAGGCCACCTACTCCAAGTTATGATTCAGGTGTGTACCATTTGAGATATTAACTTGTTCTCAGCTAAATGTAAGAACAAGTGTTTTTTTTAATGTTGATTTTTCTCCCTTCTCAAGTAACCTGAGGCAACAGGATGCAATCCTCCCAAGACATTTAGCATTACCAGAGGGACCAAAGGGCAACCTCATGAGTCCTCTCTGTCTCATAATGAGGGCTCAGGAGCATGATGCCTTTTCCATTTTAAGCACCAAGAAGGCACTGAGGATGGTACCAGAGTTTTCCTTACAGGAGTATACATCTGATAAAGAGTACAGGGTTGTAAAGTATTTCCAAGCATACATTTCCCACTAAAATCTCTCTCTGGAGAAAGATGTTTCAGTGGATCTCAGGCATTTGGGGATATGAGAATGGATTAATGAATCTGATGAAGTCACCCCGAAGCAGTGTCCAATCTGTAGAACTGGATTTCACATTTTGCCTTGTAGCCTGCCAACTTTTTAATTTGGAGAAAAGTTTCCCCCAATTCAAGGAGGAATTTTAATTTGATGGTCTCTTTCCTCCCCATGAGGGACACAGTAGCATGTTGGATTACAGGAAGATCAGCAATATGGTAAAGTTCAAAGTCACATCATGACAAAGTCATGGACAAGCTGGCATGGACCCAATACGATTTGTCAGTCTACTGCCTTGTACTAAATGAAATTTTAAAAATAAGAGAACCTACATGTTTAAATCTTCTGCAACCCAACACTTTCCCATGGTATTCGGAGCTATATCCGTGGGAAACTGATTCCATAATTTAGGAGAATCAGGGGGACAATGGCACTGAAAACATCTGAGCAGAATTTAAGGTCTTCTTTGAAGGAGAAAGAGCTTGACTTACTGCTGCAGATCTAGCCAACTTAGTACGTGGCTCTACATCTGATGGGAAAGCCTCACCTTCCCTGGATGCATAGACTGAATTGAAAAGGGTCCAAGAGGAAAAGCCTTCCCAAGACCCCAGAGCAAAGGAAGTACAGATTTCACAGGGCAAAATAATCACTTCACACCAGAGTCTCTATCTCCTACAGAGGCAGGAAGACCCATATTGACTGTCTCCTGAGGAGGTCATTTAACCTCTGGAGCCCCAGTTGCCTTGTTTGTAAACTGAGACTAAAAACCCTTCCTTAACAATCTCATAGGATTTTCATGAAAATCTTCCTAGGGTTGGCTCATGCTCATCCACTGGTCTTCCTGTCCCAATGGCTTCCCTGGTGAGCTTTTCTAAACTAACCTCTTCCCAAACACAGTCACTCCCTCTCACTTTACCCAGTTTTGTTAACAGCACTTGTCACTGTCTGACATTATCATGTGTTTTGAGTCTGTCTCCACCCCTAGAAAGTAACTAACCAAGACCAGGGGCCTGGCATGTGAAATCCATGGCAGTTCCAGCTCTTGGCTGGTCTTGTTCACTGCTGCATGCTGGTGCCCAGCCCAGAGCCCAGCACGGAGGAGGAGCTCAAACAATTGTGTTGAGTGGATGAAGGTCAAATAAGATCATCATTATGTGTGAAAGGGCTTGCTAAACTGTAACTGCTATATAAATACAAGTTAAATAATGCCACACTTTACATTTATGGGCCATACCTTGAATGTGTCTACACAGCCCAGCTGGTTTTTGTTGTTTCATCATTACTGTCATTATTAGTCTACCAAAGATATGAAATAGCCCATGTGCCAAATCTGGGCCACACATTAGGTGGGAGCTAGTTAAGAGTCCCTCAAAATGCTATGCCTACTGACAGTTTCTCACACACACTGAGGACACTCACAACTACCAGATGGTCATATATCCCACCCCGGAACTGATCACCTGGACCCAAAGATGTTTAAGTGCTTACCTTATCTAAATTTAGGCTATATTTTGAATCCATGTTTCCTTTGTAATCCATTTAGGGGACTAGAGTTGGCTCACCAGGATTCCTCCTTAACACTTGACATGGATTATCAAAGGCATTTAGAATTTGCCCTCCACCCATGCTTTCATATGGATTGTAAGAGAGATGTAGGAGTTTTCCAGATCACTTTCTCATTTGTAGGGCAAGAGTTGAAAACATGTGGGGAAGCATGATAGTTGTGGAGTTTCTTGGTGCCTTTTCTTCTAAAGCAGGAGACTGACGGATTGCTTGGATTGTGCTGGAGGGCCACTGTCTGGCACAGGGTATATGTACCACTGCGCTGCACTAAATAGTCCCCGAGGCCCTTCCATTGCTGAGACAGTTGGAGACATTTTAAAAAAAGTTTTAAAATAAAATAGAAGGATAAATATGCTTAAAGTTATTCTATTCCGCATGGGTGGCAATAACCACCAGCTGTCACCAGGAAACAGCAGATGTAATTGATAAAACAATTCAAAACTCTTGTGGATCCATCATCAATAAAGTTAACATCCAAAAAGTAAATGAAAGGGTTCAAAGTCAAGCTGGATAAGCTCCCCAGATCTGCCAATAATTAAATCACTGAACTACACACCAGGATAATTTTTTAATCCAGATTGAAGAGGAGGATCGGCTGGGCAACTTGCTTTGTGGGTGAGGATGGAAAGCCATATGTTGCTTATGAAACTGTCATTATCTGAGACAGCAGTAATGAATGGGGGAAGTGGATGATGTGGGGGCACTGGGAGAAGTAAAAGATAGACTATGATTATTTAGAAGGAAATGCATTTATCCATAGAAAGGAAAGGATGAGATTTCCACCCATACAGAGCAAGGAATGGATGGTTATATTATTCATTACCACAGTTTAGCATTAAATGTGCAACACCTACTCTAATTTATTGATGGACTGTTTAAGACGGGTGTTAACCTGTTTGTCTTGTATTATAATTGAATTCAGTCTCTAGGCTACAGAAATTTGAGAAGTTCATCCTTTCTCAATCAATATGCTCCCCTTCAGTGACCCATTTCAAGACAGCTTCATAAAAAATAATGTATTTTGTTTTAATAAATTTAAACACTATGACAGCTGCTCAATTTTTATTGGTTGTTTTTTTTCCCCTTCAGAAGTCTCTTTGCTGCTGAGCGAAGTCAAGCTCACAATCAATAGTAATTGATTAATCAGCATCCCCTTTGAACAAAGGTGCTAATCAGTTTTTGATTAGTTCATCAAACCAGATGCAAAGGCAGCCTGGCCCCAGCCTGATAGATCTTCAGTGTTCTACATAACTTATGGTCCCTGAGCAATGTATGACTGCAGAGTTCCTGGAGGGAGTGGGGGAGGGGACAACATAATTATTAATTTAACCGAATTATGATGAACACAAACAGTTGTTGGTTTATTGCTCCCAACTCATGGGTGATGGATAGAACTGCAGCAAAGCTGCATCTGACTTGGTACAGAACTAAGACCCAGAGTATTCCTTAACTGATGATGCTGCCGGAAGGGGGTTGGGGGGATAGCTGATTTCAACCCACTTTCCTAAAGGGGAGAAAAATTACATCTGCATATCTGAGTGATCCTTGTCTGGCTAATGTGTCAAGAGGTTATCAGGGCCAATGAGAACTCTGTCCTTTCTTAGGGTCCTTGAGAAGATTCAATTTTGAGGGCCACTGTGTCAGGGAGCAGTTTTATATAGGGTCAGGATGAGAACTGAAAGCACAGATTACTTATGCCTGGCATGACATTCTATACAGGGAAAAAGACTAATCCACTCTTATATAAAAGGAAAATTGGGCTAATGGTTATGTAATGTCTCCAATATACCACAAATAAGAGGCAAAAATGAAACACTTTCTTGATGGGCTGGCTATCTTTCTAGTCTTCTATTTATTTATCTATGTAAATTCATTGGGATGTGGAATTCATTTATTCACCCAAGTACTAGCTGAATGCTTACTATGCAACAGGCATACAGCAGTGAACAAAACCAATATGGCCTTCTGGAGCTTCCACTCTATGGGAAAATCCAACAGTTAAACCCATACTGGGACATATGACATAACAGAAAAATCAAAAGGCATCCCTGAGGTTTGACAGAAGCACATAGTAGGCAATAAATCTATTGCATCTAGCAAGACTGGGTGGTACTATTTTACTCTCTCACTGTAGTGAGACCTGAGTTAACACTGTAATTATTCAAGGGAGCTGCAGTGAAATTTCTTCAAGAAGGTGCAATATGGAACCCTTCTTTCCAACAGACTGGAGTAAGTACCTATACGCCTATGCCTTGGTTTCTCAATCACAGTGATGAGGAGGGGGCCTTCCTTATTGACTTATTATGAAGTGACTGATCAAAATGTGTATGAAGCTGTAGTTGGTTGACAGTGAAGTCCTACAACATCATAGGAGCTAATATAATTGTTTAGCTCTGACCATTTTAAATCTCCTCCCCACCCCCACCACTTTTAAGGATATGCTTCTTATTCTGGATTAGTAACACCTAAATCCTGGAATCAAGCATGAAACCTACTTTTGCAAGAGCTCAGTGTTCTGTGAAAAAGGTCTGAAGTAGATAATTAGTTTACATGACAGTGTGTGACAAAACAATTGCACCCCCTTTCCTTCCTACCACTCCCTACCTCCTACTTCTAAGGTTGCTATGACATGTTTTATTTGTTGTTGTTTTTTTAAATTTACTTCAAAGAAATCAATGGTCAATGAGGTTTTTTTTTGTTTTTGTTTTTTTTAAATAAAGATCTTGTCTCATGATCCAACATCTTAAACTGCATTGTAATGCAACAAAATTCCTCTTGAACCATTATATGGGGGTACCAAAAAAATGTATACAAATGGACACTTTGATCAACGTTGCTCAAGCAGTAGTTGTCATAATCAGAAGTGTCTGGATGTTGGTGGGAACCACTTTGAGCACCTCTTGTAATTGCAGAAGTCAAACGTGACTTGTATTCATCTTTGTTAACAGTATATATTGAGTATTACAATTTTAACACTATTTTCCTTACTTAAAATGTGTTACACACTTTTTTGGCACCATCTGTATATCTAGAACCTAAAAATTCTTTTAAGCCACTGAACACACAGTGGCTTTCGTACAATCCCAAAGATGACTGGACTTTCACTGCATTAATAGCATCAGTCCCACTCTGAAATACACATTACTACCACAGCGAAGAGCGGTGGGTGGGGAGGAAGAAAGTGTTAATAAAAATTTATTTTTCTTTAGTCTCAAAATCCATAATTGCTAATTGATTGCTCAACAAACCAAATGGCCATTTTGTAGAAGTGGACAGAGCACCCACAGGTTGGACACTGCAGTGCCTTACCTAATGACTAGCCCTTACCTGAGAGGTCCTCACTGTCCAGTTCTTCTGCGGAATTGGGCAACTGAGTAAGGCCTTACAAGTAAAAACAAATCGTTTTTCTTTTCATTCCTCAAGGGACATAAACAAAACACTTAAGAACTGAGGATGAATTTCTTAGAAACATGAGCCAAATCTCTTGCTATCTCTCTCTTTTTTTGATAGCTTGAATGTACTAATATGTAAGTACATTTCTCCAATTGTTTAATTTTGTTGATACACAATCGAGGCAGAAAGATTCCTCAGTCTCCACTTTCAAAGCGCATGAAACATGAAGGTGAATGTTTAAAATTACTCATTCATAACAGCATGCAAAAAAGAAAAATAAATAAAGCCCAATTGTTAGCTGTTAATTGTCTATCACTAAAATACAAATATATTTAGATATTATGGATAGTTGTAAGTTTTATTTCACATTTTACTGTAAATTGAAATCCTTTGCCAATACTGACAAATACAGTTCATGATCAATTTATGATGTTCTTGGATCACTTGCTTCAAATGGTACAGTATCTGCTAACTGCAGATTGCAGGTTATGCCTTCATGAGAAAATCTGATTTGCAAAATGATTTTTTTTTAAAGAAAATTTCAAAAATAAAAGGTATCCCTGAAAAATAAAACCCTCAAAGCTGAAAAAGCAGTTAGGTCAGGAGATAATCAAGTGGGGGCTTGATATCCAGTCACCACCAATGTTGGCAAGCTGTGATGGCTCTCAGCTAAGCTCTGATTTGAATTAAAAGAGGTGAAGAGGAAAGTAGGTAAACAAGAGGGGGCAGAGGGTTCAGGTAGGAGATGGCTTCCATTTCCTCGTGCTTTATTTGCAGCTGATCCTTTAATGAAGTCTATTAAACACCACAGAATGTTGGACAACCAAGGAGGCCTTTACTTGTTCTTGGATGTTCTGCTCCAAGTCCTGTCTGATTGCTCCAGGTACTGTAATTCGCAGCATTTGCTGATACTTCCCTAATGGGATTTGTCACTTTTGAAGGTATTTGTGGACCTATTAAACGGCAAGGTCTTTGAAGAGAGGGCAACATCTTATTTTTTCAGCTTTCCCTTCTCTTACAGCCAAACACAAAGTATATGCTCAGTAAGTATTTGCTGCATTAATGATTTGGGAGTAAGCTCAGTGAACTACCAACCAGAGCATAAAAGCAACCAAACAAATGCTCTGGAAACAAGAGCTGTCAAACTCATCACACTTTAAAAACAAAACAAAATAAAACACCCCAAGTTAACAGAAATACTCATATAAAAGTTTGAATTTTATAAAGAACCAAATGAATATTATAAGATAGGTTGGTGATGTGAAAGGAAGTAGTCACATCATCAGCTCTGGAAGGAGTTCCATCAAGACTCTTGGGTGCCAATACTCAAGGGCAGGTGTCAATTAAAAACGGGAGGATGCTCCTAAACTAAGGATTTGGGTAACTAAAGGGAAAGCAATGAGTAATGCAATAAATTATAGAGGTAACTGAGTAGGGATGCTATGCTATCCTTTGTTCTGAAATCTGATTGGTTGAAAGTGTTCCTATTTTTAATTGGCTTTATCCATTGTATAAAGACTGATGAATATAATTATTTGAATAATTGTTATAAATGGGTAACATAAAGTACTTCTCTGTAGTTAATTATGAATTTGCAGTTCTCAGAAGGCTAATCCCTCACTTCTACGTGGCCCAATGAATATCAAAGCATTCTAAAAATGTGCTTGGTGCCCACTGAACCATATTAAACAAGGATGTTTCAAATAGGCAGCTTTACTACTCAAGACTTGTTTCCTTGGAGAGGGCATTAGAAAGCTAATTTAAAAAAATAAAGACAAATATGTTTATGAAATATCATTGATATGCAAAGTTTCCCATTAAAAAGCAACAGACAAGTTGATATACACTTCATTAAAGATGAAACTGTCATTTTTAATGACATAAACTTTAAAATATCTAAATCATCTGGAATCTACTGCTCAGATTACATCTGAAAGTAGGAAGCCATTTGGGTTAGTGGAATTAAATTCGTTTTTGTACTACTATTGTGTTTTATAAACCTATAGTGCTCCGCCATAGTTGGATCATTTCTGAATAAATATAATTAGGAAGAGTTTACTGAAGCACCCAGTGTGCAAGTGATGACATGCGAAATTTACCTCCTAAAATTGCTCTGACTTAGGTAGTTTTCCTCTGTGTTAAAAATTATACACCTTTCATTTTCTCCAAGAAGATGACAAAGAGGCATTTTATGAAGCAAAGAATATTCTTCAAAAGAAATCTTCACAATTTAACAAGTGGGGAACCACTTCTTGTTTTTTTCTTTAAATTTGTATGTCATCCATTAAAGCCCTTTTGTCACTTCTAATTAAAATGTGTTCAAGGAATTTCTTTAAACTTTGTTAAACAAATGAAAGTTTACTTGTGGTCCATATGGGATTTTTTGGAGCAATTAATAAAGTCCTAAGGTGCAAACGTGATAATTTAATATATGCACTACAGTTGTCTCTTCTGTGCAGACGTGAATTTTGCTGCTTCCTGGTGCTACCGTGAGCAGCACACAGCCTAAGCCTCCTCAGGCAGTGCTTCTGCAGTTGTTATTCCTCCTTTGCACCAAAATGGCTGGCTTCTAAAAGCAGCAGGATCATAAACACGGTTAAGGGAGACCTCAAAAATTAAAAACAGTCAGATATCCTAGAGATACTGAAAGAAATTCAAGGTCAAGTAAAATCTTAATGTTTGTGGGCTCATTTCATCATGGTTTCTTTTTTTAAAGAAAATTTCAAAAGAGAATGATCAAATAAAACCTCCAGGAAACAAGCTTTAGCCCACCCATCCTAGTACCATTCCCATTATGAAAAAGTAGGCGATGGTCTCTCTCTTACCTAAATGGCATACATCTGATCACTTGGCCATATTATGGAAACTGTTACTTCCATCATCAGCTAATAACAGATTTTCAGACGCCCCTGGTAGTTTTAATCTAAAAACTCAGTCATCCTGTTCTTCCTGCTTTGTCAGCTTTTGTGAGAGTTTTTCCCTTCTTCCCATTAGCAGAAATTTGGTTCACGCCGTTAAACAGTAGCACATTGTTTCCAAACTGCATATCAAGGCTGAAACGCAATCTTCAGGTCCTGCAGCCATTCATAAACCTCTTTAGCTTTGTTCTTGATTAGAACACACAATGTCTGCAGAGTCCCTTGACTGAATGACAGCCTTTGAATGCCACTGTTGTGTACTCATACAGAGAGATGTGCAGAGAGGTACATACACAGGGGTTGGACATAGAGGTTGTAATAATGCGCACTGCTGGCTATTTGTCTTTAAAATGGGCTTCAGAATTTCCCCACAATTGAATAGAAAGTTAGATAATTTCATGTGCTTTTGGAATTCTATCATGGCTTACTACTTATAAAGTAACAGGGAAAGGGAGACTCATGGGGTAGATACCTAAGGGCAGCAGACTAGATACCTAAGAGCATGTATCTAGCACAGGCCAAACATTTTGAAACCAAAAGCGAAAGTGACAAATTATTTCAGAGGGGTTTCCCAGTTTGAGTCTTACCGTAATTATGTACTGAATTTAAAACTATTTTACAACTCATTTGGGATATCTAAATTCATGAGTCATCAGCATCTAATGTATTAAGAGGTGGAAAGCAAAAGGACAGGTAGATTTGAAAAATAATAAAATGGGGGGGAGGAGAGGGGGGGAAGGGGGAGAAAGAGCGAGAGCCAGAGAGTGAGAGAGCAAGAGCGAGAGCGAGAGAGAGAGACCTCAACCCAGAGGAAGCCAGCTGACTGCAGTGCAGCATAAGCACAAGCACTATTCCAGACCGTGGACATGCTGTCACCCAAAACCTCACATGGGGGAGGTGGGTGGGGGATGGGAGAGGGGACACACAGGGCAGAAAAAGAACAAGGCACAAGACACTTAACAGAGAAGCGCCCACATGTGAACAAACAAGTAAAAAACCATCACACACACCCACATATCGATAACCATAATAACAACTACATCATCCGTGCTTTTAAGTCACTCATGCATTTCTGCCATTAAGTTCAGACCAGGTGGTACCAGGATTTGGCAGAGTGTTTTTTGCATTGCTCAACATGCACAGATAACAGGATTCTTCCTGTCCAGGCCTTAAGGATGAGCTCCAAAAACACAAATGCTCAAGATCCTTATTCAAAGAAGATCCCTTAGATCACCCTAGTCTAAAAATTCCATTCTTACACTCACATTCATCTCTACTATCAATTAGATCCTTAAAAATACATTGTGGCTGATTATTGTTTGGTTTCTTTTTGGAGAAAATCCATTTGATTTTGAATCATGCCCATGCACTTCTAACCTTCCAATACATGCTTATTATTTCAATCAGATATTGGTAAGAACAAATGGTCAACATACATAAACAACTGGTATACTTCATACATACTCTAGCAACACAAGCTTGAATAAAATATTTTAATGAGTCTTCAAAGGGATAGCTTTTTGTAAAATTATTTTTTTCCTTTTTATGAAAGGAAAGAGAAATATGGAAGGAAATCCAGTAAGAATGAAAACTTTTAAGACCAATAAAATGGTCACAACTAACTGACCTAATATGTCTTGTCATTTAAGTTGCCAAGTTATCAAACCGCATTTTTCTAGGCTCAGATCTCCATAATGAACATCTCAAGATTATTCTCTAAGTCAAATGGTTGCTGCAGCAAAGAAGATGGGTTTTAGCCAAAATTCACTCCAATAAAATCAGTTTTATATCTTTGTCTACTTGGATATCTGGTCCCTGCTTTGTCATTTCTACCATGTTCCTATAACTGTTTATATCCTGACAACTGATCTGGGAGACTTTCCCCTTCTGTCCAGTAAAATTCTTGATATTACTTTGGCCTTCATTAAAGCTTTTTGCTGTGGGCTGGAGAATGTGCTGCTCAAAACAGTGGTAGGACCCTTCTGTTGGGGCGCTGAGGATTTTAGCCAAGTTGGAAAAGGTATTTATAAATGCATTATATAGGGATCAACCTGGGCTATCACTTCTCTCCCTCTGTTGCTAAAGAATAATTTTATATATTTATTTATTTTTCTTTCTTTTTTGCTCCCCAAACTTCTTGGCTCTAGTTATATTTCTCAGGCAATAACATCCTACTGAGGTATCATCACTTGGCTTCAACACTGTCCAGCAACTAAGAAGGCAGGTTGCTGCTCACACTACACAGACGTCTCTTTGCTGCCAGAGTGATGCTATAAAGTCCTATTCCCAGTGTCTCTTTATTATTCCAAACGAAGAGGTCACCTTCACTTTCTCTCTCTCCAGATGGAAAGACCTGATCACAAACAGCACCCTAAAATCAGGATTGGCCCCTAAGTAAACTTCTCAAATTTCAAGTCAGGGGACATATTTCCTATTCTGAACACCCCGCCCATCTCCAAAGCCTAAATCCATTAGAGTCACATAAGTACATGGATTTTATTGAAGGGACCTAGAAAATAGAACTCTGGAGTCTTAGGAGATAAATGATCAATATTTCTTCAAAGATCTCACAGAATTCGGGAACTTATGGTTACATTTGACCCTGGAGTTAATTATAGGAAGCTCAGAACTTAAAGCATCTTAAAAAGAACAGAACAAAATCTCTTGAACTACATTAAAACAGTCTTAAAGCTCTGAGAATAATCGATAAAAGTCAGGAAGTGCTCAATTAATGATGAAACCTACAAATAACTGAGCTTAATGGAGTGCAATGCCTGAGATGTAGCCAGCACTATGGGGCATTACCTTAGAAAGTGGAAGTTTTATACCTAATTGATTTTTCATGATCGTCAGTGTATTTGGTTGGCCCTTTAACTTATTTTATGAACTTTCTCCTTTGTATAAATGGCAGGAAAGGGCAGGGTGAGGTAGGAGTGGGGTGGGGAGGGCTATACTGCTTTGTACCTACATTTGTTTTGCTTTCTCAGAATTCCTCATCAGCATGTCCAAATATGGGGCCGATCTGCCAAACATCAAAGCCTGACCTTCAAGGCTAGCTCACACAGGACAGCTTTTGCTTAGAGATTTCCAACAGGTAAGTCCTCAAATGTAGGTCTACTTCAGGAAACCAGTCTGTGCTGGGAAGAGATGTTTCTCTAATAGTTGAATGAACAGTACAGGGTTGGCTGATCACCTCTTATCATTTAAATGATGGATCTCAACCCTGTACAACATGCAGTGATTTAAGTAGGCCCTTTACCAAATAACTCCCTTGGATTCAATTATTAAAATTCAGCCCATTTTTTAACTAACATATCTGTATCCAAGGACAATATCGGCACAGTTAGATTTGAGCTAAGTAATAAAGTAATAAATAGATGAAACATGATTCTAATTCTCTGATTGGAGAGGCATAAAAAGTTAAATAGTCTTATTCCAACCTAGTAAGTCAGGGGTGGAATTGGGGAAAGGATTTCCTGATGCCCCCTCCTGTTTTTATCACCCTTTGGTTAAAATCTTAATTCACTTGTTGGTATCTTCCTACAAGATACCTACACACAAATGATTTTTTAAAAGTCCCAGTTAATGCTGTTAACATACACTGTGGTATCCTCCTTAGTTTGGGGATGTTTCCTGCCAAATATTAATGTGAACTTGTATGCACACGTAGAGATTAAGTGTGAGCCAGAAAGGGGCTGTGGAGATAAAGGCAACTGGGGGCATAGTTAAAAGAAGAGCGATGACCTTCCTCGTCACCACCTCATGAATTTAAACAGGAATCTTCTGCCCTGACCTGTCCTTCACTCTCAACTACTGACACAAATGACTCCCCTTCAACATGTACCTGGGACCCTAGCCTATAAATGAAGCAAGTAACTGGGTCTTTAGTTCAGATACTATGATTTTTAGGCAAATAGTACTTCTTTGAAGTCCCTGGTATTTCCGTGTCTGGAGGGGGGTTATATAAACAGGGACCTGGGGCATCCCTGCCTGCCAGTGAGGCAGTGGCCTCAGCTCAGACGGCAACCATTGCCTACTGAACTCACAACAGAAATGACAAGACTCTACATCTTTCAAGCCTTTAAAAATTAGAGTATATTTATGAGATCAGTCTACTTGAAACATGATTGCCCTTGAAGACTACATTTCTCTTTTTCCCAGGCTTGCCTTGCCTCTCAGCAGTGCTGAGAAAGTAGATAAACAGTAATGTGATACCAACCGTGAACTGCTGGTTCTGTCGTCGCCGTTGTGTCTACAGACGGGAACAGAGGATTGGAGGAAGGGAAGAAACAGGAGGAACGGCATGCAAAAAAAGGGAAAATGGAAAAAAATGGAACAGATAATATATGAGCAAGCTTTCAAAGAACATCGCGTGACAAGCAATAATAAATGAAAAGCAAAAAGCATTTGAAGTGAGTTGCACTGTTTTAAGACATGCCTTCAGCTCAAAGCTGCGAGCCGGTGAGGAAAACAGTAAATTCCTTGGTTCTGGGGGTCTTGCCAGGACACATCTACTTGCTAGTCAATAGTCAGGGGCACATGCAAAGTGATGAGAGATACCAGTGCAAACTCTGACTGGCAGAGGGCTCTTAACGCATCAAGGCTCAGGACTGTGACAGAAAAGCTCAGCCCGAAGGCTGGCTAAACAGTGGATTCATACATTCAAACATTGCCTTTGTTTTAACCCAACCCACTTGGGCACTCGGGTGTCATGACTGCCAATTAGGTCTCACTGAATCAATTGTGCTTTTTGGAACCTTTTATGGCTTATGCTCAGGTGCCTCTGGATGAATACACGGGTTCAAGTTTTCCATCTAGTGTGTTATTTCAGCGGAGTTCAGCTGGAAAGTTCAATTAACTGGGAGGACATGGGAATGAACACGTTCAAGGTTTTCAGATTAGTTTCTGTACACATACACATTCTCATTCTCACACACACACATCCATATGCACATTCACAGACATACTCACATATACAGAAACACACACACATTTTAAACTCTGTAGATCCGACTACGTTACCATCTAAGAGCAGAAGCCTGTCATGGAAATTCCCAAGCCCACAGGATTTGCCAAATGCCACTTCTAATCACGTAACCCTCCAAAAATTAAAGTCTCCAGCCTTCCCTGTGCTCACATTCAGAACCACTTTCACTGCCGAGAGCTGCACTGGGCGCTAGCACATGATCTCTTTTCATTGCTCGATGCATGTGCTGTGGAAGAAAGCATGGTTTGCCTCTTCTAGTTCCGATGCTGTTCTAGTTTTCTCCTCCTTTTACCGGGCTGCAGAACGAGGCCTGCCATACTGGCACTTCTTCACAGGGAATTCCTCAAGGGGTTCAAGAAATTTTCTCTTTACTTTTGGCTAGAGGCAAAGTGGGATAAAGCCTAACAAAACGAACCATGACATTCTTTGTCCAGTGTTATTTTAACACCACTCTTCTAGCCAACTTCATTCCAATGTCAACCCATCTGGCTAGTCTTTAATTTTCAGTTCTACACCTTCCAAGTATGTCTCCTTCCACTTTCCCCTTCTGGCCAGAAAGAGATGGTGATACTCACACAGGAACTAGTCATCTCTAGCTAAAGTGGGTTTCTGGGTTAAAACTGCAAGTAGCTACCTTTTTTATAATGCAGATATTTAGGTGGTAGTTATTTTCATGAGTTCTGGAGACTTCAAAAGACTTTGCTGAACTCAATATAGGCAATGTTTAAATGTGCTGGAATGCCAAACAACTCCTTTTTTGAAAATCAAATGAGCCTGGTGCTTCTGATTTATAAATATGACACGTGAATTCACACTGGAGTTTCCCTTCAGTTGGCATGCTTTCCTCAGGACCCTATATCATAAAAAATTTAGAGCCCTTCTGAAAGGTGCCAGAATTGACCAGAAGACTGAGAGGCCACTGTAGCTTAGTATAACTTTTAGCTGGGTTTCTGAAGAACAGATGAAGGAAAGAAAAGCATAAAATATACCACATACGAACATGATACTTACAAGTCAAGTCTGTATGCATAAAATAGCAGTGAAAAAAACAATACCAAAAATTGTACAGTTGAAACATCTCTACACCAGAATCTCATGACACAGTTGACACATCTCCTTATTTGAAACATCCAAGTCAAGTGTTAGTTTGAGGTGCTTTCAATTTGAAGGGCAAAATCAAATACGCATTTGTACAGAAACACTTATATGCATAGTAATACATTTTATGGCATTTTAAGGCACTGACTCCTTTCCAAAATAAAGAATAAACAATTTGGCTCATTATTTTGTAGTAGCATTTCTAATGTGCTGTGTTTTTTACCAGGTAGTCATCAGTATACAATGAAAGAAAGGGGGTGAAGAAAACCTAAGGGTTAGAATCCTCAAAAGTCAAATCTTAGCATTAACCAGTAACTACCCAACGTACTGTCTTCCTCCCTCACAACATTATGTTGGCTTTATGACGAACTTTTAAGTGCAGCCAGACATCCGCTCCTATGTAGGTGCTACCTGTAGCACATAAATGAAGAAAAGTTCACAGTGCAGCTTGCTTCTCCTTCTGGGGATGGGAAATCCATCAATTGCACCCAACAAGGGAGCAAAAAGGAATATTGCAAAGGCAAAAACACATTCTAAAACAGTTCAAGGCAAACAGGAGGATGCAGCAGGAACACAGGTTTAGAGCAAGTTTACAAAGTTTAGAACAAGACTGAGGATGCATTGGGGGAGCGGCTGATTTCATTTCTCTAAGAGCATCCGGTGTGCTATCTGAACAGAGGCTATTTCAAGTAAAGAATAACAAAAAAATAACTTGAAGTGACTTTGTGCTCCCCGCAGAACACTGTGACAGAATCTAATTCTCCTTCATAAGTGCATTATGACTTCACACAGAAACCACAGGCACCCTGGCTCTGGAGTGAGTGCAGCTCTGTGAAGCAGGATGTAGAAGGGTATCTTAATCAGAAGACTGGAGAGGTGTACAAGCCCACCCTGAATCAACTGGTGGGGTCACTATATTGTTTGATAACATCCTAAGTGTACAACAGGCAAAATGCAAATAGTAAATTTCCAATACAAGTTATAAATGCTTAATTAGCTTGAAAAATGGGAGTGCCCAATTGCCCTAACGAAGGCATTTCTAAATTTCATCTTGTTGCTGCCTTTAAAGAATCACCTTGGAGCTAGGCCTATTGGAAAAATAGGTCACAGAAAGTTGAGCTGGACTGACTTACAGTGGTGCAGAGTTAGAAATTAAAAAGGCTTCACTGAGCTACTATCTCTATTTTAATTTTAATTATAATGAGGGCAAATTTATTGTACATTTATTTTATACGGTCAACACAAAATGATCTCATGTTCTTGGAAACCCAGTAAGTGAGTACGTTATTAACAGTCACTCTCTAGCTGGTTTATGAGTATAATCAAACAAGGTGTACAAGAACAGGCCCCACGCTGCTATTTAAAAGACGCACATTTCACTAAATATTGACTTTTCTTCTTAGTCTCCCAGCCATACAAACAGTTTATGGGACCCAATCTTGAATAAATTAAACATCATCTATATTTCATGTTGCGGTATATGATATTTACAAAATGAAAAGGCCCTGACAATGTATGAGATTAGAGACACTAGCCATTTAATTATCAAAAAAGAAAAAAGAAAGAAAAAACCAAATGGCTGCCTGAGAGGCAGCTGGGCACTATTTAGTTGAAACAGTCATGTGTAAGCTCCACTGTGGCACATTCTAATCCTTTCATATGGATTCTCTCCAACTTAGAATTGTTCATTGAGTGTGACAGACTGGGGGTTTAAAACTAATCCATAAATTAGTTCGTGGTCTCAAACACAATGGGTGCCATAAATGAAAATGAAAATCCTAGAACAAAATTAAATTCACAACCTTAAATACTTTTTCTTCTCCAATTGCTCTGTGGTGCTCCCGCTTTACAATGCACAGATTTCACTGCAAGGCTGCTTTCTGAAGTGTGTGTGAGGAGAGTGTACATTAAAACATGCACAGTGTAATAACCCAGAGAACCCAATCTGCTCGAAAGCAGAGTTTAATTGCAAAGAATTTAAATTCTCCCATTTTGATTGTCATAAGCTTAAATGAAAGCATACTAAGCAGTCCAGACATATTTTAATACACTTTCCCCCAGTTTATTTTCTTAACTAAAGTCAATAAGAAGCCAATGGGTTTTCTTAATTGAATTTCCCTTCAGTTTGTGTTATGGAGCTGCTTTAAATCTAGACGCTAGGGCGGGCAAGGAATTCCCCTGACAATTTTATTTTCATAGTTGTGCTATGCTGGCCAATGTATATTAAATATAGTTTTTCCCTTATTTATTTATTTATTTATTTATTTATTTATTTATTTAGACTTATTTGAAATCTATTGAAAGCAAAAATATGTCTGGAAAATTAAATTTTGAAATTTATTTTCTACTGGTTTCCAGGTTAATTTTCTTTCCATCTATGTTATGCTTTAATTAAACTCCCATTTCTCAGGGATGCGAGAAGTGGATAGGAACAGAATGGAAGCTCAAAGGCCCAAAAAGGAGAGCTATAATAAAGCTCTCTTACTTCTTAATGTCATCTCCCATTTGAGTGAAGAGATTGTGTGTTGCACAACAGCGGGGGGGGGGCTGCTAGGGAGTTGGGAGGGGGGTTCTTTGTTTTTGTTTTTTGGTTAAGCAATTTCTACTTTTGTTAAAAGCATCTTCAGAATTGTTCACTAGTGCTGCTGTGCCCCTGAGACCTTTTCATTTGAAAACCAGATGTTCTGAAAATAACAGAAATCTGTACAGTGGTTTCATTTAACAAGGAAAACAATTCCTGTATCATGTTGTATACAAATGCTGGTGGGAGGAGGGACAGGAAGGGGCAAGGCAGAGGGAGGGGAGGAAAAGAAGAGGGTGTTGCAAGGAGGGTGATGGTGGGGAGAGGGAAATGGCACTGGTAGCTAACACTCATCTCCTGTTGGAAGTGGAGGGCTGGGCCCTCCAGCCAAGTCCTTTATTACCCTCTACAAAGATAACTCCAACTATCACTTTCTAATCTTGAGAAACCTGTGTCTATGATATTACTTTTTACACTGTTGATAAATCCTTGGTATGGAAACATGTCAAGTCTTTAACTCTTGGATTATTTTTAAACAAGGAACATAAACGTACGGAAATTATGATAGAAGCATTAGAACAAAAAATATCACTCACTTTCCATGTCTCATTCTTTTTTTTTTTTAATGTAGAATCAGGTGGCCTTCATAACTGTAGCATCCTGATTTCTTACATTCCTTCATAAATCAATATGCGTTAAAACTAGTTGGCTAAATGCTATTTATAATAGGTTCATAACCATCAGTACAATAAAAATGTACACACTTGAGACAGTATGAAGAAAGGGGCAAAATTTGAAAAGGTGGCTCATTACATAAAAGGCCACTCAAGAGTATTTACTAGCGTCCTAATAATATTCCTATCACCAGACATACTGGCATATCAGTAACACTCAATAAGTAGTCATAAATGATGAATGAAAAACAATCTTAACGGAGTAGATGCCAGCTCTAGAGAAAAGGCAATTTAGTAAACATTCTAGGATGAGAGAAGTGTATTTCCTAGCAACAATGGCTTAATATCTATCTATCCAGGATATAAACACACACAAAACACACACACATTGAGGATAGAAACTTGAAGTAAAGTTAGGCCTTAATATTTAATTTCCAAAGTGCCATCCTTTCTTTTTTTTTTCCTCCCCCTTGCCAATCTTGCTCTTTTCTCACTTCCCAAAGTCATTATTAGAAGGTTTTTTTCCCAGTATGGGACTGCCACCAAGGCCCCCAGAAACTCCAAGTCTGGTTCCCTTTAGGGCAGGGTTTCTCAATCTCAGCATTTGGGGCCAGATAATTCTTTTTGTGGGGTCTGTCTTGTGCATCATTATAGGATATTTAGCAGCATCCCTGGCCACTATGCATTAGATGCTAGTAGTACCCCCAGTTGTGACAATCAAAAATGTCTCCAGACATTGCCAATGTCCCTGGGGGTGTTAGTGGGGGGCACTGGTGGGGGTGGTTTGGTATTATAAAATTGCCCTTGATTGATTTTTTTAACTCACATTTTATCCATTTTTTGGTGGCACAGACCCAATTCTACCTCTCCTTTGATGCTCTCCTCAGTCTTCTACCTGAGCCACAGAATGAGCCCTAACTGCATAGTATCTGCTGCTACCGAGTTCCTGTGTGTGTGTGTGTGTGTGTGTGTGTGTGTGTGTGTGTGTGTTTCTTCTCTTGGCCATATTTTAAGGGGCTAAAGGGATTTTCTGGCTCCACAGGCACCAGCATAGTGTTATACACATTGTGGTTGCTTGATATTTGTTGAATGCTCCCCTGCAAGCAAACAAGTATATATCCCTTGCACCACACAAGTATCAACAGCACAGAGCAGGAATCAGTAGCCAAGACCCTGGGGAGCAGGTGGCTCTATGTGGAGGAAAGCTTTCTCCTGGGATTAGATGGTCATGTTAGAGAGTCAGTCTTAAATTCAGGGATACTTCTTTCCTTTGTATTTAAGAAACTGAAAATATGTGCTATGGTGTTGCGTTTCCCCGATTTGGCATAGTCTACAAATATTATTGAAGGGTAAGGGCTGTATTCATCTTTTTTATTTATGTGATCTGACCCACATTACACACACACAAAAGCTTATGATATTAAGACTATGAAAGCCAAAATAATACTGTGAGCCTGAGGGTGGGACTCGCTTTCTCCAAGGTATACTGGGGTTTTGAGTCCTTAGAGAACAATAAGAAAAACCTTGCCATTTTCTTTTCCATGAAACACAAACTATTTAATTGAATATATACTTTAAAAAAGAGAAAAACTCATTTAGAAATGACCTACTTCATTCTTATGAAAGGATAAATGTGTTTCTGAATTTGGCCCTATAGCTATTCATTTCTTATTCTAAGGTGATTTTAATTTTTTAATTTATGACAGTCAGATGTATAGCGTGACCTACAGGTTGAACTCCTCATGGCCTGAATTTTATATTTAAGCTGCTAAGGGTGTTTAGAGCAAGTGCTAAGGCTTCCTGGGATTCCTCAGCAAGCACCTAACTCAGGAAGCAACCAGACAGAAACAATACAATATCCACATTAGTACTAGGGAGGGAAACAAAATCTTTTCCTAAGATGATTAAAAGAAAAGCTTGATCAAACTGGCAGACAGGGCAGAAAGCTAGCACCAAACACAGAAACAGGTAATTCTATGTATACCAGGTACACAGAGTCAACAAACTTCAAAGAAAGTTCAAAATAAAACAAAATAAACATCCTCACCCCGCTATGGTAGTAGGTTTTTCTTGGATTCTGGCTTCTGAGAGGAATATGCACGAAGGATTCTTACCAGGGTAGTGGCTGGCTATCCCTGTATTTTAACAGAAGAAAGACTCCAGGGACAATTTAAATTATGCAGCTTGCTTTTCCATATTACAACATATATTTTCATGAATGAAACTGCATGCACAACTTGACATGATATGGAAAAAAAAAAAAAAGAACGGGGGCCTGCCAATAGCAATAGTTGACACAGAAATATATGGTCGGGAATATCAATGTGCGTGAAAGAGAACAGAGACACCAAAGACATTCACGGCAAATCACACTGAGGCTCTGCATGGCTCATATCTCATTTCTATCCCTCATGTGGTTTTTTTTTTTTTAAATTTGGAAAGAGATTCTAATGACATTAATACCTAATATGGTTGTAAAGCCACAACAATACTGATGTGGCAAATGGACACCAAATATTCCTTTCAGTACTCTAGAGCCTGCAAAGATTCTTCTGTAGATGAAACTATGGAAGAAGCTACCCTCCCTCCACATGCAGGAGACCTGCTCCAGGCAGGATGGAAGGAAGGCAGAGATGCCTTTCTCCTCCCATCCATCGAGTCTGTGATTCTGGGTGGGCAACCCCCAGTCAGACTGGACTTACACTTCCTCTCTTTCAACGGTCTCCAGGATGAAGCTGTAACCTGCTTTGAGGCAGTTGGGTGACTAGGAACTCAATGACAGTTTGCCTTTCTAACAAGGGGAACAATTTGATTATCCTGGTTACAGAAGATAAAAGATAACAGTGGAACACCTCCTTTCAAAGAGATCAGAAATCAACTATGACCTTTTGAGTTTAAAAATATTTTTCTATTGCATTTGTACATTTTCTTGTAATGAAACTCTGACCTGGGGAATGGGTTTCAGTTATTGCATTTGACTGAGAGAAAAGAAATAGATGACTGTGGGCTGCTTCTTTTCTCTCTCTCTCTCTTTTTTTTTTTTTTTAAAGCTCAGGCTTTATGTTACTGTCATTGGATTTAGCTGTTGAAGCTTTTAAGGCTAATAGTGGCTGCAATATACCAAACAGTGCAAGAGAGAAGAGTGGAAATTAATTTAGCTATCCATTTTTCAAGATTCAATCTGGAAGATTTTTTAGGAACCAATCTAAATCTAGGGGACAGCCTGGACCTTTAAAATGGGACACGGACTCATTCAGCTCCATAACCTTTAATCTGTTTGAAGAAAGGAGCAAATGTTAAATTCCACAAGTGTACTTTCTGGGCAAGATAAATATATATAAGACCGCTTGTTAAGACACAGTAAGCCTATAAGATCACATCCATTAAGGCAACGGATTCTACAATGTTGTTTTAGTGGCAATTTTAGTTTAACTAATCTTGGGTGTGCCAGTGAGAATCTGGGAATTCATTACCACAAATGCATTTTGTGTGTAGAGAGGGTTCAACTGCTAACACTGGGAGGCTAAAGTGCATCTGTGAGATCATCTTACATTACCTTGAACTGAGAGGCCAGGAGCAGAGAGAGAGAGAATCCAAGATGAGGCTACAGTAAAGGAACCTTTGATATGGACAGAAATATAGCATTGTTTGTTTTTAGAGTTTCCTTGTAAGTAGACTCTCTGCACTAGGAACTGTGACAGCAGAGAGCTGTAGCTGTCCGAGGACATAAGATTAGCTGTGGTCTGGAATGAAGGATTATGAGCTGGGAACTGAAGCGCCTCCACCCAGCTGCTGCGATTGATTGTGAAGGAGGAGGAGTTCGGGGTGTTAAGAAAGGTCTTAAAGAAAAAAAAAAAGCCTAAGATAGTGAGCTGCTAGCCACAAAAGAAAAGTGGTTTTGCATATTAAAGAGAAATGTGGTGCCTGTACAAAGTGAGTGAGAACTCCACTGCCTTAACCTGTAAAGCCGGCTAGCTCCATGGGGAACCTTCTGCAATGAGAGGTGATAAAGACTGGCTCATACCTGGGTAACTTCTACAAAGACCAAACAGGCTACTGCAGGGTGTTCTTAAAGGGTTCACGTAGGCAGGGCAGTGCAGAATGGGGTGATATAATTTACCCTGACATCCCAGGGCAGCTCACAGGAAGTACACGAAAACCTGGCAATGAGAGCTCAAGCCTAACTTGGTGTACAACCTAGATCAGAGGTAAGAAGTCATAAAGGGTAAATAAGCTCGTTCGTAGGACGGGAGGTTGATAGTGTGGTAGCCCTCATCATCAGAGTTAGGAAGGGTCACCTTCACTGTGCTTATCAATGATCCAGAAAGTCGGAGGAATCTATTCATGACAAAGTGAGTTTAATCAAGAAGCAGAGGAACTAACAAAAGGTAAAGCAGAAATATGCACAGATTAAGAATTTAGGAAGCAGCCTCCATGGATCTGAGTTTAGAGTGAGACACAAAAACCAATTGATGGATTTTCAGAAGATTTTACATTAAGGCACTGATGTTTTTATAAACAACGTTCAGAAAAATCCTCACTGGTGGCTTATTTAAAGTTCTTGTTCCACTGAATGGCTAGAAAGGTGAAAAAAATGAAGATTAGACAGATTAGACAATCTATTGTTATATTTCATAAACTGATGAGGTCTCCTCTTTCACTGTATATTTTGAACTGTCGTCCTATCTATTTCACTGACTCCTGTGAAAATTGAAAATGTTCAGAAAGTCAACGTAAAGGATGGTTGCCATATCTAGGGTGGTAAAAAGGATTTACACATGAAGAATGGTAAGTAAAATATTCAGTGTTTTTAAGGAAGTCCAGTGATAGAACTGGACCCCAGAGCACATGACTCAGAGATCTTGCAGTATCATCAAATAACAGAATGAAGTAGAAAAGTTATTTTTTAAGGAGTTTTCTTTCTTTTTTTTCCCCATAGAACAATTACTTTCCGTTTCTGTGGTAGGTACCTGTAAATAGTGGGTGGGAAAGGCCTTACCTAAGGAAATCCTGCATGTCTAGCTGACATAGTACGGCCATAACCCTTCCTACCTTGGTAGGCAGATGACACTCCAAGGCTCCCAGACAAGGAATATGAGAGCCACTGGAGACCAGGAAGGGGATGGATGATATACCTCCTCACTCAGTGACAGTCAGAATAAGAGACAGTGAATCTCACTTTGCATAAGAGTTTCGGACAGCCCAAAGAGATAAAGTCACAGAGTTATAACCGCTGTGGTTGCCTCTCCACCTCGCCAACATTTAACTGAGGGCAGCGAAGGGTACATGGGTGCCCAGCACGGAAAAGACAGTGACGCCCTCTGGTCTCTTGTGACCAGGCAACACAAACAGGCAGTACCACCATCAGCAGGTACTCCCTGGGGCAGGAAGGATGACGAGGTATTTAGGAACGTGGCCCATATGGGCGTGTTAAAGGGTGTGTGTTTTCCTTCACAGGGATTAAGATTAAATTAAGACGAGAAGAGCCAGAGCTAGAATACTTACCATTTCGTCAGCCATGTTTATGCGTAAGCTATCAGCATGTCCTCTAAGAGTCAGGCTGCCATTTTCCCTAGCATTTTGCTTTGAATTGTGATCCTTAAAAAAGAATTCTCTTATAGGTAATCTGCAAAATATTGGATCTACTGTTAAATGCTTGGATGTTGAAGACTTTCTGAGGTCCTTAAGATTCAACCTAAGAACACAGTACCTAATGTTTTGGAGTTCCAAAATAAAGGAACAATTAAATCCCAAGGATTTAAAGGAACTATTAGGTTTCTTTTTATACATACCAGAAAGACAATATACATTCAGGACATTTTCAATGGTAATGAAGGTACCATACCTGTGATGATGGTAAGGATGGTGGTGGTGGTGGTGGTGGTGGTGGTGGTTGTTGTGGGAGGAGGGATAGTTGTGGGGGGATCTGGATAAAAAAAAAAAGGAAAATCAAACCCACAATGCTGAACACAACAATGATCAGTAATGACAAAACAAAAGCATGAGGACATTGAGATGTTTGTTTGATGATTTCCCTCTTTAAAACCAAAAGTTTTCTCCCAAAGATTTATGTATTCTAATTATATCCCAAAACCTTAGCTGGAAGAGCTAAGCTTAGAAAGAAGAAAAGAATTTTGTATTAATGAAGTGAACGAGGGATGAGATGTGAAGTAGAGAAGGGGGGCGGTGAAATAAGAACATATGACATCCTTCACCCCAATCCAATTTCAAAGGTGAGGTTGAACCAACTCAACACCCAAGAGGGCATGATGGTTGCCATTTCATTTGATTCTTTTACAGATGGGAGGAAGGAGGAGATGGCTCCGCTCTCTCTAAAGGGCTCCTATCCGCCAAGGATGAGTGTGCGCCTGCTCCTTGCTCTCTTTGACTGTTAACTTCATTATTCTCCGTCAGTACATCCCAGCGGGAAGTAAAACTACTTCTACACTCTGTATACTTCTATACAAAGAAGAAAGAAGGTCATCACTAAATATCAAGTTCCAGGCAGAGAACTATACTGATTTTATTTTTCGAAAGTCAAGAAGATTTTACAACTTATCAATATTAATAAGTTAGTTGCCTTTGCATGTTAAAAGCTTGACCTAAGTGGACAACAATGATAAAACTAAAAGAATGTTTTCCATCTTGTAAACAAGAAAACTAAATATAAATGAGGTTTGACCCTTAAAGCCAAGAATTCCCAAAGGGAATCCTTTGTCAGATGCTTGATAACTGTATATTCTTTTATCATCTCAAAATTATTTGGGAGGAAAAGGGAAGGGCAAATATGAAAGAGAAAAAAAAAAGATTCTAAGCCCAAATGATCAAACTGAATGTGTTAAATTGTCAGCAAGACTTTGAACTAAGCGATCATTCTGCTATAATAGAGCATAAGACGATTTGAAGGCTTTTGATTTTAAATTTTATCTAAAGGATGTCATTTTTTTCTCCCTGACACATCTGGTGTCCTTTTATCTCCAAAGTGAACTCTCAGATTGTCTAATTAATACATCAAAACTTTAATTATATACTGCACCTTTACTAGGTTTGGTACAACTTCTTGAAAGTTTATGAACATTATCTTGGTTCTTGCTTGTAAGGTCGGCTTAAAATGATTCCTACTACTGATCAATAATCCGAGTTTTAACGTTCCTCACAGACTTCTTCTCTCACACATACAGAAAAGCACAAATTTGATGGTGAAGAATCAACAGCAAATTGTTCACAGACAAACAAACAAACAAACAAACAAACAAACAAACCTCATTCTCCTCCAAGAAGTAGGAATCATCAAATTAGTAACTTTAAACTACCTTTTTAAGAAGAACAGGCAGTATTGTTCAGTCTTGCTCCTTGGACACTGTCTTAGGGAGGCCATGGTGGGGAAGCATTTTGTGACCTGCTGATCCTTTGGATGCGCCTGCGCCCTGCAGGTGAGCAAGGCACGCTGGCCCCTGAGCCAAGCACAGAAGACTTTCTGCTGCCTCCAGAACCCAACTCAACTAAATCCAGAGAGCTGCCACTGCCCAGCATGCGGACAGCTAGCTACTGTGTACTTCTGTTTTGGTTCAATTACAATATTTATCACTGAAAAGGAAGCTCTGTACCTGGGAGACTTCCCCCGATACACTAGGATGCTACTTCTGTACCTGTCTGTAAAAGTATTGGCACAAAACATGTGATGATCACAATATAACCAGCGAGGACTCTAAGGTGATTTGAAAATATGATTATGAACAAGGGCTGGACCACACTAGTGAGGGCACAGACTTCTGAAAACAGGTCTCCAGTTCCTTTGTTTTTGTGAAAAATGACACACTCCCTATTATTTTTATTGCTACTGGAGTAACTGTTGTCCTTCACATCTGGCTCAAGTGACCTACATGAATAAGATTCCATTAACAGGTAAAACCTTAATGCTTACACCATTTCTAGCAATAAGAGCAATATGGTGCCACTATTTAAAAGAATATAGCATTGGGGCTAATGAGCTGGGTTTGACATGTAGAAGCTAAAAGAACAAAACAAACTGGGGCTCAGGGACTAACCAGCTAAATTCTCTGAGTATAGAAGTTACTTCTAGAAAATTAAACATTGTAAAGGCATGCTAACTCTTAGTTCATAAAGTACTTTGAAAGTTTCTGTAGCAGTACAGTAAATCAGCTTTGAAAAGAGAATTTATTTACCATCTACTAAAATTGCTAGAGTATTTTATTAATAGGCTAGCAACACCTTGGGTTAGTGTTCTAATCTGCTATTCCAAGCACTGCTAGGAGCACAGATCATGGTGGGAGGTAGTATACTGTAGATCCAGAAAATCTCTAGTCAAGGATAAGAGAACCACCTTGAGTTGGGGAGATGTGTGTATAGGTGTGGAGGGAGCCAGAACAGGTGGGTCTCTATGTTTCTTGGCTTTCAAATAATGCACTCTGGCGCAGTGAGTTAATTCCAAAAAAGCAATCTTGTATTGGAGGGTATTTTTCTATTGGAAAGCAGTGAGAACAAAAAGAAATACAAAGAGAGAGATAAATTCCACTGTGGACTTTGGAGTCAAAAGTATCATGGTTCTGATAGAATAATCTTGTGAATTTGGGTAAATTATGTGACCTTTCTAAGCTTCATTTTATCATCCGTAAAATGGGATGATGACAACGCTTACCTCATGATGTTATTGTGGAGATCAGAGGTGATCATGTATGTAAAATAGTCATCCTAGGGCGTGGAACGAAGTGAGCACTCAGTAAATACTAACCATAAGCTAGGATCCACAATTATTCCAATATAGCTGTCCATCAAATCCATAAAATGTTTCTTGTCTTAAGATGTAGGAATAGTAGGTACAATAAATCAACATTGTTTTTCTACATACTTTAGTCTTCTGAATCAAGAAAGCATATAATGGACTGGTGGAAGTTTGTCACTGCTTTCTAAAATCTGCAGTTTATGAAACAAGCTGGATGAATATCTGTAAACCTGGGTAATAGCAATGTAGGGACTCGTGTGAGGTTCAAGCTGGTGTATGGAAAGCAGAAGGGAAAGAGCTCCCTTCCACTCCCCTCTATCAGCAGATTGTGAACAGTCTGACAAACAGAGGGAGCTCTGTGGATTGTCAACAAAAAACGGGGCATGTGGCGCCCCCTAGCACCTACACGGAAAAGCCATTCTGGGGAAAATCAATGCCATTATGTGTAAACCACAGACAGCATGGGTAGTGTGCAGCGAAAACATACCTCAGAAGTCTACAAATAAGGTGACTGGATGTGATCCTTTAATTTTGCAACATGCTAAGGAAAAAAAAAAGCTCACATATAGACTACGGATTATATTTTAATATCCATGTAGATATGGTGTAAAGTATGCTTCTGTTTCATCAAAATACTTCTATTTCTATTTTCTTCCTAAGGAAAGTGGCCAGGTCCTACCTAGGACATTATGGTGTAAAAATTCCATGTGTATGTTTATGTTTATGTGTGTGTGTATATACATATATCACATGCACTTATACTGGCATTATTTACACTGCTAACATGAAGAAGGAAATGTACTCATAAATTCATATATTTATAAGACGCTGAAATTTTCATGCCTATGGGTACTCATTCTGTATCATGTCAGTTCATGACAATTTTTCCTGGTACAAAACTAACCAAGGGACTTCAATTGTACAGAAGAGACTCAATTTGTCATCATAAGACTAGAGAGGCAGTGCACTCCTCAACTAAATAGAGAATATTCACCAAGCAACAAAATTGACAATAAAATATAAATGGGAAATAAGATTAAAATGCCTGACACACAGTAGATGCTTAGTAAATATTTGTTGACTAAAGAATGAAATTCATAATAATATGCTGTAACAATTCTGTAAAAAGATATTAAGAAAACAGTCAAATAAAAAAAACAACACATTTGTGTCTAAAACAGTAGCTATAGGTCACTAATGTGGACCTTATATTTTTGTCGAAGTATTTACTGGCTTGCAACATCTTCTGTAATGTAATAGCTTCATGCTGAAAATAGGGTAGTTCTGCTCATCAAAGTAGGAGAAAGGCTCGTCCAGGTATCATAGGAAAATACCACTGGGAATAAACTTTCGGAGCTGAAAAGCCGTTAATTGGTAAGGCTGAATTTTGCAGTCATTATTTCTAACATAATCTCCATAGCTTGTGCCTGAGGCCATAGCTTCCCCACTCAGCATGACCAGAGACTGTGATCTAATAGGAAATCCCCATGATTAGAGGGAGGGAGGAAAAGCCACTGCCCTCCTAGCAGAGACACTGGGGTCCACCTCAGGCCAGGCATCTTTCAGTTCTTGAAGGAAACAAATAGGATTTTGGTTTTCAACTTGACCAAAAGCTTTGGGAGTGAATTATAAGCAGCAATTACATGTAAATGAGTCTAACAGGAGAGTGTTTTATCTCCTCACGTACCGTATACATACAGCATATAATCCGAATGAGCTTTCCCCACTATGTTTGAAGCTTCACAGCGGTATGTACCATTGTCTGTTTTGTTCAGGTTATTGATGAACAGGTTGGGCCCAGACAGTACGGCGTGTTGAGGCATTTCATCATCGACTCTCACCCAAGTTACCATCACAGGCCTGCAGAGGAGAAGGGAGAAAGACAGGTTACATTATTTTTTCCCCGCTAAGAAGTCTGCATCAAACTTCTCAACCACGCAGTAAATGAATCACATGCAGGGTCTCACAATTAAAGAGGACCTACTGGAGATATTTTACAATCACAGAATTACAACTGTGAAGTCTCCAAAAATCTGTTAGGAATACAATTTTTTTAAAAACATTATCAGGTATTGAAAACTTTCAACCGACCATAAGCAGGAGTCTCATTATTTCCAGCTCATCTTCAACAGATCAGCAAATAAACCAATGTGCCCTATTTTTATGCCCTGCTGTGTGGTTTCACACCAATTCAGACAGGACAGAGCTCACCCATTGTTAATCATCTCATTAATTAAGGGGAAAAAACCAACTTCTTGGCTAGTGATACATACATTCATTCATTCATCTGATGGTTACTAACATATCAAGATACTTGCTTAGAAGACACTTGTGATATTTAAATGGATTCTGAGTTTCAAGAAAAAGAATGGATTTTACACCTGAACTGTACTTTCTTTTGGCCTCTGCTGTTTGAAAAAAACACCTCTTTTCATTCTGGAAGCATGCAATCGGTTCTGCCTTTAACCCCTACTCTTAACCTGCCCTGCTCCAACCCCAGACGCCACAGCACCCTGTACTGCCCCAGTCCACCTCATCTACATGTTCCTTGGCAAAATGCTCTCCTTGGCGGGCTCTCCAGGGCCCACACATCATCACCCTCCTCCCCGCCGTGTGCACCTGCAAGCCGAGCAGCTTGAGGGAACTCTCCCTGGTCAATCACTGCGGAGCGTGTCTCAACATGGACTTCACAGGTCCCACGGCACTTGCTCATCAGAGACAAGTTTGTTTTAGTGCTTTAAATATGACATTTGATTCCATCAGGGAAAAGCAAATTTCACAAGATGCTCCAGAGCCAAAATTGCACACACACAAAATATCTTTCAAATGCACTGACTTTAAAACTTCTATTTTTCAACGTGGCTCCCTCAACCTTCTATGAAACTGAGGCCACATGGTGCCTGAAAACTTCCACTTTAAAGGAAAGGCAACACAGATTCCGGAGCAGAGGTAACTTCCTTTCAGTTTCCAACGCTACCTCTAGGAACAGTGGTGTGACACAAGACCCAAGCGTAATGATGAACAGATCCTCAAGTTAGCCCTGTCAAGTAGCATTCCAATTTTCAAATGGGATGTGAAGTTACAATTTTTCTTTAACTACACGTGGGTTTGTCATCACAACCCAGTAAATTATTTAAAAATTAGTACTGCATATGTCCTCCTTGCAGGCAATGGCAAATGGGTCTGCCTGGCAATCGTAGACCTAATGTCCTACTGTTTGACAGCTGAAACAATCAGTGGGGGCAAGTGCTGAGAATATTCACAACATTTAATGGCAAGTTAAATTACCATTTTTATTGTATGCAATTTCTTGGGAAAATAAATAGGTAATGTGCTAGAAGGGATAGTAGCAGGGTCATGCACGCTTGCTTATACAACCATACACCCATTCCTATTTGAGAGGAACAAACAAATATCCTCTCTGGCATAAATGTCCCGAAGGAGACATGTAATTTACTGTCTCCGTGGCACATTCCATTGAACACAATACCTTCTTCAGGAGAAAAAAATAGAGAAACAAAATATAGGTTAGCAAGCCATATACTATAAGTGTGGTTAATGTAGGCACTACAAGTACCTACACAAGAGACGCGTGTGAATTTTTGTTTGTTTGTTTTAGAGGTAAGGTAGGCTGCTAACTAGGGCATAATTCAAACAAACAAACAAACAAACAAACAAACAAGATCTGGGTCTTCTGCAGGGTTCAAAGAGAAAAAGGCCACTCTGCCAAAGTTTGAAGCATTTTAAAATCAAGTAACTTTGGAACACCAGAGGACAAGCAAAACAGACCAAGACCATCTCCTACTTCCTAGAGGTCATCTTTCAAAGTCCAAATGGTGTGTACATAGAGAAGCAGATGCTAATCCACAGGGAAGTAAACAAAACAGGAAGGGCTGAAGTGAGAAGAAAGCCCACAGAAGCCAGGCTCCCTTTGGCTCTTGTCATAACCATTCCTTAGATACGATGGGCAGAATTCTCTCTGAAGCTTTTGGGGTAGCTTTGTTAAGATGCTCTGAGTTCCTCTTATGAAAACTGTGATCATCATGCTGGTTAGCAAAACTATGAGTGGGGAAAAAAAAAAAAAATCATACCACAGGGACAGCAGAGGGAGCTCAATGCTGTTTTTTGTTGGGGACTAACATCTAGAAGTTCGAGTGCTAATCCCAACATTGACCTGTTGTACCATTTTATGATTCCAGGGATTGTTTTTTACTGAAGAAAGTTAAAACCAATCTTCCCTTTACTAAAAAGATGGAAGATTCCCTCTTCCCTAATCTAAGCTGAATAATACCTTAGAATAAAGTGGTACCACCACATGGCTTTTTTGCTATATCAGTGATGATATATGTAGCTTCTGTAAGTCATTTTCATTCATTTAGCAGCAAAAAGTAAAGTAGCTCCTTTATACTTTTCAATAACAGTGCTCATCAGTTTCTTTTATACATATATATATGTTCCTTGAGAAAAGTTTCCTGAACCATTTCTCACTAACAAAAATATTGCTAGGCATCACTTTCTTTGAGGGAAGGAGAAGCAAAATTAAAGGTAGGGCAAATTCATCTTCCTCCAGCAGGCACTAAACACAGCAGCTTAATTTATGTCTAAAAACTATCTTTCCAGAAGCTTAGACATTAACACCGAAAGTAGCAGATATATCATTATATTGTGGGCACACTAAAAATTTATTAATATTTGTGTGTATGTGAAAGAGAAAATAGTTCTGACAACCATGTTAGTAATAAAATAGAACTGGCTGAAAGTTCAATCTTAGTTGGCATTTCATTCCCTCCCTCCCTCCATCCCACCATTTAGAACCACAGATATTTATTCCCCTTTTCACGGAATATACTTTTATTTCCTGGAAAATATTCCATCCTTTACAGCAGGAGTCAGGTGACAGGCCAATGAGCTGTGAATGCACATCTCTGTGTTGTGACATTTACAGCTCACAACCCTCTGCTAACCTTGGCCTTCAAAACTTACTGGGGCTTCCCGATGGCTTCACATGATAACTCAAGCGCGTCCCCTTCCCGGGTTAGGCCTTGTAGAGGGTAAGTCATCTGAATATGCACTTGAGGCTTATCTGTATGACAACAACAAAAGTATAATGTTTAGCAAATGATATCAGAGTTGCAGGCTGCCACAAACCCCATACCACTAGCGCTCACTCTCTCCCCATCCTTATGTCTTCAGTAACATCCTTCTAATTAGTTAGTAATCCTGGCATTTGCTCAAATTAAATTGACTAATAACTCTAAGGAGTGAACTGCAAATAGATAAGAGATTCATAAGCCAACTGTGCCACATCAAACATTTCCTGTGAAATACATTTTGTTACATTGAAGTTTATCTCCAAACTCACTCAAGCTAAAGGAAACTCATTTGCCTTCATGCTGAGGTGAAGCCACAGATATTTGTGGTGCTCAGAATTGATACATTTTATCATATATCATATATTACTATGCGACAATATGTTATGACACTGCATATTAATAAGTTTGCTTCTATGCTCTTGTTTTCAAATGGGAAAGGCAAAACTTCTGACTTCTGCTCAAATAGCTTTAAAAATAAAGAAATGGGAGACTTTGGTTGTCCCTAATTAAACTGTTTGACTTCTCAATGCAAGAAGGAAGGAAACTGACAGTCTACTGAGAGCCTACAATGGTAGGAACTGTAATTGGTGGTGGAATAACCCCAGTTTTAGGGATGAGAACACTGGTACTGAGAATGAAATAGCGATACATCTAATGAAAGACAGCCCCATGAAATGGCTGTTGGGAGGAATTTCTGATTCAAAACCACATTTCCCAATAGCAATCCATTATTAAAACCAAGTATAGCTTTCTAATGCAGTGAAGTACTTAGGTAGGTGATATGAGTATTCTTATTTCTACTAACTACCTAAAAACTGTGTTGTGAGTTTGTGGAGGTATGGTATGAGAGATGAAAGACGGGAGGTGTGGCGAGTAGGGAGAGAAGTGGAAGAGAGTGTAATTAAATACACATACAAATACATTTACCAATAAAACCTGGATGCAACTGGGATGTTTTTATTCTATTCTGAACTAACAAGCTATTTATTAATCCCTAAACCATTTTCCCATTTAATTCTGTGGCTCTGTAAATGTATATTTTTGGTGATGTACTCAAGAGTAATAAACGTGAGAGGGCAAGGCATCAGGTGGCTGAAAGGTCAAAACAATTTCCATAACTTTACTTTCTCAGACAATCACACCACCTAAACAACAGCCCCTTGGCCTTTCACGAGCAGTGGTTAGTTCATTAACATTCATCCCATGCAATATGGGAGAAAACAGGAATATGACAGGGCTCAATCCATCTCAACGTGGACCCAGCTAAGTAAGCTGCACAAAGGAGTTCTTTCTAGGGATGGCTGCTTCCCAAAGACACTCTGCTAGTCTTCCTTTCTATCAGGGATCTCGCTCTTTTATCTCTGAAAATTAGGTGGTATTCAAAACCTTTGAAGAGAGCCTTTTTGTATAGCCATATACAGTATACACAGTGAGTTGGTAATGATTTCTAAGAAGCTAGGTCACTTGCCAGAGAACTTAACAGGCCCGAAGCTCCAGATGACCCATGTAAGTAACACGGTTCTATTCTTAGACTTGCTGCAAAGGAAATGTTTAAGAGGAAGATGGCCTAGCGGTTTCCAGATACTGATAACTGGGCTGGGAAGGTAGTCATTAAAGAAAGAGAAATGCAGGATAAACAGGATGACCTTGAATGAGGACTGACAGCTGGGTGGAAGCAAGAGCTGCAGATTGTCTCTTAGGCTAAATACATCCATTGGGTGACATATGTGGGTCTATTATTTTTAGTGGTATAACACATACCAAAAACAAAACAAAACAACACAGACAAGAGACCTGCTTCCTTGTTTATACTCAGAAACAGCATCACTTATGGAGTTCCTGGTTAGGGAACCTCTTCATTCTTATACATGAATCATTCTGGGTGAGGCTAAATTTAAAGCCCCAAATTTCGGCTGCAATATAACATTTACTTATAGGTTAATCTCTGATTCATGGAAGGACTCCGTTTTCCATACACTCCTGACCTCGGCCCATGAATTAAGGAGAAGCAGAAAGCTTGCTAGCTTATGCAGAAGGCCTTTTTTTTCCCCTTGTGTAATTTACAAGGAAACATAGAGGGTATATTTTTCAGCGCAGTGCACATGCTCAACGTCCATTAATAAAAAAGAGTGTTGAAAATCTAATCTACTCTGCCTTTTCAGTACCACTGAGTTTGTTTTAGTTAAATGTTTTTTATGTTTCTAATGGCTGTTTACCAGTTGTCAATTACTCACATAAATTAGGAGGAACAATCTAAGGATTTGCTACACATGGAGTTTATGTTTAAAAAAATCATATACTAAGCTACAGAAAATGCACCTTCGATTTCGATAAGTGATTTTCCTAATTTACTCTTTAGGCTTCTAGAGAAACATCTACCATCTACTTATGAGTACAGCTGCCACATTACCTTAATAGCTGGGTGAAAAGGTAAACATTAATCTCACTTGCATTATACAGAAAAATGTCCTCCTCTGTTGACACATGCAGATTTATAGACATATTATCAGACCATGGGGCAGCTGAGTTATCTTCATGCCCAGCCTAGGAACCACACATAAAATCCATGTGCTAAGATCCCTCCCTGGTTGAAAGAAACTTACAAACAAATCCTGTTCCCTGAAAGAACAACTTAAGTATTCTCAACAGGTGGACTGGAAGCCCTGGGATTCCACTGGCACCTTGAGAACTCAGGGATGTTCAAATTTCCCAGGAAGATCCTGACTACAATATGAGAATGTCAAAATACTGAACACTGCAGATGGCTGACTGAATAGCCCAGAGCTCATCATTTATATTTTAATTATGTTCATAAATCAAATGTTATAACCCACCAAATCTTTTCTGAAACAGAACCAGGCTCCAAGATTTATTTTTAAGTAATGAGGTAAGGCTCAGTACATTTTCTAGGTGATCATTTTATGCCTCAGTTGGTGTTGTAAGGCACAAGGCTAAAAGCCAGATGACACTTTCTACCCAAGTGCAATAACTGTCCAGAAATGTGGCTCTCAGAATGGCTTAATGTCATTATAAAATGGAACTGCTATATAAAAATAAGAAAAATAGTTAGGTCTGTGCACTTACGGAACATTATAGTGACAGAGATGGCATCACCAACAGCCAATCAATTAGGTCGAGGAATCTGAGGTTTTCATAATACACTGTAATTTTTTAAAAACTCCATAAAAGACATTTAGCAAGACTGCCATAGCGGACAAAATCCGTTCATTAGTCAAAGTTGCACAGAGGGTTAAATACCAGGAGGCTTTAGGTCACACTACAGTAGCAACCAATTAAAAAAACAATATTAGAAAGACATTCTGATTTGTTGAGACTTTATTTAAATGTACTTTGCTCTGTCTATAATAGGAAATGATATGTATATAAAAGGAAACTCTTAAAGAGGTTAGAATGGCTTCTTGGCAGATCACAATTGATTTCATGCCAGTCTGACCTTGCACTGCATTCTCTGATCTTTTCAGAAGATGAAATTCAAGACTCTATAACTGGTATTTCACTTTCCTATGTAAACAAAAAGTCAAGAGTCACCTTCTCTCTATATCACAACCCTAATGTATCAGGTCTTAAACATTTTTTATTTAAAAAAAGTTTCCTTTTGCCTGGGATGTAATCCTTCTCATGTACCATAGAGGACTGGAGTGGAGGCCAAGTGGGAAGGCCTCCCTGATCTCTCAGCAGACCTACCATCTCAGGGACTCCTGACAGGTTCCCTCTTCCTGAGAAATCCAAGGAGTGTGGGCATCAAATGTTCTTTGACATGCTGACTGCAATCAGGCCCAAGTGCTTGAGTGCAAATCTGCCCCTGCAACTGCATTTAGGACACAGGCTCTTCTGCCTTTTACTTAGATTTCATCCAATATTCTGAAACATAGGTTAGAGTGGGATTGGATGTCTGTGGAGCACGGGCTAATTGTTTCAGGGCCTACACACAGGCAGTGTATCAAGAACTCAAGGGTCCAGATGTACTGGCAGGGCGGGGAGAGGACTTGAGTCAGTGCCTGTGCATTCAGGTGGGGAAGCATTGACTGAAAAGTCTTTGTCAATCATGGAGGATTACTGCAATTTGGGGGAATGTGACAATGCAAAGAGTGACCTGAGATTTGGTGAGTATTAGGGGCTAGCTGAGTTCAAAGCAAGAATCAGCCCCTACAAATGGCTGCCAAAATGGGGAGAGGAAAGCTCTGCACTGAAGGAAGGCAATGTCTAGTAACACAAGATGATTGGGACTGGTTAGAAGGCAAGTCAAACTAAGCTCTTGGAGGGTTTAAAGAGAATACCTTGCAAAACGTTTGCTTTCTATTGTCATAATACATTCATAAATGATTTTCACTACCATGTGCTTGTTTGCAAGGTGAAGGACCTCCTGCTGTTACATCTGTTGTATGAATTGGAGCACTTCAACTGCACTTCCTGAGGAGGACTGAGCTATTATGAGTGGGATGACTCAAATCTGGTGGGAATGACGTGGAACCAAACAGCATGTATCACATTACCACAGTAGAATGCAGTTTCCTCGTATTGCAACTTGCAAGTAGTTTTGTAGATATTATAATGACTGTTTACCCAACAGAATCAAACTGTATTGTGATGTTGTGGCATAAACTTGTTTCCAGTGTTTTTTAATGGGGCACACACTCACAGAGCACTTCTCTATATTTTGGAGAACTCTTCAAAATTTGAAGTGAACACTGGGCAATAAAATCCTTATGGCAAGATTTTCTGGGCTACCTCTGGGGCCACCGCCCCCTCAGGGCTGTCCTGTGGTGGGAGGCGGGGGCACAGGGTAGGGCCAGGCTGGGTGAGTGCACAGCTCTGGCCCCATGACTGCAGCTCTGCTTTGTCTTCTTTATGGTCAGTGCCTGTCTCAATGGCTGCAGGCGGCTCCAGCAGAACGCAAGGTGCTGACACCTATGGCTGGAGGAAGCTGCTGGTTCTGTAATTCTGCGCTAAGGATGAACTTCCATTAAACTCTCCAAGACATGATTAAACTATTGTGCTGCTCCTAGGAGATATGTCCTGAATGCTACTACTATTTTAAATGCAAAAGGCAATTTTTTTTTGCCATAATTTTATCAAAGTAGCATAACCTGTGCCTCTGTTTTTGGTAGTCATTGATGGTCTATGGATAACATTCCATTTTTTCAGCACGAAACCCAACACTTCAAATCCATAAAGCGGTGTCAAATTTATGATTAATAAAAACATTTATTGTAAAGAAAAAGGATTTTCTGCATAAGAACGTTAGCTCTGGGCCTGGCCGAGTGGTGCGGTGGTTAAGTGCTGGCTTGGGAAGCCAGTGGTCCTGGTTCGGGGCCAGTGACACTGCCCTCAAAAAAAAAAAAAAAGAACATTAGCTCTGTAAAAAGAAAAGGTTTTGGTTTTTTTTGGATCCCTGGTGGCTAGAACAGTGCTAATGTCTGGCCCACAGTAGGCATTCAATATTTATTTGCTAAATGAATGAGAAACATAGAGAAATGTTAGGGCGTGTATTTCTACTGTGAGTTCTGCTGATTAAAAAAACACCCCAGGGCCGGCCGAGTGGCGCATTGGTTAAGCGCTGGTTTTGGGATGCCAGCGGCCCCGGTTCGGATCCCACATGAGGGCCAGTGACACTGCCCTCTACAGCTAACAACAGCTCCACCTGGAGATGGGCTGTGCCAGCCCCGGTGATGGGGTGGACTGCAGCCCCTGCTGCAGTGGGCTGCCATAGGCTACAGTGAGTGCCCCGCAGCCAGCGTGAGCGGCTGGCAGCCAAGCGTGAGCTGCCAATAGCCGCGGTGAGCGACATCCAGAGGCCAGCGACCGATCTGCCTCATCCGGGAAGAGCGCAATGACGATACCAACAGTGGGGCAACATCCTCCGCAACTAAACTGAAGAACAAAAAGACAGCAACTTGTCTGTTCCCCTTCCCCGATTCCCCAACGCTGTTCCCCTCCGCCAATTCCCCAATAAAATCTTTAAAAAAAAAAAAAAAAAGCTGTGGAATTGGGATTCAATTTGATTTAAAAAAAAAAAAAACACCCCAAAAATCAGATCATGAATCCATCTTATTCCTGTTAAGGTAAACAACGCACATTACAATTTTCAAGAGTTTATTAAAGCATACATCAATTTGAATTGGGCAGCACAAAAAAAGTGCTCCACCAGTAGGCGCTAGGGGAAAGGTTTTTTATAGAGAAGATGAAGAAGCAAAAGAAGGAAATTATTACATTTCTATAGCTTAATTAGTTGCCGTATTTAGGAACACCTGTTGACTGCGATTGGTTGTGCCTGAGTTTCATTTTCGTGGAGTGCTCTGACTTTAGTTTTGGCTTGCTTATGGAGGCTACCAAGGCATTAGAGCCATCTCAGTGTGCTGGCCCACTTGTTTAATTATTTTAACAGCCCTCATCACAAAATATAATTGCATTTTCATTTTGGAAGGTAAATCTAACTCCCAAACTGTGGCGTTTAGCTCAGATGTTCTGATTTACATACTTTCATTTCACTATACATCTAATTAGCATTTCTGGTGTATCTCAAGTTGGCATCTTAAGGGAAATAATAAAGCATTTTGTTTGACCATTCTCTTTAGATTTTTGGATGCCCACTTCACAATCATTTAACCTTTCACAGAATCAAAATTTGACTTTGAGTTAGGAACCACTAAGTGAAGAATAAACATTAGAAGACTGGTTTCACCGTGTAAGTGTTCAAGGTCCACTGCACAGGGGTACATCTTTCACAAATACACTAGGTCAGACAATACGATATAAGAAGACAGCAATAAGAGGCCTTTGTCTGCCTTTAGAAGGCAGAGATGAGGCAGAGGCTCTCTTCCTGAATCGTCATTCAAGTCTTGCTCACAACATATTTGTCTAAACGCTTACTCTTTATATTTTGAATATTAGTTACCCTCCTGCTTACGCTGGCACTGCAGAATACATCACTAACAACCTAGCGAGTCAACAAAATCAGAAACTTGGACCCACCACTACAACTATGTGTCACCACAAAAAATGACAGGTTAAAACATTAGTTTGAATCAGGGGGTCTCCATGCCTTATTTCTCATGAGGAAAAATAAATACTGAAATAACTTCCCTGAAATGCCATTCATTGCTCTGAAAAATAAAAGAAGGGGGGAGTGGGAGGAAGTGTATTTTGTTTGGGGGTAAAAAAAAAAAAAGACACCAGAGATCAGAGAGAAACAGGCTAAATCTGAAAACTCCAGCTATTATGCTTTGAAGAACATGACCTAAGAACAGAACTGATGGGGAACAGGTGTGGTATAGGAATTGCTCTTGGAAATTATGTCTTATGCTCCCCTCCAAACAGGAAAGACTTTCCAATTTCCAGGTTTTTCTCTCTCCTTCACTGCAGGGCACTATTGATACCAGAGAAACATTTATTTTGGTGTAGATAAAGAACAGGTTTTGATCATCTCCTCAATGCCCAATTTTCCCTCAGTTGAGGGAATGAAAGAAAAATGCTAGCGTTCTCTAGACCTTGGATGAACAGGAATATAGATTTACAAAATACCTGACTACATCGAGTCAATAAAACTAATTTTGAAAATGATGTCCACGTGCATGATTAACTGTCAGATGATAATCAGAGCAGGGAAGGCATTCAAACACCCATTTCTAAAGTCTTTGTTTTCATGCTCCCTTTGAAAATTCATCTCTTAGTTTGTTTGTTTTTTTAAACAAATATGCACACATACAAAACCCTTGCAAAATCAGTTCTGCAAAAACATTTTAAAGAGCAAAGCTATGATGGGGGAAAGCAAAAGACACACAGCGGTAATTGAAGAGCTGCAGATTCACCTTAGTCCAGAGTAAGGCTTTCCCCACTTTGCACAGCAATCTGAATTCCACACTGAGGGTCACAGCTTTTCTTTGAATTCCCAGCTTATGTCGTTATGTGTTGCCACCTTGATGCTATTTAGACAGTTTTCTTTTAATGCACAGTGAACTGTTCTCGTTTAAACAGGTTTTTATTTGACAAGAGTACGTTCCTTCAGATCTGAAGCTCTACTAACTGGGCTACAACTGTATCATGCTCTGCTATAATCAACCATGTTGTAAACTCGAGCAACACTATGTACCCAGACATTCGGAAGAAAAAAATGCAGAGGAAGAGTTGAGGGTCACAGAGCTCAGAACATTCAAAAGTAAAACTGCTCTCTGCCTAACAGCTATGGCAAGAGAGCTTTGAATTCCATCTCACGAGCATAATTATTTTCTGTTTTAAACATTTAACTATGCGCTGCTGCTGTATCCTTGCAGTCTCAGAATGAAAGCTAGAAAACTAAGAGCCCTACTGTATGTTCTTCACTCCCAACAACGTTCCTATGAGAAAACCTTATTAATGAGCTTGCAAACGAGCACCCAACAGGGAAATGTCACAAACAAGAGCAGCTAATGCCCCAGAAAATCAAATAACTGAACACTTGGCTGATTGTGGTGCCTTTCATATTTATAATAAAAAAGGGGGAGGGGGAACTTTAATTCACTAATTCTGATGGGGTCAACACCTTGCTGAACAAAACAACTCATTTATTTATGTTCAGAAATCTCCAGATGATAAATTACATTGACGTTAATCACTTCAATACATGCTACACATTTAATATCTGTACTCACCAAAAACTTATTATTAAAAGTATCACAGCATACACATCTGGCTGATTTTTCACATAATTGGGCACAACAATTTCTCCCGGTACCACAAATAAGGGTCCTAACAAACAAACACTGCAAAATTCTGTGTTCAATTAATTAGGACTTAAATCCACAAGACAAAAGCAATTCCAAGCTGTAGCTCAAGTCTTGTCTTTTATGCAATATGGTAGCACTACATTCATTTAACCCCTCCTTCTTCTCCTGTAATATTTAAAGTAAAATATTTAATGGCATACCATGTAGGTTTTCATTTCATTTTTTAAAAATAGTATTTTTTTAGGAGATAATTTATAAAGTATTCAAATCTATTTTGTGTCATTTATCCTTCTTCATATCCTGGTTAATATCCATTCCTCTTAGATGAGGTAGAGAGAGGGTTCCATAAGCCTTCATGTAGCAAAATGGGCCAGGTTGAACCAAATGAGTATATTAATACCAATCCTTTGGCATCTCAGGCATGAGGCTTTTTGTTATTGCATAGCGGCTGGAAACATAAAGCTGGTAGGTAAAAGCAAAAAGACTTTTATCCTTACATACATTCTAAAAAAAATGGAGTATCAAGGATAAAATGTTTGTAAGAGAACAGCGTCTCCCATAGAAAGGTGCCATGTCAGTTAAAAATGATCATTAAGTTTATCTTCATTTTTGGAAGGCATTAAACGCATTTTTCCTTCAATTAAGGGCTAGCAGTACTTCGTTAAGATTGAAGTACAATATATTTAGATATGGTACTTTATTCCTTTTCTTAAAGGGACAAACCTCACTTGAACCTACAGAATAGAAAAGATAACGCTCATAAAGATCATTATGAAGCCTTCCGAGGAGTAGGAGGTATACGGTGCTTGAAATTTTGCATTTCGGAGTGAGTGTAATTTTGTAGGTGGGTGGGGCTATATTCTATTTAGAAGATACTCTGGGAAGCTACTGAAAGAGTTTAGGGGTGGGTACTGGGTGAATATCTACTCAGGTCTCACAAAGGAGCTAATGTATTATTAAAGCTAATGGGCCCCTACAAGGGAAGTTAATGGATATTAAGTTTGCTTAAATGAATTACATATTAACAAAGTCAAAAAAAATCTACTATCTGCCAATTTAGATAATATCTGATCATTTATGTTTTCCCATTATAGGGACATTACAGCACAATAGTTTTAGTGATATGAAAATTATAAGCACGATGCCCATAATGTAGCTACATAATGAAGTAGATGAAATGAATTAACAAGAAAAACCTGCATTATGTAATGTTAAATTGAGCCAAGCTCACACAGAGTAAGAAAAGGTTGGAATGGTTTGATGGTCTCTTAGAAACAACTTTTTATAACTTTCCCTATCCCCTGTTTTGCTCAATATAAACACATGGTAAAGGCTGTAGTAGATTGAATGGTGACCCTCCAAAAGATATGCCCACTTCCTAATCCCTGGAATCTATGACTGTGGCCTCATGTGCAAAGGGGTCTCTACAGATGTAACTACATTAAGAATCTTGAAATAAAAACATTCTGTATTATCTGGGGGGGTCCTAAACCCAATGACAAGTGTCCTTGTAAGAGACATAGGGCAAAGGAAAAAGCCAAACGAAGACTGGAGAGACATGGCCATAAGCCAAGAAGCCTGGAGCCACCAGAGGCCAAAAAAGGCAAGGAAGCTCTTCCAGAGCTTTTAGAGGGAGTCGGGCCAACATCATGATTTCGGACTTCTGTCCCCCAAATTGTAAGAGAATAAATATCTGTTGTTTTAAGCCACCAAGTTTGTGGTAATCTGTCATGGCAGCCCTAGGAAATAATAGAAGAATTCATAGAGGGTAATGTTTTTCCTTTTTCAGATGTCCACTCGTTGCCATCCAACCAAACTCTTGTAATATTTTCACTATACATACGCAAACATCCCCTGGTATTTTTCAGAGGCCAAGTTACAAAAGCCTTTTTTGATAAAAAGGGAAAAGTAGCTACTCAGCTACAACCTTGGTGCAAGGATGGTTTTGTGCAGAAAACAGATATTAGATTTTTTTTTTTTTTTCACAAGTAGGAGAGCCCAGAGAAGAGGAGGAGAACATCTTTAGTCCACAGGGCACAGTGAGGAGATAACCTCAGTCACCACAATACAGCTTTTATTGATGAAGCCATCAAGACTGTGGCACTGATTCCAAATAGTTCCACTTTTAAAGTCACTGCCATACTTTAAGCTAAAAATGGAAGAGAATGCCCAATTTAAAACAAAATGCTGATGTAGAATGGGAATAAAATCTCTTCTATAAAAAAATCAGTACTTATGACGGGGTTAATAAAGTGGGGGGTTGCCCTAAATTTTCAGGTTGACATACAAATGATTATAGTCAATATCACAAAATTTAATTAAGTCATGTGCTAGAGCAGATTGGAGTCATTTTAAAGTTTTCAATTTAGGTTAAATCTAGTATTTTTGAAATTTTCATTCGTACTCTATACTAAGACAGTGTTTCAGTCAAGTGATCCTTTGTTTATTTTTCTACCAAGACAAGAAAATAAAAATTCTATCTATACTATACGAAAACATATGTATTCAATAAATGGCTTCTGAAGTGATTTTAAGCAACTGCTACTCAATGCCCTCAGAATAAAATGCTCAGATTTTGCTACGGCTTGAATGTTTGTGTCCCCCACCCCCCAATTCCTATGTTGAAACCCTAATACCCTATGTGATGCTATTAGAAGGGGCAGCCTTTGGGAGGTGCTCAGGTCATGGGGATGGGGCCTCATGATTAGGATAAAAGAGGTTCCAGAGGGCTCTCTAGCCCCTTCCCCATGTGATGACACAGCAAAAAAGTGCCAGATAAATACCAGAAAGAGGGCTTTCACTAGAACTTGACAAACACTGATGCCTTGATCTTGGAATTCCCAGCCTCCAGAACTGGGAGAAATACACTTCTGCTGTTTACAAGCTACTCAGTGTCTGTAGTATTTTGTTACAGCAGCCATACTCACACTGTACTTCTAAATAACGCTGGGTTTGCAAGTTTCCGGTAACGGCAGGGTGCTCCACCTGGCAAATCACTGGGACCCCATCGTCCTCCTTGTGCACCTTCAGCATCAGTTGACTGGTCACAGTGTACATGTCTGACCACTCCTCCACCTCCGACTTGCCTGGTGGACACGAAACATACCAAGAAACCAGAGTTGAGTAAATTTCTATCACTGTTTTTATATTCTGCCCCAACATTACTATTTTAACAAAGATGATGGAAGTCACTTGGGATAAAGGTAATCTGTGGGTAGATGACTGAGAAATGATAATTTCCTACTTTTCAACCTTATAGGAGAGTACTTATGATATATTTCAACCCCACATAATACGTACCATTTTAATTTAAATATATTATATATGTTTCTTAGATCTTAAAACCTCCCATAGAAAGGTGGCTAGAAGTTGAACCATTTTGACATCTGACTGCTCAAGGCATTCAAGAGGAGGAAAAGAGAAGTGCTTTTTACCCCTAAAACGATCTAAATTTGAAACGTTTACTAGACTGTCATTTGGTTTAAAATTCCAGGAAATCATCCAAATCCCCTAAGTAATTCAATCAGGAGTAGAGATAATAAACAATCCCCTTCACCCACCCCCATCAGCAACAATTAAAGAGGGAAAGTAACAAAACAGATTTACATAATTGAAATTCTAATTGAAATGTTTAAACTCTGAGACTTTTGGAAGACCACAAAAAAGGCAATGGCAGTGGGTAGAGCAAAGCAAGCTATAGGCTTCAGGCCAGATGGGAGACACATCCAAGAACACCCAGAAAAGGAGGGAGGAGGCTTCCGGAAGGGATGAATAGGCCAAGGAGGCCCCTTTCCTGAACTCAGCCCTTCCTGGGACAAGACGCACCATTAACTTTCTTTTAATGTTTTGTACTTATCGGTACACATTTAATGGCTCAATTCACTTAGAAAGGCGGAGGGGAAATGAGAAACTCCTTCCTTCCAAAACCATACTTAGGAAATAGGAGATTAAAACAGGGTAAGCTTTTTGAAACTTAAGCTGTTATATATAGACTCATCTGCTTCTAGATATAGATTTATATATCCCCTTACTAAAAGAGCTTATTCTTTTCTTCCTGGAATTCTTTATTTATTTAACAAGCACATACAAAACACTTACCTTGGCCCAGATACTAGCTGCATGCTTTGAAAACATTCCCTCATTACATCTTCATAAGAATCACATACTGTATGCAATACTAATATCCCCATTTTAGAGGAAACTGAGGCACACCGCCTGCGTTTCCAGTAAAGACCAGAAGAGTTCAGCCCGCGAGCCCCTTGTGCTGGGTACTACTTGCAAGGACACCTTTTGGAAAGGAAAGAAGCAGAACGGTGACAAATGTGAGGACTTAGGATAACTGACAAAAACGGTCAAATATGGGATACGCTGCATCCTTTAGCTGATGCAATGGCTAAGGTAGCAGACATTTGAGGATCTAGGAATCACACTTGGGATGCCCTAACACTGAGGGAGAGGAGATGGGGGTCAGGCTACAGGAACTGCTTGTGCTGCCATCACAAATTCAGAAACTTTGCAAAAGAACAAGCTGGTGAAATGGGCAACTGAATTAGAGGTTTTACAAGAAAGGTGGTACCTGTAAATTCATAAATAAGATAAAATTCTTAGTCCGCTTGGCACAGCCACCATCGTAGGAAAGAACATTGTTATTACAGCTGATAGTGCAATAGCTGTTAGAATGACTTGGAATTCACCATCATGAAGACCATGATACACTTTTTAAAATGTGTAACATGAGAATTTGGAGTTCTGACCTATTCTGAGTCACAGAGTAAAAGAGAGAATTGAGAAATGAGGGTAAAACATGGACAGTGTTTTCAGGTCTAGTTGTTTCTGACCAGCTGAGTAAAACTCTAATGACAGGTATCACCATAAACCCTCAAACCACAGAATGAGGACATGAATCAGAACAAGTAAATGCTGTTATGCTTTGGCCTTAAACACATTAATAGCTGATGACAAACCATATCTAAATGATTATTTTTGTTTCGGGGGCATATGTTGCATTTGTCTTTCATTTCCACAAAGGCATATCCCTGCTGGAATCACGTGCAGAAACTATTATACTTGAGTACAGGGCAAGGTGTACCTTACCTTTCAGCTCCTTGTTCCCTTTGAACCATCTGATAGTTGTGGCTGGTTTGCTGGCCATGGCGGTGCAGTTTACTTCAATCTCTTCGCCTTCCACTGCAGTGTCTTTCTGGATATCGATTATCAAATTACGTGGTGGGACTACAAATTAAACATGTTTGCTTTTTAAACACAGAATCTATTTCTGGACATATTCTTCTATTCATTAGAAACTAGCACCGTTGTTATCAAAACAGGAGACAAATAATGGACATTCCTGATGGGAATTTAAAACAAACAAACTGCCACCAGAGGGAAAAAATTAGTACAAAGTCATCATCAAATAAAGTGAATTATACAAAATCACTCAACTAGGAATTGTTGTCCTAAAGTTATCTTATAAAATGACCAGTCTCCCAGTCTTAAGTTATTGGTTGACTAAGTGATAACAATATAGATATTAGATCAGTTAAAAATCAGTCATTACAAAATTGACCAGAAAGTGGATATAAAAGTAAAAGGCATACACACTACTGAAATTATCAAACTTACCTGGAAGTCTCTGAAAGAAATAGTCCTCCTTAAACTCAACCCTTGGATGTCAATCTTCATATGGAAGATTCCAAAGTCAACCAGCAAAGATCAAAAACTTGGAGTCCCTTAAAAGAATCACTCACCATAAACACACATAGAAAAATTGTGCCTCAAAACCAGTTCTATTCAATTAAAATTATTTGTAGAGATCCAGAATATAATCATTATTTCCGATGGATGGTATGGTAATAAAATCCTTTGGTATAAAGATGCAGTAATATAGGAAATGTCAGTTAATTTGCAGTAACTTTCCATATTCTGAAATCCAATGCTCCAGATTTTGGAAATCAAAGGTGAAAAAGATTATTGAGTGCTTTCAAGTAGATTTATGTATCAGAATTAAAACCATCCTTCCCTAAGCATATTAAACATATATGTAATAAAATAGAATAAAATATTTTTGGGCTAAAATACTGGATATTAAGTCAAGTGTATATATGATGATGGAGATGATGAAGAAAGCATCTTATCTTTTATGAAACTGAGTTGACAGTAAAACTTCGAATCAGGTGCAAACTTCACCTCAAGACTGAGCTTCTTAAAATAAAAATCAGTAAGAATACTGAATTCAGTAGTGAATCTAAGAATATGTGCCCTGACCACCATGAATAAGCAAAGATCTTAAAGTTCTGAGACTTATGATTAATACGTTTCTCAACCCAGAAGAGAAACAAGAAATTAAATATATATAAACATGCCATCCTGATGATCAAGTTGAATAATAAATCTCTGATTCTGCTTCAATAAATTATGGGATTAAACCACATATTTGGGATTTACAACTGTTCTAGTCCAATATAAAAATTCTACCCACAGGAAGACTTTCATACTGAATTAAAGCAGGTAAAAATTCATACATAGAATAATAGAAAAGTAAGAATAAAGTGATTTGTTGCATATATTTCTCAGCAAGACAGTGTGTGGTCGTGGGGTGCAACTATTAGAGCAAGAGCAGGCCTCTTCTTTGTTCTCCTTGAAAGAGAAAAATAACAGGTTTGCTCAACTGGATGTGTTGCTAAAGTGGTATGGCCGCAATGAGTAGTTAAACATGGGAACACGCTGCCCTAACTTAAATTTTAAGAAACAAATACGCATAAAGAGAGATAGTCCAACACCCAAATTGGAGTTGCACATCTGCCAGTATTTTAGAAGACACAGAAAGGCAGTAACAAAAGTAAAAGGGATGACTTTGGCTAGCTCCTTCCTTAACCTAGTTTATCCTTGCTAGATGACTATCAGGTGGGTTTAAGATTTTCATCACATGGACCTAGATAGTTACCAGTGAATAAATACATGGAAAGACTAGATGTTTAGGACCGACTAATGCTACTGAATTCTGAGTGCCGTAAAATAGGAATATAGGGGAGGAGGAGGAGGAAAGGCTATTGTTTAAGCAAATGCTAAGGAAAAGGATTCTGCAAGCCTAAAGAAAATAAAATCTTGGTGAGCTGTGAGGAACAGACTAAGAGATGATAAAAATGAAACAACTATGGAGTAAAACATATAGGAATGTCCTTCCTGCCAACGGAGGAATGCAAGTCAAACAATCATAATTCCTTTCAAGATCCAGACAAAAATAAAAATCACGCAATGAAAATAATTTCTGATGGTGACATATGCAATGATTCCCTATGGGAAATGTAATTAAGAAATGTAATTGATTGGATAGCACTCAATTTAAGGAAACTGAAATTGAGTATGGGATACTCAAGGAAGGTGGGCTCCCTTAGGGTATAACAATGAGGACAAATAGCTGAAGTTATTATAATACACAAAGCTCACTCCTGGAAAAAACTACAGAATGGAGTATACCAGATTCCAGTTTGCATGTACAACCCTGGGAAAATGCTATGAAGGTCACTCTGTGGTAACCTGGGAATCTTGATGGGAACAGATCCAGGAGGTGTTAAAAGGTTCATCCAGCATCTATCACTGTCAAGTCTCAATGCCTCACAGTCTTTGTCAGATACTTGTTTTCTGTGTGTCCTGTGTATTTTTCGTTCCTTCTCTCCTTTCTCCTGCAGAGCCTGAACACACCTTAGTTTTCCTCCTCACCTCCACTAACTATTCATCTTCAGTGGTATTTCATAGCAGAGAAAGTATTTATTCTCTTCATAAAAGAGAGATGGTCATTATGATGATGGCATGTTCTTTCCACGTTATCAATAACGTCTGCTGGTTCAAAGTAAGGAAATAAAAAGGAGGAGGTAGAAATAAGGCCAAAGGAAAATTTACCAATGACTTTTAGACTTTGTTTGGGGCTGACAGGTAGGTCCTTATCTGGATTACCTATTGTTTGGTATCATCCATGTCAATTCCTCCTTTTTTGCAACAGGTATACAGTTGACCGTTGAATATCACAGGTTTGAACTTTGTGGGTTCATTTATATGCAGATTTTTTTTCAGTAAATACTGTAAATGTATTTTTCTTCTTTATGATTTTCTTAGTAACATTTTCTTTTCTCTAGCTTACCTTATTGTAAGAATGCCGTATGTAATACATATCATATACAAAATTGACTGTGTTATCAGAAAGACTTCCTGTCAACAGTAGGCTATTAGTAGTTAAGTTTTGGGGGAGTCAAAAGTTATATGTGGATTTTTGACTGCACAGGGGTCGCCGCCCCTAACCCCCATGTTGTTCAAGGGTCAACTGTACTCTACCGTTCCTTAAACTTCGGAGTGATTCCTGTAACAATACTAGCTGCTATGATTATCTTCCTAAAGAGCCGAGGTCATCTTTAACTCTATGGCTATGGTTAACATGTAGAAAACTTCAGAAGTGTTAGAAAATATGACCAATGTAGAAAAAGGAAGGACTTATTTATTGTTGAGAAGAGCATTCGAGACATAAATGAATGATTTTTCCAAGTCCATAAATCGTTTTCTCAAGATTGTGATCAGTATTTTCTGATCTTTATTCAGATTAAAAGAAACAGTCAAGTATTTATAGTTGGGGGTGTTTGGTTTACAAATATAAAATAAAATTTGATAGTATGAGTCTTAGTGGTTTATTGATATCAGTTATAAACTTGACTTGTCTCAGGGTTTTTTTTTCAGAGCAAGGAAGCTTTGAAAACTATAAATGAGATGATTTAGGTGTATCTTTCTGAAAAAAGGGGGTTGGACAAGAAAATCTTTAAGTTTATTTTGGTCTATTAATTCTACCCTATTTTCTCATTTAACTTCATAATGTCTACTCTAATACAAAAGAGGTTAGTAAAGTACAAAGATCCATTTATAAAAAAATGAATTAAAACTGCTACTAACCAGAGAATACACTTATACATGGTCCACTAAACAGACACACTTAGTGAAAACTGTCTGCAGCCTTTAATGAAAAAGCCAAAGATATATGTAAGGAAGTGCATATAGATGAAAACCTGAATGAAAATCACATAGAAGGAAATACTCGAAAATAGCAAAGAAATGTCAAGGTTCTTCTTAGCTAACCTCAAATCTGTAAGAGTGCTAATTATAAACATTACGCCTACAACTTTAAAAAAAAATCAGCAATAGCAAGATGAGTCACCTTAATTACAACAAAAGAAGAGTCTTAAAACTGATCAGTATATGAAGTCTCACTCTAAGACCCTTTAAAATAATTAGGTTCTCCTGTTCCTGGAATCTTAAGAGTGAATACTAATCTTAGAAAGACAGGACTGTAATAATATTAGGTACTATTATCAGTAACTATAGTAATCTTAAAGCACTGTATGCTCTCTCTCATTCATCTCCTCTGATGAATAGCAGTATAAAGAGTATCCTACTCTATGATCTAGAGAAAGAAACAAACTCTTCACACGTGGAAGGCGTGAATAAATATCCTAAGAGATTCCCAAAGGCATGCAAAATACAGGAGAGTTTTCAGTTTTTACATGGTTTAAGACAATAAACATAATAGTAACTAACAAATATCCATCTCTGTGTCTTATAATTATGCTGAAATTTTTGCTGAATGTTTCAAACAACTAATGGACACATACACTAAAATGAGCATCTTTAGCCTAGCAAGAAGTGTGATAGCTATGTAGGTATATATGGAGTCCTTTTCAGGGACTCATAGATGGAACTACGAGGCTAATATATTGTTTTTCATTCATTATAACATCTAAAAATTCTAAACCTTGGGAGAAAGGTTTGAATATATGAGTATCAGTGGAAATTGTCCCATTTTGGAATATGGGGGACTCATGACTGATGATAACAATTTTACTTCATCAAGAAATTCTATAGTAAATTCAATAGAAAGAATATTAAATAAGTGTATAGTATCTGCAAAAAGAGCAATTACTGGCATTACTTTCGAGTATATTTAAGTTAATGCTTCTATACAATACAAGCAGGAACCTATTATTTCTAGAATAATCAGGCCTCCACAAGGATTACAGGTATAATGCCTCTCACAAGGCCAGTGCTGGCATGCTGACTCCCAAGCACTGGGTGTATTCAGTCAAACTGGCCCAATCCAGTGGGTCTGAGAACAAATATACCAGATACTAGACACTGACAGGCAGTACCTGCTTGTCAACGGCCAGATACATTCCTAAAAATAAAAGCTATGCACCTTCAGGGAAAAATCCAGGAAACAACCTAGTCTAGAAGCCACAAAGGTTATGCGACAGAATACTAAGGTCCGCTTCAAAGTCCATGATTCTTGACTCTCACCATGTGCTTTGTAAACTGGGCAAGATGACTAATGTCTGATTACCATTTCTTTCTTTGAAATAAAGATATTCATACTTAAAGGTATATATAGCAAAATGTTCTGAAAATTCAAAATGCCACAAGTATATTCAATTTTATTGCTGTCACTTTGTGGAAAACCCAAAAACGATGGTGGGTCCCTGGGTGGATGGTTCTATTGAAGTCCTATGCAGCCAATCACTTACTCCAATCAGCATAGTGTTTTCAAATATTTCTATACAAATAGATGCACAGAAAACTACAAATGCATACTTATGATTGCTATAACATTTGCAAAATACCAAAATAATCATCCCAACGAAACATTCATGGTTACTAATTTCTGCAGGTTCAATATGGATTAAAATTAAAATCAAAGACAAACATGTACACCTGAAAGCTGTCCATCATTAAACACAGGCCACATTAGAAACTGTATGGCCAGACTTGAAACATGACTTTCTAAAATCAGTATTCCTCTTATCAAGAACATATATGTAAGCACTAGGGGCATGTTGTCATTTAATTAATTAAAAAGTATTTTCTCTTTTATAGGTGTGTTTAAATAAAATAATGAGGCAGTAGCTCAATATGTATATCCATAAATACATATATGTTAACACACACCAAGAAAATCATCCTTCATATTTATCTTTCCTCTTTAATCTTCATATCATTACACTGAATAACTGCAGTCTGCCACTTCAAATAGACTTTGATTCATCATCTTTCCGAAGGTGTAAATCAGAGATCTTGCTTCATGCTGTAGTGTGTGTCCTTGAAAACTCAGTTTCAAAAATTCCAATCAGCTGGTGCTATGCATAGCACTGGAGTATAAGTTTGTTTAAAAGGCGACAAATTCAGACCACTTTCAACACAGGGATATCTGCTGACTATCTCAAAACATACACCTAGAAACCTGGCTACTGGGATTTTGCTGAAAGTCACAATCTGGTGATCATAATGAAGAAAATCAACTCACTAGAGGTGTCCCTAGCAGCCTGTCAGCACTCCCTGCTTATTATCAGCCTTCTCTTCCTAGAAGCTCTTAATTCTTTCATGTCGAATTGTTGCAGTCTGTGGCAAAATATGTGTTCATGTGATACAACTTGTATAGCATAATCTAGAGTATAAGCAATAAACAACGCAATCAGTAAAGCTAAACAAAAGGAGATCAACAATATTAAACGAGATGTAACTCAGAAGGAAAAATACTTAAGCAGATTTCATAACAGATCGCAGCCATGGGGTACAGCTGTGATAGCCCATCTCCTCCTCGCCTGCACAGAAGAAAAAAAAAGAGTCTAGTGCTTAGAAGCAATGACATTTCACATGGTGAGTGATTCATTTGAGGGTTCTAAATTCTCTTGATTTTTGCTTCTGAAGTTTGAAGAGTTGAAACCCAAGAGCAGGTGGAATCTATAAAGACTGCTGTTGGCCATTCCTTAGAGTGTTTGGTAAAATAGGATAGGGTATTTAAAAAATTCAGCAAGATGGGTGGTGATTCTTCCTAAAACAAGTTTAAACAATAAAACTCACAGTAACCTTTTCCTTGCTGCTGTAAGCCATCTGGTGGTAAGTGCCATCCCACTGTTTCCCAGGGCAGCCCCGTGCCTTTCTTACCCAGTACTGTGATTGTGGTGTAGCTTTCCTGTGGGGGGTCAGTGTAGAGCTGGCAAAAGTATCTTCCTTCATCAGAAATTGAGACATTTGTCAATGATACTTTGAGTTCACTGCTAGAAAAATTCAGCAACTGAAACCTGCTGTCCTTCAAAGCTGTGAAACAAAACACAGAGTTCGAAATTGTGGGAAAGAGGACGGTCTATTTTCCTTACCTATGTGAAGAAACCGTCAGATGAGGAGAAAAGCAGCTAGCTACGGAGTGGAAACTTTAAGTCTTTCTGTCCCTGTTGTACTTCCTGAGTTACTATTTTGGGCTTCCCTAATAACCGCAGGTAGACAAATAACCCCATCCAAAAGGAAACTTATACACACAGGTGAATGTGTGAGTACGTACTATAGACACACACACATACTACACCCTGCCACAATTCCAAGTGCTGTCAGTTTTCAGCACTTATTCACAAATGGTTTGGGACATTCTATTGGAGACAGGTAAAATAAAAACAGAAGGAAAGGGTGGGTCGAAGTTCCCTTTGGGCACTGGAAGTTCAGGGAGTAGGACCTATAGGCTTTTTAACTATCTAAAAATCTGAGGCCTTAAAAACACAGTGGTTCCAAATTATGAGAGAAAACCAAAGCATCATCAGTAATTTCTAGTCAAAGTGAAAATCATTAATAAAAAATGTATAGAAAAATAATCCAAATTAACTTGGATGCATCTTTGCATTTGATATTATTTGCTAGGATTTAGGTGGAGCTGCCAAATGTGCCTGATCCCAGGGCCCATGGAGGTCTCAGACCTGTCCTGTCGTTTCCTGCTACCTTCAGGTTCAAAGCATGAAGCTGATTAGGAAGTGGGAAACCAAAGTCACCACACAACATATGTGGACTTACTTATTTATATCAAACATTCACTTTTAAAGTCCTTATATTAATTTTGGCAAAGGCTAGATTAGTATATATTGATAAAAAAATTACTCTAAGAATGAGAAGCTGGCTTCTCTCCTTTTATCCTCCTTCATCTTCTTAAATATTCTTTGGATTTATCAACTTTCCACAGGTCATGAATATGCTGAGGGGAAGATGCGGGGAGGCAGGCAAGAAGGGACATGTTCATCACCTGTTCTGGTTAGGCACCAGTGCTCTGAAATAATTTTTCGAAAGATCTGATTCTTATTCTTGCCAAGCCCTGACACCCATTTGAACCAGTACTATGATATACAATGAAGTTTCTATTATTGACTTTTGTGATATTACATTTGGAAAGATTTTAGTACCTGGATACCTTCATATGCCAGAGGCGCTATGGTGATAGGAGATTTGGTTTTGTCTTTATAGGCACGGATTGCCTTGGAAACTTCAATCTTGAAACCAAACAGATTACCTTTCAGAATGCTATATTTTCCTTGTCTTACCCTATTTGAGTTGTTTGTATCAGCTAAGTATTTGGGACTCAATTGCAATTCGCCTTGAATTACTACAATCAATTTCTATTGCAAAGTAAGACTGCTTTACTTTTTTTACAAGGGGCCATTCAGGGTTTCTATTAAGTAGAAAGATTATGATTGCATGTTTCTTCTTCCCTCTGAAGAATTAAACATCTAACATTAAATTAAAAAAGGAGGCCTTTGCAATTTCTTTATCAAGACAACATGTATGAAAAAAAGTTGTCATCAAATACTATAGAAATGGAAACTTACGCCTGAAGTCCCTGAAATAAATGGTCTGCCTGTTGGGATTCAGTAGCTGAATCACAGAGTCGTCACTCTTATTGACTTGGCAGCTGATGGTTGCAACTTCTCCCTCGATAACTGTCACATCTTTCGTAAACAAATTCTGTCCATCACCTTTAAAAAAAGGAGAAAAAAAGGTCAGAAAAAAATTTCCATCAATTAAACTTTGGTTAATGGGATAAATTAAAATGAGGAACAAGAAGCGTATTAGGAAGTGAACACCAGTAGCAGCATTTGGTTGGGCTCACATACCTTTCTCCATAGTCCACAAAAGGAGTCTATTAAGCAGAGATAGATCCAGGGGCGAAACACAACTAAGCCTGGAATCGATACCTCTCAAAAGTTGGGATGCCAACGTTTCAGCCTCCAGTATTTTGTACTAGTTGAATAGTGTGTTGGAGAGATATAGGAAGGTCAGAGTCTGGCTTTTATGAGGAGCTGCAGCTGTCACAAATGGAGTAGGGGAGGTACGCATACTCAACTTCAACTCACATGCCCTTGAGCTAAGCAATTTGGTCACCTCACAGAAAACTCGAAGGATCACTTAACAGGAGTAGGTAGGACAGACCAGTAAACAATCTTGTCTTCCTAGCGGATGTCGGCATTCCCAATGCACAGTAGTCCCTCCTATCCACGGGGTATGTGTAACAAGACCCCCGTGGATGCTTGAAACTATGGATAATATTGAGACCTATACATACTAGGTTTTTTTCCTATACATACATACATACATACATACATACATACATACATACCTCTGATAAAGTTTAATTTATAAATTGGTCACAGTAACAGATTAACAAAAATAACTAATAATAAAATAGAACAATTATAACAATATATATTTACCCTTGAACAACGTGGAGGCTAGTGGCACTAATTCCCCATGCAGTCCAAAATCCAAGTATAACATTTGACTCTCCAAAAAACTTAACTACTAATAGCCTACTGTTGACCGGAAGCTTTACTGAGCACATAGCTGTCTATTAACACGTATTTTGTATGTTGTATGTATTATAAACTGTATTCTTAAAGTAAGCTAGAGAAAATAAAATATTAAGAAAGTCATTAGGAGAGAAAATACATTTACAGTACCATACATATTTATTTAAAAAAATCCACATGTAAGTGGACCCGTGCAGTTCAAGCCCGTGTTGTTCAAGGGCCAACTGTAGTATAAGAAAAGCTATGTGAATGTTCTCTCTTTCTCTCGCAATTTTTATGTTTTTCAGTCCAAACCTAGTCCTGAATCTGTGTAACCATCCCTTACCTGCAGTAAATCGCTGGGTGTCACTCATTTCAGGGGATCCCTTGCTGTGTGACTCAGTGCTTTGTGGCAAAACACGTTGCTGTCAGTCAGAACACGTTTTCTGTTCATGTTATCCACCCACAAAATTAATGCCTTTCCTATCTTAACTTAAGCACTTATCACACACTATGGCTATACTTTCGCAGTTTGAGGTGCAACAGCAAATCTAGCACGAATTTCTTCCTTCTTCACAATTTCATGGATAGAAGATTTGTTCTTATCTTAGCAACCTCAGCATAGGATTTTTTTCTTTCCTTATTAAGTCAAGAACTTTCCCCTTTTCACTTAAAGGGAGCACTTTAAGGTGCATATCTTTGGTGTATCTGAACTGCCAGCATCACTACTCTTATGCTTTGAGGCCATTAGTTAAGTAAAATAAAGGTGACTTGAACACAAGCACTGTGATAGCTTCACAGGCGATCTGATAACAAGATGGCTACCAGTGACTAATGGGCAGGGAGTGCACACAGCGTGAATACACAGGACAGGGGGAGAGTCATGTCTTGGGTGGGATGGAGCTCGATGACTTGAGATTTCATCACACTAACTAGAACCACTCACAATTTAAAACTTGTGAATTGTTTATTTCTGGACTCTTCCACTTAATATTTTCTGATTACAGTTGACAGTGCATAACTGAAACCATGGAAAGTGAAAATGTGTGTGTGTGTGGGGGGGGTCTACTGTATAGGCAGCTCAGATGTTTACTGTATGGGAGTGAGGACCTACCCCACTATGACTCTTTGAAATCTCAAAAAAATCCCAGGAAAACTTAACTCTGCTCTCAGAAACACACACCTTGACTCACCCAAAGTCCTAGGTGGTACCAAACCACGCCCTTTTCTACAAGCTTCCGCCTGCCTTCTAGCCATTTAAAATACCTCCTTTCTAACATGTCAAAAACTCAGTGGGGCTTTTATTTATTTATTTTTTTTGAGGGCAGTATCACTGGCCCTCATATTTGGGATCCGAACCAGGGCCGCTGGCGTCCCAAGCCAGCGCTTAACCACTGCACCACTCGGCCGGCCCTCAGTGGGGCTTTTAGACCTACAGATGTAATAATCAGGCCTATCTTTAGGCCTGTTTAGTTTATTGTTTCCAACCTTAGTGACAAGGGCCAGGGCCCCTTATAAATGTCCCAAATGCTCCACAGCACAAGTGGAAGGAGAGAACAGTTCAATTTAAAAGCAAAAAATGAAGCAATTGTTGAATGTCCAATTCTACACCTGGTCAAGTAGGGGATAGAGAAGAATAAGACATTGTTCTAGCCTTTAAGAAGCTGCATTGTGGGTGAAAACATACCTAATACCCACGTACAGAACAAAAGTATAATGTAGGCAATCAGTATCGTGGTCAATCAGGAAGAAGAACAAAGACACTGTTTTTCAACTGTATGATCTCAGGTGAATCTTTTGAAGACCTTGGGCCAGTTTCTCATCTACTGTATTTAAAAGCTGGGCCGGCCGAGTGGCGCGGTGGTTAAGCGCTGGCCTTGGAAGCCAGCGGCTCTGGTTCGGTCCCACATATGTGGGCCAGTGACACTGCCCTTAAACAAACAAACAAACAAAAAAACAAAACCCAAGAACTTAAGGGCCTGCCGAGTGGAGTGGTGGTTAAGCACTGGCTTGGGAAGCCAGCGGCCCCGGTTCGGGCCCCACATACAAGGGCCCTCAAAAAAAATAAAATAAAAAAATAAAAATAAATAAAAGCTATCTCACAGAGCTGTTGGGAGGATTAAGGGAGACAAAGCATTCAATACTGTGTCTAGCTTCTCATGAGTAAATGGTAACTGCTATCATCATCATCACCACTGCTGACTTAAATCCAAACATTTTTTAAGTAACTATTATGTGCTGTGAGTAGTGTGGATATAAGAATGAAGGCCCACTGTCCCTCCTCTTAAAGAGCTCTCTATGTAATTATATATCAATTTAGTGTGGCTTATTCACTCTCTAAAAAACTATGCAACATTGGGAAACAAAGGTCAAAGATAAATACTATTCTTAAAAAAATGAGACAGCATAAACATAGATGCAATTGGAGTCAATGGAGGATTTGCACCTGCTATCATATTTCTGCTGAAGGATCCTTTTTTGGCAGGACACAGCGGGGAAGAGTCAGAAGGGGTGTCTAAGATGGCTTTCAGCCAAATCCACCTAGAAATAGACCAGCCTCTGGTAGAGGATTAAAAAAAAGGAAGCTAGAGGGATAAGGAAGAAATCATTAGAGCCACAGATAAACAAAAATTCTTGGTGTCTGAAGAATAAATCAAAATGAAACCCAGCCTTGAGATCTCTAATTCAGGGAATTAATCTGGGTGTGGAAACGTAGGCCCACAGGGCTTGTAGTGAGTGAAAGTGTAAATCTGCCCTAGCTTGATCCAAAGGTGAAAGCTTAGTGTGATGAATAGTAGTATAGATTAACAACAAAGAGAAAGAGTGATCAGAAAAAAAACAAAGGGATGCTTATTTTTTCCTCAGTGGATTACTGTGACAAACACATAATTCAGAACCCAGTTGGAGGGAGCAGTTTATTCCCAGATTTGAGAAAAGAACTAGGAAAGGGAATTCCTGCCAATCAAGCAAGCTTTTGAAGGTGGTTATGCTGGCCCTGGCAAAAGTATGTACAGAAAGGACAATACCCTTATTTCCTCAGGGTAACCCAATCTAGAAAGAAAATGAAAGAAAAATTAAACTGCATGATTCAAATGCTGTAACTGTCTCAAGTCATGGGACTTGCCTTGAGGAGACTAGAATACCAAATGGGGTCTACTGGGTTGTGGGAGAGATTTCTTCTACCTAAACGAAGTTTATTAGCAACACAAAGAAGACTCTTCCATTTATAAAAGGGACATAGGGAAAGGGTAGTAGGTGATTAGCCTCAATCCCTGTGACATAAACCAAGGCTTTATAGATACTACTATCTTGTAGCTCCTGTGACTTAAACCTAGTTGCAATTCAATTATGCTCAATAGAATAGTTCCTGTGGAAATAACTATATACTTTAGTCTTTACTTGCAATCTTAGTATATTCTGAGTAGTATGCTATATGCGTATTAAAGCTATAAAACATTTGCACAGGAGATGAGAGCAGAGAAGGTTGACTATGATTTTGTGTTTTAAGCAATGAAGGTAATAAAACAGAATCAGAGGGCTTTTTATTTTTTAAAAAGCCTAAACATTCTTAATTATTATAATTAAGTAATACAAGATCAGATCAATTTAATGTGTCATTATGGAATAAATTATTCAGGTAATATCTTTGCCATCTGCAAATTTTTTTTTTTTTTTTGAGGGCAGTGTCACTGGCCCTCATATGTGGGACCTGAACAGGGGCCACCGGCTTCCCAAGCCAGCGCTTAGCCACTGCGCCACTCGGCCAGCCGGCCATCTGCGAATTTTTGCCCTTCCTGTGCTCTGGCACATAATACGCTCTGTAAATCCATGGTGGTATCAACATTACTATATTATTTTTTGGAATTTCTAGGGCCAACCTAAAATCCAGTGTCTCAGAAAATGACAATTCCTAGCTACGTTAACATGGTTATAATACTAATGCTAAAAAAATTGTAAGTGATAATGAAATATTTTGCTGAAAGATATCTAAGTGCCTTGGCTGATGGTAGTGGCCCAAGGATGTCACTCTGTAAAAATCACCAATAAATTATATGGGTCAGCTAGATGGCAGTTATATTAAACGGAGCTCCATACTTCGAGGTGCCATAAGATGGCTGAAATGGAATAATAATGACCTATTTATTTGAGGCAAAGGGAGTGAATGACAGTGATGAAAATATGATATGTGTGTCAGTGCTCTTAACTGCCTGAAGGCTTTATGTAAAAATAATTTCTGCTCACATCCTCAAATATTTCTTCCAAACAGAAGGGTGCACTGTGACTTGATATGGTAAATTTCCCCTTGAAATAGATATCATGACAATTAGTTTGTTACAAAACACAATTTGATATGTAGCAGAAGGGTACAAACAGGCAACTTTGGTGCGTTTCTTAAATAACCCATTTAAAAATCTTTCCAATTTTCTAAAACTTAATTAGTAGACATACTGTCAAGACATAAATAGCACATGTCCCGGACGAAAAGATAGCAAGTAGGTACAATACACTGTAGCCATTAAATAAGGCTGTTAAGAGCAAGGTAGTTTATTTTAAGGTGGAACAATGTCTGACATGTATAGACATTTGACTGCTAATTGGTATGCAGGGGTGAGGTTTGGGAGACAGAACCGAACTGGATTTTAATTTATTCCAGTAACTGTATTTCCTATAACTTGTGTATTTGCCCCACAACTTCTAAAAATAAAACCCTGGCATTGGAGAGGTCCATTCACTCACAGGCAGGTCTCCCATAGTAAATTAGAAGTTGCTATGGCATTCATTACAAGGAAGACAAAGCATGTTATTTTTAAAAAGACAACGTTTATTTTGATGATTAGTAGAGACCATTTCAGCTGAGTTGGTTAGGGCTGGAGTGGGGGTGGGAGTGCAGCTGGCTCATACGTCACTTATTAATTCAATCTTCAATTGGCTTAGCACACGGATTCTTCCCTGAAACATCACTTAGTTATAAACTGTTGAAATTACATTATACAAAACACTAGCATCAATTGGAATATATTCATTCAACAGTATGGCCACCTGAAGCGGGTGAACGGGCAAACCTTCAAGCAAGAAACTGAATGAAAAATGACACTCTCATTCAGGGGAAGTGTGGGAAAGGAACAAGCATTTGTCCAGTGGCAAGCACTGTGCGAGGTGCCGTGCACACTCTTCCCTCTCAAACTCCTGGAGTTTTCAATATCTCCACGTTAAACACTAAGGGCCTGAGACATTTCATAAATTGCCTAATGTAATTCAGCTAAGTGGCCGGGCTGGTGTTTGAACCCAGTTCTATCAGCTTCTCCATACAGTTTGTACTCTCTCACCAGCCAACATCAGGATTTGTTGCCAAGGCTCTATTGGCTCTGACTTGGAAAATTTACTTGTTTTTAAAGAGGGTTATTTCCCTATGAGCAACTTGTGATTTTTTTTATTTCCATAATTTATCCAGAATACAATTACACACTTCAAGATGAGAGAGAAACCGTCCTGAATGTAAAACACCTTGTTTACGACTGCTTCTTTCTTGTAGCGCTCCGCACACTTTGCCCCTAGAGAATGCCTTTATTACGAGTGCATGGCGGCATTTGCCAGCTTTCGCCCCTGCTGCCAGGCTGTTAATAAATAAAGCACTTCATTTAACACCGGGGGAGTCTTTCCAGTCAAGTTTATAATAAAAGGGCAAGTCATAGAACAGAATTCAGTTTATACTACGGCAACTATGTAAACTCTTACTGACACTGAGGTTCACCAATGACTCTTAACTGGGAGACAGTTTGCCTAGAGAAAGAGCAAGTAAAGTCCCCTGACCTATTACTTCAGTAGCAAAATCATATTAAGGAAATCTTTTTATCCCCGCTGCTGTAAGGAAGACGGAACCTAACATTAATAAGCACAACCGAGTTGTCTAAATAGGCAAAAGTCAAACCCAAAACACAAATTTTCTAAAAAGAAAAAAAATCATCCTGCCGAAGATCAATGTCATTAATTTAAAAAAATTAATTAAAAAGAAAAACCCAGGGCCAGCCAAGTGGCGCAGTGGTTAAGCCCTGGCTTGGGAAGCCAGCGGCCCCAGTTTGGGTCCCACATATGAGGGCCAGTGACACTGCCCTCAAAAAAAAAAGTAAAAATAAATAAATAAATAAATAAATAAATAATAAATAAAAAAACCCGAAACCATAGTTTTTGAAACTTTATACTAATTAAAAGCTCAGTATTATTAATTCTTTCCCTCCAAAAAGGTATCTAAGTTTAGACTCTACAAAGAGTCAAAAAACTTGCAAGTTTTTGAAAACCTTGTTTTCTATTGGTATATAAGCCCTCTGTGTCTTCAAGCTTCAAATAGTTTTTCACACATTCTCATTTCAGTTGGATCCTATTTTATAACCATATTAGTTATTATCTCCAGCTTGAAAGAACCCCTACCCAAATAAAACCATCACCAACAGAGGCACTGTAATTCCTGCTAACGTTTCTTAGAGCTAGCACTAGAATTGAATACATTTCAGGAAAAGAAAAAAGTAAATTTAGATTCTGTTGAAACCCAGAGGGAAAAAATCTTTCTAACTGCATATGTTCCCTCAAGTCAATGTAAACACAGTGTTCACTACAAATCATTAACAAAGCCATTAAGATTTGATTTCTATCTAAGCAATTATTGTCAGCATATTTTGTACATTTCCTTTAAAAAGACTCAATCCTATCTTTCAATTCATTAAACTGTTCCTTGCATTTACAGAGTTTCATATCAGAAACCTATTTGAATTAATACGAATTACAGTAAAAGTAATTTGAAAATAAATTATTTGAAGTTCAAGCCACGAAAGCTTTTGATGAAAGAATTTAGTCCCATTCAATTATCACAGTAACATTTTTAGCCATCCAATGTGCAGACGAGAGAGGTGAGAACCAGTGTCCATCAACTGCGGCTTAGGGTCTTAAGGGTGAGGCCTCTTCAACGTAAGTACAACTTTTTATTTCAAAGACAGGCAATATTTCAATCTTCGTGAATAGTTGAATATTTACTTAAAATCAAAAGCATTCAATCTGTCTGCTGTTTACAAAGCTTCTCTTAACCTTTTTGATCCTTATCCATGTTTTGCTATCCCAAACAGTAAAGTTGAATATGTTGATTATCTGCCGCAAGGAGTGTCTGTCTATTTACTCAATGGTCAAAATAATGAATGTGAACCATAGAGCTCCTAAGCTTACAGCTAAAATATACTAAACCAGCTCAACAACTGAGTGGGCAAGAGCATGTGACACTGACCAAACCATTTCAATTGTGCCACCTTCTTTTTCATAAAACCTTTATGATACACCTAAAATCACATGGCAAGTGTGTGGCACAGACACATCTCCTAATGGGTCATAATGGTATTTCTACTCTTTGCTATTTCTAAATAACATTTATTGGTTTCTAATTACAAAAGCAATAAGTGCTCAATTTTTTTCTTCTATTTTTTTGTTAAAGCTTTGTTTTATATGTTGTATTTGTAACACTGTATCCTATGGCATGGAGATGGTCAGGATCTCATAAGAGTCTCCTGTAATATAGGTATGTTGTGTCATTTGAGTTTTGGGAAGAAAAAATATTGAATTTAATCTAATCTTTTATAATCAGTAAAAGGGGAGGCAAATTTTTGGATGGCAAGTTAAAGAGTCATCTTCCTCAGTGCTGGTTTTTTTCTTCAATTAAAATTGTTGATTTCCCCTGAATACAAAACAAAAGATATCATCTGACACAACATTAAGCTATTCATGAATATTCTGTATACACATTCTTGTTTAGTTGACTAATGGCAAATTAACGTTCTCTATTTTAGCTTAAACACATACTATAGGTATGTTTGATTAGGACTGAATTCCAAAAGCTGATTACCATGCATGCTTTGATTATGTAATTACATAATAGAGTATAATGGCTCCTTTGGAGTCATTATGATCTATATGGCAAATATGTTTCAGTTTTGCTATAGTTTAAGTACACGTTGAGATGACAGCTCATAACCAGGCTCCACTTTTCACTCTTATCAGCTCAATGGGCATTTTCCCATTCATCCTAACATCTTCTTGACACCAATTAAGGCCTATTGTGTCAAGCTGCATACACTTTTGAGAAATTCCCTTTGTTTTCTTGGCATTCAAAAAGGACATTAATTTTAGAAGCTGTATTAAGCAAAAGGCCTGGTTAAAAAAAAAAAAAAGCTGAAATTCCATCCTTCATCCACCCTTTGAAAGGTCTGCAGGGAACCACATCTAGTTCATTAATCACTGTTCAGGCAACCACAAGGGGGTTAAAGACAGAATTTCACCTTTAACTCTGAAATGCACATGAAGGGGCAGCCAAGAATGCTGAGGTTTACACTGCTAGCTCTCTACTATGCATTTGGTGCAGAGTCCAGCTGAACCTCGGCCACACCACGTTATACAAAGGTCCAGTTCTGCAAATCTCATATCTTGTCATATCCTTTATATTTTGAAGCTCCTTTTGAAAGAGAGAGTTCTGAAATAGCACAGATTTCACCTTCAGTTTCCAAACCTAGTTGTTTGATGGATATAAGGTCAATAAAACTTACCCAGTGAATAGATTTTTGTTAATTTCACTATCAATTGATAAACTGGAAAGTATTCTGGTTTAAAAACAGGACAAACATCATTATAAAGAATTATGTAGTTTCTCTTGTCCCCATTTCATCCGAAAGAAGAGCTGTTTCTGCTTTTCTCTTCGAAGAGAATGATCCCTTACACCACAACAAACCAAAGGTGACCTGGGTCTTAACTTTAAAGATGAATAAGCATTAAGCTGTTTTTACCTTTGTGTCTATTGTTTTTCAACATTAAGCCTGAAGAACTGAGGTCAAGCACAGTCCAACTTGTATTTACATACAGGATGAGTATCTCTTTTGTGAAAAGAACATGGATTAGATGTGTGAAAACTCTTTTCAAGGAAGACTGACAAAAGAGAATTGTTATAGCATCTGTGCCTGTGCTATTTTAATTTTAACCATCACATTAGCAGCCTTCCTTTTAAAAGACTGAGCTCAACAGGACTTTTTAATCAGATCCCACAGCATTAAAGGGGCCGAGCAATTATGATGCTTAAGGTCTGAACTGCCTGATCCCATAAAATGTGGAGCGTGTATTCCCCTCCGGAGGATGTTTGTGGGGAGAGATACCCTTCCACCAAACAAGAAGATTTGAATTAGCTTTCCCATTAAAATTCACTTACCAAAGAAGTGAAGGGCAATAAAAGAAACAGGAATATAAAAATAAACCATAAAAGATAATAATAATCACTGAATCATTTTGCTCTTCACACTGAAAGGTGAAAATTCCAGACTTTTTTCTCCTCTTACTCCTTTTCATAGCTGGACAGGTTTCATGGTCTTTTTGTTCATCAAAAAGATAGCATCTTTTTTTCCAGGAGAGAAGATGATAGCCTAACCCTGAAGAAAAACTCCATCCAGTGGACAGGTTTTATGAGAATTAAGAGAGAGAGGAAAAAAAATTGAACCCCCAAAGTAGAAAAGTCGCTGTTTCATTTGCTTGTGAGATGGCATTGAAACCACCTTGCGGAAGAGTCATTTTAAGCCTGTTAAATCTGCTTAGGGGCTCTTGGGAGAAAGGGGGCTCTTAAAAAAATATTAATTAAAAAAGAACCACAGTCATCAGCCCTGGACTTTGGAGGAGAACAATCTGAAAGGCTTCTTACAAAACTAATTGTGTTGGCAAAGCAAGTAGTTTCTTCTCAATGGCATGATTCTGTGATGCTTGTTCATGGCACAAGAAGAATAAAAGAACAGTTTTAGATTGAGCTGCTTCAGTAGCAATTCAAAGCCGGGTGGTGTTCCAGCATTTCAAAATACATTGTTTCTTTTAGGCAAAATGTGCTGAAGGCCAAGTGCTGATCTTGTGTCAACCACTTTACTAATGAACTGATAATATGATACCATATTCTCTGGGATATATTAAATGCTTTCTTTGCAGAGTGAAAACTAGTTGTAAAAAATTCTGCTGTCCCTGAGTATGGACTACCAAGGAAGAAATTCATATTCTAAAAGGGATGAAATGTGTAGCCAGGAGCTGATAGCTGGCAAAGCACAGGCTGGACTCCTACACCATCCGGTGTGGTGGGCATGGGTCCCAGTTAGCTTAAGCCTGGGATAATGGGATTCTACAATTTTAAGTCACATATCAAGCTATCTACACTTCCCAAACCATAAGCTATTAATAACAAAAACAAAACGTTTACATGTTTAAAACTCAAAATACATATGAAAATATTTGAAAACCACAAAGGAAGATACAAATACTAGGTTCTATTATTTCTATAAATACTTAAGGGAACTTGGACTACTCTCTTTCTTACCCCAGAAGACATCTTAGTAGCCAAATCATTTATTATATACACTGCCCACTGCCTCTGGGGAGCTCTCACTCTGTAATTAAATATAATGTAGCCTTTTTCTAGCCAAAGGAAAAGAAAAATTTAGGATTTCAAAGCTATGGAGATGGGCTGGCTGGCTGACAGTGCTGTGCTCACTGCTACTTAACTGACACTCCTCAATTCCCCTAATTCATAAGCACATTAGAGATGCAGATTGTTTACACTACTTGCTGTTACTGACTGCTCCTCCACAGGTTTTTAAACCGCATTTCCTTACCGCCACCCCAAGTCTTACTGGATGCGGCATATGCATTTCCTTTATTTTTCACACCTGGCTTTTCAACACTCACTTTAATATCATTTTACCTTCAATAAGAGGTATTATGATTAAATTTGGGTCACTTTTGTTTCAACTCACTACAAGCTGATTTTTTTCCCCCCCTTTACATTTGCCTCTGGGGTGTTAAAAGATTAACAATTAGTATAAAATATTTAAAATCACAAGGCTATACATGTAACAATAATTATTTCACCCAGGGAAGAAAAGGGAAGTGACTGCTTTTTTCCATGTCTGGAGGCAAGAGAAACAAATTATTTCTTTCCCAAAGTGTTTGTTATTATTTATTTCTTTCACTACCAAAAAACTTCCACTGTTTCTGGAGGGAGCACTGTTTTTTGATTAATATATTTTTTAAATGTTTTCTCTGTGCCAGGAGTTACCCTTCCATTTTTCCTTTTTTTAAGTTAACTCATTTAATCCTCACAATAACCCCATGTGGTTCAGTATTTTATCATCATCCCCATTACATAGCTGAAGAAATAGATTTCAAAAGGTTAAATAAGTGGTTGAAACCAATATCTGAACCAGATCTGGTGCTGTTAATAATTATACTATATTAATGAGACTTTATAATGCTAAAAGAATGGAGGGGAACTAATGGAAGAATCTCCTATATCTCATTTATGTGATTAAGAAATAAAACTAAAGTAATACTCTCAGCATATAAAGGAATTTGAAGCCTATCAGCAATCAGGATGTTCCAATATACAACACTGATAAAACTTGCTCTCTACCCCTGTCTAAATACTGGGCCTTTAGTATTTAGAGAAAAGATGTCTGTTCTGCAGAATGATCCGGACTCAAAAGGCCGCTCAACTCCAATATCAGGCATTTAACAGTATCTGCTTCAAGGGCATTCATTAGTATTGACAACCTAAGTGACTGAAATTTGGCTGTAATAGCAGTCTCTCTGTACATCTCCTTGTTCATTTTTCCTGCCAACAAGAGCCACTGAAAACCCTCCAAATTTAAAGCTTAGAGCCAACAGGACAAGCAAGTAAGGATATCAGCTGGAACATATCAGATATGGACTCAGAGTGAATGTCAGCTTCAACTGACATTACTCCAGAAACAGAAAACGGGGAAATGGGAGTGGAGAGATGTTTCATATTCTTTTACTACAGAGTATTCCGAGTGTGTGTAATAAGGTTTGTTCAAGAAACAGCTGTAAATCTGTGATAATCATCATGCTGAATAACGCTGCAACATTCAACTTACATCTCCTACCAGGAAGCCTAGTAGCTTTGGACTATTATACAAAATGACAATTTCTTAGCTGGAAACTTAGGTTCCGTGACTAAGGCCCTTAGTTGGTAAGTTATTCCCTCTATCATCTGTCAGTGGTGGTTTTTTTAACCTCTGGCTCTTGAGAAGAAACACATGCGTCAAAAGGCTTTTTTAAAGCCAGAGTTTGGTGAAGCGCTTGAATGTGGAGAGAGGCAAAAGGAGATTCCAGATTCTGCTTTCATGATTGCCGGATGCCCAGTGCGGCCTATGTTAGTCAGATATGCACCATAACTATCCAAATTGGTGCCTCTAAAAAATAATGATTGATTTCAATTATCATTGAAATTAGAGCTATGTAATAAGGACAGTACTTGTTGCCTTGTTTTTCACTCGTTTAAGAGGCATCTAAGGAGAAATGAGATGGCAGACATGGAGGACAGGAATTCGTGCTGCAGTTCTGAGCTCGCCGGTGGTGAAGCTGGGAAATCTGGAAACCTCAATCTGTTTTTATATTTTGAAAAGGGTAAATGGTTCTCTCCTCTCCTCCAGGACTTAGTATGGGAATCAAATGTATGTAACAGTATTTTTTTTTTTTTTAAGCTCCAAAAGTGCTACATGAAGGATATAATCTTCTCTTCCTCCGGCTTTTCCACCAGCATCCTCTCTGTCTACATGCAGCCTCTGTCTGTATTACCAGGCCCCTTCCTATGATCTTCCAGAATCTGCTGGAAGTTTTGCAAATTTCAGAGTTTTAGCTATTTACTTTCATTCTAAGGCTAACTAAAAAACACAGAGTAGGGCCGGCTGAGTGGCGCGGTGGTTAAGTGCTGGCTTGGGAAGCCAGCAGCCCCAGTTCGGGTCCCACATATGAGGGCCAGTGACACTGACCTCTAAAAAACAAACAAAAAACAAAAACAAAAACAACACAGAGTAAATTAAAACATCTCCATCCGTCATGTTAAATTGTAAACTAAAAGCATCGTAAGTATGAAAAGTATAAGGTGAATAGCAGATGTAGGCAGAGGACTGGACATTTGGAATTAGGGTCAATCTATAGCATGAAAAACATGACTCATTTTCTATGTTCCTCATTTAAATATAGGACCATAATTAGTTCCGAGAACAAGCTACATGTTCTAAGGCTGTGAAGGGTCACCAGTGTTAGGTGAGTGATGTAACACAGCAGGCTCCCTGGAAAACCTCAACAGTCAGCAGCTCAGATACCCAAGCTAGCATCTGGAGGAAATGTGACATTCCACAAAAGGGAGCTTTCTAGATAATTGAATCGCTCTCTAAAGGCCCAAATTAAAATGAAATGAAGCAAAAATAATTTCCACAAAGTTTGTTGACTTCCCCACTTTCTTTCCTAAGCTGGTATGCAAGGAGGATGCCATGGTTAAATAAATACGTAGGAATACTTGGCCCTTCTCTAAACCATCTCAGCCTTCTTTGGCTGGCTTGTGTGTCCTCCATTGTTTTCCTCCAATGCTGGCCATCACTTCTCACAGGTTTTTATTATTAAGCGCAAGAGCTCTGAGAAAGCTACTGGTGTTGAGATCTTTCCCGCTTACTAATGTGTTCGTGGGTTTGTGTAGGATGTTTAAGGTCTCTAGAAACCTAACCTTCACTAAGTGGTGTGCTGCTGTGTGGCACGAAGGGCTGCAATTTTGCCCCTTCGTGTGACATTGCAGGAAAGAAAAAAGCACAGGCAAATTTTAGTTAACACTATTTAGTTTAGTTTGACAATTATACTTTGACACTAATAGATATTCTTAGGTAAAAATCTACCTTTGAATGTAGTAAGCAAATCAAGAAAAAAATTGGTGACTGCCATTACTTTGTTATTGACATCTACTTCTTATATTATCATTATTTTATCAAACCCACCTGTTACTATTTATAAAAGCAGGAAAACTGACCACAGAGGAATTCCCACTCGTCCTGCAGGATCCAGCTCAGTCATTCCCTTCCTCTGTGAAGCTCTGCCCTCCCCAGGTTTGTAGACTTCTGGCTCGCAGTGTGTTGCACCGGTCTTCATCTCGGCACGCATCGCATGGGGAGTTTTTTTTATGAGCATTCATATTTGGGGTTGTTTCCTTATCTTGATTTTCATCTGGGTTCAAATGCTAACACTGCCAGTTATTAGGTAGACCTTGGAAAAGTTACTTAAGCTCTCTAAGCCTCAGGTTTCTCACATGTAAAATGGGGATAAGAATACCTCTCTCACTAGGATATTTTGAGAACCAAATGGGATAATGAGTATATTTGCACTCCCTGAGAGCTGGCACAGAGGTTGTGTGCCCCCTAAATACTTATTATAATTATTTTTGCTCCTTGAGAATAGTCTACTACCTTCTTCATCTTTGTATTCCCAAAGCATAACAGTGTCAGCTTACAAAGCAAGGGTTAAATTAATGCTTATTGAATAAAGTTATTAAATGAAGGGCTGCTTTTAAGACGTTCATAGGCCCTAGGCACTCTCATTTTTGGAGATAACAAATCTATTACATCAAAACATATTCAGTTGTATCCATATCCCACTTTAAATATAATTTTGAATTTAAAATTTCAAAGTATTTTTATAATTTTACTTTGGAAGTTATTAATTCCAGTCATAGATTTTATTCTGAAGCCAATCATTTTCTTTTCCCATGACGCAAACATTTTCACAAGGCTCTCAAAAAGAAATAGGGCTGAATGTTATGCCTCTCGTGCTCAATGGAGAAACAGCCCACTTCGAGAAGTTTTTGATGTTGTGAGGGAGTCAGGTACATACAACAATACAATGTGATAAGGCTTAGAAGTCACACGTATATTAATGTACTGTGGGGACCTGGAGGAGGGAGGAATATCTCAGCCAGGGTGGGGATGCGGGATCTAGAGGGAGGAAGGGGAGAAATTTGCAAGAAGAATCAAGGCATGTTTAGAACACAGGAAAGAGTATAATGTGCTCTGAAGTGACAGGAAGGTAATCTTTCAGGAAAGGTCATTAGGTCCAGATATTGAAGGACATTGTATGCCAGGCTAGGGAATTTGCACTTTATCTTGTAATTAATAGGGAGCCATTAAGTGATTTTAATCTAGGGAGTGATATGATCACACCTGTGTTTTGAAAGATAATGTCTCTGTGGAGAGGGAGGGAAGACTGGAGGTAGGAAAGAGGCTGGAGCCTAAAGATCAGTTAAGACACTTCTGCCACAGAGTACTCCCAGCTGATAAGAGCCAGGTAAGGGAATACAGAGAGGAGACAGCAGAGCTCAGGGTGGGAGGAGTGAGAGAGTGAGGGGAGTCCAGAATATTTCCAGGGTGGGCACATGGGCTTTGGCATCAGTAGGTTTTCAGTTCTGAAAGGGCAGCCCTCACTGTTCCTTAGTCATCTCTACTAAACTCCAGTCAATGTTTAGTGGCTTTCTAAGACCAGCAAAGTGTTAACTTTAAAAAGAGTTAGAAGGCACATACTTTCTCATCACTTCTGTTGTTCACTACTGAGATCAATTTCTGTAGCACTCATTGGACTAAAAAAATAATTAGGAAACTGGTGATTCTCACCCACTCCACTCCATCCCACCCCACCCCACCCCCACCAGAGCCTTGCTGTTTCGTGTGGTGGACCAGCAGTTTCGAACATCCCTGGGAGAATACTAAGAATGCAGCCTCTCTTAAGTCACACCAGACCTACTGAGTCAGAATTTGCATTTTAACACATTTTTTGCGGGAAACGAGTAAACTTGTCATATAGCTTTTTATGCCCGATTACAAAGTGTTAACAAGAGAGTCAGATCACTCATATGAACATTACAGTTTGAGGAGTTCTGGCCTAGAGTACAGTAATTCTAATAGCTTCCTTGAACATTAATCAAGGAAGATCTTAGAAAGGGGTGTGTTCCTACACAACTTGTTTCAGGGAAACTGGTGAACTAGTGAGTCACGGGAGAAAGAAGATGGTGAAGCCCCACAACCAAGTGAGTTCGGTCTCTAGGGAAAAACATGGCTTCAGCAATTTCTTGCTTAAAAACTGATTTTTAAAAATTCAAGTTTACATGAAGATAAAATGATGTGGGTCATTCATAAAGTCAAGAATTATTAGAATCTAGCATTCTTCTTCAAGTTTCATAAAACAACCATCACATAAATGAAATAGTCTCCCAAAGCAGCTAGCTGACTGAGACCAAAACAAATAGATTATTTTGCATTCAGCTGCAAAAATGACTACTTGTAGCCAACGCCCTCGCACTTAGTGGGTTTGTCAGTTCACATGCTGTATGCTGGTTAATTTTTGCTTTTTCGGTTTTACTGCTACTGTATGTTTTGTGTTCATGTGCATTGAGCCAGTGAAGACAAAACAACAAACAGGGAAATGAAGCAAGTAGTCCAAAAGGAAAGCCGAAAAGAGGCTGCTGAGGTGTGTTACAAAAGTGATGAAATTCAACTATATGATTTGAAGGGAAGAGAAAATAAAAGCTATGCTACCCATTACAGCAGGCCTTTTCACTCTGTGTCTAGTAAATAAAATTTGCTGCAAAAATATAGGCAATGACACAAACAGCAGTTTAAGAGAAATAATAAGGGGTATAAGCTGGAGGCAGAGAGAAGCAGGCACGGAAAGAGCCTTGTGGAGTGCTCAGGGGAAGAAAAGGAAAACAACAGCTTCTCTTTCACATGGCTTCTTAATGAACATCCCTGAATCAGCCTGGACCTTGCTCAGGCCTTTTCTTTGGCTGCTGGAGTTGAGGTGCTTTGCTATACAGATGCGGGCTAAGAGCAGCCTTAGCAGCTGCTCACAGGAGGAAGTAACACTTACCTTGAAAGCAAAGAAGCAAAAGTTTCACCTAAGAGTAAGAACCTCAGCTTGGGGAGGTTCTTTCCTAACACTGTGAAACTTCGCGTACCTAGAATTTCAACCCCTGTTTCAGTTTCCTAATAAACTTTCACATTATTTTCTTGGTGTGGGGAAGCGGGGGAGGAGCAGCAAAATGGTCATTGCCATGTCCTAGTTTCTGGTCTTCCTGTTCCTTAACATATGGCAATTGCAATTGGTTCGCACTTCATTTCTCTGATAAATGTGTTCTTGTAAGAAAGCTTTCAGCATTTTTACCACTGGTGCGCCCAGATGCTTTTACTGCAGTGGGAGCAGATCTCTGAACAGTTTTCTGCTGGGTTACTAAAGTGCAGTTTCAGAGAGAATAATGTTCTGAATTTCGGTCTCTTAAAAAAGTCGTTAGGTTTATGGGCAGTCATGCTTGTCACATTTAGAGTGTGAATTACGTACTTCATGGAAACACAGTTAAACGCCCCCCCCCCCCCAGTTGTGCACAGCCATAATTTCTGCAGAAAAAAGACCAACAATTGGGGGGCTTTATTACTACTACTTTTCATGTGTAAGATGCCAAAATCAACTTCTCAACATTACAAGGTAGGTTCTCTTTTTAAAAAAGTTTTTTTTTTTTTAAATAAAAAGGAAAAAGAAACCCTCTAATGGGCTGCTTGCTATTCTATTCACTTTCTGGATTTGTCAATTTTTGAGTGACTGCCAGCACCAGGGACTCTTTGTAGCACCTTGTACTTGGGATATAATAAAAACATGAAATGATTAAAAATACTGTGAGTGTAACTGCAGAAGGAACTATATATTCTGGGCCCTAAGGAAGGCCGTTTCTTTGCAGAATCAGACAGACTCCATTTATGTTATTAAATTGTAGCACTATTCACTGTCCAGGCTGGAAGCTTTCCTGACACTTCCAAAGTACTAATATGTCCCAAGCACACATTAAAACATTAACCTTTAGAATGCTGGTATTCTCTAGCCTGCTAAATTAGAAGAGTGTAGGAATTACATAGCTAGTTCTATGACATTGTTTACATGGCACAAATGTTTGTCTGTCCAAAGTGTTACATTTTACCATTACTTCACCTACGAATCAAAATTAGTATGAGGGTATGAGGATTGTACAACTTGTGAGCACAATAAATTATTCGTATAACTGGTTAAGACTAAATAATATTAATAAAAACACCAATTAAATGGTGTCTCTGAACTCTAGCTCCGTGCCAGGTACTGGGTTGGTAGATTTGCACACATCTGTGGTGCTCAACTGTTTTTCTGGCACGCATCAGAATCATCTAGAGGGCTTGTTTGCTGGGCCCAGCACAGGGTTTCTAATTTGGCAGGTCTGGGGTAGGGCCCAAGGATTTGCATTTCTAGTGAGTTCCCAGGTGACTCCTGTTGCTGATCCACGGGCCCACACTTTGAGAACTGGCATCCATAAACTTGCTGAATCCTTCACCATGTCTATTTTGTAGATGAGGAAACTGAGGCTTAGACAGAGGCTCTATCACCTGTTAGCTGTATAAACTTGGGCAAGAGTCTTAACTTCTCCAAGTCTCTGTGAGGGTGACCATTCCCACCAGGACTTGTCTCATGGCCAAATCTTGTCCTTTCCATCTAAACGTCTCCTGACTTTATCCAAATGTTAATCCGTGTCCCTTTCCTACTGTCCATTACTAGCACCATATCAGCTCAGATTTATGATCTGCCAGCAGTGTTGTGATTAGATGTCATCCCTGTCTTTCTATTACTCCGATATTGATAGATAAAATTCTGTGGTGATGCATCGCCTGCCCTTTCAAAGGTTACTGCCAGCAGATGCTAGGAATCAATACAGTTCTTATCTGTCACAAACCACAAGAAAAGCATGGTAAACAAGGCTCAATGAAAGGCCTGTGAACAGGTCAAAGAGACAACTTCAAGATGCACTGTGTCACAGTTTTGCTTCCCAAGCTACTCTAGAACCGGGCTTTGGGTCTTAACTACCTGTTTAACATTTGGGCCATATAACATAGTGGTGCACAGAACTAGCCCCTGGGGCCATGCAATAAAAATCCTTTTGCATAAGTATTTGTTTTAATTCCAGCATATTCTAAAACCATCTCTGGTAACTGTTGTCAGGGACACTGGGAGAGGAGGCCAAGAGGCTAAAACAACTTTATTATAACATGTTACCACGATCACTAACAGATTTGAGTTCTTTGGAGGGAAAGGCTAAATAAATCTAAGGAGCTATGATAGGTTCACTTATACTTTTCATTTTCTCCATCCACCTTTCAATAGGAAGGATCCTAGTTTGGGGGAAAATAAAGATAAAAAGCACAGTCTTTTTAATGTTTTAGATGCTTGTGGCGCAGCACATTAAGAAAACCAAATGGTAGTTACAGATGCCCTAGACAGCTTTTATTAAAAAGAACACGTAAGTTAACTTTCTAACTTGATGTTTTTCCCCCAAGGGAAGACTGCTTTATCTGCAGAGAAAAGCAGGCCTCAGGTCCCCACCTACCTGTTAGAAATCTGTTCCTTTAAGTCTGAGTACAGTCCAAGTGGAGCTAAAGGAATGGTTCCTCAAAACACAACAAGTAGAAATTTTGCCATCATCCAAGGATTTCCTGAACTCTTCTGATCATTACCTCCCTCTCCTACTCCTGGCTCTATGTCTTCCTATCTCATTTGACTTTGGTTCCAGACTCCCATTTGCTCAGTCCTATCTTGAGCTCTGGTGCCTTAGTCAATTAACTTGCTTCTACATTGTCTGATCCATCTTTAAAATGATGGTTCATCTTCACCCTCTTATTTGTATGTGCATGGACTGACCTCTCTGGCTTGGTCTTAGGACAGCCTCTAATGATCTAGGCACACAGGTAAGCCCACGCAGGTGGGGCTCAGCATGCTAAGAACTGTTCCGTTCCCTGGATGTCACCTGAACACAGTGCATCAGGGAGCCCCCTGTGTGGCCAGTAGGCCTCCATCTTCGTGTCTGATGGCTTGAGTGGCCTAGGTCAGACCTAAGTTTTCAGAATAATGATGACTACAGATGGCTACAACAGGTCAAATGACCACATGAGAATGACTGACACTGATAGAAGAGGGGCTGTGCTTGTTTAGCATGTTGTCATCAATTGTGATTTCCAAATGTATTCAGTGAGACAGACTATCAGTACCTTTTCCGATCTTGCAATGTAAATTTCACCCACTTGCTACACAGGCCAAGTACTTTTTTTTTTTTTTTTTAATGCTTGAGACTTATAAGCCAGAAGAGAGGAAACATGAGGCATGTACCTCTGATGTGAACACTTGCTTTTCCTACACAAAATCATGAAAGAAATTATTTAAAAGCATACTAAGAAATAGTGCACAAAAATGAAGCTAATAGGAAATTATTGTTTATGCTACACAAGAAGACTCAGGCTAGCTTTCCTGAACTCTAGGAGGAGTGCCATTTTCCTGGAAGTATTTGTGGTTTAACTACTGAATTAGGAGTCCTGGGACCTCTGCACCACTGCTTTTAAGAATTAATGCTTTTTTCAACATTTTAACTTTTATTCTAATTATAAAAGTTATAAATGGTCATGGAAGAAGAAGTAAAACAAAAAAGTAAAAACAAGAAAAATCCTCAATTCCGAGATAATTATTACTAACATTTTAGTGTATTCTTTTTCCTTTCTATATACAGTGGAGTGTGCATAAAATTCTTAATTAATGTACTGTAGTATATCACATAAACAAACCAGAAAAGTCATCCAGCCATCCACTCTTACTATATAGTTAGATTGTTTTCAAGTTTATTATTCTAAAAAATGCTGCAATGAAAATACTTTTGCATAAATATTTGTTTTGATTCCAGCATATTTTGAAAACACCTTTTTAATATCAAAAATGTCACATACTCCAATATATTTTTACTATTTAATTTTTTAAAATATCACAGCAGCATTATTTCATGTTACGTATTTTTATTGCTGCATAAAACTCAAAATGATATGAGGACTCTTTCACCCCATACAAAAACTCTGTGGCATTCCCTAGGATCTGAAGCACACAAAAAAACTTATAACACTGTTCTTACTTTTTAAGACATTTTGAATCCAAAAGAAGATCAGCTTCAGAATTTAGGTCAAAAGTGTGTCATTTCTACCAAAAACACTGAACGCACTTTAAATGAAAGACTAATTAAGGACAATGGGTGTCCTCACTACTACAAAGGGTGATCAGGGAACCCTCATGTTCTCTCACAGCTGGGCTAAGTGCCACTCCTATGTGCTGCCATAAGCACTCCACTTGTCCTATTTCAGCCCTGGTTTAAAGCTCCACCTGCTCCACTGGGCAGGGATACTAACAGAAGCAGGTGATGACCAGTTATGCCTCGGAACCATCCTTATATACCGAGTACTGTAAAGGAGGAGCCCATGCTTATCTCCCTCATAACATCCTCAGCGTTCTGTACAGTGTCTGGCAACAAATAGCTGTTGAGGGCCCGCCGAGTGGTGCGCTGGTTAAGGGCTAGCTTGGGACGCCAGCAGTCCCAGTTCAGATCCCACATATGAGGGCCAGTGATGTTGCCCTCTACAGCTAAGATGGTAAAGAACAGCTCCACCTGGAGCTGGGCTGCTGTGAGTCCCGGCGACGGTGCAGGCTGCAGCCCCTGCTGCAGTGGGCTGCCATAGGCTCAGTGAGAGGCTGGCAGCCGGTGTGAGCTGCTGTTAGCGACTGTCCAGAGGAGACTGACCAATCTGCCTCACCCGAGAAGAGCGCAATGATGATACCAACATGGGTCAGTGAAGCAATGTCCTCCACAACTAGACTGAAGAACAAAAGGACAGCAACTTGTCTGTTCCCCTTCCCTGGTTCCCTAATGCTGTTCCCCTCCCCCAATTGCCAAATAAAAGTCTTTAAAAACAAATATTTGTTGAATGAGTGAATAACTGAATGAGTGAATAGTGAATGAGCAAATAAAAGGGGATTAATTCTACAATTTCTTTACTTAAGCTTTCCTATACCCGAGGTGTCTTTTTTTTTTTTTTTAAAGATTTTATTGGGGAATTGGGGGAGGGGACCAGTTTTGGAGAACCAGGGAAGGGGAACAGACAAGTTACTGTCCTTTGTTCTTCAGTCTAGCTGCGGAGGACGTTGCTTCACTGATCCATGTTGGTATCATCACTGCACTCTTCTCGGGTGAGGCAGATCAGTCCCCGGCCTCTGGATGGTCACTCACCTGGGCTCTTGGCAGCTCATGCCAGCTGCCAGCCACTCACTGTAGCCTATGGCAGCCCACTGCAGCAGGCATTGCAGCCTACACTGTTGCTGGGACTCGGCGCAGCCCAGCTCCAGGTGGAGCTGTTGTTCACCATCTTAGCTATAGAGGGCAGTGTCACTGGCCCTCATATGTGGGATCTGAACTGGGGCCTCTGGCATCCCAAGCCAGCTCTTAACCAATGTGCCACTTGGCCGGCCCCGGTGTCTTTTTTCCTAATGTTTTATTTTGAAATGCTTTAAGACTTAGAGAAAAGTTGCAAAAATAATAGAGTTCTCATAAATTTTTACTCTGCTTCCCCTAATGTAAACATCTTACTTAATCATGGCACAATTATCGAACCTAAGAAATTCATATTGTATAATATACTACTGCACACCTCGACAGTTAGAAGAGTACTGGTCAGAATTTTGCAGAATGTCCCTCAGTTTAAATTTGATGTTTTCTCGTGATTAGTTTGAGATGATAGGTTTTGGGGAAGAACACCACAGAGCTGATATGCCCTGCTCCTCATATCAGGGTATACATGATATCAGTATCTTCTATCGGTGGTGTTAAGTTTGATCACTTGGGTAAGGTGATGTGCACCAGGCTTCTCCACTGGGAAATTACTGCCGATCCCCTTCCCATTCCTCGGCATCAGAGTCACTGAAGTCCAGCATACACCCATGGAGAGAGATATTCAGCTCCACCTCCTAGAGGGAGAAGTATCAAAGCATTTATGGATATACAAGTATGTATATGTTAAAACCACCAAAGCAATTTATATTTACAGGGAGATACTTTCAGGCTATGCAGCTATCTTGCTTTCTCCTTAAACTTTTGCTCATTAATTTTAGCATTCATTGGTGAGATTTTGCCAGCAACAATTACTACTATGATGTTCAACTGGTAATTTTTTATTTCTCTTACTTCTTTAATTGAAATTCTTCTGTATAGAACAGCTTTTTCTTTTTATCCTGTTTACTTATTCAGTCATTTATATTTGTATGGACTCATAGATGTTTATTTTATTCTCTGCTTTATAATCCAATATTACCATTATCAATATTAATGTTCAGATTGTTCTACCTTTGGCCATTGGGAGCTCTTTCTGTTACATCCAGCATAACAAAATTAGGGAGAACTTAAAAATAAGTTATCAGGAACTAATAGAAACAGGCAAACAATGAAAAGGATATAACAGAAAATGAACAACAGTTTAGAAACAGATTTTAGAAAAAGATGAAGAGTACATTGTTTAAAATAAGAATAACAATAGCAAAGGATTTGGGAATCTGCTATAGGATATGTCTCTATATATCTTTCCCACTTCCAGTGTGACAGTTTACATGCCTATGAGGCAGCTGGGTGGTGAGGGCACTGTAACAAGAGGAGGAAGATGAGATAGAGAGTCAAATTCTAACAGACTCAGATGCTCCCTGCAGACTGCTGCTTCCGCCCCTTATGTTTAAATACTACTCAATTAGGATCAACATTCATTTTTTATTAATGCCCTTCTGAGACAATGGCTCTTTTATCTGCATTTTATCTTCCAGCTACATTAAGACCAAGGACACTCTCACAGAAGATCTAAAGGAGGAGACCCTGATGAATTGGGAGTTTAAAATACAAATGGAACTTCCTTTGTCAGTCATGACTTGTTTTATTAACATCTGAAGGTTGATTTATAGCAGATTAGCAGCAGGGAGAGAACTGTTTGTCCAATCACTTTACTTAACACACAATTAGAAAAAACAAACATTCAAAAATAGCTCCTTTCTATAGGCGAATAGATGGTACATTCAGTTCTAAAATAGTCACTTCCATCTCTGTCATCTAGTACACATGACCAAGGACAGGTGTACCCTATTTCAAGACCACAGAAAACCATTCCGTGCAAAATTCAGGTGAAAAGACCTAGTTTTTCCTTGAGCACAATGCGAGCGCCTGGACAAGGATACTTGTGGTAATGATCGTGGAATCAGATGGATCTGGGCTCAAATCCTGTTTCCACCTGTCTAAGCTTGTGATCTTGAGTAAGTCATTTAACCCATGCCTCCTTTCTGTCGCCTACAAAAATGGAAATATGTATTAAGAATGAATGCAGAAGATTGATGAGGAGATTAAATGAGATGATGCATGTGCCTGGGGCCTGACATTAACAGGGTTCAATAACTACCAGCTATTATATGATAACGATGATGATGATCTCTCTTACTATCCTCATTTCCACACCTAAAAATGAGGACAAGCTGGAAGTGGGGTAACCTCAGTAACCAAAAGGGAATGCCATGGAGTGAATGTATATTTGTCCATATCTTTGTAAGGAAAAGAATACATGAAAACCATTACATTCGTAATGAAAAGTCAGTCAGCATTAAGAAAAATTTTTATGCATTCATTAGACTGTGTTTGCACTTGAAACAAAGTATACTTACTAGAGGGCCTCCCACATTCCACACTCCCTCACCCTGAGAGCACATGCTTATATCTGAAGAACAATGTTCTGACAATTTCTAAAGCCAAGGAATTCTAACATCCTCCTGTGTTTAGGAATTCAATACCGAACTTTCGTCTTTTCTCAGAAAAAAAGTGTGTCTAACCTCTGTGGGAAGGCACTTGTGTGCTTTGTTCATGGCTCCGTCTCCAGTGCCTAAAATAGTTCCAGCTCTTACTCTTCCTGGGCCTCAGGTGCCTTCCACATAACACGTGCCACGCCAAGTCTGAGCACTGTGGCTGGTGCATTCCCGCTGCTGTATCACTTTAAGCTCCTTCATTTTCATCACTCCTCACAGCAGACACTTAGCACTGTTTCTATCTATAAGGAAGATGCTTTTCTGTATGTATTCTTATATTCTTACATGCCCCAACACTCAACCCATCATAAAATCATGGAAAAGATTTCCTCATCTCCTCCATTGAATATACCTACCTCTGCCTTAAACACAAACGCTCTCCTATATACAGGTTGTCTCATCAGATATTTTTGGGACCAGCATTTCATGGGATCAATTAGAAACAAAAGACTTATAGTAGGGAACCATAAAGAAGAGATGTTGTCAACATTTTAATTTAAAACATATAGCTGTACATTTGTTGACCAATCCACTGGTGTGAAGTCCAAAGCCTTTTCTGTGAGGTGGTTTACGAACCAATGAAATGGATTCTTGGTAAGAATATACCTCAACTAGTAGGACACTGGTGCTGAAATTGTGGTTCCTGGACCACAGCCTCATCTCACAAGGGAAATTTGTTAGAAATGCAAATTCTCAGGCCCCATCCAGACCTATAGGATCAATACCTGGGTGGGGCCCAGCATTTTGTTTTAACAAACTTCCAGGTGATTCTGCTGTCTCCTAAAGTTTGAGAAGCACCATAGTAAGAGATGAGATATGCAGGTGTGTGTGGACGGGTAGCCTCCATCCACCAATATTCAGTGTGCCCTGAGCATCAGCAAGTAGGATTGGCATAGGGCCTGGAGGGCACCAGTTATTCCAGTGAATCGGTTACTGTACTTAAGAAAAGCAGAACATTAGTCAGCTATGCCTAATATTAGGCAACTATTCCTTAGAGTGGCTTTGACAGGTGCTGCTTCTAGCAGCAAAATGTAACAATGAACCATAATTAACATCTCCAACTCCCAATTTTTCAAGTTCTCAGCCGGGATCTCTGAACAGGGCACACTGTGCTATTCTGTTCTGCCTGTGGCCTCCTGTCAATGATCTCTGCAAGGTGACAGTCATCCTGATGTCTGCATTTCTTCAGCCAGTGGAAACCAGGTCGGGGTGGTGGGCCCACACCTCATCAACCACACAGGGCTTGGCTACAGAGGAAGTTAGGTACTTCTTCATGAAGCAAAGCAAGACATATACTGTGTGCTATTGTCTGTATTTACCAACTTAATGCCTGCTCTGTGCGAACCAACGAATAGAACTTTCTTCTACCACTAGCTAATTTATAGCCACAAGAGTATAAGCATTTTCTGGGTTCCTTCATCATTCATAACTTTGTTCTGTCAGTAATATCTGTCATTCTTTGTAGTTCAGAAAGCTCTTTCAAACACACGATATCTACATTTCTAAATGGAATCTGAGATGAATTTTGATAAACATGCATTCTGTATCTTAATAAAAAAGGGATTTCCCCCCCTTAACTACCTGAATATATAAATGTTTAAAGAGTTTCTGAAACCTGCCTTTGCATTAGGTGAAAATTCAATGTCAAAAAAAAATATTAAAAATACACAAAACTGTAGAAAATTGTTTTAACCATGATGTGATAAATAATAAATCAGAATACAAGTTACACTGTGATTATGGGTTTTCTCGATTCTTTAAGCTTCTTGACTATTCAACATTAGTGGATAGACAGCCCTTTAGTTTAACAATTATGCAGAGAGGCAATCTCATTAGGGCTTGATAAAGAAACCACTGTCACTGTCTTTGTCCCTGCCACACAAAGATGCTATAATGAAAACTAGAGTGTACCAAGCTGCCAGGCCCTGAGGCAATGTGCCCAACCGAGACAGTTCAAAGAGAAGTTCCAAGGGACCGATTATAAGTTTAAGTGCGAGAGGGTGAATGTAGGAGACATAACCCAAGTATTACTGTGTTTGTAGGTGATTCCCCATCATTCCAGCTCAACAAACTTCCACCTTGTTTGGCTGGCAAATACACCATGCCCCCATTTTGGAAGCTAATGCATTTCAGGTGCTGAGCCTTTTCCAAAAGCTTCGTTTTTAGCAGTGTACTCTCAGACGAGGCCAGCCAATATGCTATCTCCTTGAGGGATATTTACTTACATATTCAGTTCAAATTTACAGTGCCTGGCTTGCGAATGAAATGCCACTTAAGAAGAGAATGCCATACCATTGTGGGAGATAAATCAAACAACCACTTCTTATTTTAGCACACGCTGGAAATCACACATTTCTAAAGCAGTATGTAGGTTATCTGCACAGCAGAAACACGTTCCACCCCTTCCAGTATATTTCCCTGGCTACTACACAAACTAACCTAAAATTGCTTTCTTTGGCAAAAGTCTCCTTACTGAAGAAAGCAATTAACCCCTTTGATTCCTTTAAAGAACAGGATGATTATAAGGCAACAGAGCTGGGTGGAAAGTTTAACCTTTGAGAAGGACACTTTCAAAATAAGTAAGATTTAGGAACAGCCCTCTTGGAGGTCAGAATCATATTTATGACACGGTCACTGGGCTGAAATTCAAACCCCAAGGGAACAAAACTGAGTAAGGTTCGGCTTGTTAGCAAAAGGATTATTTACTTCTGAGAATACATCATTAACACATACCAAACTCAGAGAAGTGGTGGTTTCACACAGCTGCTCCAGTCTGCTGATGATTTCACTGAATCATCTTCAGTAAGTCTTTACCAAGAATTGTTTTTCCAGTAGTGTTGATGGGTTTGCATTGAATCATTCACACCGCTGGCCTTGCAGCCCACAGCCCACACATTTAGGAGGCAGCTGGCTTGGTGTAAGAGGCTGAAACCTCGAGTTATTAGCTGTAGATAGCTGCAGTCGCGTCCTTAGAAGACATTCTCAAGTTTTACATTTGAGCTTGTCTGATTTGGCCATTTATACTAAAATATTTGCAGACTTAGGGATATGTATTTCAGCATGAGGTGCGGGTGGAAAAGTTGTTAAAAAAAATGCTGGAGGCTTGTTATCAAACCACCTTCTTCACGCAAAGAAAAAAAAAATCCTTACCACCACAACAACGAACAAGTCTCTCTCTATAAGCCCTCTCTCTTCAGTGAGTTTTATAGTTACTTAGTAATGCTGGGAGGGGCCATAAAAGCCTTCAGGGTCTGTGCTCAATAAAAAAGCCACAGGTCTTGGAGGAGGAAAGGACCCCCAGTCCCCAGCGCAGTGCTCTGGAAGCACTACTGAGGGTAACCAGGGCAGAGCCCAGCACTGCCTCCATTTGTGGTCTGCAGATTTTCTTCTTCACTTTCTTGATGAAACTGTCAATCTTCATAATGGTGTTAGCAATCATTGTGAAGCGGCTTTCAAGGCATCTGATAACGAGAAAACCTGTGTTCTTCTGGTCCTGGGCCCCTCTTTAGAGTCAGTTACCAGTGATAAGGTTGGACATTCTGACTCGTCCACAGTACAAGAAATTTGACTTGGCAAGTCAAACTGCCACCAGGAAGAACTTGACACTACAACCCTGCCTCGTTCTAATGGCTGCTCTGACCAGCAGGAGGTAAAAATGCTTGGTGTTAGATAAGGACCTGTACTTTTGGAGTCCCTAGTTCAAAGTAGTTCTTTACCTTAATATGGCTCCTACTATGGAGTCCCAAGGTCACTATCCTCATACATGAACATAAACATGATGCCACTTCAACGTGCCAAATAAGAACCTTTGACATGCTGGCATTCAGGCAAACCCAGACTAACCCAGTGGCCCACATTTTACTCCTATGAAAGGTGATATGGCAGGTAGAGGTTTCAAGTGGTCAGTGAGAGCTGCCCAACTCTCCAAATTCCCCCAAACCACCATCAGAAACAACCCACAGACCTATCATTTCTTCCAGGGCCATTCTATCCCAGGAGCTTACCCAAGCCAAGTGGGCAGGTTATGGAACTGCATTGAAGCTTTGATGGCTCCTTGGCATCTTTCTGTTATTCAGGTCTCCTAAACTGCAGACCGTTCAAGGGCAAAGTGAGGCTTATGCTCCCAACTAGTTATTCTTGAAAACTAGGAACTGTACCACACATTAAGGAGAGAAAACTGCTTAGTACACGCTCTGTGGGGCCTCCAAACGGCAGGCGATTCCACACGCCATATGTGATCCAACATCTACGAGAGGCACCGAGGGGAGCAGAGGGCAGCGCTGGAGCCTGTACTTGGACCCAAATCACAGAAGTCAAGCGATTCAGATTCCGAACTGCAAAGCAGTGTGAGATTTTTTTTTTTATACAATAATACCTATCCAGTTATGTGACTCAGAGCATCTTTCACCAGCCCAGCATGCTTCTCCTCTACAAAGCCGAAGTACATTTAGCCATGCCCATTCGTACATGTTTGGATAGGGCCCCAAGAAGGAAAGTTAGGTCCCTCTGGATTTTATGAGGCTTTTAAGGAACAAATTCTCTCCTCTAGTATCTTAGGAAGAAATTTGACTGCACCAAAATAGGTCATTTGTCAAGCAGTTCTGTGCTGTATTTTTCCTGCTGGAAATTATGCCTTCTGTAGGAAGGTTTAGGCCACGAAGAGGATTTGTGTAAAAGTGTGCAACAGTCAACTCCCACTATTTCCTTCTCAAATACATCCCAAAAGGGACATGCATTTAAGAAGCACAGCAGGCCAGTATGACCAAAATGACAGTGCTCTTTCCAATTTATCCTTCTAAAAGAGAATAAGCAGACACACAGTAACAAATGCCTTTAGTCTAGATTTCATATCAGGCATTTTGATGAATAGTAGCCTAAAGGGCAACATATTTATAAGTTTTAAGTCTCTCCTGCAACACAAACTGTCCTGATTTATCCCTAAGATAAAGGCAGTTCTGAGAGCTACTTTACCATATTTATTATTTTACAGAGGGAAAAAAAAATGTTGATTCAGCCCTCAATCTGCCACCGTTGAAGTTATAAATATTGGTAAGAGACCAATGCTGATGTCTATAAATATTAATCTATTTGCCATACGTTCTGGGCCCCCTCCCCCTTTCTTCTAGAACATTCCCCCCTTATTCCTGCCACATCTAGAGGATTTGCTTTATTGGTTTAAATCTTAAAAGGACTGGAAAGGGTAGCCCCTTGGAAATCCATTACTGACTAGGTAACTGGTGGCCCAGCAAAGCTCCAGTTCAATGTTTATTTAAAAGAAAGCTTTATGACAAATGTTGCCAACTCATAAACAGCCACCCTTATCTGCTTGTATATACTCCCTACTCCCACCCTACCCCCCAAAAACTTCAGCATGTTGTACTATTTGAGATTATTAAATTCCTTTATTGAAAATATAATCCTGCTTACTTTGACCCTTGAATTAAAACAAAAACAGTGCCCTTGCTCTAAAATCCGGTCTGCTTGATTTAAGGTGTAGTTAACATATAATTTTGGGGATCCACCTCAAGTCACTGCTTACTTCAGCTGCCTGTGAAGCGCTGGGAGTTTATTCATTAGCAGGTATGAAAAACATCTGAACACAACCAGACTGTGTTTGTCTACAGTGTCAAAGTGAACAGTTCATTAGCATGTGTGAGAAATGATCAAGTCGCCAAAGGGTATTAAGCCAACCTGGATGAGGGATAGAGATTTAGGGACTGGTGTGTTAATTCATTCTCCTGGATTAAATGCCATAGGCAGGTCCTTAGTATGGCTTCGTTTTCACTGGGCTAAGCATCAGGTTAGAAACAGATGCCCTCCCAGGAAGTGAAGGGCTGAGATACACTATTACAGTCATTGTCAAATAATTGAATCGAAGTTCTTCTCTGTATAAGATTTTGGGCTAGGGATAGCCACATACTTACTCTCTCTCTTGCTGTATATTTGTACCCATTATAGGTGAATACAGGTCTTAATCTTTTCTCTTTTAAGAAGTACTTCTTGGAAACGGAGACTTTTAAGAGAGACAATACAAAGAGACTAAGGATTTTCAAGGCAGTTTTCAGAACTTTCACTAATACCATTCTTGGCTAAATTTGAAAAATGCTTGGTATAAACACTATATGTGCTGGCTGGATTGGCTGCCAAAGACCCACTGAGATGTGGCATTCCATGTGGATATGCATCTTTAATTAGTCTCAATAGATTTTGTATGTATTCAACATTAATCTATACCACCTGTCCCAGACTAAAAGCATGAAAATGGTTCTTTCTAACCACTCTTCCACAGAAAATTACTCTGTAGCTTCTTCCAATAAATTCTGAAGGCTCTCTGGAAGATCTTAAATGTTGGCTTAACATCACTTCTTCTATGAAAATTTTTTTTTCAGGAACTTGCAAAGACTATTGTTCTATGATTTTGTTAAAGGCAAAAGAAAGCAGTTCAAAGATGTTATTAAAATCCTGACCTGAAATTTAAGCAAGAAAGAGTCTCACCCTTGCATTTTAATTGTAGTCCGTGTATTTCTCATTTCTATTAAGCCTCCTAGCCAAAGATTATACCCAGCTGCAACATTTCTTCAACTGTTATATCCTAGCTCAGAAATCAGTTTTTTAAGCACACTAACTATGAACAGATTTTTTTTGTTTGTTTGTTTATTATCAAATAGTTTGTTTGTTTATTATCAAATAGTTTAGTATCAAAAACTTGGGTTTTATATTTGTCCAGGTACATATAAACAACTGGTGCTCATATTTTAATATGCAAGGAAAAAAACACCACACAATTTAATTTAAAAATCACTTAGAACTAAATAGGACTTACATAACAACTAGATCATTATGTGTTTAACTAAAACAAAACAAAACCCAATAACCTTTAACTCAGCATTTCATGAAGCTCACAGATAACTCAGTAATTGATTTTCAGAAGTATGGAGACTCAAAACAAAAATATTCCTATGACCAAGCACTTGAGAAGAGACCTATTTTGATTCTGTTTTATTTCATGGAGAAAGAAAGCCATATCACAGAGTTTATACAATGGAAACGCAGACAGAACAACTTTAACTTCTCATTGGTAAGTAGGCAGGTCAAAGGCCTTCACATCAGGATGGTGGGGTCAATACAGTGCCAGGAAGATAAAATACTATGGCACCAGGACTGTTACTTAGAAAGCTTCTCAGTTGCCTACTCATGAACACATAGCAGATATCCTTGAAGATATGAAAAGTTGTATTTCTGACATAAGGAACAAAACTGCTTTGCTCTGTGAAGACACCTACTTTATGGCCGTAATCACTCTAAAAGGTTTAAATGGCTATCTCTATGCTAGATGTTAGAATCCACCCCCTGCACCTACCCCCCTACAAAAAAAAAAGAATCAAAAAACAAAATAAACTTTGCTTGACCACAACCAACAAGCTCAAAGCCTCACTGCTATCTATAAAAAGTAAGTCTGTACCATCGTGGTGGTGTATCATTTTGCTATCACATTAAATTTAGAAACGTCACTTAAATGTTCCTCATTAACTGAACACATTATTCAATTCTGTGCTAAATTTCAAAATAGCTCTTTTAACTAGAAACGAGAAACAAGAAGTCATACCAGATATCAGCTTGATAATTAAATGAGTTCACCAATGTTTCAAAGACAGAGGGGAAAAAAAGAAACCCATTGATCTTTGTTACTAGAAACATCATGATTTTTATTACATATTTAACCAAAGAGCTAGGTACCTTAAATGCCAGATACAAAAATAAATTGTGTTTGGCTTTTAATTAAGTCTTTAATTTTGTGTAAAAAAAAAATTTAGGCCTGGGGCTTTAGATTGTCATTTCACACAAAAGTAAATGGTAAATGCTTTTCTACATGCAAAGCCATTAGATATAATTATGCAATGGGTAAAATGTGTATCACACTATAAATGTCATTTGGTTTTTACAGTTATGAACTCATCAACATTTATCAAAACATTGCCTGGAGAAAGAATGAGATGGCTATAGCTAGTGACAAATTCAATGCCGCCTTTGAAAATACATGACAAAGAAGTGTCACAGGAAAACATATACAGACATATTAAAGTGGTGATCTTCATACCCATTTAATAGAAAGTCTGTTCTCTCCTGAAAAGTCCTCCAACCACAATACATTTTGGTAGGATTTTGCTCTCTATTTTCTTCCCTGAAAATCATACGCCCATCCCACGCTTTTAAACATTGACATAAGGTGTGTGTAATTCCAGCCAAATTCTGCAGGTAGAGGAACGTGTGAATTCATCTAGATGAGCTTTAGGGTTGGATTTCAATTGCTTAGTCAACCGCAAACCTTGGTGCTTCTTAGTTAGTAATCTCTTAATGGAGTTCTGTTCTGATGGAAACCCGGGGACTGTTCCCACTCGGTTCTCTTTAGACAACAGGGGTTTGTTTCATATTTCTTGCTCTGAATCACAGAGAGGCACAGGTGCTTAAGCACGAACACCAGGCTCTGCCAGCACACTGTGTTAACAGTTCTCCTTCCTGAGTGCCATTTCACTATCCCCATCAATCTGCTAGTTATCACCCAGGGAGATTTGTCCCTTGAAAAACAAAATGGCTGGGCTAAAAAAGTCTACTTCTTTCCCTGTCCCCATTTCGGTTTCATACACCTTGTTAATATAAAATCTTGACAAGGGTCCAGAGTAATAATGCCACTGGCAATGTTTCTGTCAGAGCCACTCCTGTCCTTTGTAGCTTTGTGCCTAAAAACGGGAGGCTGGAGGGAGTGGACAGCTGCAACAGCAACAAAAGGTGGGAGGAATAATAACTAGCTCTTCAACATGTAATAAAGAAAGTCGATCCATAAGAAAAGATTTTGATTTATGTAGTCTTTATGCTGTTAATAACTTCATTATACCTTTCTTTATAGGCTAGATGCTTCAGACATCTATAAATATCAGCATTTCTTGGGTGGAATAGCTTCCCAGAAACCCAGCAACTGCAACAAGAGTGCAGATCTCGTGTCTTCTCCCTATTCGAGGCTTGTTTCTCCTTTTGTCCCAGTCTTCATCCTTTCCACATTCCCTGGTTCCTCCACGAACCCCATTCCCATGAAATTGACTCAGAACTCACCACCACCACCACTCCCATCACGGTCCTTTTCAGCTGAGGATATCTGAAGTATTTTTTTCCCTTCAACCAAGATTTCAACCGCTCTGAAAGATCATCCACCATTCCCTTAACCAGCTCAAGGAATAGGGAACTATCAAAATACACTAGGGAAAACCCAGTTCTTTTATCCACAAAAATCCTTTCCCACTTTGCATCACTGCCCAGAATCAGGTCCATCAGCAGCATCATGCTGCCCCTTCAGCTTCACCAAGGTTGCAGGGCTGCAACTGTTTTTCTCTGTGCCTCTAAAGCAGCCGTCTCTCTCCCCCGCCTGCTTCTCAGCCCTTTGCTGCCTGGTTAATTCCAACTCAATTTTTCAGATCTCAACTCAGATACCATTTCCTTCACAAGGCCTGATCTGACACCCTCCTCCTCAGATAGGCTCAGGACCCCTTTTAGGATCCCACAACATCCCATGCTTCCCCATCTTAGAACAAGCTCATAAATTGCTTTACAACAGGACCTTCAGAAACATATGCTTTAGCGTCTCCCTTCCATCTACAAGACGGAGAGAAAAACCTCTGTCAATTAAACTTGTGTGTCATATAAAATGGAAGATAAAAGGTATATACATACAGTTCTTTATAACAAAAAGACATACGAATTCAAGGTATTATAACTATTTGCTCCTTGAGCCTACTGTTGTATTCTGCAAGTAACTTATTAAATAAAAAGTGAAGCATAACTAAAAATAAAGGTGTTTTTATAAAGGGATTTTAGAGGGAGTTGGAAGGGAAGGAGTAAGAATGTATTTTAGTTAAAGGTTCATTCTATCTATTTTAAGAGACTCAGTGAGCCTTAATAAGGAGATAAATAAGAATGTATTAGAAGATAATAGTGCATTTGCTATTTAAGGTTCTACATTTCTTGTTTCCTACTAACAGAGATATATTTTTTTCTTTAAACTTAAGCTGATTCTATTAGTACCAATTTTTCAATTTATGGGTCTTTTCACATAGCCACAGAACATCCAGAAAACACAGAAAAGTATCTATCCCATGACCAAGTTAGCAGAAGCTTAGTTATTACCATTACTTGTATTTAATTTCAAGCTTGCCAACTCATAGCTTCAGAAAGAGGGAAGGAGAAAACAAGTTATTTAAAATTGATGTGTTTTATCATTACCCATCATTAAAAAATGATGCTGTTGTACCATTTCAGAAGTAGCAGGCAGTGAATTTTTTATGCTTATGGTAGTATTTATTAATTTCGCATTTCTACAGTTCTTTATAGAATGAGTATTTTAAATGACTATGACTTCTATTTTTTTACATACTCTGGCATTTAATTTGTACTCACAAAGCATTTGTATTTGTGCTTAAAAAGCTACTCAGTAGCACCTATAAATTGAGGAACTGTTTGAAACAATATGCACCATCAGGAGTAGGACAGGAAAAAGTCACATGTGTGGGCATTTGTTAAAAAGATAGCATATGTGGGAAGAAAAAGTAGCTGCAGCATGCCACTCACAATCTTTGTGTAGAATACATTAGACCAATAAAATAGAGCCAAGTCAACAGACAAAGCTAAGTGGAGACCAACAGAGAAATATACACGAATATGAGCACACATCCTCACAATGAAAAATAAAATATTATATATTAAGTCAAACAAATCCATAGTGATTTGGAAAATATCAACACATACATTAGTTTTATGTTGTCATTACATCATAAACATCTGGAGGGCAAGCACTGTCTTTTACATATAAATTTCTTTATTTTTCATGTATCTAGAAACTAGCTCCATTTCTATTGACAAGTGTATTTCTTTGATAATTAGTTGTTGTTTGGAATGCTGCAAAAAGCTCTGTGGGTGCAAATGAGCTATTTTTATCCTGTATGCTCAAATCATCTCTATACTAAGCCAGCATTCTGGTTCCGAGTACCTGAAAACCCCCATTCTCCTGTCCTCATACTGTCATCTGTCCCGTTTCTTCCTTGCACTAAACATCCTACTAGCTCTGCAGAAGCGGACAAAGAAAAGTCGATCTGTGTCGAACACTAATAAAGACCACATTTTCTCAACAAGATTGCATCCAGTAAATTGTGAGCCTGAGGGCAAAGTAGAGAATGGGGGAGGCTTGTCAGCAAGGGAGCATCTCACAGTTGGTAGCCAACAGCCAGCCTGAGAAGACAAGAATATACTGCTGATCAGCAATACCATGCCCACCACAAAGTCAACTAGAGAAATATCTCTTGCTATGACAAGGCTTTACTTTGTTTTACCTATTAGTCTTATTATACAGCATTGACACCCTGAAAGCTCACGGTCAGCCACCAAGCTCTAATGTTGTTATAGAGACTTGATGAAAGCATGGCCTGACAAAATACACAGGGCCTCACAGCTCCCTGAAATGCATACTAAAGAGGAGGTATGCTTTCTTCTTTAATTTAGGAGCACAGAATATGTACAGCACCATCACTAATAACAACAACAATAGTCCACTGAAATTATGGTGACCACTTCACGGAATGCCAAGATTGACGCAGAACTTAACTAGTAGGAATGCTGGTTATAACCAACCCATTGTTCCTTTCTGATGACAAAGATGAAAGCAATACAATTACCGGGGTCCAACTGGTAAAGAAGGGAGACCGAGAAGCTCTTATGTACTTCATAATATCCCACTCCAAACAGGTTTTACTCACTTCCCTCATGTCTGGTTCCCTGGAGAAGACTTCTATTAATGGAGGGAAGACTGCCTGTTGTGATATTTTGATTTTTCGCTTCATTGTGGTCAAATGATATTGATTGTGCACTTACTATAGACTAAATGCTGAAATGACTAAAACAAATAAGCTATACTCCCCTTCCTTGAGGACCTCAGGGTTTAGCTGTAAAGACGGCATATACAAACAAAAGGCAGAAGAATACAAAGCCACTTGGGCTAAATGCTGACAGTGGTGTGGGCACTACACTCTTTGGAACTCCTTTCCCTATTGCTTGCCAGTGTACAATATTCATTCCCATCATCCGTTTTTTTTTTCATCCCTGATATCATACTTAGGGTGCTCATGTATCTCTCTACCTACCCTGCAATTCTCGTCCTTCCTCAATCACGTTCTCATCTCCCCTTTTCATGGCTGCCCACCTGTACAATAAATTCCCTCCATGCTGTGCCCTGTGGATTGCCACAAGGCCTTGCCTGAATATGTTGTGTAGATGTGACCTTTTCTGTCTCTTCGAATTCTATGTGCACTGTTATAAATGGAAATAACATTACCTGCTACATGAACTAAAACAAACAAACAAAAATATATATAAAGCACTTAGAATAGTAACTAGCACATAGTAAACGCTCAGTAAATGTTAGCTATAATTATTATTGTTCACAATTTATTATATGCATATGTGGTAAATATAAGCAAGTTTAAGAAAATAACTTGCCCTCTAGCAACTCAGGATTTAGTAGGACAAATAAGACAAGTCTTCATATAATTAGGATTATGGAGAGGATATGATAAAGATCCTACGAATGTTTTAGAAAGGTGTAGGAGTTAAGAAAGGAAGGAGAAACTTTGTGATTACCATGGAGGGCTCTGAATGTCAGAAAAAGAAACAGGCTTTAACCTATGAATGTTGAAAAGTGACTGAAAGTGGTTAAACGTCTGTGAGTGTGGAGGGAATGTAGTACAGAGGTATTACACTATATTTCAGGAAGAAGAATTCTACAGAAGTTTATAAGATGGATTGAATGTTGTGTGTGTGATGAGGGTGGGAAGTAGGGGAACCACAAGAGTGAAGGGACTAGCTGAGGGGTTAATGGAGCATTGCCAGGCATGCTGATGCTGGCTTGAACCAGGGTGGGAGGAGCAGCAGTCAAAAATAGGAAAGATCAGATCCTAGAATTAGAAAGGAGTGGTTTATACAACCTGGTCAATCTCTGAATGGTGGTGTGTGAGAAGAGTAGAGGGAATGAAGATAAATGCCAAGAGTGAGTCTGGCGGGCTAGGACACATCAGTGAAGATGGGAAGCCTGGAAGATGTGGGCAGGGAAGAGCAGACGATGTATTCAAATAGTTGAATGCTGTGTAGGTCTGTATTTGAAGTGAGCTCAAGAGTAAAGAAAGATGCAGATTTGGTAATCATCTCAATCGAGATGACAGTTGAATCAGACCCTCAGGTATCACTGGAAAGTAGGCAAATTCCCAGGACTGGACAAAACATTCCCTACAAATGTCATCTCTTCCAAACCCACCTCCCACTAGGCCTTTTATGGGCAGACACTTTAACAACCTACAGATCAGAAAACTAGATGCATTATAATTTATTTCTAACAGTATCATTAAATTGATGTTCCAAGGTTGCAAAAATAGAGTTTGGGTATAGTCAATGCCTATGAATGGATTATCAAGTGAAATTAGATAACTTTAACATTTTTTGACCCCTCAAATTAAATATTTCACAAAGACCAGCTAACAGAATCATGTCAGCCTAAGATGGAGGTAAATCCTATGCTTTGTCTTGACTTTCTCTTGAAAATACAAGATCTACTTTATGCTAAAACTGCTTTCTTTTGTAAAAGAAAAACAGTTATGAGTCCAGGGACTTGTAGCAGATATTTTGTATTAGATAATGCAGAAAGAATGTTGCTCTTTTGTTTCCAACTTAAAGGAGAAGACTGAACACTTCCCTATTCTCCCCAAGAAGAGAAATATTTAAGGACCAGGGTAAATGTCAAAATCTCCAGATTTCATGGTGCTGTCCAGAATCAATAATGACATAATTCCTCTTTGGTAAACAATATCCAAAATGAAAGCCCTTCAGCAAGGGTGAGAGAGAGGGAAAAACTCATTTATGAAAATACTTGTAATTTTTCACACATACCCCAATATATTAAGCACATATTTTGCCATGGGCACCAAATTCTGTTTAATTAGAGCAATATTCCTTACTACATTTGAAATATTTAGCTCCTACCCAACTCACCATGCTGCAGTGCTCCCCTGTCCTCAAATGAAATTACAGCAAGCCAGTACCCTACGACGAGCACGTGACTTGCATACTGCACGGCTGTACAAAGCTAAGCCCCTTCTCATAAAAGGACAACAGACTTGGCCACACTGCATGTTAACATCAAGCCATCGGGGTTTAATCCAGTTAAATATAAGCCTCAATTAGTAAGACATTTGCTATCCAGTCAAGGATGTGAATCTCGAATTAAACCTCTTATTTCTGTGTTTAAAAAGTTATAAAGCAAGAGAAGAAGCACAGTGCGGTGTGGTGTGGTGTGGTGTGTGCAGGGAGTGCACCGGAAGCAGGAATATCTCACACAAATTGACCACCTTTTCTGGGACACTGCAGGAGACCAGAGCTCATCACTTGGTCTTCCCAATCTTCCAGCACTTGGTTTACATAGGTAGATATAAACATGGCCACAAAATGGGATGCCTTTTTTCACTAAAATGGAATCTGAGCAGTTTTCTTTCTAGAGGGGTTTTAAAAATAAGCTTTTTATTGCTTGCATCTTCAAATTGCTTTATTTGGCATAGTGATGAAAAATGCTGGAATTTATATGTAACGTAGCTACCAGATAAGAAAGCAGAAAAAGAAAAGGAACAGGGGATTAATTATCAGTCCTACGAAATGAACTTTACCCTGATAAGGTAATATGGATCCCTACAGGCAGAGAAGATGAAAAATTTACAGCATGCCTAATATGCAGACAGTTATTCATATTGTGTACAAATCAAAGTAGGCCTCATGCAGCAGTTATGGCTCAGATCTTCACAGATCCACAGTGTATCGCCACCATCAGAATGAAATAAGGCAGCTTGCTCTGGGTGTGTGGTAACACTGCTGACCAGGCCAACAGACAAGGGGACATCAAAAAGGCACATTTTCTATCAAGATGTGGCTTTATCATCAAGTTTACTGATTTACCTAGGAATGTGGTCTCTCAGTGATTAATGATGAGGAATTCTACCATGACAAGTAACTTATCCTTAATGCATCCTGCTCAAAAACAGGCAGCAAAGAGCCGCACATCTCCCCAGACAGTTTGTCAATTTCAGCTTCTCAGTGGAATAGAAATAAGAACTCACTAATGGCAATTGTGAGGGCCATGGGCACTTCTGGCCTTGACCTAATGCTAGCTATAAATGGATCGGACTCCCAGGAGATCGGGAAACCCACCCAAGTACAGGCAGTGTCTGTTTGCCTCATATGAAAAAGGGCAAAGAAAGAAACAGGCTACATCTTTTGTGCCCGAGCCTACCTAATGGCATGGGGGGCCATAGAAGACCCCTGACGACAGTTACGGTAAGCCATTCTGAGGAGACCTAACAAACTTCTCCCGAGCATAGGAGGTAGGCTCTTTTAAACTATAGGAAAGGACCAAGAATGCCCAATAAAAATAAATACTAATAAATGGGAGTATTAATTCAGCCAACATTAAGAGTTTGACTATAGGGAATTTTCCCTTCAAGACTTGAGCTTAAAGAGAACACCAAGATAAATGCTACTACTTTTACCTCTTAGAAGGGAATGGATTTTTAAAAAGAGGGACAAAATATTTTCAAAACAATTCTCGTTTTTTTCTTTTTCTTTCTTTCTTTTTTACCAATTTCCTATTATACATTGTGCATACAACTTATTTCAAAGTTTTTGGACTTTTGAAAATCACTATTATCCAGCTTAAGATTCTGAATGGCCACTGCCAGTTTCATCTGTCAAATAATGAAACTTATTGTTCAAGGAAATCATTTAGTTCTATGAGAGTTTTAAATGAGTTTGCTAAAAAGATGGATCTTCAGATCCAGGGCAAATATGCAGTACAAGGTACACTGTAAGTGGAAATACATGAGCTATCTACAACAACAGTGGTTTTCAATGAAAAAAGCCTCCTAATACCAAAATAAATAAATAAATAAATAAATAAATAAATAAATAAATAAATAAATTTACTTTTCAGCTAAACATCTGCAGTGCAAAAGGTAATTTTATAAGCCATAATACTGTATTTAATAGCTAACTGAAGAGACAAAACACCATGTCACTGATATTTAATCATGGAGTTAAAGAATAGGTTCATTTCTTAGGTGTATTTCTATTTACAACACATACTGAACTGGTTTTACAAAGTATTAATACATGTATCAAAGACATACAAGTCATCTGTCCTGGGAGTTTTATTAAAACTGTTTAGTTTATCTGGATTCCGTAAATTTTTTCTAGTTCCTTACTGTCTAATTATTATTTTTTGATAGACTCTTAATAAAAGAATTGATAACTCAGTATTGCTGATTATTGCATGCCCAGAACTAAGGTGATACTTTACATGGATTATCTCCTGCTGCTTTCACAGTAATCCTATGGGATAGGCTCAGTGATTAACCTCATTTTGCAAATGACAAAACAGAGTTTAGGTAACCTGCTTAAGGAACAGGCCGAATGGATGCCTAGGCCAGGATTGAAACCCAGTTTTGTCTAGTCTGTGGCCTAAACCCTTAACTTCCAGGATATTATCTCATATGCACTTCTAAAGTGTGATGACCTAGATTACATGATCATGAAGAGACATAAACGTCAGACAAGGTACCTAACACCTCAGTGTTCAAATACAAATGACAATACAAGAGGTACCCTAAGTTTTACTGAGGACACTACCGTCAGCCATCTGAGCTGACAGAAACAGCCCAGAATGCCCTGGGATTTGTATTCTCATTCTTTTCTAGGAAAATGTTGGTTATTTGCCCTAGGGAGAACTGTGAGGGGGAGACCAAGGGTCTCTTAGGGATTGTTATAGCTGACAAATGACCACGGTGGCTCTCCATGGAGGCTACTCTTCAGGTTTCTAACCAATGCATCTTCATGTGCCAATTTTCTCAACAGGTAAAGGTAGCAGAGAAGCTATGGATGAGGGGACAGTCAGGGTCCTGGCAATTATTTACAGGGCAAAAGCAGGCCTATAAATGAGAATACATTGAGAATAAAATGGAAAGAACAACTAAGTGGGGTTAAGAAAGAATCCAGGGTTTATAGTAAAATCAGGTCTTCCACAGAGCTTAGAAATTACTGGCCTTTAACATGTACCAAGGCAAATGGCCCCATGCATCCATCTTTTGCCTCTCTCCGTGGGCTGAATTATACTCTACACGATATACTAAAGACAACCATGAACAGCTTTTATAGCTTTGATGAATGGCTTTTTAGTTCAGGTTGCATTATGAGAACAAAACAAGTGGTCGTGAATCATAACATTTTATGGGTCTGCCGCTTCATATATTTTTCTAAAATTAAGCCTCTAAATTATACTCTGCCCTCATTAGGAAAACAGTCCCAGAAAGAGGAAAGCATTTTAGGGGCTATGCAAAAGAGGTGATGGTAGATCTGTGCCTGGAGAGCTTGAAGTATAATTAAATTGATGGGCACTGAGGAAGAAAGGATGTGGTGGTAGAAAGAAGACACGCTGCTCCTAGAAACCGTGCGCCAGAAGACAGTGACTGTAATCAGCTGGAGTTCACCACCCATAAGCAAACAAGATTCAGAAGCCAGCCATTTTCAAATTACAGAAGGCATCTGAAAAATACAGCATGGGGAAGCCAAAAGAGGAAGGAAAGGAAGAGGTTCTAAGCACATCAGTGTTGACTGAGTATTTCCCATGCATTTAGTTTTGTGTAAGACCGTATAGAATGTTTTTGTTTTTTTAAGGGCAGTGTCACTGGCCCTCATATGTGGGACCAAACCGGGGCGCTGGCTTCCCAAGCCAGCGCTTAACCACTGCGCCACTCAGCCGGCCCAAGAATTTTAAAAGGCAGCAATAAAATAATATAAAATAAAATAAAGGCCATCACCCTCAAGACAGTTACCGTTTAGCAAGGGAGATAAGGGACACGAAAGAGAACAATGCAAGGCAGCATAAAATGAAATGCCAATTTCCCTGGAAACTATCATAGTCGCTCCAGATGTTCAGGACAAGGTGAGATCTGGGCAGGGTCTGGACAAGGCACCCTGTCTGAGCTCCAATAATGTCCTGTACGCACCGTGGCAGCACCTGCCACACTGCTGTAAACGCCCAACCTGGCCTGCATCCCCACTGCTCTGTATGGTCCTTGAGAGCAGAGGCCATGCCCGCCTTGTTCAGTATGGAATCTTCAGTGCCTCGCATGCAATAAATATCAGAATACAATTTAGGGAGGAAGAGTGAGGAACACATAGCTCTTAAGGAGGTTGAGTCTTGAACCAGCTCCTAATGGTAGAATTATAGAGGCTGAAAGAGGCATTCCAGGCAGGGGGACCAGCAGGAATCAGGGTGGAGCTTACAAGCACGGGCTGTGTGTGTGTACTGTGTCCAGGAAGAGAATTACACAGGCAGTCCATGGCTGGACAGATACCAACACTTAGAGTGTAAGACTCTGCTCCTAGAAATGGGTCAGTTATTTCATGGCCTCGAGATGATTCATTAATATATTATTACTAACAGAAATATGTATGAATTATTTAAATACTACCACTGTCGATTTTGCCCGTTGCCAGCAGAAATGACTCCCATTCTCAGCAAAAAAATAGGGGGACAGCAGGCTGGCCAGTCCCTTACTAGAGTAATGCTCCCTTCCTTTTGTTTCTCTTCAATAGATTTTAATGTCAGTTTTCCTGTTCCAGTTTACCAATTATTTAAAGGTTAGAGTCAGTCAGACAAGGTTTGTTTTGTTTTTTTAAAAAAAGAAAAAAAACAAAAAGGAAAAACAGAGGAAGATAGTCTTCAAAAAAGAATAAAGCACATTCATGTAACTTTGGAGTCTGTGACAATTACAAATGCTTCATTACTCCTTTCCCATTTTTTTCCACACCATCACTACACCCTAGCATCCAATCAATACGGTCACTCTGATGATTTTTTTTAAAAAAGAAAAAATTTTCTCATGTTTTAAAGGTATTTTGGGCTGTCCATTAAAGTCAAAGGTTATGCAGTGCTTTGTGCCTTAGTATTTTCCCTGACTTCTTTTTAAAAGCATTTAGCTCACTAACTAGCGTTCTCCTAATTTCAATATGTCTAAATGCTTACTTAACACAGGGTTTTCTAAATTTGTTCCTATTAAATGAACTGACCAAAGTCTTTACTTCCTAGTTAAATGGACTCCATCCAAGAATGCCATGGAAGACAAAGAATCCAACTGGTTCCATGACTCAATCCAATGAAGTGCTCCCCCTCGGCCTCTGACAGCTCAATCTCAATGCTTCCTGACAGTATGAAGGATTGCTAATTTCTTATGCTCTCACTGGTGGTTCTTAAATGCTCACCAATGAACCAAATGTTGATTAGTCAATGCCAAAGAATCAGAAACCAAACTGCCAACCCCTGATTTATACAGTCCAAAGCCTCAAGTTCAAAATCAGATCAAACACTTTAGAACTTACTAAAATGGTTTAATAGATTCATTCACAGTGAAAACACTTGTACATGCAATTTGTAATTTAAAGGAGAAAGACTAATATTAGAGCTCATCATACTGTCTAACATCTGTTGAACACTCATTATGAGATTGGAACTGTGTACTTCAGAACTTCAGATGCATCCATTCATATATCCTTAGCAAAACCCCAACTGGGTATTTCTCTCATCCTCACCTTACCAACATGAGGACACTGAGGCACAGGTAAGAAGTGCTGAAGTCAGGAACCTTTGATAGAGGTTTACAGATGTAGAGTCTGTGATGCAAAATGGTGTAATAAAAGAAACCATTAGACTCTATTTAGAAATGAGAAGAAAAATTAACATTTACTGCAGGACTGTTAAGTGTTTTCATCTCTTTCATTTCATCCTAAAACAAAGTGGTAGTCTTGATAGATGAGAAAGCAGGAAATTAAGGAATTCATCCAAGAGCTCATAGGTAGTTGTAGCAGCGCTCAGAGCTCATGACCTCTCGGTGAACCTCCACATGTCAGCCGCTGCAGCTCTCTAGTCACTTCCTTCCTGCGGGACAGAGTCTGGCTCTTCTTCACCAAGAATCCCCAGGGTCTAGCCTAGAGCCTGAAACCTTCGCATTCAATATTTGCTTTCACTTAGTGATGTTAACTCCTTGACTCTCAATATTATTCATCTATAAAATTATCATAGACATGGTTGTTGTGAGGAGGAAATGAAATAATTTCTCCCCCCCCCCGCAGCTTTATTGAGGTACAGCTGAAGAACACAAATTGCATATCCAGAAGTCCTCCCTTATCTGGGGGGGATACGTTCTAAGAATCCCGGTGGATGCCTATAGCCACAGACAGTACCGAACCCTATTAACTTCCACTCAACTGGATATGTGGCAGTGGCTTCTTCATCGGCAGACACAGCCTCTCCAGTCATTTTTACATTTTTCAGTCCAAAACGATTTGTGAATCTGTGTAACCATCCCTCACTTGCAGTGAATGGCTTGGTGTCTCTCCAGGGGATCCCTGGGAGTCTTCATATAGGCTTTCGGGAGCAACACGTTGCCGTCAGTCAGAACATATTTTCTGTTCAAGTCTTCCACCCACAAATTTAATGCCTTTTCCATCTTAACTAAATGCTGTGGTCATAACTTTTGCAGTTTGAGGTGCGACAACAAAACTGGCACATATTTTCCCTTCTTCACAATTTCACAGGTAGAAGATTCCTCTGTACCTTGATTTTAGCAACCTCAGCACATAATTTTTTTTTTCCTTTATTAAGGGGGAACTTCCACCTTTACACTTAAAGGAAGTACTTCATGGCTTCTCTTTGGCATATCCAAATTGCCAGCATCACTACTCTTATACTTTGGGGCCATTACTAAGTTGAAATAAGGGTGATCTGAACACAAGCACTGTGATACCCCGTGAATCTGATAACCCAGACGGGCAGGGAGTATGTACACAGAGGTTACACTAGACAAAGGGATGATTCACATTCCCGGCAGGATGGAGAGGGGTGCTACGAAATTTCTTCACGCTACTCAGAACAGCGTGCAACTTAAAACTTACGAATTGTTTATTTCTGGAATTTTCCATTAAATATTTTCAGACTGCAATTGACTATAGGTCATTGAAACCATGCAAAGCAAAACCGTGGATAAGGGTTTACTGTATTTAGGCTCTGTATCTGAATTTTAAAAAGGTGTAGGGCAGGCCGAGTGGTGCATTGGTTAGGAGCTGGCTTGGGACACAAGCTCTGAGCAGCGGGGCCCCGGTTCAGATCCCACATATGAGGGCCAGTGATACTGCCCTCTACAGCTAAGGTGGTGAACAACAGCTCCATCTGGTTGCCTCTACAGCTAAGGTGGTGAACAACAGCTCCATCTGGTTCCCTCTAGAGCTAAGATGGTGAACAACAGCTCCACCTGGAGCTGCTGTGAGTCGCTGGCGACGGTGTGGGCTGCAGCCTCTGCTGCAGTGGGCTGCCATAGGCTACAGTGAGCGGCCAGTAGCCAGCTTGAGCTGCCAAGAGCCCATGTGAGTGGCCGTCCAGAGGTCAGCGGCCGATCTGCCTCACCTGGGAAGAGCGCAATGATAATACCAACATGGGCCAGTGAAGCAACGTCCTCCACAACTAGACTGAAGAAGAAAAGGACAGCAACTTGTCTGTTCTCCTTCCCCGGTTCCCCAACGCTGTTCCCCTCCCGCAATTCCCCAATAAAAATCTTTAAAAAAAAAAAAGTGTAAATGTGATTATTTGGTTATTTAATACATGTATACATTGTGAAATGACTACCACGATCAAGTTAATTACCACATCCAACACCTCACATAGTTTACTGCAAAGTTTCTAAGAGAGCATCGTGTATGCTCTAAAGCTACAGACACATGTACATTTTAAAAGCATAGACGATAATACGCACAATCAGGGCTTAGGTCTTCAGTTCTAAAGGAAGTGGTATTTTAGATGTGTGTAACTAATGCTTTTTTAAAATTAGCAAACTGAAAACTTTTACTAGCCCTGAACTCACTGAAGTGTATTTTGCATGCAGGACAAACATGTATCATTCATTGTAATAAATATTCAGCAAGGGGTAATAGTCTTCTCCCCCACCCCACATGCCCCATATTCACACACAAACACACACACACTCACACCCCTAAAACAAACAAATTTTTAAAAAAAGAAATCAAAAGGAGTTCCATTTTCCTTAGGCCACTAAACACACCTATTAGCCATTTTGTTAAAGTCCAGGGCATTCAGCTTCTATACAAAACTCATTACTACATGCATTTTAAAAGAATATAAATCCAGTGACCTGACAATGGGCACAATAATGAAACAAACTTCTCATTGTCATGCTCTAAATAATAAAACAAAAAAAAAATTAAACCTCGATAATATTTTAATGTTAAGATAAATGCTTGTTTCAAATCCAATCCCTGGCCATTTAGGTTTCTAGTTGAAACAAAACCTAACCGGGGTAAAACATACATTCTTATAGTTCAATTTGTTATGTTCTGGATAGCTCCTGTCTTTATAAAACTACCTTTCTCCCCAATTAAGGCACAATTTTGCCAGTTTTCCTGGCGACTCAGCCTCACAAAAAAGAGAGGGAAGGGAAGAAGCAGGGGGTGTCAGGAAGGTTGCTGAGCCTCCTGTCACATCACCACTGATTAAAGAGGCTCCGAAAGAACAGAAGGAAAGTGCATTTCAGGAACAACAGAACCTTTCAGTGAAAGTACTTTCGCCTAATTGAAAAGCAACTTGAAGCTGTTATTTTTATACCCCAAAATGCTGAATCATTCTTTAAACAATTTCACAAAATCAATAAAAGAGAAGTTGTTCTCTGCCGACCCCTCTTACCCATTGCCTGTTTAAGACACTGCCTTTCCTTTCTCTCCTGCTTAGATTTAGGGCCAAGTATCCAAAGAGAGAAGCAAGAACACACTGCATTCTCTCAATTAATGGCACACTATGCAAGAAAATAAAGGCATGTATAGCTTGCACCCAAAGTTTTTCTTCTGAAGTTTCTACATTGATAACCTACAGCACTGAAAACAAGGCTCTTGGGGATGTGGCTAACGCGTCTCCATAGAGGCTGCTTTATTATTAGTTGCTGTTATTTTTTTGAAAGGTATGATGAAAGGAAGGGAGGGAAGGAAGGGAAAAAAGACAAGCCCAGATGCCTTGTTTAAAATCAGAAAAACAAGGTGATCCTTTAAGATTTCCATGATCTGGCCACACAGACATGCTGGACAGAAGTGCTCAGATACAGTGAATTGTACTTGGACAATGCCACACTCGAGCCACCTTGGTATTTGACAGACAGCACAGCGTCAGCTTTGCCAAGTAAGTATTTGGTGAAAGTGGCAGCAGCCTCTAAAATCTGGTGACAGGCAATTACTGAATTTTGAACTGCTACAAAACACGAATCTCGATGATCTTTACAGAAGGAACAAAGAAAAACCGGAAGACTAGTTAATCTACCCATTTCTTTTGGGCTCTGTAACATATATCAAGATAGAGTTTTTTTTCAGTCAATATATATTTATTGAGACCTATTATATGCCAGTACTCTTGAAGGTGTTGGGCACATGACAGTGAACTAGTCCAGGTCGCCGTCTTCATGGAGTTTATATTTTAAATACGGGAGTCAGAGCATAAAGAGACAATAATATATGTCATGAGATGATCAGTGTTTTGAAAAATACAGTAGGTTGAGAGGAGCTGGAAGTACTGTGTGCGGCAGGCTGATATTTTACATAGGGTGGTCAGCAAGGCCTGTGTGAAGAAGTGATATTTGAGCAGAATCGGAGGATATGTGGGAGAGAATCAAATGGATATGTGGGAGGAAGCATGTTTTCATTCCAGGCAATGGAGCAATAAAGCAAGGACCCTACAGGGAGAATAGGCTTGGTGTATGCCAGAAATAGTGAGGAAGCCAGCATGGCCAGGAGTAAAAGATGAACAGGACTGCTCATCTTCCAGGAACTCACACTTGGAACCAAATAAAACAATAATTCCCTCCCAAACACCATGAGAAAAACTACATTTTTACATTGAATATTTCAATTAAGTGACTGGGTTTTGCAACTTGAAGAATTTTACGATTGCTTATTTTATATAATCAACAATTACCAAGCTGTTTCTATGTAACCTAAATTTTTATACTAGTTTATTCCAAAAGAAGAGTACACTAAAGATAAAAGAAAGAAAAACTACACTCAGGCACAACTTGTGATGCCTTCCTGATGTACCCTCTCCCACTTCCGGAGGAAGTCAGGTACAATGTGTTCCATGTTCTCATGGACTCTCATGCATCCCTACATGTGGCACTCATCACGCTGCCCTGCTCTGTCACGGTTTGACACTTGTCCCCTCCCACCAGAGATAAAAGGTTTTATCGACCTCACTGCAACGGCCTCTCAATGCCTAAAAAAAGTTTGTGGGATGGATGAATGAAAAGTTGGATAGGTGATTAGCTTCCCTATCTTGATCTTACTTTTTAACTCCACTCCAAAGGTAGATGACTCACAGCCCAGACGCAGCCTCAGTCCTCCAGCCCCTTTCCCTCTCTCCCTGTCCAGTGCCTGTTTATCTCACACTACCCCTAGCTTAGGATGAGCTGCATGTTGATTCTGCTTTAAAATGGCTTTTTGGGCTGACTGTTCTCAGGAAGAATCGAGAATTCCAAAGACGCTTAAACATTTCTGGAGAGGAAAGATATGAGTGTTATTTATTTACATACTTGCCTCTTTAACAACTGTTTCCTTTAAGAATGGGGGATGCTCCAGAGCAGCACTGTATAACAAAACTTGGTGCAATAATGGAAATACTCTACATCTGCGCTGTCCAATAGGGTAGCCATCGAACATATGAGGTAAGAGAGCACTTGAAGTGTGGCAACAGAGAGTGAGGAACTGGATTTTTAATTGTATTTCATTTTGCTTGGCCTAAACTCAAGTAGCCATATTGGGCTAAGTGGCTTCTGTGAGGCATAGCACAGGGTTAGAGCCTCCTATCACGGTGTCCTCTCCTCCAGACAGGTCCAAAGTGAGGGCTGGAGCCTTGTTGGTCACACTCACAGCCAGGAGCAGTGCCTGGGAGGTCCTCAGTGAGCGAGTGTGGAATTACACATGCACACAGGAACAGATGGAGGGAGGGATGGGATGGTGAGGTCAGAATTTGCAAAGGCCTGGCTCTACTCACTGTGGTGACGCTGGCATTTTCTATGTATGGTAGCTCTGAAGTTCCAAGTTACTTCTGATGAGGATATTTTTCTATGTGGACTCTACAACGTACTGCTGTGTTTTTTTGTAAACAGAATATTTTTGAATTAGAGAAGAATTCCTGTTATGTGAAAGCTGACTACTAAGCTGGTCAGTCTTGCTCTAAGACTGCTGCATGAAGTCTGACAGGATGGAAGTCACTCAACTAATTCCTCTGCTTTTCGTAAAACATTTCACAAGTCAGGTCTACTGTACAAGAGGAGAGAATTTTTTAACCTCATTTGTGATTTTGAGTAGGAAATTAAAACCTGTACAAGAGAAAGAAGTCCTGATGTATTTGAACAGGGGTGCATTATGAAGATTTTTTTTTTTAATCAGGTAGGAATATCAAATGAGAAACAGAAACAGCACAGAAACCCAATAAAACACCAGCATTTGACAAAATAAAACAGAGGCTGGTGGGCTTGAGCTATTGATGGCTGAAAGGATAAGGAAAATAAAAGAAGGAAATTAGAACAAATAAGATGGATGATGTAATTACAAACTGAACACAAGCGGAGAGAGCAATCTGAGTGTGCTGGCCATGGGAAGTAAGCTACTTCAACCTTTTAAAATACAAGGTAAGGACAGTAGGGAGTTTACACACATCATAAAAAAATTCTATATTTAAATATCCAAACATCAAATTGAGCCCACAGTGGGTTGAGGGTGTGCATTGACTGGCATCCTGTCTTAGCAAACCCAAACGTCTCCAAATATAATAGCACAGATCACCCTCAGCGGCCTGACATTCACTATATGGCTCCCCACTCCGTGTTCTCATCTGATTGCCTTCAAGATAGAGCAGGGCCCAACATGAAAGCATCACTATAGCAACCCGGGAAGCTCTTTTATCTGCATGGAGGAGGTTCCGTAGAGGGGAGCAGGAGATTCAGAGGGGAGAAGCATGAGGAGTGCCCACTGTCAAACCTTCCTAGAGATTCGTAACTGAAGGATGTGTGTTCCAGAAAATGATTAATGCTTTGAGAGAGGAAAAAATGTTCTAATTGAACATACCGTAATTCTGAATTTTCTTTTTGTGTGACAGATAAGATATAATCATTGAACTTCTTTCTCCAGAGGCTGTGTAGGAAAAAACCCTTTGTGGAAGCAATATCTTCAGTGTCTGAAAGATAGTCTTTTTATATGAAACAAATTCTGCATTGGGTTACTAAAAGCATCCACCTGCTTATCAATCTAAAAGTTGCATCTTTAAAGGTCACAAGTGAAGGAAAATCAGATAGACTCATTCTAATTCCTAGCGAACGGGAGCTCATTTCTCACCAATCCGCCCTGCAGCGCTCAGTAGCGTGACCTTTCACTTACAAAGAGAACAGCAGATTTCTGTCTCTCCTGTGCTATCCTTCCTTCCTCTTCAGGAATTAAATGCAGTTTTGATATTATCATTACGCACTTCCATAATATCCCACTGAAAGGGCCTGTAAATTAGTATTACTTTGCCAAAATGTCCAGCCAAATCTCTCACGATCACTTGGGCCTGAAAATAAATATTAATTAATGATAACAACAAAGTTTAGTATACAGTACTACAGAGTAAGAGAAAACTTATAAAACCTGTCATCTGGAGCAGTGAGTGAATAAAAAAATTAAAAATGAATATTTAATTGCATGTTGCTCTTCCAAGTTTGGCCTGACAAATTCAGGTGGGAAAATAATTCTAAGGGACTGCAGAGCAGCCTTTCTTTGGCATTTCCAAGAACATAGGCCTCTGAGTGACATTAGTAAGTAATCTGTATATTGGGAACCTATGGAAACACACTGGGAAAAGGATTTCACATCTAAGAGTAATGATAACTAGGAACTTGTCTTGTTTCTTACCACCCACTGAAACAACACCTGGAGGGGTCAGTGACCTGGTGTGATGGCGAAAACACTTATTTCTGAAGAGTCACTGACAACCTTGTTCAAGCCCGAAGTCAAATGCACACATGCACACCAAGATGGAGGTATTATATGGAATGTAGGCAGTCCTGTTTACATTAAAACGGCAGGCAATTGTAAGACTGTATCATTTAATTTTAAGAAATCCTTTTTTGTAGCTACATGCAGTCATTTCAGGCAATCTGAATTTAATTTATACTAAGTGTATTAAGCTCATTAATAATATGCAAGGGGAAATGATTTAAATGGAAAACAAAAAGCAGTCCATTTTATTTCTGCATGCCTCAATTTCCCTAGCATGAAAGAGTGGAACTACATCACATCCCCATCAAAGGACAATTTAAATTCTCTGTGGAAGTCAGAACAAATCAGATGCTTAATACATTTTAAATTACTAATAATTAATAATTCAGAGATGACAAAGTTTCTTCTGAAATAATAATAATCTACACTTGTATATCACATTACGGTGTACGAAGTATGTTATCCCATTTTATCCTCCCAGGAACCTGTGTGTTAGCCCAGACAAACATTAGGATGTCCATTCGTAGATGAAAAGAATGAAACTAGAGTTCAACAAATGGCCTGTGAAAGATTACTCCATGGGGTAGCTAGAACTCAAACCCTGATGAAATCTTGACATCCAGTGTTATTTCCACTCTCCTGAAAGAAGATTAACATTTGGTCAGAAATACTGTTTTGTTTTTGCACATGGTGAATCAATATTGATATTCTAATTTGGGAGACAAGGACCCCCTTGCTATTTGCATATTGTAACAGCCTTCAGGGTAATTATTGTATAGATCTTTTGAAAAAAGAAGCCACATGTTTACACTACTTCACTGCTTTTAGAAAAGTGGGATACATGACATTTACCAAATGCTGCAGCACAATTAGCTGTCATTTAGAATACTGTGAAGAAATAACATGAAAAAAAGGAAAATAAGCAGAAAACCAAAATTTTCAAAGACTTATTTAAAGCTAAAAGGTTAAATATAACTGTTCTGCCCTACGGAGTACCCCACAAAATCCTTTAAAAATCTCAGAGGTTCATATTCCTTATTCCACACCACACGAACAACAAAAATTAACTTTAAAATTTCTACCTGATAGTGCCATCTCATCCAAAACCATTAATTTGAAGCCAACGAATAAATGTTACACTGTACTACTTTGGAGTCAGTGTTGCTGAACGAGAAAACCACAGTAGCTTTTGCCTCATCATCACTTAATATTTATTATTATTGGCTATGATTAGGTCTCTTATTATGCTGTTTAAGCTAAGAAACAGTCCAGAATTTTGCAGATTTCAATTAGTAATCATCATATTCTAATTTAAGTCCTAATTTCAGGCATAGGAAGCCTAATGGCTTTCTTCAAAACCATCAAGCCAGTTATTCTTCATAAATAATCTTTTGGGTCAGACTATATAATTAAGAGAGGTAAATAAGAAAATCAAGACATTACCTCATAAGTCAATTCACAAGTGTAAATAAGAGATCCAAGTATTGAGAAAAGACATGGCTTCCCAATGTCTGCCACGGATTCAGGTAGAGAGAAGTAAGTTACCTTGGAGGTACAGGTAATTAAACACAACAGTGTTCATATGACTAACAGGCAAGGAAGGTAATCAAAGCCAGGCTGCCTCTTCAGACGCAGCCTCTAGGGAGCCCTACCCCACCCCACCAAAGGCTCCTTAGAGGGAATCTGAGCTGTCTTTTCAAGTCATACGTTGGCAAGACGAGGCCTCGGCTTGTACCCCAGTTCCTTCCAATAGCGCCGTCTATATATTCACTGCTTTCACTTCCTCACCAAACACTGCTTCCCTCAGTTCTTACAATTTTATTGCAACCAAGCTATGGAAGCTAGTCTCTTGAAACGACTTCCTCCTAGGTATTACCATCCACAAGTCTGTTCTCATCTATTTCAGTCTCTTTCAGTAAGTACCACTGTGCTGACCCACTCCTACCTCAAAACTCTCCCCGCCTTTCAACTTCGGGAGTACCCATTATCCTGGCCAACTTTTCTGGGTTTTGTACCCCTAACCCCATTCCTCCTCTTCTTTGTGCCCATTAAATGTGGTTATTCCTCTCAAGGTCCTTATAAGGAATTGTAAAACTATAAGGCAATTGTAAAACTTTCAAAAAGTACTTGTGATAAAGGTCCTAACTCCTGCATAGTGTTTTATCAGTTCAATGAGATACAATGCTTATTACTTAATAAATATAATTTACTTAGACTCATATTATCACAAATTTGCTATCATTTTAACTGTTCATTATATATATATATATATATATATATAAAATAGAAGACGCCCAAATCTCTCTCCAACATCCTCACACACTTCATCCACTTCAATGTCCATACTGACAACAGCCCTGGACATTTCCCCCTGGATGAATGAGTGTTCAGTAAGCCCACAGCAAAATCTGTCCCACTGATCCTTTCAGCAGCCCCTCCTGCGGGCCCCTCCATCACCGTTATGGGCATACTCTCTAGCCGTTTTGATGCCTCTAGTTTGCCACCAATTGCCCTGACTTCGTACATTCTACAACCTGAAGGTCTTCATACCTATTCTCCACTGTGTCTGCCCTGGCTCAAGTACCCCTTGCTGGACTACTGTGATCGCCCAAAATTCAGTCTCTCCTGTCTGCAATCCATACATTTCTCTATTTCCCCTTCTTAAATGTCTTCAAAGACTTCTTGCTTTCTACTGAAGAAAATCCAAAATTCCTAATATGGTATTGAAATTTCTAAAGGACCTCCTACAAATCCACTTTTCCAGTATTATTTCTCATGATCACTCTCCCCACGTTTCAGTCAAACTAGCCTAACACACCATTCTCTTAACATGACTTAGGGTTTCCTGATTCTTGCTTTATCTTGTGCTGGTCCCTCTATTTAGAAGCACTTTCAACTATTATATTCTTACATGTCACAAATCTTCCCCATTTGTCAATGACCAAATTAAGGGTTACTCCTTTCATCAAGCCATTTTTGATTGGCTCAATTACAAGTGAGTTCTTCCTCCACTGGAGTATGCCACTTTCTGAGTACTTTCATATCAAAATCAATATGTAATGTTTCTTTTATAATTAATCTATACATATTTCATCTCTTTTAGGGTGGGAACAGTATCTCACTTTTGAATCACACACAGTCCTACACATAATGGGTTTGTCTTAATAAGTATTTGACAAATGAATTAATGAATAAATCAGTGAATTAAATTCCTGACTTCCTACTGCCAATTTTTTTTTTTTTTAAATCAGTGTTTAGCAGATTGCAGTGTCTAGGTAGAATGAGCTCCTTTTGTATCCAATAAATATCATGCTTCAAGTATTCCTAAAGCATACTCCCCTTCTTGCTATACAGTATTTGGCTTTGAAGAATAAATTAGCACAAAGGACTTCACGGGATATGCAATAGAAAATTAACTTCTCATAAAATGTTTTAGTTCAAGTTTATTAGAAAGCTCTCGGTTTTACTGGTTTTCTTCGCAGACAATTTAGTGTTAACGATGATCAGAAATGGTAGAAAGCAGAGCTGCATTGACAGAACTGTCTATGATCAGAGAGACCTGGATGATGCAATTAAAAGGTGGACAGACAGGTAGACAGATGTTCAGCTGCACGATCAGGAACAAGACTGTATAAAAAGACTTCTTTGATCATTAGAGACACTGCTATAATGAAGCCCTGGGTGCCTCCTTGGTGTTTCTGCCGGCTCTCATCTCCAGCAGGTGTCTTATAGAGAAAATAAGGCAAACACAAACAGACCCACTGCCAGCTAGTCAAAGCTGCTTGGCATTTTTTCATGTTGATTAAGCCACAAATAAAAATCATACATGTTGTGCTTCTGACATAGGCAGAGTACGCAGTTTGTGAATCTTTACAGAATACATCTTTCTGAAATATTTCAGCATCCGTTACTCTGCTGAGATCAAGAAACTAACTAACTAACTAACTAACTATACATACATACATAGATATACATATATATTTTTCAATAGAGTATCCTGTGATCCAAAACATCCCCAAGGGCCAAGAACATGACACAAACTGTAAGTACCAAAATGGATTTAAAAGCCAAACTATAGGATGATAAATTTGGAAAGTGAAGGTAAATTGTGAACTCATAGGCAGGACACTGGGGCTTAAGAATAACTAAGTCTTGGTTACTTAGAAGAGTGGAGAGTTGCACTGATGTGAACCACCCAAAATGGCAGAGTTAAATGTCATTCATATTTGGAATGCACTGCATAGTCCCTTAGAAGAAACACTGGCTTCTCATTTCATTTCTACATAGTTTCAAACGAGAGTAGATTTCCTGAGCACACACCAACTTATAGGGATGTAGGTGGTCATTAGGGACTCTGGGGAATAATAGTTGCTGTGAATAATCAGCTTAGTAGAAACATGAGCATAAGTCTCAGCACTTTTATTGACACCCTCCTGTGTTAGGCATACCAATTCATCTCTTCATCTTGGGTTCATCCTTCAATCATACAGAGATGATTGTGACACTTGTTAATTTGTCTGGGAGGGATTTTAGGAGTACAAATAAGATGCCAGTATATTTCATTCCTGTTTAGAAGACGCTCTATGACTCATAATGGCATCATTTCTTACAGAGTCTGTTGATTGATTCTGGCGCTAGGGTTAGGGTGAGGAGGAAGAGGACGAAGAGGAGAGGAGAAGAAGGAAGAGGAAGGGAAGGCAGAGAGACAAAGAAGAAGAGATCCATTCACTGAACCTATGTTTATGGCTTGGGGCAGAGGTGAATGCCCTGTAAATCACACTTTCAAAGACAGATGGTCCTTTAACAACAATTTTTCCTCCTAGAATCATCACTTCATCTTGTAAAAGACTTTAGCCTCATATATTCATGAATCATTGATCCTGTTACAGCTGTAATGGCACAATTCTGAAAAATCTAATTGCACTATACCAGCATGGTGGGTCTTCGATGAGGAAATAGAGAGATACAACATTTTAAGTTACAGGTCAGAAAATCAGCTAAGATACCGGTGTTTGTGCATTTCCTTCCCTACGTGTTACAGTCACAAAGCCATTCTCAACACACTTTAATTAGCCACTCAGTATCACGTGGTTTTGGCTAAATACAGAAGTATGCACAGAGCACAGACCAGAGTGGCTGTCCTCTCAGTTACAACGGCTCTCTCGGCATTAGACTTCCGTGAGCAGCCAGCCCTTTGCACCACCAGTTGAAATCTCGGTATTGTAGCCCAATCTGTGGTGTTACCTGAACACTGTCAGGTCAGACTCTCTCAGAATACTAATATTAAGAAGATCACCATGACATCTGCCTACTGTAGGTAACAATGACCAACCACAAAGGTAATCTTAAATTGGGTTCTCTTTCAAGTTATCACTACCTCAAATTGCTTTTGTCATAGTTCTTTTAAAAAAAAAATATTTTCTATTAGAACTGGAAGGAAACATGAAACAGCAGGCTTGCCTGCCCAAGAAGTTCACTGCTATTGCAGTGCTAAATGGGCACAGGCTGGGGAGACAAATGAAATAAGACAAATACGCTCTCCCTAATGCTCAAGTATGGTATTTAATACAGTTGAACACTGCATTTATTTTTATCTTTGACAGGTCCAGAATTGGCCACTTACTTTATCTGTAGATGGGATATTCTCAAAAATATTGTTTCCTGCCGCACCGGAGAACAATTTTTTTCCAGAGTTCGTTAGCAGTAAAAACTGGTGAACAATGTGTATGTATTTTTTTTGCCCTTCAACCATCCTTAAAAATTAAACATCAGTAACTCTTAATAAATTCTAGAAACAACAGCTGAAAATGAGTGAGAATGGTACACCTACACACTAATATGTATCATCACCATAGAAGAGCCATTTAAAAGGTATTTCCTCTAAGTTAGGAAATACGTATACAGTATATAGACTCAAAATTGGACTGCTTTATTATTTTGAAAGTCATTCTTATATTCCTGCAGAGTTCTGCAGTTTGACCTATTTGTCTTAAGGTTGGACTGCATTATACATTCTTAAGAAGGAGAAGCAAGCCGGAGATGGCCTTGAAAATCGCCATCAACATTGTAATCAGTCTGTTTGATAGAGGTGATAGAGAGCGCTGACACTTTAGCCGCCATTTTCTCTTACAATGGTATTTTCATTCATTTGAAGACAGAAGCAGAGGCCCCTGCCTTGAATTTGCAATGTTTAAAAATGAAACAAATACACTGTTTGATTCAATGTTCAAACATTAACAAAGTGCACTGAAAAAAATCTAAATCAGAAAAAAGGAAAGCAAATTTAGTTTATAGTAATCTTTCCATCAAGGCATCCAGTATTCCTTTCTGATTGAAAACTTATTTCAGATTAGCTACTCTAAATGTATTACTGAAGGCAAGTGCAACAGATTTTTCAGGTAATGCAGCCTAAATTAGGCTACAAATAGAGAAGCATAGTAGTACAAATTTAAAAAACAAAAACAAAAACCCAACCTAACTAGATACATAAAACTCACAGTACCTTAGCTGTTCAAGGATAATCATGAATAACATTCCTAGAGACAAGTTACTGCAAGGTAAGAATTTTCAGGGGGCTCCCTCAGCTAAATTGTGGCAATAATTGCTACCCTCTCAAGAATGGTGTTACAAACTGAATAAAGAAACTCTTTTCCTGGATTTTAATGCTCAGATCCTCACTTTAAAAACGAACCTGTCATCTGTCGTTAGACAGGAATGTGTTTTCTAACAGGAGGGAAAGTCTAAGATGCTGCTTTGAGGAGGATCAAATTAAGGGATCAAAGAATCCAAAATACAATTTCACGTTGGTATTTGGCTTCCTTCCTTTTTTTTATCCCAATACGAGGTGGATCTTATTTCTTAAGCACATGTAAGTATGTCACACAAAACAAGTACTATCCAAAATCTGTCCTGAAGAACTCTTCAAAATTTTCAGTAGCAATATTCCTGAACCTGTACAAAGGGAATGCTCACATCTTTTATGCGCAATGTATATATATTTTTTTATTTTTTTTATTTTTGAGGACAGTGTCACTGGCCCTCACATGTGGGACCCGAACCAGGGCTGCTGGCTTCCAAAGCCAGCGCTTAGCCACCACGCCACTCGGCCGACCCTCGCAACATATCTTAACAGCCTAGATCTGATCATATTAGAAGTAAAAACATGAGAAGGAAATGAGGATATGTAGGGCTGCTTCCTCATAGTTTCTCCATGATCATCTTTGACTATGGCCACCTTGAAGAGGTTAATCCATTATTTAAAATTGTTAAATATGCACATAGGTCATAAAATCACCTTTATCTCCATCAAGCTTGATTTAAGGTGGCACTCTAGACTGCAAAAGTTTTTAGAGGGGAGTTTCTCTAACCATCTATGAAACTCTAGTCTTTCCCTGAACAAAGCATATTGCCCACCTTCACTCCCCCCACCCCCTTTTCTAGAACATTAGCACTTACTTTATTGCTCCTAGTTTCTTTTGCACTTCAGGGGATTCATACTGAATGATGGCAGAAGAATCCCTCGTCTAAAGCAAAATTCTGTATTGATATTTAGGATGATTTGAGCATCAGCAAGCACATTAGAGTGAAAGCGTGGATGAAAGATTCTAGTTATTATTCCTAAAGCTGACTCACCCTCACAGAAGAGCCCACAGCTACTGAAATGGGTTTTATTTTTGAAAAGAGAGATAGGATAGTGTGAGCTGACCAAGGCTAATGGAAAAGCCCAGCTTTGGTTTCTGTGTGTAGCGGTATGACACAGCCTAGGGGAGAAATAAGCATGATAGTAATGAGATGTGAGTATTGGAAGTTTAGTCCAAAAAGCATTAATGGTTTTTAGCTGAACCAAGAAGCTGTTCAATTCAGTCCTTTTACCAGTCGTACCTGAAGTCAAAACAAAACAAAACAAACGAACAAAAAACCCTTAGTCTACTAAGATCTCTCAAGAGTGCATCACATGAAAATATCTGTGATCCTTGACAAGATGAAACATCACAGTATATCATTTAAAACTCACATGTAGACCTTTGTGCGCTAGTGATAATATAGCCTCACACCACTTTTTGTGAGAGACAATACAGAATAGTGCACAAAAGCGCAAGTTTTGAACCTAGTCCAATTCTGGTTTCACTGTTTATTAGCTGTACAGCCTTGACTAGGTTATGTAATTTCTCTGAGTCTCACTTTCCTCATCAAAAAATAAAATAAAGAAGTAAAAAAGAGAGATGATAGTACATATCCCATAACATTATAAGGATTAAATAGCAGGTACATTCGAAATACTTATCACATAACACGAGGGAATTTTTTAGGGTGATAGAACCGTTCTGTATCTTGATTACATATATACATTTGTTATAGAACTGTGTACTTAAAGAAAAAAACTGAAATTTTACTGTAATTTTAAAATGAAATTTAAAATATATGTATGTATGTATATATGCATGTATGTTGGATAAAGCATTCAATAAACACATATAATCAATACAGAGCTTCTCACAGTGCCTACACACAATAAGCATTTAAAAATGCTCACTGCCGATGTGGTTGTTGTTGCTGAGGCTACTGCTATGGTCATTAGCAAGCCAGGTAGAACACATGTAATGAGGATGGCAAAAAATAAAGGGGCCAACAGGTAGTTCCAGGAGAACTTTGAGGATGGAGGGGGATGGAATGATGGAAAGGGGAATGGTGCTGCCTCCCTCATCACTGGGTTCCAGATGGGAGCTAGGCTGTGTATGGATGAGAGAATGCTGTCCTCTCTGTGCCACTCCTAGGTTAGGAAGGAGACACATTACCAGTTGCAATTACAAGATGCCAAAAGAAAAAAGAAAAGAAAAAGAGCAGCTATTTCTGCTGCGAGACGTGAAAACAAACCAAGTGAGAAAAGTGCTTTGATGAGCAGTGTATGCTGCTGGGTGTGTGGGCAGGATTCTGCCTATCTTCCAAAAGGGAGGGGATGAACAATCCCACAGGTTCAGACTCGAATGGGTGCGGTACAGATAAGCTAGCCAAGTATACATTTCATTCTTAATAACCTTAAATTCTGTTCTCCTTTTTAACGTAAAGGTTCAGCATATAATGTTGGAAAGAGAAATTTTTTTATGTAGGCAAAGGATATGGGGAAAAAATTCAATACCAGATATCAGTATGCATGTAATCACTGAGATTTTCTATGCCTGCCTTTTAAAAAATGATGTTTTTGCTCAAGAGCCAGTAAACCATTGGCTGCCACAGACCATATAATGTGTTGACGCTCCCTGATGGGCAAGCAGACGACAGGAAAGCACTTATCTGGTTGTAAAAATGTGTTCCCTCTCAATATGCAAGTCTATTTTTCTTGCTGCAATAAACTACATTTCTTTGATGCAGTATCTCTGATAGTTTTACAGTATTTGTTCACATACTAATTTGCAAGATTGGGTAATTTGCAATGGGTCTCATAGGTTATTAGTACAAATTAACAGCATTCTGTTAAAGATGAAGCAAGAAAAACTGATACTCTGTCACAGTGTACAGTTAAGCATCATATTTCAACTTAGGAATCTGACACCTTGTATTCATTCTTCCATAGTGGGTTTCACCACCACCACCACCCTGGCAGGGAGGGCCGAAGCATTAATAAAAGAGATTCTAACCCACTTCTTTAATCTCCAGGTTGTGATATATTTTGAAAATATACAACTGTATTAACATCCCTTCCTGGCACTTATCCACCTTAAATAGTTTATTTATATTTGAACCTGAGAAGAAGGCACAAAGGCCTCCTTCCTACACCATCCCATAGGCCTCCTTTTTGGCATGGAAGGCACACACATTCTTGCAAAACTACTCAATATATACAGGGGTATTCTGCAGTTTTCATTAAGAATTCAAGAGACAAAAACTGTTGGCTTCCATAGGAAGGTGACCAAATCTACAGGGATATATTATGTACAAATAGCCTGGTTACAATAATAAATGCTGCATGTGCTTTATAATGTTAGACATGTGCAACATGGATTCACTTGTGATCTGTGTCTGATTTTTAAAAACAGATCCTCACTTGCCTTGAGATAAACTTAAGTAAATAATGTTTGCCATCAACTCTAAATGAAGAATGACAGTTAAATTTTATAATCATCTTCACAGCTTCAGGACTTACTTTATATTTTCTCAGGCTCATGACCCAAAGGTTGCCATAGCAACTAGGAAATCCTACCTTATCAAGCACTTACATTTACATTCCTTGCAGCAGCTTCCCTTTATGAATTAAATCCATCATGGTTTTCTATTCTCAAAATAAAAAGTTCTTAAGATTATCTTGCAGAAACAAGGATCAAATGCTTTGATAGAAATACACTACTATGCAAAAGTTAATTCAATGTGGTTTTCTTTAGGAAGAGATATAACTATGGCATAATAAACAGCTTATGTCCAAGCTTCCTGGCTTCAAAGAAAACTTAAATAGAGACATTGTGCTAAAAATGACACATCCACTACCTATGCATTTCATTTTAGAATTATCAAAGAAGTAATCTGATTAGATATTATACTTCAAAAGGGGATACAGACATACAAAGAATTAAAACTGCCTATGATAAAACCTTGTTACATACACATATAAATATTAATAAAATGGATAGCAAGCAAATATATTTAAATTCACAACTCAAATAAGGAAAACAAATGACAAGCTTCACTTTATTAAGTTTTTGTCAGTTTTTCCTTTGTTTTTGGAGCAGTCAAGTTATCTGGTATATGAGATTACTGCCTTTGTATTTAGAGTTGTGCACTATAATTATGTGAACAATGGGGGAAAAAACCTATCAACCTACCATCTCTAATCAGAGACCGAGAGTAAAGGAGTGACTATTTCTATTAGTACTACAATCCAAGACCACATAGACTATCTCACCATGCAAGAAACAGAAACTTACAGAGGAGAAACCGATGCCTGATGGTGAAAAGAGAACTCATTCAACTAAGTGAGATACTGACTTCTGAGACTCACTGGAATCCAAATCACTTGGGAGCCCTCAAGTCACTGCTTGACAAGTGCTTAATGGAGATGATGTCCAGATAGAAAAAAAAAAAAAATAAGCTCTAGCCTCACCTGCCATCCAACCCCCAGAAGGGCCAGAAGATTATCTAGACTCCCACTGATGGGTTCCTTCCAGCTCAGACAAGTCTTTGATTATGTACACAAACCTCAACCCAGTTTGCATTATCAGAACTTTCCTCCCTTGCTGGTTTCAACATGTATCCATCCAATTCTGCCTTTGAAATTCTTCTCATTTTCTGTATTTGCGGTCCTCTGCTTCCTCTAGTCAGTTTTTGCTTTTTTGTTCTTTTGGTCTCTGCTTCTTTATCCACACTTTGATTCTCAATCTTTTCTCTCCTCTCTAGCTTGGAGAGTCACAGCACAATGAGATAAAGGATAAATAGAGCATTGGCTGGCCACAATGGAAGAGGGATTCTTTAAAGTTCTATTAAAACCTAGTTCCTTCCACCAACACTAGCTCCCTCCCTTTTGTATTTTTCTCAGCTAATAGGAAACTGGCATCTTGACTTCAGATTTTTTTTTTTTTGGATGGGCAACATCCTAATTCTAAAGCATTCAAAGAGGTGGAGCACCCAGGGTGTCTTCATGTTAGAGCTGGAAACACACTGTTCATTCATTTCAGGGTATTTAGTTCTGATCAAATTCTATTACAAGTAAAATAATATACAATGTAAACTTTCAGGCAGTGTAATATCTAATTTTGATGACATACAATTCCAACATATTTTTCTATGCACCAAATCACTATCAGCAATAAGCATCATTTAACCTCAAAACTTTATTTAAGGTATATTTGTGGGGGAAACACACACACACACACACACACACAAAATCACCTAATAAAATTAATAGTCATACATTCACTTTAGCAGTATAGTATTTTACAGATTCTCATAGTCATTGATATAGAACAGAGTTTGAGAAAACATTTGTTTGTCTACTGAACACAGTTCGAGAGAAAAGGCCTGTTTACGTTTTCTAGATTTCCGAGTCATTGAGAATTAGGATTATTTTACATAAATTACTGAGCAAGATGAACTGTCACAGGATTATCTCCCCTAACCAATTTAGAAGTAAACAGAAAGCTTTAATACAAGGGAAATTTCTGGGAAGCTCTTTGATAAACAAGACTCCATTATACTGTAATGAAATTCACACGGGGACATCAGTAGCCAATATATAGACATGCAAGAGTTTTAATTTGGCTAATGCACTTTTTATTCATTATTGGGCCTCAGTATAAACCTAGTATCCAACTTCTGGATGCACTGCTTAATTACTCATGCTTCACTTTTCAAAATGAGAAGGATTTAAGTTGTCCATCAATACGCCATGTAGAGCAGTTACCAGGATTGACTGAGTGAGTGAGGGAATGAGTGGGTAAGTGAGGGAGTGATGCCCAAGTCAGAATGTTGGAGCTGGCATCATGCTGTTGCATTAAAACAGTTAAAGAAAGTATTTCAAGCCAATTAAACACTCATTACAAGATATTTATAATATACATTTTAAATGCTTTCATTTCTGTTGATCTGGAATTCCATACTTGAGGACAAATTTAATTTCCCTCATTGCAGAGATATTTGTTATAGATACGCCTCCAGCCCATTAAAAGTATTTGTTGGTCATGCTTGCTTGGTAAAAACTTCAAACAGAAGAAAGCATGTATGATGACTAGAGCCTAAATAATTTTTTGACAACCTAATTTCCTTTGCAAAAAGCAACTTGAAAAGGTAAAAGTATCCCAGGTGACCAGGTTCTGCAAATTAGAAAAATACGTTCCTCAAAGGGCCATACTTTCCATCAGCAGGAAGGCCAAACAAACAGTTGCTCTGTTTCCAATGAGACAAGAAGGCAAAAATATAAACACAAAATAATAAGGTCAGAAAAACATTTCAAAATGGATTTTCAACTATTTAAGCCCCCCCCCACACACACACACACATACACACACTCTGAGGTCCAGTTATTGCTGTCACCTAGTGCCGAGGCTGAGGCAGAGGTCATGTGCTCCTTCAGGTCTCTGGGGCCAAACAGGCCAGTCCCAGGTTCCCTAGTGCTACACATCAATCTTCAAGTCTGCGTATGGTGAGACTTTAGTTAATGAGGTTAAAACTTTCAAGAGAAATCACTGGACCTTACAGATTTAAAATTTCAAATGTGCATTACCCTTCAGAATAGTTACCCTTCAGAATAGTTGCCCCATTGTTTGAATTACTGCATTTGCCCTTCCTGTCCATGACAATCAATGTGTCATACTTAAGTCCTGCTGTTTTATAATTACACCGACTGAGGCTTTTCTTTTAAGGCACAACAGCAATGCCCACCTTAATAATGTGATTCCAAATGACATTGTGGGCTAGTTCCAGACAAATGAAATTATGCCAAAGGATGAAGATCTGCTATTGCTGAGACTACTCATACAATCCAAATAAAATTCATAAAGAGAAGTAAAAAACAAAAACAAAAAAAGGATTTTGCTCAATGGCAGCCTCAATGAAATAAGTCTGTGTGCAAAGCATTCTATAAGCTCAAGAACTGGAACACTGTGTTTTAGAGGTAAATTTTAGGAAAGCCATGGTTGAGGTGCAGACTTAAGAATGATGTCATAGACAGCAGTTGATGCTCTCATGTATACAGAAATTGTGACCACTACTCATTCTAAATCTGTTTTCATTCACTAAGTACATTAGAAAACATTTAAAAGAAGACCATTAAAAATAATTTCCATTTAGTACAAAGCTGACCTTTGGGGATCCTATGGAAAATTAGAATCTTAGAGAGAATTCTTTAATGAAGTAACCTATCTCACTTTTCACACCTGGGTTTTCTTATAGCATGGCACCAAAAACTTTTTGGAGTTTGCACTATTCCTTTTATCATTAACTTTCATGAAGCATAACTGTTACATATAGTATAGATGCTAATACATCATTCTTATACTTTTGAATTAAATTCACTCATTCATTCATTCTTCTACTATTTATTTAATCAACTAATATTTATTGAGGCACTGTGCTAGATATAAATATGGATGATGATTTACCTCTCTTCACTTTAAATTATCTGCATAGACAATGAGCATTGAATTAAGCTACATGTTACACAAAAGGTAGAGATTTGCTTCTACAACCTGGCAAGGAACATTTAAGCAAGGCGTAAACCTTATTCAAGATTTAGAATTAAATCAGAAATGCTCTGCTGAAACCAGTAATTTTGGGTTTCAGTTTTCTTTTATCTTCTTTATTCTTATACCAGCAATAAATCATATCACTTCCCATTCATTCTCCTAAGACATGGGAACATTTAAGTGAAGGTTCTGTTTATTCTTTCTTCAAACCAGTGACTAAATTTAAATAAAATGTTCTTGGGGTTAAAGGAGCATGCCATTTCTGTTAAAGTTGTCAACCCTCTGAAAATGTGAAAAAAGGAAAACCAAAGGAAGGATTGTCAATGCATAATTTTAAACATACAGATTAGCTTTAACCCATGGGCTTTTCAGTATACAACCCAAGAATTCTGTCAAAGTAAAAAAGAAAATAAAAGGGTAGGCGAATGTGGGGAGGGGGTCATGAAATATCAGTGCTTTTAAAACAGTTTGTTTGCTTTGAGCCAGGCAATTTAATCAACCAGAGAAGTTTAATAATGCATTTCAATCAGTCCTTTTTCCTTCTTACTTTTTGTCAATTAGGTAACAGAATCTTATAAGTTATGGGAATTAAAATGGCAAGTCCAGGAATACCAAGTTTCTCTTGAAGGTGAACAGTGAGCCTTGCAGCTAATAAAAGTTGGCAACATGGACTACAACCCCCAGCTCTGTCTGGCAGTATGACTGGAGGTAAGCCACTCAATCTCTGTCAACTGTCACATCCTCATCTATAAATGGGGATAAAAATAGTATCTATCTCAAACAATGGTTGCTTTGAGGATTACCGAGCACTTTCTATATGCAAGGCACGGTCCTAAATTCTAGCGATACTCTGGAGAACAATCCCTAGCCTCAAGCTTATAAATGTAGTTATGGAGGGGAAGTAGATGAGGATACATGTGTTTTTCTGTAGCTGCTGTTACTGTCTAGTATTTGGGGTGAGAGAGTTAATGTAGGGCAGGATGTTTAAAACTAAAAAAAAAACCCCAAACTTTGGAAATTCAATATTCAACACACCTTAAGTTTCTCTACTATCCCTAAATGTTTATTTTAAATTTCTTTAAGGGGAAAAACAAGGTAGGGGATAATCATGTATACACAGTGGGGAAAGGCAAAATAAAAGGCCAAGATTTATGCCCCAGGAACTCCATGCCTAGCAGAAAATGCCAGGAAAAGGTGGAATTCCCAATTTCTCTGGAATAATTGTGAAGCTTTCTGTATAATTACAATTTCTCTTGCTTAAATTATATTGATGAAAATGTTTTCAAGTTTATATATTGGGTTGTCGGAAAAGTCATGATGCATTTTTGCAATGAAAAACAGAAAAAAATACATCATGACTTTTCCGACAACCCAGCAGTACCTGCCTTCTTAAACAGAGTAAAACAAGAACTCACTTCATTGCTGACTCAGGTCACGTTTGCATCTTGCTTATGTATTATCGATGAACTTTTAGTACTACTTGAGGTTACTTATATCTAGCAGCATCCCCCTGCTTTGTGCCTCTTAAACTTCAAATTTTCTGGCTCCAGTGCGTGGGGATTGGAAAAAGGATAACTAAGGTAAGATTCTGTACAAGTTCTATAGGATTGTAAAATTAATAATAATTTGGTCTTGGTGAAATGTGTCGGGGGGGAAGGGTGTTCTTTGAGTAATCTACATAAATTTTAATGGAAATGTTTTGTGACATCTTTTATGGCAGTTCCAGAGGAATTTTCGGTTTATTCTCTACCCCTCAGCTGTGCTCTAGACAGCTGAGGTTATCTGCTATGTGACCTCCAGATAAGTGAGGTGTTACTGTACTACATCACTAAATCCTGGAAAGAATAAAAAATACTCTTTTTAATGAAAGGTGTGTGTATGTGGGGGGTGGGGGTGGAATTCCTTGAACATATTTCAGTTTCTGACCTAGAACTCCACTGTTTAAAATTAAGGAAAAAGAAGAGTACTATTTGTAGGTAACACAAAACTCTGTGGCATCTTATCATTTCTCTGTGCTTTGAGCAAGCTCTCAAACCCATCTGATAACAAGGGATTCTATTAGTTACATGCATTATACGCTGGAAAAACAAACAAGTTCCACCTTACACAGTTCAGCCAATTCATGATATGACATCTCTAAAGCAGGGAAAAAGACAATCTTCTATCCTGTTTTCCATGGCTATGCAGAACTCACTATATCTAACTTTCCCTAAGCCTTTCCTTTCACTATTCACAGTGATTTCTGTGAAAACACTTCCACTCAAGACATAATGAAGTAAAACAACAATAACTAATAGAAATGTTAACTATTTAATCCAGGGAGACCTCTGAGGAAAAGAACAAACCATAATAATAGTCATCATTATCTTCGTGGCTGACACTTGTTTGGGAGCTCACTACATGGAGCCACTGGGCTAATGCCTCCCCTCATTCCTCAGCAGCCTGATGATGTAGCCCAGTGGTCACTTCAGTTTCACAGATGAGTAAACAGGCTTAGGGTGGCAAGGGGCTCGCTGGTGAGGTCAGACAGGGCGTAGGAGAAAATCCCCTTCATCATGAAAAGCTTTTGTTTTTACAACAAGGTAAAGGAAACAATTTTATCATTTTCAACCAACATACCTGGTATGTATTTTTTCTTGATTTTTAAGAAAAGACGAACTTATCAGATGGGCAGAGAAGGGCAACAAAAAAATACGTTTTTCCAAACTTTGAGGAAGTGTCTTTAGATTAGTTTCCACCTACTGGCATAGGGATAAGATTGCACTACTTGAAGATCTTTATTCCTCCTTTCATTCATTCATCAATCATTTATTTAAATGAGTAGATGTGCCATGTAGACTTTAACAGAGCACATCCCCTTCCCGCAAGAAGCTCACAGTCTAGTATGGGGGACAGAAACATAAACACAGAATTATAGAACGATATGACAATGCAGTGACAGCCACATGAGATGCTGTAATAAGTGAGCAAGCTAAGGTGGCAACTGGTTAACTATCAGAAAAAAAAATGATTTGTTCCTTGCTCCAATGCTGCTTCATTTAAATTTCAGGGATTCTATATTTGGGAAACCTCAATTTAACATGCCTTAGACATTAAGCACATTCCCAAGACATTGCAAACATTAATATCATCACTAGATTGGTGTGTTTTCTCCCCATCACCTTTAATAAGCAGTTCTACACTGAATCTCATGAGTCAATCACCAGAGGGTAGGACGCTATATACATATACTGCAGAAATGTACTAAGCCATTAAAAGGAGCCACAATAGAGCTGACGTCACAGGACTATGAGCTTATTATAGTGAATCATATTCAGAAAACACTTAAAAAAATATCGACTACTGTACGCAGTATCAATACTAGAACAACAAAAATCAAAGAATAGTATATTTAAAATGAAACCACCTTTCTACATCAAATAAAGAGCATATATTGACCTTGCCTTAGAATACACCTGACATTTCTTGCTCCTCCCTCATCAAAAATAAAACAAAGCTCCAGGTGATTTGTGTCTGCACAAAATCAAAATTGTCTGGTTGTGCTAATACTTAAAAAGTCAGATCGATGACTGTCATCTAAATCCTATCTGAAAATAACTTTTATTGCACAGCAAGAACTCTGACAATTCCGCATTTGTGGTAAAGTAACAAAGGAGGTTAAAGCCAATCTCAACACAGGTTTTAAATGTCTCGAAGATCTTGATACGTTTCATCCTAAAGCGTCAGGAGATGGTTGGGAGTATAATTCCTCTAAACAATGTGAGCAGAAAATCAGACACTGTCTCTCAAACCTAATCAAGGTAGGGAAAATTTGCTGTATATTCTTGTAGGAAATATACTAGAAAAGTCAAAAGCAACGATACTGGCAACAATTTCTCATGTCAAATCAAGAACTATTTCTGAACAAAGATCCTGAATGGAAACCTAATTTTATATTAGGCAGTGACCATCTGTATATAGTTGACAATAACATTTGTAAACAATAGTGATTATGCCTCCTGGGTTTTCCCGAATAATGATTAGCATACCAACAATACATACTATATCTTCTCAAATGTAGAACAAGAATCTACAAGTCTATCAAAATGTCCCTTTCCTAACATGCTTCTCAGGAACAAAAAAGTGGAAAGAAGCGAAATAAATGCTCAAATATTGTAAAATAGTATATTTGTCACATAGATTTACATTGTGCTTTCACAGTGTAAAAATACTGTGTGCAAAGTACTGACCCTTGATATTAACTAGAAGGAGGTGAACTAGACTCTTTACCAGTTATTACATCCTCCTTATAGATTACTTGGGCCCCAAGAAACTAACAGGGCGTAGACTACATTAGCTATTGTTTAAGTCTAAGATCAACTGTGGGACTTTGCAAAACAAAGCTGATGGACAGCTAATTGGTTAGGAAAGGCTTAAGGTGCAAGTGATTGCCAACTGCCCTCTAATCCATCCTCCCCTTCTTCCATGCATCCTGGCACAAGTCTGGCCTGCTACTCTGCATTTCCCATCATTCCCTGCAGCTAGACTGACCAGATGACTAAGTTCTTTCCAATGATGCAAGCAGAAGTAACCTGTGCCATTTCTATCCTGGTGCCTAAAAAGTAGGATACTCCTCCTCTACTTTCTCTTTCTCCATTCCAGGAAGCTGGATTAGTCTAACCAGAATGATTTCAGAAGCTACATGTGGACAATGGCAGAGCCATCATTAGCCTAGATCACCGAATGGCTCGGTGAAGCCAAGCTATCAGCAGACCTGGAACATATGGAGATAAAAAAATAAAATTTCTAAATATTCATTTACTGCAAATTTACAGCTTTCTATAGTCCCTAATACAGTCCCAGAGAATTGCTAATAGAGATGCAAGAGTACTGATAACAACATTATGGATAATGTTCTCAACTGACTCATCTTAAGTGACCAGTTAACCTTCAAGGTCAACAGAGTGAGCCCACTGAACCACCACTGCCCAGGTTACCCCTGCACAAATATCACCACTGCCTCAGCTGATTGTAAACTTGTAAGCCTAGGGAAGGGAAGGAGTTGAAGCCTTTCTCCTGAGGTTTCTCTAATCAAATCTCACGGGGAAATACTATATAAGGGTAAGTGGGTGAACACTGGAGGAGAAAAACTGGTCAGGAGCCACCAAGCAATTAATTTAATGAGCTCAGGTCCCTATTATGCATCAACAAAGTCACTTTTCCTTCTCATCCCCAGTAAAAATGAATGTAAAAAGTTCATAAATGCAAAATGATTGTCCCTGCCCTGCCCTTCAAAGGATATGCCTCACTATAAATGATACTAGTAAGCCTTACTAATTTCTAAAAAACATAATAAGCAGGGTAGACAAGTGAGCCCTCAAAGTCTTGAGTCTAAGACTACAGGATGATATCCTGTGGAAAGGGTTCACTCCCCGTTCACTTATGAAAGATTTATTTTAAGTGCCTCCCGGGTTCTATGTGGGATGCCGTAGGGATGGTAGTAAACAGAGTGCACATAATTCCTGTGCTTGGGAACTGTGAACAGTGGAATTCCTGCAGCCAGCTTGTATGACAGACACAGCACCAGGGAAAGACAAACAGTAACAAAAACACCCACCAACCAATCATCCACAAACCCTGCCAGGAGAAATACAGACCGCAAATAGGGTTTTGTTTCAAAGGCAAAGTGACCATATAAAAACAATAACTCTAAAGCTAAATCAATTTTGACCATGACATATTGGCGTCCAGAACAAATGGTCACTTTGAGTGAGAACTTGTTTAGTAAATTAGGGGAGGAAGTTCATAAAATGTTAAAAATTCCAACCAAGCAACTGGGATGTAAATTGTGATCTGATTCAGAGGTGACAAGTTAAACAGTTTAATTTCGGTACAGCTCTCAGCCGTGCTGGCCATATGCACGAGAAACAGATGCCTTGAATCATTTCAAAGTACATTCCTGTCAGAAATGTCCTTTGTGACACTAAAATCAATTTTCTACGCCTTTACTAACTGTTCTACCAAAAGAGAAAGGGGGGGAGGAGGAGAAAAAAAGGATTTTTTTAATCGAATGTCTTCGCACTAAGGCAAAATTAAACCCAAACCTATTAAACAGTACAAATTTATGTTCAATTTTTATAATTAGTGTTGCTTTGATAGAAGGGATGGCAACAGGACAGGATGGGACATGGTCCATTTTCACCGTGAAGAACTATAAAGTTTTTGACTTGTCCTGGGGAACTGAGGGAAAGCCGACAAGATCTGTTACGTGAAAAGGTGGGACTCCAACTCTTGTCACAAGGAGCCCAGGAAACTGCATGAGAACAGATTCTATTTTACTTCAGAATTTCAACTACTTATCCAAACTCAGAAAACTGTTCCCCCCACCCCTTGGCAGATTGTGAAATTCACATGGCCACCTCGCCTAAGAATTTGCAATGCATCCGTAAATATACATGATGAAGGCTGCCTGTGGAGTTGGCTTGGAAATTCAATTAAACTCATCTCATATGTTTAGCTAAAAAAAAAAAAAAAAAAAAAAAAAAAAAAAAACGCCACCAAACAAAACAGAAATGGGAACACACACTGAATATCTAAATACTGCAGAATGTCACATCTCTCCTGAAGGAGAAAAAAAGTTCCCCAGTCCCCTTTACCTGGAGCAACACCAATTAAAGACACAATAGTTTTTTTCTTTTCTTTCCTGTTTTAGTTATCCTGACCTACCACAAAAGCCCACACTCTAGGCTAAAAACAGAATGAATACAATGCAATTTTTGTTAGGCAGGGAGGGTGTTTTCTAGCACAAGTCTCTCTACCTGCTTCCCAGTGTTGATTTAATGCAAAGCCATACCATCTCCTTCTGCAGTCAGACAACTGTGAAGAGAATGCCTAGAAAGTCACACATCCAACCAGAACCCAAGTAAGTTTGCCAGCCATGGCCATGCCTGAGAATAACCTTCATTTTCCAAAGGGAAGTTGTCATTTATTGAACTGAGATGATCTATATCTATATCTAATATTATATAATATTCAATATGTGAGGTTTTCCAAGTTATTTGGCTTTTGGGGAGTCACCCCTGCCATTTGGGTCAAGCAACCTTATTTGTATCCTAGTATGTCTGGTCACAATTAAGTTAGCTAGAAAAACCACAGTTGACTACTTATCTATGGATAACGTGAAAAGGAGTCCATCTTGGAGGAGTAAATGACTCAGTAGCCAAGGGAAGATTTCAACATCAGAACAAAGCTGTTCACACCAAAGCTTGTTGACATTTTTCATTCTCTCTGTGACAGCCAAAGAAGGGAAAAGGAAGAGACAGAGGTTTGGGCCACCATGTGTTACAGCTCTGAGGCAGAATGCCGAACCCTTCCATCTGGCACGTTCTCTTGCTAAAGCCAAGAAGATACTCAGGCATTAAAAGCAGCAATAAGCAATGCAGGGAATTTTACTCAGACATGTGAAACAATAAGCTCATCCTTAAAAATGTAGTGTTGCCATGAACAGTCGTTTGGGCAAAACCCCAGAAAACTGTTTTTTCTCTTTAGTGAGGTTATTTGGTCAACTGTGATGTAATGACACACATTCCAGTGATCTATCCGTAAGGCCCTGAAGAGAAGATTTAGTTTACTGGACATCGAGAGAAGCCATGCTTAAGTTAGTTGGAAGTGTCCTACTAACACCTTTTACAAGGAGTAAAACTTGACTGTATAGCAAGATAAGGCGAGAGAAGATGCCACATGCTATACCGACTTCCCAGTCAGCAAAAGTTAATGAGTTGCAAATCACGGGCATCTCAATGTAAAACCACAGTGTGTGCATGTTATGAAATTACTCTACAAAAGATTGCTTAAGCAAATTTACAATGAAAAACAACATCAAAACACCAAGGAAGTGGAATGAATATAAATAGGAAGTAACACCTAAGATATCTTATTTTAAGAAGGAAAAAAAATGAATCTTCAATCTCCAACAATGACTTTTTCAAACTACGAAGCAAGATTGTATAAGCATCCAGGTCATCTTCCTAACAGTATACATTTTACACAGGCACAGAAGCCCGACCACAGAAAATTGATCTTCAATTGCCCCTTTAGCCATGCAGACAGCATGCAAAAATCCATCCATGGGCACTCTTCAAAGGGTCGAACTGAATATGCAATACCTGGAGATGAACAAGAAAAATTTAAATGGGGCCCATGGGTCTCTAAAGAGCAGTTTTTAACTGGCCCATAAGCTAATAAGAGCGGTTATAAACTGTGAACAACCAATGCCCTACCAGGAGGAACATTCATCACACTAACACGCCTGCAAAGTGGAGAGGGCTCATCCACATGCTCTCTGCAGTTTCTGTTAGAATGTTAATTGTTCAAACTGAAGAAAAGGAGACATAAGGAATGGCTTTTATCATCATGTGTTAAGTTTATTTTTGTTCTTCTGACCAGTTCCCAAGGGGCAGGAGGCTAATGACTGTTCTTCATCACCAACTGCAAAGGATATTTACATCCATCCCGTAACCATGACAGCTGTGTCACTAATTCCCTAACTGCCTCCACCACATGAGCCAATCATCTGGCATGAAGCTGCAAGATGGAGTGCCCTGCAGTTATTATTCACCAAGCACTTTCATTAACAAACTGCCCTTAATTACAGCGGTAATTGCAAAATTATTTCATGGCAGCAATTATTTTTCTCAGCCAATCCAGGCTATTTAAGTAGGACATTGCCTATGAAAATGGCAAAAGGCCAAGTAATCTATGACCAAAGATATGTTTTAATTGTACTACAAACTTAGTTTCAAAATATTGCATCAGAGGCTTTGAAATTATACATCACATTATGCATTCCATACACACACCAGTACACACACACACACACACACACACACACACACACACACAATAAAGCTAACCTTCTCTACTTCTTAATTTAAATTTGAAAGCAAAATGCATAACATTCACATTAAGGAGCTAAACTAATGCTTTGTCTAGCAAAGTAAAAATAATGAGTTTCCAGATCTCAACCTATACTTTGAGAATTGCTGAACAAACTAACGCATCCATTAGAGACACCTACTTCCCTCACCCATTCCTTTCAGTCAAGAGCCCTTTGTTCTTTCATATTTATACACTTATTTCATATTTATACACTTAGACACCCAGCTAGGATAAGGAATGCTGGTATACCTATCTATTGGCCTCATAAACAAAATCATAAAGGGGTTTCCGGAAATCACACCTTGATGTTCAAAATTATAAAGTGAAATACATCTCTGTTTAGTTTCCTTGTGTTTCAACTTGAGAATTATACAGTTATCCTGAAGATGAAACTGGAGTCACAATGTCCTATTCGGAAAATAGTGAATTTTCAATGAAATTAAGTGGGAGGGAGAATGGTTTGGAGAAACTAGGGAGATGTAGCTGAATCAAGATAAAGCTGTTAATATTGTAGTCAGATTCTATAAAGACTTGACTACTATTCTAAAGAATGTGAATGTTATCTGGGAGATAGCAAAGTCCTGTGGAAAGCAAGGGAGAAGACAGTTTGACTTCAGATAGTGGCAATGAACATGAACAAATTTCACAGGTAGAATTATACTTGGTGACTGTTGTTCAGAGATTGCTCTGAGGTTTCTAGCTTGTAAGAACAGGTACGTGGTGAGCTAGGGAATGCAATAAGGATGTAACACATTTGAACATTTTAAGTTTTAAGTATCTATAGAATATTAACCTAGAGATACTAAGGAAGTAGACAGAATAAATAATTAATATTTATTGCTTATCTATTATATGCCAGGCACTGTGCTAAATGCATTAGATGTAAAAACTCACTCGATACTCAAAACAATGGGGTCTGTGAATTAGATCCTATTTTTACAACCTTTTTTGGAGACACGGAAGCTGAGATTCAATGATATTAAATTGCCCAAGGTCACTATGGCTGAGAATGCCAGTTACTTAGCAAATATCCATTCTTCCCTTGCTCCTTGGTTAGGAACCCTTCTTTTTTAGCTGTCTATGGTAAAGATAACATTTCTTACCTCCCTCACATCTAGGTCATGCGCTGTAAGTAGAGGTGTTGTATGGACTGGAAAAGAAACTGATTCTGCCAGCAGGAGCTCTTTCTTCTTTGTCTTTTCTGCTGCCTAAGAAGCAGCCGCTCTAGCTAAAGCTCCAGCAGCCATCTTGGACTAGGAGATGACCTCTAGGAAAAAAGTCACCAACTGGGGATGGTGAGGCAGAAAGGAGGAGACAGTTCCTGAAGACTGGGTGGAGGCCCTCAGTCACTCATCTCCAGACTTCTTTTAGGTGACAAAACAAACTAATATTTAACTCATTATTTTGGGGGTTTCTTTTAGAGTCCAAAGGAATTTCTAAATGATATGGTCACACAGCTAGTAAGCGGCACAGTAAGGATTCAAAGGCAAGTCTTTGGGAGCCTAAATTCTGTCCTCTAAATAAAAGGGCTAGACTACTCAGGAGACACGGAGTTTACAGGTGTAGACTGTCAGTTATTGGGGTATGCATATCTTGACAGACTGCCTTAATTCCTCTAATATGAAAATAATGCAAAATATCCAGCATCGTTGTAAAAGGAAAGTCTTATCATTCGATAAGCAATCTGGATGATAATTAACATATTACTGATTTTAGAGAGTTAAAATAATTCTAACATTCCTAAAATGCTCAGGCATAATTTTACCTTCCTGCTGAGGTTTCATTTTGGGGTCCATTAGAATGTTTTTATTAGTCAGAGCTACAAAAGAATTGGAAAATTACTTATATACTGAGTAAATGGGAAATAATCTAGTTCCCTCTTTTCTAAAATTTAATGAGGTAAAAATCTCATTCTGTAAAGAAATGAAATGCCAATGATTTTGCAATAAAGTGTGTTTCATATTTTTTAAAAATTTGCAATTTCTCCTGTCAAAATCATTAATAATTTATAAGCTAAAATTAGTTATATGTTAGATTTCCTGTGCAGTTAGATGTTTATAGATATTTCTCTATAATACACACTGGTGAATATTAACTCAAAGGTTAATAATCTTTTATTCCTACAAGAGGGATACAAAATTAGTCTTTACACCTTCAGTTTTATATCTTCAATGCTTGAGTGTATTGGAGTTGGTAGGAATCCAGAAAAGAAATGCTTCATTTAATTAATTATAAAAGGTCTCCAAAAGGATATCTGGTAGGATGATATAGTTACAGATTTTGTGGTGACAACACCCTTAAAAATTAGAGGAAACAGTTTCTCTATATAATTTAGGAAAAAAATCATTATAAAATGTGGGTTTGCCCAAAGAGTTATTATATCTTCTTTGTTAAAATATTATTTTTGAAGTTCATGATTTAACTATAATTCCACATCTAGTCTTTGTAGCAAAGAGATGAGACAAATGGATTCTTTTATCTAAAGCAACGATAGCTATATTTTAAAACATCCACATAGTTCATACTTTGAACAACATTACAGCCAGTAAGTGAATGTATTTCATTTTGATGATTTCATATATAGCATTAATGAGAAAAACTGTGGCATATTATCTTAGGATCTAAGATATTGTGTAATTACAAGTTTTATGCCAGCTTTCAAATAATTCAGTTTTTCAAAGATAGTAAAGGGAAAAGGGTCTGAGCTAGACAGATTCTCTCTCTTAACAATGAGATAAAGTAATTCAACTTAACAATTTGGTTTTCTCCCTGAAGAGCTGTGTGATCAGTGAGAAGCACTGGATAGATTCCATATTCTCTCTACTTATGTATGTTTTTAACGTCCTCTGGAGTAAAAATGCTGGCGGTAAGCACACAGTACTTGGGGAAAAATGCATATTATAGGACACTCTCTAGGCTCTCTGTAGTGACTAAAAGCAAACATAATAAAACAACCTGCCATAAATTCAGTGCTTCTTCATTTACCTATTCTTCTCTGAGTACTTTAAAACGTGCAAATCATATTCCAATGCATTCTTAATGTTTGACCCAGATTATACAAAAGAATACCAGGGTAATAAAATCTTCATATGCTTTACTTGCAAATATTGGAGACTAAAGATAGGCAGTAAACTACGCCAACCATATAATGCCATGGATTCCTTTTCCTAACACCCGAGTTCCAATTGCTGCCGACAACTAGAACTTCTTGTGGTATTCAAGTCCTGCTGTAAATTATCCTCTAAGATTTTCTGACTACATTAATATCGTGTGCTTGTCTTCCTAGTAATTTTGCAAACAGCGGTGCGACACTCTAGGCAAAGCATTCCATAGGGCTAGAGCACTGCTTGAGGGAACCAGAGGAATGCAATCATCACCCACAAACACACCATCTGTTGTGTCTTACTGCTTAATTAAACTAAAACTGGTAGGTTCTTAATTCTCACAGCTCATAAAAATAAAGGTCACAACAGAGTATTAGCATCATGCATCATTCACATAACATAGTTACTAAAGTATATTTTGCCAACCTATCATTCAAAAGAAAAAAGAAATACACTATCTAGCTGATGTCAAACATAGCATGATTCTATCAGTCTGATATCAGATCAATGACAGGACAGCAGTATTCAACTCTTGGCCATTGTTCTTCACCTCTCTCCTATAGCATGTGCCCAAAAAAATTCTTCCACACACATTATAAGACCACTCATGAACTTGTTTGTTCTATCATTCATACATTCATTCGTTATTCAACCATTTTTCAAGGACTTACTTATGTAAGGCATTGTGTTTAGTACTTTGGAAGATACAGGGATGAATCAGGCATAGACTGTCAGTATGTACAGTCGCTAATGACATATATATATATATAAAATATGTATGTGTGTGTGTGTATATATATATATATATATATATATACACACATTATACCAGCGGTGCCAAAAAATGTATACACATGACTTGTATTCATCTTTTGTTTTTAGTGTACATAATACAGATTTTTTCTTTCTTAAAATTTGTATACATTTTTGGCACCTTCTGCATATATATATATAAAATATATATACCTACATTTATACATGTGTGTATATATGTGCGTAAGTTTTATTGAAATATAATTCATATATCATGCAATTCACTCACTTAAAGTGTACAATTCAATGTTTTTTAGTATATTCACAGTTATACAACCATCGCCATTATCTAATTTCAGAATAACGTCTTCAATTCAAATATATATATATATATATTTTTTTTTTTTTCTTTTTTTGAGGGCAGTGTCATTGGCCCTCATATGTGGGACCGAACTGGGGCCACTGGCTTCCCAAGCCAGTGCTTAACCACCGCGCCACACGGCCAGCCCTTCAAAAATATTTTTACATCCAGTAGCAGCCATTCCTACTCTCCTTTTGCCCCAGCACCTAGCAAACCACTAATCTACTTTATGTGTCTATAGCTTTGCCTATTCTGGACATTTTATATATATGGAATTAAATAACACATGGCCTTTGGGCCTCTTTCACTGAGCATAATATTTTCAAGGTTCATCCATGTTATGGCATGTGTCATTCTTTTTTTGTTGCTGAATAATATTCCATTGTAGGATATACTATTTTGTTTATCCATTCATCTGTCGTTGGACATTTGGGTTGTTTACATTTTTTGGCTATTACGAATAATGCTACTATTCATGTTCATGTTTTTGTGTGGACATATGCTTTAATTCTCATTTCTAAGAGTATAATTGCTGGGTCATATAGTAACTCTATGTTTAACTTTTTGCAAAACTGCCAAGCTGTTTTCCAAATTGGCTGCACTATTTTACATTTCCACCAGCAATGTATGAAGATTCCAATTTCTCTATATCCTCATATCCTTGCCAGCACTTATTACTGTCTTTTATTTTATTTTACTCATCCTAGTGGGAATGAAGTAATACCTCATTTTAGTTTTGATTTGCATTTCTCTAGTGACTGATAATGTCGAGCATCTTTTCATATGCTTATTGGGCATTTATGTACCTTCTTTGGAGAGATGCATAACATATTTTGAGCAACTTTTAATCAACCATTTGGTAGAAATATATTAAGTATTACACTTGTAATGTTCCAATACCAATGTGTGACACTTTCCATCAATTTTTTTTCTTACCCTAATATATTTTCTTACCTTAATGTTCCCTTTGATGTTTAAATGAAACCATTAACACAAATGTCCAAATACAGAAAAGTTTTGAAATTCTATAGCATGATTTACCAGGGGAGGGGTTGTGAGTTTTCCCTTGACTTATTAGTTTTTTCTAGCCAATAACCCATTTCCCAAATCTACTGGAAATAAACTAATAAAAATTTCTGAAAAAGGTAAGTGACTTGGAAGTGGATAAGACAAAAAAATTCAAGAGGATGAAATGATGGTGAAAGAATGAAGCACAAATTCATCATCTTCAGAACAAGGAAATTCAAGAAATGTTATAGTGGTAAAGCAACAGGACTTGACTGACTTTGACTTCAGTATTGGAGAGGTTTTGAAGATAACTAGGAGATATTTTTAGGTGAGTGAATGAATTCTAGTGTCGCTAGCTCAGAAGATGAGGGAGGAAGGAGAGGGAGAGAACAACAACAGAAAACGCAGATCCACTAAAGGAGGTCTAGTTATGTGGCAGTGGGTTTTGTTACTCATTTAAGGGAAGAGATTTGACAAAGGAAAAAAAAAATAATGGTATCAATCCAGTCTGGGCCACAATGGATTTTGGTCTGGGATATGAGTTGGTGTTCAAGGGCAGAAGAGGGGAGAGCCCTGCATAGAACCCAGCAGGATGGAGCTCAGTAGAGGATCTGGGTTAGAGATGCTGGTGGGGAAAAGAAGAGTTGCAGTCTGTTCACACAGCAAAGAGAAAAGCCCTACATTGTTCTTAACTCCTTTCAAGCCAAATCATTCTAGTCTGAAACAATGGGGAACTTAATTCACTGATAGAGTTATGAGATATTGGTAAATAAAAATAATTGATCCTTCGTACTGTGCCCATAATGGTAATCACAAGTTTCCCTTTAGCCTTCTCTGAACTGAATCATGCACCTTAAAACTTTCTTTTCTGTGCAGGTTTTAAAATATTGTAATATTTCTCTCCAAATCGGATAAATAAAAACAAAACAAACAACATCCACAATAAACATGATGATTCAGATGCCACATTTTCTACGAGAAACACATGAAGGCAAAACTGTGAGGGAGTCAGCAGTACCTTTACATGCAATATACTCTGGGCCCCCAATCGATAACTCTGTTCTCTCTTGTTGGTGTGTCTGTGGAAAAGGTGCATGACAGCAGAAATAGACAGAGACTTTAAAAAGCAATTAAGGGTGAGGAATCTCCTGCCAAACAGCTAGTACAGATGTAACCTTTTTTTCCAGAGAGCTTAGCTTCATTCCATAGCCAGACGAAGTTTGATAAATACTATGTGATGAGCAAGTGATCAAATTTATAAAAACTAAAGATGAGGAATGATCAGAGGGAGAACCCAGATGCCAAGGAGAGAGGCTAAACTGGTTTCTGTGCTACCTGCTTCCTGTAGGTGGCGCCAAACTCCTTGAAGAGGATACCGAGAGCGAGCTCAAAGGCCGGTGTGTGTCTATATTGAAGCACTAAAGAATTTGCTTGTGAGTTGGCAATTTCTCTTTCAAGGCAGCTTTTCCTCACTGGTATTGGCAAGCTTTAAATTTCAGAAGTTATTCACCTACATCACGTTATATATAAGCTTCTGTTTTCCCCTTTAAGTGCCGAGCTTCACATTAACATTATGACCAGCTTCCCTACATAATGGGAGGTTCATTACAGCATTTACTAAAAAGATTTTCAAAGGTAAAAATAGCATTTTAAAGCCATTAGGATCCCTTAAGTTAAGATCTGTAGGAAGAAATGTTACAAAACTGCGATTTGCAACCATCAACCAGAAATAACCCTGTTTCTGGAACTCACAATAGCCACAGGTAACCAACAATAACTTGGATTACCTTCTCAGAGGGCTTTCACACTCCTGCATGCTCCCCATCTTTCAAGCCTTGGGGTAAAAGGCATCACCTTCCAGAAAAGCATCTCAGACATGCATCTCCCAGTGGCCCTGTTCTGGGAGGCAGCCTTGGATCAGATTTCAATGAGTCCACAGTAAGGGTTCTTGTCAAAAAGAAGCAGTGGGAGGCAGTGGGCAGACAGGAGGGCTGGTCAAGTGGGAATAAAAAGCACGAAGGGAAGGGTGTGTCCCTGAGGGCATACATAGGCAAGTGAGAATTGTGGCCCAGGTTTTCACTATCATTCCCTAGATCCAAATTTTATAACAAACAAACATTTCCTGCCAAACACCTAAAATTTTTAAATAACAGCAGCCAAAGCTGACTTCCATTCGGCACAATTACATAAGACTGAGCAGTGCACTGTTCTCATTTTTGGAGCTTTGTTTTAAGCGCTCTCATTAATCTTTCAGTCTTTTCCCATCTCTGCCTGACTATAACTGCCCTGAATTTATCCAAGCCTGCAGTATGCCAGGCTCACTGGTGTCTAAATCACGGAGCGCTGAATACACACATTCTACTCATGGGACTCCGCGCTTCCATCAGAAGGAACCAATCACAGCTTAGGAGAGGTAAACCTCTTTTTAATTGTATTCTATGATACTAACAGGCATTCATTACACATGGACCTTAAAACAAGATTTGCTCTTGGCTGCTCATAATTGTATTTCTACAGCAGTTTAAACCGTTGGCACCTGCAATTGCTAGCAGGCCTAAGCTAAGAATTTCTATTATCCCAGTTTCAAGGGTTACATTTAAAATAAAACTCAGAGGGGCAAAACAGTACATACACACATATTTACACAAATTAAATACTATGCACAAGTCAATACCTTCTGCACACAAAACTACATTAAACTCAATTAGCCCTAAGCAAAACTACATGAAGCAGGTTTTCTGTGAACCAACGGAGCTGTTCTGTATAATAAAGAATATAAAAGCAGCTAGATTAGAGCTCTGCAGAAATGTCAATAAATGCTTTTAAAAAATCATTATCAATACTGATTTCTAAATTAATTAATGTAAATGAAATTAACATAAAACAATCCGAGCCAAGGAATTTATACACAGATAACCTCTGACTTCTGTGTTCTAATAAAGAAGGGCATTTTAAGAATGCGTATGTTGTCTGGGGCCTTTGCAGAGGGGAATTGCTAACTATGAGCCACAAAATAGTCACCAAACTAAAATACAATGTCCTTCATGTTATGGTTTCCCAGTTTCCTACCTGATTATGACCAAAATTAAATTATACAAATATTTCACTAAATATCTTCTCAAACCTTATACATATTAATATGAACTTAATCTCCTATGTGCCCAGCATTTAAAAATCCATTTAAAAATCTTGGAAACTAATTTAAGATTTCTATCTAGAATACAAATTAGCAAGTACCCTTCCTAGCTCTGTTTTGCTCAGCACCCATATCTGCACATTTAGTACTGAATGTCAGTTGGTAGCACTTAAAGATGATGAATATTAAAAGCATGCTTCTGTCTGCTAACATATTAGAGCTTGGCAACCATTGAATTTGTCATAAGCTACGTTTTCAGTGAACAAACTACTGCTTTAAAACACCAAAGCCTTCTGTAAATTCCCAAATTGTGAAAAGGGTACACAGAGGGTAAAGTTAGATACGTCAGCTGAGAGGAATGCACAAAATTAAAATCTTTTTAAAAACTTACCACCTTACAGCACTATTTGGCTGTACTTTCTAAAGTAGTTACTTGAGGACTGCATCTGAACAATGAATAATAATGCCAGCTACTATTAATTGAATAGTCATTATATGCAGGGCACTGAGCCGAGAATATTACATACATACATACATGCTATCTTATCTACATGCCATCTTTACATATATACCATCTTATTTGCATGAATGCATGCCATCTTCCCATATACACATCACCATATCAAATTTTCCACCCCATGAGATAAGTGGCATTGTTATCCCCAGAGAGGTTAGATGAAGTCATAAGCAAATGAAAGAAAGAACAGAAATTTCAACTCGGGTTTCTCTCTCCAATCCCCTATACACTGCTATGCATCCAACTTTCTGGCATATATATATATATATTTTTTAAAGATTTTATTGGGAAATTTGGGGAGGGAACAGCGTTGGGGAATCGGGGAAGAGGAACAGATAGGTTGCTGTCCTTTTGTTCTTCAGTCTAGTTGTGGAGGACATTGCTTCACTGGCCCATGTTGGTATCGTCATTGTGCTCTTCCTGGATGAGGCAGATCTGTCGCCGGCCTTTGGACGGCTGCTCACGCGGGCTCTTGGCAGCTTACACCAGCTGTCAGTAGCTCACATTGGCTGCCGGCCACTCACTGTAGCCTACGGCAGCCCACTGCAGCAGGCACTGCAGCCTACACTGTTGCTGGGACTCGCGCAGCCCAGCTCCAAGTGGAGTTGTTCTTTACCATCTTAGCTGTAGAGAGCAACATCACTGGCCCTCATATGTGGGATCTGAACTGGGACTGCTGGTGTCCCAAGCCAGCTCTTAACCAATGCACCACTCGGCCAGCCCTCTGGCATATTTTATAAAACCTCCTGAAGGGCTGATATTTGCTGGATACTGCTCAGTCTATTGGATCTGGGAGTTTAATATCTATTTATTTTACATTTGCATTAAGAAAGCTTTCTCAAATACAAATCTTGTTTTTGCAAGTACTTATTCATCCAGAAGAATGAACAAAAGTACACCTTTGATTGGAATACAAAAGAGATTATTATTATTTTTTATTTAATTAAAAATAGCTTGTCGGGATCATATTTAGTATATGGAAGATCAGCTACTTTGTCAAATCTCTCTATACAACATGCTTGTTTCGTACCCAGCTGCTTATCCTGGAAGGTAAGAACAGATAAGAATGGATAGTGACTGAGATTGGGCTCTGCAGCCTGAGTCAAAATCCAGTGCTACTTCCTACCAGCCACGTAAACAAGTGTTAACATCCTCACTTGTAAAATAAAGATGTTAGTACCTAGTTCACAGATTGCTGAGGAGGTTGAGTGAAATGGTGCATGTAGAGTGCCAGAAACACAGTATGTACTAAATAAATGTTAGCTGTTGTCTTTCTTTGGGATGTCAGATTGTATCAAAACACTTTTATTACTTTCCTTGGATACTATATGATTCTTTAATTTGTCCATTAAAAATTGTCTTACACTCAATTAAGTATTTTTTCTACTCACTTTTATGCCATCAGCTCCACAGCTCTCCAAATCATTCTAAATTATCCTTCTGATTCCCTGGGTTTAGAGATTCAAATTCTTTTTCCAAATTATATACTAAGATGCCATTTATGAGTTGATTTTTCTAGATGCTTAATCACTTCTGTTGACCTCTGATTTTCTACCAGATTGGCCAAATCTTTCTGATATGATGACATCTACAACAATCTGAATTAACCTTTTGAGAGCGTAAAAATTAGGACTTACTTAAGTTCTGATTTCTGCCTTCCCCAGTACTTACCAACATGTTCACTACTGCAATTCTCGACATTTCCTCCACGTCTTACATCATGACGATGTGTTGTCCAGGTTTCAGAGTAACTTTTTTTTTTTTATCTTTCTCTTGTACAACAAGGGAGAAACAGTGCAGTTACTTATAAAGTTGTTTGTAGATAAAATTACATTTTCCAAGTATATAGTTGTTAATTTATATATGTCTTCATTCATTCCTTCAACACTTCTTTAGTGCCTACTATGCACCACAGCTGGTGATGTCTTAGGTGCTAAATTCTGTTGTCTGCCTAGATCACACAAGTTACTTAACAGGAGTATTTAAGATTTTTAAGAGTCAAATTAATTATATATTATTATTATTATTATTATTAGGAAGTATATATAGTATATTTATATTTCCAAACTCAATCACTCTTTGAAAATTAGTATGCAGATTTTAAAAAAGGAAAGGAATGTGGAACTACTCTGTTTTCCTGTAGCTAGATGGGACTATGGTGTCTGTTTTCCATATTGATTTTTATAGGCATCCTGTTTCTTACTCCTACTGGTTATAAAAACTTTTAATCAACCTCAAAACACTATGTATCTACTCTCAATGTAACCCCAAATTACGATGTTAGCCTTCTCCCAATAAAAGACTAATAATTTAACACCTTTACTTTTCTTACTCTACCTACCAGTTTTCCAGTTAAAAAAGAAAAAAAACCATCAGAATATTTTTTAGTGTTCATCTGTAATTAGAAACTCTGCCTGGAATGTGGTATGGCATATCAATACCTAAAATCAGGTCTCTTTCAGGTATGAATAATGTCCCTCCAAGAATTTTTGCAGTTGATCCAATTGTTTTGCTCTTTCTCAATAATCTCTCCCATTTCTAGGCTGGATCTGTCTTTCTACACTTCTCTGTTGCATTCTGGCATTTTCCTTAAGTTTATTCTCTGTCTCTGGCTGGATTTTCTTAGTAAAGTCTGTTTTTTATTATTGGCAATAAAGATTTATTTTACCTATTAGAGTTTTCATTTCATTTTGCTCTTTTAAAGTTCTCATTCATTAGATTAACCTCTGTATATATCTCACTGAGTTTACAAACCAGAGCTTTTCTAGCAATTTCTTGTTTCATAAAGCAAATCTGTTTCAGAAAGATTTTGCTGCAAATTCCTACAACTTCACATCGAAGCTGTTGATTTTTGTTTTAATTATTCATCTCTAATATATGGTTTGGTTCCCTTCTTTACATCCTCAAGTTTGGTTTGTTGGCCTTGGTCTTCAATCCTTACCACACTTGAGTACTGCTTTAAAGCCCTTACCAATAATCGAGCTTCATTAATGAATTGACAGGTCTCTTCAATGCTTGCCATGTGCTAGGAACTGCACACGGTGCTGGGATTCAATGAGAGGAATCCACCACACTACCCCAAGCCTTTATTCCCGCCCTTATGAAGCTTAGAAATGAGAGAAACAAACAAAACCCACACCCAAAGGGCGGGGCAGGGGGGGCAAAGAATGATTGGTGGCAGTTGCAAATCCTGATACTTGACTTCTAAGCAACGAAGGTCACAGACCAAGTCAGAACCTGGTGGGAGCCAACAGTCTGTTCATTGAGAGCAGTCTCTCCCTTACACTCCACAAATAAAGCTGAGTAAGTCAGAGATGAGACGGTAGCAACTATTTACCGAACCAAAAAGCAACTAACAGGCCGGCTGAGTGGCGCATTGGTTAAGAGCTGGTTTTGGGATGCCAGTGACCCCGGTTCGGATCCCACATATGAGGGCCCGTGACACTGCCCTCTACAGCTAACAGCTCCACCTGGAGCTGAGCTGCGAGCCCCGGCGACGGTGTAGGCTGCAGCCCCTGTTGCAGTGGGCTGCCATAGGCTACAGTGAGTGGCCGGCAGCCAGCATGAGCTTCCAATAGCCGCGGTGAGCGACCATCCAGAGGCCGGCGACCGATCTGCCTCATCCAGGAAGAGCGCAATGACGATACCAACATGGGCCAGTGAAGCAACGTCCTCCGCAACTAGACTGAAGAGCAAAAAGACAGCAACTTGTCTGTTCCCCTTCCCCAATTCCCCAACGCTGTTCCCCTCCCTCAATTCCCCAATAAAATCTTTAAAAAAAAAAAAAAAGCAACTAACAGTATGGATATGAACAAAAAGGAAAACAGACCAGTACAAGGAGAACAGGTTTCCATGACTAGAGGCAGAAAATGCTGGGGGAGATGGGAAGGAGACCAGGTCCGGATGGGGGTTGCTGAAGAAGGGGCAACTTTTAACCTGGTTTCATCCACAAGGAATAATAAAAATTCCCTCCAGAATCTAGAATGGACTCAATGCCTGATATTCACTGTGGTTACTTCTGGGGATTTGTTTCCACTTCAGACAATTTCATGGGTATTCTAAAGGAAATAAGGAAGACATTGTTCACAGCACTTCCACTCACTTTACTATATTCTTGGAAGCCGGTTGTTCAATCTCAAATGAAACTTCTCGCTAACATTATGTTCAGTTATTTAAGCACTCTAAACAATGAGTGTTTTTAGGCCAACATTTCTTCTTAGCGTATCCAACGAAACAAAACTAAAAGATCTCCCTACTCCCAACCTAGACACGCACCTTCATCCTAAGAGCCCGTACGCATAGCTGTGAAGCTTGCCATCATAAGACTCATTTAATTTTAAATTAAATGAAGGGCCCAAAAGGTAAGCATATTGTTCAGGTTATTCCAACTAATGTCCTAAACTTACAATTTCAATGATTCTCCATCCAATTGATGACTCCTACTGTAATAAAGAATTCATGAACCATGGAAACAACTGACAAAAATAAAATAAATAAATATCACTCATAGCTTAGAAGGAAGAAAAAGCATTTGCATAGTCCAATTCCTAACTTACAAAGAATAAATATCAGGGGGGAAATTTTTATCAAGATCTTTATCCAGTCTATACCAGTATGGAAAGAATGGGGTATGAAGGCTAGTTTTTATTAAAAACATACAAAGTTATAACCCCAAATTTCTGAACTATCAGCTGACACATATACAAATAGTCACACACACACACACAAATACTCAAATAGGCAAAGCCAGCTGAAACAATAAAATGAAACTAAAATGAAATTTGGTTCCATTTTTCTTCAGCACAGTTCTAAGGTTCCCCTCTCTCTAGGTATGCCAGGGGCGGGGAGGGTATCTGATAGATTTTTTTTTCCACTCAACATTGATTTATTGATCCAATTGCCCCAGGTTTTGTGAGGTTTTCTGACAATGTCCAGCTGCTTAAAAGTGTGTGTGTGGGAGTGGGAGTGGGAGGAGAGAGGGGGGGAGAGAGATGATACAGAACGATCCAGGTTTGGAAGTTATCAAACGCTACGTGAGACAATCTATAGGGCAAATACAATCATTACTGAACCATCTGATTATTTCTAAGCTGGGTACCAAAGCAGGATATTCAAAGGGAGTAATCAACCTCCTCCCATCCATCTGCCCCCGCACTGGAAAACAAGGACAGAATAAGGCATGTGAACAAGAGATGGAAAGGAGGAGGACAAAAAATGGCAGGCTCAGGAGGAAAGGGAGGAGATGGGGCAGATAGAAGTCAGAAGGCTATTTCAAAGAGGACACTAACAGAGTTTGAAATATTGGAAGTGGGCAAGATATGTTAGCTGTGGCATGTCTGTTCACAGCTGAAGTTGAAATAAGATGAAGGTCATTTTAGTTGAGGAAGGAGAACTATGAGATCTGGGTATTAGCAAAGTCATCAAAAGGAATGTTATATACTTAGTGAGGATCCTGCCTTGAATCTTGTGAGACTATCTTGAAGCAATTCTGGTTCCAGAATTGTTCTTGAAGGGAGGGGAGGGGAGGGGAGGCAGGGGGGAGTGGGGAGGTATTTAAAGTTGGATTAATATGACATTTACATATGTTTGATAAAGTGGCAAATGCCAATCTAAGAATGGGGAAGGAAGATTATAGAGATTATTAAGCTGTACTCTCAACCCATCTTTGGCTTGATACCTACACCCCACTGACTTGAAGGCAGTTACAGTGGTATTTGATTTATGTAAATTTCATGAATTTAAAGTCATTCAGAAATAAAAGAGTACTCTGATAGTAAATAAAGAGAGTCAATAAATATCTAATCCCTAGTTCTCTACTCAAGAATAGAAAGAATTATTTCTAAAGGCCACTCTTGGATTTCTGGGTTTCTCTAAAACCATCACTCCAACTAGTGGAACACTGGCTGATATTTTCTCACTGTTCCATCCCCAGCGCTCCTCACATCTCACCCTACACACTCTAAGTAACATCAACCTCACCTCACCAGTCCCAGACCAGCACTTCAAATTGCTTCCTGGTCTTTTTCTCTGGATGTCCCATGAATTATTCAAAATCAACATGGCTAAAACTAAGTTTATAATCTTCCCGCTTCCTCCACTTCTATTCACTTAGTCAACCAAGCCAGAAAGTCATTTTCAAAAATGTGTTTTTTCCCCCCTTTACCATTCCCCTCCCTCCAACACCAACTGGTAAATAAATCTAAAGGATTTCAATTATTTTGCAAATCCATTGGCTCTTTTCCAATCTGACTGTCAGGAACTTAGTCAGGGCGGACCATCTTTTCTTATCTGCTCTTCCATATGGCCTCCTAACTAGCTTCCCACTCCTCTGAAAATTGCTCTGCACCATCACCGGGCAATCTGTCCAAACAACAATCTAATCAGACCATTTCCTCACCTAAAACTTTCAATGGCTTCCTATGCCTACAGGATGGCAGTCAAAACTTTATTTAAGCTCCCAGTTAGGCTAGGTGTGAGGGTGATGCGGGGGGAGAGAACACGAACCTGCCATATGTTCCTCAGAAACGCTGGTTGGGAGGATCAAATAAAAACATACATAGAAATATAGAAACACTTTGAAAACTATAAAGCAGTTCTTAATCTTTATTGGGTCACAGTCCCTTTGTAGAGTCTGACAAAAGCTCTAGTTTTCTCAAAAACACAAACATACACATCTAATGTAAAATTTGGCATCAAGTTTCAGAGCATCCGCGGATGCTCAAAGACAATCCAGATTAAGAACTTACTTAGGTATTTATTATTTTCACATTGGTACACAGAATTAGAGTCAGCATCATCTCGACAGCAGTTCCAGTCTCACAAACAAGCAAGTGGCTCTCCTGTGGGCAGTCTGATTATTCATGCAGATGTCTAAAATATTCATCAGCAGGGTCACTGGGCACATAGTGAATACAGGCAGAAAATTAGTACAGTAGTTAGAGTGTAGGGCTCGCAGTCATTTCATCTGCGTGCAGCTGTCCCCACACACAGAACTGTTGGAAAAGAACAGGTTATTTTGAAAACAATCAGCTGAATTGAGTCAAAAAACTGGCCAGTGGGCCCTCCTCTAACTGAATGAAAATGAAGCGAGTTCCTTCCTTTTCACATAGCTCATCGATGCAAAAACAGGCACAGCGAAGCTATTACATAGCATAAATGTTCATTATTCATAAGCCTGATTCTTGCAGCTGCATCTTTCACAATTTGCCTTAGACTCTATTTGTCTATATGTCCTTCTACATGTTTATGTATATTTACATAATATATTTTAGTTCTCAAGAAACGAGAAGGCAAGAACAATGCTTACTCTGCATATTTGTACAGGACGGATGACACAGAACTGCCAGGATATAATATCTAAGGGCAGCAAATCCAAATTCTTCACCATTGTGTGGGCCTAAAACTATCAACATAAAAAAATGGATCACATTCCCCCTCAGAAAAATATGAACAAAGTTTGTGTTAATGACCTACGATTGAACCTTAAGTCAATCACAGGTGATGATGATATGCCAGCAAAGTAAAATACCATCCTAAACATTTATCAGTATTTCAAGCAGTAAATACACATTCTGTAGCCTATAACATCACATACAAGGGGTCCTGAATACTGTGAAATATACATATTGAACAAGAAAACTGAAAGTGTTCTTACCATACGATTGGCCTAAAACCAATTTCACTTTCAAAAACAACCACTTAATTAAATATTCTTTGCTTGCTTTCTAAAAATTAATATTTTGGGCACATATATTTTAAGACATATCCCTTGGAAATATGAACTTATGTCTTTCTTTTCTCTTGATAAATTTCCAAGAAGCAGTCATTCTGAATCATTCCAAGTGCCTTAAAGCTGAGCTTTTCAAAAATACCTGCATTTCCCCATTTTGTCACGAGATGGCAACATCATGCATTGGTAAACCATAAAAATCCTAAATCTTAATTTATCACATTACAAGCGCTGTTCTCAAACTTCATGATGTCAGGATCCTTTAACACTCTAAAGAATTTGAGGACCCTAAGGAATTTCTGTTTATGTAAGGTTATATCTATTGATTTTTACCATATCAGAAGTTAAAAATTTTTAAATTCTTTAAAGATTTTTACTCACCCACTTAAAAAAATAAATCCATTACATGTTAACATAAATAGCATATTCTTGTAAAAGTAACTACATTTCCAAAGAAAAATCATTAGTGAGAGATTTTTGTAAATCTTGTTAATATCTAAGCTTAATAAAAGACACCTGGATTCTTACATGTGTTTTTTTCTTTAATATGTTGTTTTGATTAAAGTAGATGAAGAAAATCCAGCCATGTGCAGATATGTAGTGGGAAGTAAAAAGTATTTAAATAGTCTTCTCAGATAATTATGGATATTCTTCTTTGATACTATACCAAAACTCAACAAGTGGTGGTTCCTTAATTCTAAGTTAGAATGTGGAATCAAAAACCATTATGAAACATTTTTTTTATACTGTACTACATTAAAATCCATTGGTCTATCCTATACACTTGAATGAATCTTTTACCCATGCCTGATTTTTGTTTTTTTAACATCATGCCTTGGTCATTTGGAAAATAGTTCACTAAATTATGCAGATCTTCCAAATGTTGATACATTTCATTATCATAGTTAAAAATTCACATTCATTAGTATCACCACCAATCTCATCAGAAAAGTCTTTGAGCATTAGGAAGCTGTCAAGTTCACAGTGGAGAACACAAGTTTTCTAAGATTCTTATTTTCATTTGAAATAATTTTATCATTGACACCAAACACGCCCTTATTTCTCTTAAAATGTTAGGCTCCAGGCTCACTTTATTTTTGAGAAAATGTCTGCCTAGTACCCAAGTCTGAATAATTGTAGTTTGTTAATCAATCTGTCAAGTAAAAATGGTGTTTCATGAAACATTCAACTAGCTCAGCTTGCAACTCAACCTCAGAAGTACTTTTCCTTGAGACAATCATCATACTTTGGTATGTAGCAGTACTGTATGAGTGCTTCCCTTTCATCACAGATTATTATTAAAAATACGTGTCCTCCAGTCAACATTTAATTAATTTAATAATTTCTTCTGCTATATCAAGGACATTATTTTTTACAGAGATTATGTGGAGGTGGAAAATACAATGACTTCTAGGACATTTTGGTGCCACTGACTTGATTCAGGGTAAGGTGCCAGCAATTTTACTCATCACTGCTTTTGTGCCATCAGTGCAAATGTCAACAAACCAAAAAAAGGCAAATGACATCGGGGCATTATGAGAATAGTTTCTATCTCATGGTTCTCCTGCAAGGATCTCAGAGATTCCCCAAGATGCATGGACCACCCTTTGATAATCATACTTCAGAGTTTATAAAAGACTTTCAAATACATTATTTTATTCAATCCTAAAAACTTTGTGAAATATGTAAGTTAGATATCCTGACTATCCCCATTTTATAGAAAGTCAGGCTCAAGAATATGAAATTATTTGCTCAAGATCACACAAGGCAGAAAATGGCACAGAAGAAATTTAACTTGAGGTTTTATTCAGTCTGTATTCTTTCCACTACATTACACTGCATAGAAAACTAAAATGGATTTATATAAGCACTTAAAAATAAAAGTGAGGGACAACTTCGGTGAAAAACAAGTAGGGACTCCCAGTACAGAAAAATCTCTACTACTAAAACACTTGATTTAAAGGGAACCCTTATTTAATTTTCTTGTTAACTCTTCAATTATCTCTACTCTTTTGGCTTCTATCCTTCTTAAGATTTTTAAATATATTTATTGTGACTAAAACATGAACACCGTAAACACTAAATTTAAGTCCTTTCATAATGTGTATATTCACAATTTAGTCCTTTTAAAACGATTATTATATCACACAACTGTAATAGGAAGCACTATCATTTCACATTAAAAGAATAAAATCAAAGTTATTCTATCTATGAAACAGTCTGTGTTGCTGCTATTGTTAGTTACCATTATTAATTAAGTACTCACTATATGTTTGGATTTGTAAGAGCTTTAAAATATTATATATCACATTTAATCCTCACACATTTCAAAGATATAACCTTCATATTAATATTATCTCCATTTTACAGATAAGGTCATTGAGATTCAGAGAATTAACTTGCCCACTAACACAATTAGTAAGCAGATGAGCTGAGTTGAAAACCAAGCCTAACTTGGTTTTAACTTGACTGACTTCCTCTTTTCAGGGGTTTCCAGGGCCAGCAGGTCTGATACGTACCAGCAACTAAGCCCTTGGTGTTCTCTAGTTACTTAGTTTCCTGTTGAGATTTAGCTGGTAGAATCAATGCTTACTACATGTGTTAATTTGATGTGCTGAAGATATTAAGTGTCACAATTAAAAAGAATTTCATTCTTTCCACATAATTGTATATCTTGTTTACCAACTTGCTATTCAGTTTTCCTCCATATAAACTATCTTTTACAGTAAAACTATGTTGCTCGTGGCTTTTTTGAATATGCTGGAGATAGCCTTCCTCTTCCACTTGACCTGCAGCCCTTCTGTGAGGTCTTCCCCAAGACTGAAGGTCAGGATACTCTCTCCTTACTTGAATCTCTTGGCTCTTTACTAGTGTTCTTCCTTAAGGCTAGTTAACCTTTCATATGCATTTGTTGTTGTTATCTTTGCAACTGAGATGTAATTTTTCAGCCCACATTGTATTGCCCACAACTTCTATCACAATGCAATATATAAACAGAGGCCCACAAATGTTTAATTAATACTGCATGGAGCTGTGATAATGACTTATAAAAACCCATTTCTATTATAATAGATAAACATGTTGTAATATAAGAGGATCATACTGGTGCTTCTAGTAATAAATCCTGCAGAGATAACCAGAGAAAAACAATGGCCATTACTGAACTGAGGTTGAATTTCTAAGTCTTGCTTCTAAGAGATTGGTTGGGAATAATCTAAGCACAAAACTGTAGGCATACTGATTGGCCTTGAGTGGATTATAATATCTTGGGTTATAAAATGTTGGTCTGGAAGATTGGTTCTTCTGAAATGGTGAATGACTGAATTGGGAGAAGGCTCACAGTTTTACAAATGCTAGGGGGAGAGAGAGGAGAGGAGGACGGGGAGAATGTCACCATCATGACCACCACCACCATCATCATCATAGATAATACATGTACAGTGTTACTATTAGCTGAATACTATTCTAAACACTTGACATATATTAACTCATTTAATACTCACAAAAACCCTAAGAGGTAGGAACCATTGTTAACTGCATATATTAAATATGCAGTTAAACGAGCAAATTAAAGTGCAAAAATTTTAAGTAACTGCCAAGGGTTACACAACTAGAAAGTAGTAAAGCTAGGATGCAACAAATTCATTCAAACTATTTAACAGTTGCCTATCACTAAATTGCCTAGTGTTTATGTCTCAAATTTGAGAGAATTAACCATTTAGAGAAAGATTTAAAGAACTACTAATATCCAGGCACACATTAGTATGCTTCTTTCTATTTCACCTTTCATTTGTTATCTTTTTAAAGAATATTGTAAATCCTTGAACCCAACATGCTTTTAAGTATCATAATCACTTAAGCCTTTCGAAGGCTCCCAGTGACCAATGGCAGGTGCTTTTACGCAGGAACTACACTATGTAGGAATGACGTCCCTGCCTGCTGCCATAATTGATCCCAGCATCCCTACTTTGGTCTATGCTACGGCTTAAATACTGGACCATTACATCTTACCCTGTTTTCTCTCCAAATCCAAATTCCTCAATCTTTCCTGCACTAAAACTGATAAAGAGAGGGAAGGAGATGGCAAGTGCTATACATTGTAAGATCCGTGTCTTCTAGTCTAAAGAATTTTGTTCCGGTTTTCACCATCTAAGTATCTTGTGATTAAAAAAAGAAACCAAAAATCTAATCATAATTTCATGGAGCTTTTGTCATGCCTGTTTCATAAAAGCTGCTCTTACCTTTTGTCTCTTCACTAATTTTTCTTAATTTAGAATTTAGTTTTCATTTTTAACATTTTCCAATTATTCAATGATGTATAGCCATACAAGCAACTAATATCAGAATACAGGAAATGGAGGAAAGAGCATTAGATTCAAACTTAATTACCAGTTGGGCAGCTTTCATTTTGGCCAAGTCTCTAAACATCAACTAAGACAATGAATTTCCTTTCAATCTATAATACAAGTCCATCAAAGCTTCTACCAGAGGATGCTGGCATTGAACCATCTTCAGTCTACTACCTCTCGAGTCTAACTGAGATTCATATTTTAGTTAAAGAGAAGTAGTGGAAAAAATATTGATCCCACTAGGAATTCTAAATTTTATTTGTATTTCCAATAAGATCACCAAACTATCTGGGATCAAATTTAAAATCAGTCTATTTATCAGGTCTGCTCTGCCATTCCAAATTAGGGCATCCAAGTTATAAGGAAGGGATTCCATCTGACCCAGGTGCCATAAAGCTACTGTTACAGCGTGCATGCTGAACCCTGGCTGACTTCATATGTGGTTCTTCCCAAGTCCACTCTGATCCCCATGTCTTTCTCCCTCAATAACTGAAAAATTCTTTTGAGCATAATGACTAATTAAGATTCATATCTGACATACTTCAAATGTTTATTAAATAAAAATAAAGATAAAATCATGTGTAGACTTACAGCTGAATTTTTGCTTTTATGTCATTTGCATCAGGTCTATGTTTCACCTTGTAACAAATGCAAGCTCCATTGTTCCTGTGAGGAGATGCAAACCCTTTATGACAATACTTTTTATGATGTTTTCTTTCTAGGAACTCTGAAAAACAGCTAGAATTGGCTGTACTAAAATGAGTTTTTAATGATAAAGCTTATGCAGTTGATGAAATACATTAGAGTTTTAGGGTGGTGTTGTGAAAAAGAAAAAGCCAGATCATAATACATGTGGGTATAATAAGATATATTTAAAATCAAATTTCCCATAGTCTGAGAGTCATATAACAAAGTAAAATTTCAATCCATGCAAATAGAAGAAAAATATTGGGATAAAGTCTCTAAAATGTAATGTATTTCAAAAACAAATTTAATGAGTTCCCATGTCTACTTAAGAACTAATGACATACCATATTTCAAAAAAATAAACTTCATACTAGCTCAAACAGAAGAAAATGTCCAAAGTTACTAGCTCTCAGACTGATGGAGACATCTGCATATTCTAAACTACTTTAGATTTATACACTCTTAGGTCAGAGACATAATCAGTTTACTCATTCAACAAATATTTCTTGAGCATTTTTCTGTGGCTAGTCACTAGGTATGTTTTAGGGAGCAGCACAGGGTTATATTTTGATCAATTTAAGTGGCCTCCTACTGGGCTATAACAAAGCAAAAATCTAAAAATATGTTAGTAAATAAACATCAGTGACAACTAACTAGTTTTAAGAAGATTTGAAAGTCTTAAATAGGATATTCTTCCAGATGCAGAAAATTTAGAGGTAAGTAATAAGTAGAATATAAAATAAAACACAAGATAACCTCTAATAAACAAAGCTCTTCACCAAGGAATGCGAAAACTAGAAAATTCTTTGTTTTGCAATTTTCAGCTTGAGTAAGATGATAACAAAGCTTACAAAGAGAAGCACTGTGCTTTTGCTTAGGAGATAAAACATTAATCTAACAGTTGACCTATAAATAATATATAAAATAAATTTGTCACATGAAAGCTTTAAGGAAACTAGCAACCTAAGTAGCTCACAGCATTGGTTAATGTTGGATTCGAGTAGACTGTGTATTTATGTGTGGGGCAGAGAATTATATGAGAATCCTTTTTCAATTGTTTTTGACTGCTTTTTGAACAGAAATTAAGTAGCAGAACTTCTCCTTTACTTATGGAGTTCAAGTCTAACACATGCTGAAATGACTGTCAACTCTTATATATGTAACTTAAGTCTCATAGCAATGCAAAATTACCAATATAAACTTAGTCAATTGGGCTGCACATTATTATACAAACTGGATTAGAATACAATTTACTTCTTGCTTGTCAACATAAATACTTTAACATCTAATCCAATACTCTAGGCTTAAATTTTATGAATTCATAAAAAAATGAATACCTAATATATAAGATCTCCAGTTATATCCATCTACAAAGCAAAAATAAATTATGCCAGCCATTTGTCATAACTGTCACTGAAAAATAAGTAATAAATGAAAAGGCTTTAACTTACCCTAAGAATTGTGACTACATTAGAATACCTATATTTGCAAAGGCTTGTCATCACACTATATCAAGAGATTAACTTTTCTTCAGAGAAATCAGATTGAAGTAATCATAGAGAAACCAGACACTGAATTCCAATCTGACGAATGGAAGAGCTGCACTTGTACTCTGGCCTGAATCAGTCTTAAATGATACTTCATGTAGTATCATGTTTCTAGGAAACATGGAAACTAGGAAATCCAAAAATTGCCTGTGTCCTCAAACAGATGGAGTGAAGGTAAAGAGACTTTAGGTTGAGGAACAGTGAGTGGAGAGAAGATAAGCTCCTTACCAGTCTCTAAGTCTCCCAAGTCAATGGCTACTACATGTGCTTAAACCCTAGGGCCCCAAAGACAGAAATGGCAGGTCTTGCTATGCCAAGAATAACCTTCTCTATTTCCATCTATCAAAATACTATGCATCATCAATATCCAATTTGTCATCTCTTTCATGAAGCCTTTCCTGATTTCCCTCAGCCAAAATTAATCCTTCCAATTGATGTGTTTCCACAATACTTTGTACCTTTTCAAAGATATGTATCATGTTGCATAGTTTATCACAGTTATTTAGTTTTATCTCTTAATTCTCACACTAGCTTATGAAGTCATTACAGATAAGGAACTATTCATTCTTGTACAACCTGCTGTGACTAAACTGGTAAATTGTGTCTATGTGCTCAATAAAAGTTTGTCATTAAAAAAATATATATATATATATATATATATATATATATATATATATAAAGCTTTACTAAAGACATTTTAGAAAGTTAAAGGGAGCATAGCAATTCCATGTCTAAGAATTTACCCTTAGGAAACATTCACCAAAGACATACAAAGGTTTATTGTATGGATGTTCATTATGGCATTATTCATAATTATATGATTATGATGGTAATAGTGAAAACAATTATCATGTATTGGTCCTCATTTTAAGTCAACCACACAGCAAAAGCACTTTATATTACCTCACTTAGTTCTCAAACCTGCCCTATAAAAGGTAGATAACATCTAATCTTAGAGAAGATAATTGTCCAAGGTCAAACAACTAGTAAAAGATGAAGCTAGAATTTGAACCCGAAATGTCAGACTCCAAAATTTATGTTCTTACTATATACAGCTTGCCATATACCAAAGATTGTTCTAACTACTTTACATATCCATCCTTACTTAACCCTCATAGCAACCCTAAGAAGTAAGCACTATTATCATCCTCATTTTACAGATATGGAAACTGGGGTACAAAGGCTAAGAAACTGATCAAAGATATCATAGGTAAGAAGTGGTAAACCTTGGATTTAAATCTAGGCAGTCAGGCTAACTTATAGTTTCTTCTTCTATTTATAAGAACAAATGACTAGAAATGACCTAAATATTCAAAGACTGGTTTAAATATATTTATGACTATATAAAAGAAGCAGTAAATGTAAAAGTGCAAAAAGCTGGGAACTGCCAGTATCTCCATTTCTCCAAATTAGTCCATCAGATTATATGCATCATTTATCCTTATTTCATATATAAAGTTTATATCTGTATGAGGTATGACCACAAAACACAGTGAATGCTTAAATTTTAAAAAAATGTATTATAGTAAAAGACACATTGCCGTTAAACTCCCTCAAAATACTCGCCCCTCACTTGAAACACACTTATCCCACTGTTCTTGCCACTTTCTGAAGCAGTTCTGGAAGTCCTCTTTTGTGAGTGCCTTTACTTCATCCTCCATCATGACAATGTTCCATGTCACAGATCGCTTCTGGTGCAGCAATTTCTGTCAAATAAAAACATTATGATGTGTCTTCATCCACCTTATTCACTGGATCTGGCACCATGCAACTTTTGGCTCTTCCCCAAAGTCAAAATGACCATGAAAGTAAACATTTTGAATCGATTCAGGACATCGAGGCAACAATGACAGCGCAACTAAAAGACACGCAGTAAAGAGGACTTCCAGAACGGCTTCAGAAAGTGGCAAGAATAATGGAATAAGTGTGTTCAAAGCGAGGGGAGAGTATTTTGGGGGGAATAAATGGCAATGTGTCTTTTATTGTAATAAATTTTTTTAATTTAAACATTCATCATATTTTTTTATCACACCTCGATTATATATATATGTTCTAAAAATGATAACACAGGATAACAGAAAAAGTATTTGGAAGGAAAATCACAACATGAACCTCTGACCCGACCACACAACTTATCTCTGTGACATTAGGCAAAAACTTAGCCACTCTGAGTCCTTGTTTTTTCTTCTATAACAGAAATTCAGGTTGAGTTTCTTCTTAGCGTCAATATTCGATATAATCTCAAGATAGCAGAGAAGAGACATTTTGCTCCAGTCAACACTAAAATTTTCCAATTAACAAACGAAGTAGAGTTTAAAATTAAAAAAAGTTCCAATGGAGTTTTGATAAAATTTAAATGTTGTCCAGAGAGACCACCTTAAACACTCACCTATTTCCAAATGTTCTTTATGGCAAACTCACTTCTTGGTTCCCTTCTTGCAATGTGACTCAAGATGTAAAAAGGACCACATTCAGAGCTCAGCACCAATAGGACCGTATCAACTCAAGCCAATCGTTACTAATTTATCCCCAGTCCTCTCCTGCAACCCACCCGTAGTCAGATTGCAGGAGCAAAATCAACCATCACATCTACGCAAATCATCTCTAGTCCAACTCTCTGGTACGATCTCAATCCCAAACTTCAATATCATATCTCTGGTTTATTGGCTATTTCTCCTTAGTTCACACTTTTCTAAGTCAGGTCAACCAGCCTTAAATTTATCAGTCACCATTTATTCATCCAATATCCTGATTCTCCACATTCAGTTTGTCACTAATTTCTAATTCTTCTCCTACTGCATTGTGGATTATGTCTACCGGGGCAACTTATGCACAGAGGAGGTGCCACCGTCCCCTATTCTCTCACCCATAACAGACATCACTAACTGATCATAGCTCTCCACATTGAGCCCAGACATAACTATACAATCCTTCTTATCACAGCACACCAGGGAGCCACAGCCATTGACTGGAGTTGGGATATATGATAAAACCCAGCTCTCATCCCTGGTCTACATATTGTTAACCATGACTACTCGTACCACTCTAATACAAACTGTTTATCATACCACAACTGGACTACTACAATGGCCCTCTACCCAGACTCCCATATAAGTCCCTCTTCAGCTCAGTCATCCTCAGTGGTTCCCCATTACCTGTCTACAGGTAAAATAATAACATGTTCTCCTTTGTCAGATGTTCAAGATCCTCTACAGTTTGGCCCAAGTCTTCATTTCCAGGCCTGTCTTACATAATCCGCCAACATCAGAGCTCTTCAAATTTTTCTCAGTCTTAAAACTCTTGCATTAAATGAAATCTTAGGCAAAATCCCAATAAATTAAACTGACAGAAACAGCAGTGTCTGGGTTGAAATAGGCCTAGGTGGTCCAGCAGCACTGCACTGCACTGCTCGGGGATCCCCTTCGGCTCCCCAGTAGGATCTGAGGCTGCTCTGCAGAACCCATGACCATGCTGACCAGAGAACACGGGAATCTCTATGAGATTCCTAGTCAGCATTGGTTTATGAGGTCTTCTGAGATTACAAAACAAACCAAGGACAGAACTAATCAAAGGAGCCCAAACACTTAAAACCAGAGTCCAGCAATACAGACATCCCCCTCCTCATACATAAATTTACCATGATTTTCTCCTGCTCTGAAAATGTCAACAGCGAGGGACAGGACAAGGTTAAGAGAATCTGACAGGAAGGATTGGATGGAGTTGAAAGCTGAAGTCCTGCAAGTTTATCTACACAAGCAGCACAAGTTCTGGCATCTTCCCAACTCAGCCCATTGCCCTCCAGCTGCATAATAGCAATAATTTTTTTAAACACCCTCATTCTGTCCCACCACATTTCATAATGTGTAAAGCCCAGTTGGATGGTGTGTAGGATTTTGTCAAGCTGTCTTTAATCTTTAGCTTTACCTCCTTTCCTAACAACTGAGCTGGCAAGTAAGTACTTAAGTTGCTGATGTTTACATCCTGCTTGTTTTATTGTTCATTTCCAAGAAGCATTTTTTGTTGACAGAGGCCGGTGGCAGGGGTGCCATTTGTCAGAGCTTAACCACAGCTTAACCTGCTCCTTAACCTACCAGGAGCCAAGAACCCTCTTGCTTCACCTCCCGGATGTTCAAGCACTTCTCCATTCAATTGTTTTTGTTTGCAGTTCAATTTGATTTTTTAAATTCTAATTTAAAAAGGGAAACGTACATGCATCAAACTGTTTCCCTGAAAACAGAAGCTGAAATCATCTTCTTGAGGTTTTCCAGATTTCCTTTCTTTTTATCCCACATTACGCCTAACTGTTCAGTATGTTATCTGTTGATCATCACCATTGAAACCAGACAACCTCTAATGGACGCTTCCGTTCACCTGAATCCTGTCGTCTTAAAAGAAGTTCCTGTTCCCAGAGATCCTCAGTTTGCCGGCAGGACACAGTCCCCGCTCAAATATCCACATGGGGTTGAGCATTATCCCTGACAGCCTTTTAATCCCGTATTAACTGGCCTTGCCATCCACTACATGGCTTAACTTGTACTCTAAAGTTATGTGCTTAGGAACTGTGAATGAATGTCAATATGAGAATAAGCAAAAACAGAATTAGATTAACCTATAGGGGTTAAATTTATAACCATTACAAAATCAACTCTAAATAATTTTAAGAATCCATTGCTGAAAGACATTTCATGAAGTTTCTTTTCTGCTGGGGTGAATAATGGAGAGCTGACCAGCGTTCTTTCTGGAACTCAACTTTTCCCTGTCTTCTCAGGGGTGAATAGGAGCTGACAGGAAGAGGTCTAGATGGAGCCAAAGGGATACGGACTAGGCTCGGGAGTGGCCCAGAATCCATCATACCTTCTAAGGGCTTGCCCACAATACAGTTCCTAGGTTTTTGTTTTCTTTGTTGTTAATTTGTTCCAGCTTATAATAGTGACAATTAGTAGCAACAACTGCTAACAAACTGCCTGAAGTAATTCCTTCTACCTGATCAGTGTATGTATAGCCCCACTCAAAAAAAGAATAACAATGCCACGCATTGTCAGGGGAAAAAAAAACGACTGGTTTCTTTAAAAAGTCAGAGATAGAACAAAATTGAGGGTACCTAATGAATACATGGACATACATTTTCAATGCAACACCAATATACTAAGGTAGAGTACAGTTGAATAAAAGACTCTTCACTGCCAATACAACTGCCCAGGATAGACGGCTATTAACAATCCACACTTCTTTTGCGTTCTCAAGTCAAAGGCCAAGGATTAACTTCAGTGATAGTGTGGCTTCCTAAGCAAAGGCCACCCCTGACTCATACTGTTGTAGGGCACTGACCCCACACATAGCTTCTTTTTGGCATATGTCTCACTCCCCTCCTTCACCATTATACTCACCCATTCAATAACTTAATGAGGCTGACAGAAAGCTGAGAGCAGGTGTGTGCAATATGTTGTTTTCATCTCCCCACTTGGAGTTATTAGCACCTCCTATCACTCAATTTGGCAGGTCCATTTTAATATTAGCATCACACACGAACTGCATTCTTGAGAAAGGAGGCCATTTCAGACTTTTCCGGTGAACTATTACTTAGATAATAGAACATTTATTTCATGTCTTTATAAAATTAAACTTTACCGCTGGGTCTCTAAAAGGCTAATAGTTCAACTTCCCTCTTTGACATGCAAGAAAATAAGATTTTCCTGACAGGAAAATATGAAAGGCCATTTTTAACCACTGTGACAAGTCTACTAGGCTGCTTAGTACAACACATTATTTTTTCAGCTGTGTGAAAACACGTACCATAATATACTTTTAAAAGCCACACCATGTTACTCCGTTCAAGAAGTTTAATACCCTCACTTTCCTGACATGCAAACCACTTTTAAATCTGTTATGTACATCCAAAGTAAAATTCAGATTCTTTCACAATGTCAATCATATCTTATAACTCAGCTTTCACCAAAAGTATCGTCCATTACACACAACTACCACCTGTTTAAAGAGAAAGGAAAACATTTTGCAAAGTACTGCATGAAAAATAAGGTTAACATAATGCTCTGCTTCCTTTTATACTTTTCTTATAAACTTTGAGGGAATTCTTTAGGAATGTATTCAAAAGAATAGAGCATTCATTTTTTGAAGTTAATTACATATTATTATATTCCAAGTATCATGGGAAATCAGTTTGAGCCACTTAGGTTGTACTTGAAGATTGAAAAGACAAACCATGCCAAGATTTATTTGTTAAAGGTAAGGTATGTCAAACTAACTCCACACCTATCTGTTATTTCTAGATAAACTTTACCAGGATACAGTTGATATGAGTGAAAAGATTACTATTAGAAGTTTTCTAAGTTTGCTAATAAAGATGATGTTACTGGGCTGAAACCTGTCATTTGTTAATCAAATTTAATAGTAATTTCTTCCTGCAGACACATGCAGAAGACAAATTATCCATTTTTGTAAATCATAATTAGTTCAGAGGCAAGTTCCAATTCTCCTAAAGATTAGCTCAGTGTAATTTAAATTAAAGGCACTCAGTTACTATACAAATTGTGGAAAACCTCAGCCTTCGCTGAGGTGCTTGAAATCCTGGGTTATGACTGACCACTTGAAGATCTGTGGCAGTAATTCAAAATGCATTCACTTTATTATGTTCACCAATGCCAATTTTCACTAAGTGTGTAGGCAAGAGGCTGTGTGGAGAAGCATCACACACAGCTCTGTTTCCCCCATGTAGATGCCTTTGCTGCCACTGAGACGCAAGGCTCTTTCCAATCTTTAATTTTCTCTAAGAGTGGATAAGTGCCATGAGCAAAACTGCTCACCACTGCTCTTGAAGTGCTTATTTAAAAAGAAATAAAACATGATTAATTTCAAGTGTTTTACAATTAAAAATATATGACAGGAGGGTCATCTGGGCAATTTAACTACATCGGGAAGGGTCACAGGCCTATGAAATTTGAGAAACCCTGAGCTAAACTCGGTGCATGTGTTTATTGTCACTGGTAGCATATTAGATTATTAAAAGGGACATGCTAATGTGACATTTTACTATTACAAAGAAAACTCAGTACTAAAATTAGAGGATAAATCAGGCAGATATGCTTCCAGACATGCAATCAGCTCTGTCTTCCACTCATCTTCCTTTACGCATCAAGGGGTTATATTAAACTTCATTTTGTATTTATTTGTTAACTATATGTGTCGCTCCTTTCTAAGTTCAACATGAGTAACAAAAATTTAGCTGTATCCTAGTAAAACAGATTAATGCAGATAAAGCAGAGCGATTAGGGTGTCAGAAAAAATATACTTTAAAAATCAAGGATAAAATATAAACCTATTTGTTTTGAATATTTATCCAGATTACATTTCATATGCAACATTCTCTTCAATAAAGCTCTCTTCTTTATTGCAGAAAAGTATTTATACCCACAAAATAGTAAGATTTGTCTTTGAAAAACAGCTTGACAGCCCAACCAATTCTGTTCCCAAAACAATGGCTAGTTTGGGGGTGTAAACGGCAGACAACATAAAGTAAATCACTGTCATGAAATAATAATTAGCATTGTAAAAATAACCTCCACTGCCTCAGCTGACTAATGCACAATTCCTGTTCAAGCCCATATTTCAAGTCTGAAAGTCACCAGATGAAATTAGCACTTTCATTCCAAAGCAGATTCTGTTGGTACTTTTGCCTGGAAGGAAGGGGAAACCATTTCATACTGTCTCACTAATCCAAAATAGCAAAAACTTGTCATCTTTATTGCTTAAAGGGAAAGCTGTTCAAGGATTTGGCAGAGAAGATCACAGTTCAACTCAACAGCACGCTCCTCCCTACCCCATTGTTCTTGGTCTCCCCATCAGCAAAGAGATTAATGATGCATATTTCATTAGATGGCACATGTCTACAGAACTTTGGGGCTGGGCAGTTCAGTGACTGAGAGTCTTTAATAACAAGGCCAAAGTCATGGGCTTGACACCCACATGGATGAATTAGTTTTCATCTGTTACACTGCCTTAATCATATCTAACACTAGACATCCCATCACAAATGCACGCTATTGGTCAAAGGGTGATTCATGAAGTGCATGACAATGGTTCAGTGAATACTCATCATGAAAGGGAGGGAAGGAAGAAGGAAGAGAGGAGAAAAGGGAGAGAACCAGGGAGAGAGGAAGGATCCAAAAAAAATCCTAAAAGTGTTCTGCCTTACTGTCTGAGAGCCTATGACACTATCTTTTTATAAAAAGAACAACATATTCAGGTAACACATATTTAAACTCAAATAGGACTACACAGTGATTAAGAATAGGCTAGCTAGCTAATTTATTCTGAGTTTGTCCTAAACAAACTTTCAAAAAATTAACTAAGTATATATAAAATTAAACCATGCTTAGGAATTAAACACTATATTCCAAGCCTTAAAAGAACAGCACATTAGCAATTAGCATTTGCTTTGTTTTGAATTCACTGAATTTATATCATCCTTCAACACTGTTTAGCTAAAGCAAACAAAAACAAGAAAATCACATTATTCTTTCTGAGCCATACAAAAGTGATCTGGAAAGTCACGTTTAAAATCGCTATCATGGATTAGCTTAAGGCAATTATTTCACTTGCCGCATTCTTTTACAAGTTAAAAAAAAAAAAATTTTAGCTTCTTGCCTAACAAGAGAAATGAAATCCCATTAGTTGTGTCTCCAGTGTATATTAACATTCCTTTTGTTTAGAAAGGTTAATATCCCCCAAATAAAGGAGCATACAGTGCCTGTTAAAATAATTACATCATGACATTTTAGAAAGGTTGGCAGACAGACGTGGTTACAAGCAAAAAAACAAACAAAAGTATAAGCGAGTACTTTTTAAATTATCCATGACTTCAAAAAATGGAAAGCACTGGAAATTCCACCATGTTTGCAATTCCCTGCCTGGTTGTTCGGTCTTTGGTATTTGGCTATTCTCCCTCTTCTTTCATATGTTTCTGTCATAGAAACTTACAAAGGATGTACCTTCATGCTCCAAATCAGATGATCTATTATCTGAAAAGGAAACAAAAATCCGACAACAAAAGAATTTCACAACAGGTCCGCGGTTGATAGCATGAGGTACCAAACCCAAGTATCTCACAGCCACTTGGAGTCCCAAAGGACAGTATTTGTTGTCATTAAAAAAGAATGGTTTTTCTATCCTAGGCAAGCTGATCTAAAGGCCCAACACATCAGTAAAGCTGGAACCAGTGAACAATTAAAGTCTCAGAATTCACTCCTACAAGACCTAAAAGAAAACACTTCAAACTTTATGCAAATAAAATATGGCATCTGACCCTGATGCTTGAGGCAGAAAGAAGCAATTCTCCACTTAAGTAAAACAAACTATTAATCTATCAAACCTTTGGATATAGCAAACATTTCTTAAATAAAAAGTAGACAAGATCTTAATATAAAACCTCACTGGCTCTCTTTCTCATTCTCTAGGGCATGACAGCTCTGGGGCTCTAAAATGGGGTGTCCTGTTCTGCCACTGTTTCCAGGGAAACAGTCAGTGATGTAGGTAAGACAAAGATGAGAAGGACAGTGGTTTTCCTCATCACCACTTAAACCATAGCTAGTTTCCTCAGATAATGATAGCTCAACCTCTGGACAGCAGGTCAGAGAATCTAATTGAACAAGTACTTTAAGAGGCTTATTAATGTTCCCAAAAGTCAGAGAATGCTTTACATCAGCAATGCCCAGTAACACCAATAACAAATTGTACATGTGCAGTGATAAAAGGCCACTGCTTTAAGAGTCCAAAAAGAATATAATAAATACAACTTAAAGGCCCCCAAGTTACCATAACAAAATATCCAAGAGTATAAATCGACAGAAGGAAATTCAGTGCGACATCTCAGCTGACAGTCTCACAACAAACCTGTGAAGGAAAGCCTGTCCTGGCTTTGGACAAAGGTGGTAGTCACCCCTTCAGGGCAAGGCTTTCCAGCATTGAATGATGATCCTCCTTAGTCCCCAGCTCATGCAGACAGTGCCCTGTACTTAGGAAGTAATCCTGCACACTTGTTGAATGAATGAACAAATGAATGATTTATATGGAATAGTCTTCCAAAGCAGCCTCTAACACATCTAAGCTGACAGTTTTATTTAACTGTCAGAGGCTATGTAGAGGACTGGCTAAAATGGAGGAAACATTTTTTTTTCTTCAAAAAAACCACCCAAGAGCTCATCTCTAGGAAACAATATTAAAGCGAGCAAAGTAAATTCCTTTCTCTTCCATACATTTCTCAGTAAGAAGACAGTTGATGATGGTGGTGGGGGCGGCATACATACCATTTGTTCAGTGCTGGGCGCCCTTCTAAGTATTTGATGCAAATTTACTTGTTTAATCCTCACAACTATCATATGAAATAGGCATTATTGTTATCCCTCTCTTGCAGTTGAATCAAGACAGAGGTAAGTTTCATTCAAGTAGGCCTGGCACAGGCAGATTTCAAGGTCAGGCAGTCTAGCTCCTGAGTCTGTGCTTTTTACCTGTACTAAACTATGTGTAACAGTACTGTTCGATAGAACTTTCTGTGATGATGGAAATGTCTACACCTGGACTGTCCAATACAGAAACCACTGGCCACAAGGAGCTACTGGACGTCTGGATGTGACTAGTGCAATTGTAGAACTGAAGTTTTCATTTTACTTAATTAAATTCAAACGTAAATAGTCATACATTGTTATTTATGCTTAAGTTTAATTCTATAATATAATTTATTCAGCTTAATGGAATGTAAGATCTGTTAAATATGTATGTCACCCTTTGTGAAATCAACTCCGCAATTTTCTGTCTGAGTTCACAAGTCAAAGTTCAATAACTACTCACCGAGCCATATGAGTAGACCTCATCTGGTCTGTATTTCCATGTAAGTACATGGGGGTGGGTGGGGGGTGACAGAAGATGGAGGTAATAGCAAATATTCTCATTCTAAGTCATATTTCTCAAATAATTTTCAGGGAAGGAACCCTTTCACATCATTCAACAAATATTACTGGCCATCTACTGGTTATGGTGAGGATAAATAGATACAGTACAACGAAAATACTTTCTGACACACTTGCTATACAACTTTTTTGGTCCAGCATTTGACACATAGTAGGTACCTAATAAATGTTGGACAAACCAATGGGCAAAGGCTGAGACCTTATTGTCAAGAAACTTACAATTCTCAAGAAGACACAATAAAACGTTTTATCATTTTTCCTCACAAACCTGTTCCACATTTCCTTTACCAGCAGCATCCATTCAAACAAACAAGCCAAAACTTGAAAGTCATCTTCCAATTATGCTGATTTTGTCTTCTTTCTGTTTCTAAGACCACTCTATATATGTGGTCCTTACTCTTACTGCTCTAGTTTGGCCCCATTTCACTTGGATCTTTGTAACAATCTCTGTCCTGGGCTTCCTTACAATATTGTCTGATTTAAATCCATCTTCCACAAAACTCCCAGAGTGACGTTCTTAAAATGCAAGTCTGACCAGTGCACACATCTGATTAAAATCCTTTAGAGGGTTCTCACTCTCAGAATATAAAATCCAAGCTCCTTAGTATGGTACACCATGGCCACAATAAGTTGGCCAAGATAATCATTCTAGCCTCATCACTCACTTCACTTTTTTTGGAAACAACGAACTCCTTGTAGTGTTTATATGTTGATATTAGACCTTACTTTTTTTCAAAGACTGAAAATCCAGCCTCCTACTGTATACCTTCAATGTTGAATATTGTATCTCACAGGCAATAGGCATTGAATAGATGCTTACTGAACTAAAATATAAAAAAACGATAATGAAAGATGGAAGTAATGTTTGCCATAATTTACACGAATAACTTAAAAACTGCTTTGGGCTAATAGGGAAAGGAATAAAGCATAAACTGGGAAGGCATTCTAAGGGGCATAAGAGATACAGTGGATTTTTTTTTTTTTAAGATTTTTATTGGGGAATTGGGGGAGGGGAACAGCGTTGGAGAATTGGGGAAGGGGAACAGACAAGTTGCTGTCCCTTTTGTTCTTCGGTCTCGTTGTGGAGCATGTTGCTTCACTGGCCCATGTTGGTATCATCATTGCGCTCTTCTCCGGTGAGGCAGATCGGTTGCCAGCCTCTGGACGGCCAATCACAGCGGCTTTTGACAGCTCACACCTGCTACCAGCCGCTCATGTGGGCTGCTGGTGACTCACTGTAGCCTATGGCAGCCCACTGCAGCAGGGACTGGAGCTATGCCATCCGGGGGATATCACAGCAGCCCAGCTCCAGGTGGAGCTGTTGTTCACCATCTTAGCTGCAGAGGGCAGTGTCACTGGTCCTCATATGTCCCCAGATCCGAACTGGGGCTGCTGGCATCCCAAGCCAGCTCTTAACCAACGTGCCACTTGTCTGGCCTGAGATAAAGTGGATTTTAAGTAAAGGGAATATCACAAATATTATCAATCACCATCTCAGGCCATGTAACAGGTATAGGAAGGATGGAACTTTTATCTCATTTTCTCTGTGCCTTTCATCTTTGTCCACTGCCTTCCTAGCTACTGTCCAACTCATCTTCAAGAAAAAAGGATTTTTTTAACCTATCATGATAGCACTGAGTCTATGGCACTGAGGGCTCCAAGGGGGGCAGGATCACTGAGTATTGAATGTTCGGCACCAATTCTCAGTATTCTCTTGAACTTCTTGCGTCCTGGCTTCCTGTAGTAAGCAAAATCAGACTTGCTTTCATAAGCTGTCTGTTCCTTCTCTCTTCTCAGTCTGTCTTTAGCGTGGTTGGTCAAAAGGAAGTAGGATTCCAAGATTAGGATTTCAACATCCGCAAATCAATCCATGAAATACAACACATTAACCCAAATGAAAGATAAAAACCATATGATCATCTCAATAGGTGCAGGAATAAACATTCGACAAATTCAACATCTTTTTATGATAAAAACTTCCAACAATGTGGGTATAGAAAGAATGTACCTCAACATAATAAAGGCCTATATGACAAACCCACAGCTAATATCATACTAAATAGTGAAACACTATAAGTTTTTCCTTTAAGATCAGGAAAGACAAAAATGCCTACTCTTTCCACTTTTATTCAACATAGTGTTGGAAATCCTAGTCACAGCAATTAGGTATGCATGCGCATGTGTGCACACACACAAAATAAAAAAAACACTGAAATTGGAAAGGAAAAAGTAAAACTGCTATTATTTGCAGATGACATGATACTAAATATAGAAAACCTTAAAGACTCCACCCACACACTGTTAGAACTAACAAACTGTTAAAACAGTAAAGTTGTAGGGTACAAAATCAAGATACAGAAGTCTGTAGTGTTGCTATACACTAAAAATGAACTATCAGAAAGAGGACTTAAGAATGCAATCCTGTCACTTTCAGGGGTAAAGAGTATAACTATTGCATTGTGTTGTACACCTGAAACTAATGAAAAAAAAGAAAAAAAAAAGAATGCAATCCCATTTACAACTGCATCAAAAAGAATAAAATACCTAGGAATAAATCTAACCAAGGAGGTAAACGACCTGTATACTGAAAACTGTAAGACGCTGTGAAAGAAATTAAAGGAGACACAAATGGAAAGATATTCTGTGCTCATGGATTGAAGAATTAATGTTGTTAAAATGTCCATGCCATCCAAGGCAATCTACAGATTCAGTGCAATCCCTATCAAAATTCCAGTAGCATTTTTCACAGAACTAGAACAAAAATTTTCTAAAATGTGTATGAAACTACAAAACAACCCAAATGACCTAAGCAGTCTTGAGAAACAAGAACAAAGCTAGAGGTATCACACGCCCTATTTCAAACTATATTACAAAGCTATAGTAATCAAAACAGTATGGTATTGGCATAAAAACAGACATACAGATCAATGGAACAGAACTGAGAGCCTAGAAATAAGCCCACACATATATGGAGCCAAGAACCAAAGGAGCCAAGAATGTACAACGGAGGAAAAACAGTCTCTTCAAAAAATGGTGGATCTGACTCAAAAGGCAAGAGAAACAAAAGCAAAACTAAACAAATGGAACCACATCAAACTAAAGAGCTTCTGCACAGCAAAGGAAATCATCAGCAAAATGAAATGGCAATCTATGGAATGATATCTGCAAATCATTTATCTGATAAGGAGTCAATATCCAAATTACATAAAGAACTCACACAACTCAACAACAAAAAACAACCCAATTTAAGAATGGGCAGGGGACATGAACAGACAGATTTTCAAAGAACATATACAGGCACATGAAAAGATGTTCAACATCACTAATTATTGGAGGAATGTAAATCAAAACCACAATGAGACATCACCTCACACCTGTTAGAATGACTATTATCAAAAAGACAAGAAATAACTAGTGTTTTTGTCTTGGAGAAGATGTGGAGCAAAGGGAACCCTCGTATACTGTTGGTGGGAATGTAAATTGGAAAACAATATAGAGGTTCCTCAAAAAATTAAGAATAGAACTACCATATGATCCAGCTATTACACTTCTTGGTATTTAACCAAACAATACAAGAACAATAACTTAAAAGATATATGTACCCCTGTGTTCATATGGAAACAATCTAAGTGTCCATCAATAGATAAATGGATAAAGAAGATGTAACACACACAAACACACACACACACACACACACACACACACACACACGAATATTACTCATCCATAAAAAAGAATGAAATCTTGCCAATGCTACAACATGGATGTACAGACCTAAAGGATATTATGCTGAGTGAAATAAGTCAGACGGAGAAAGACAGCATGATTTCCTTCATATGTGGAATCCGAAGTAAACAAAACAAACAATAAATGAAACAAAAGGAAACTCACAGGTACGCAGAACAGATTGGTGGTTATCAGAGGGGCAGGGGGTGAGGGTGTTCAAAATGAGTGAAGGGGATCAAATGAGTATGACGATGGATGGTAAGTAGATTTTTGGTGGTGATCACTTTGTAGTGTATACAGATGCTGAATTATATAATGCTGTACACTTGACACTTCTGTAATGTTATATATCAATTTTACCTCAATTAAAAAACATGATTTGAAACAGACAGGAGGCATCACTTGGGTACGAGCCTAAACCCATTATCCAATACAGCTTCTATCATAGTTCTGCATCAGAGTCTTGGGTGCAGTACCTTTGATTCCCATTCTGTAATTTCTTGCATCGGGAAGAGAGAGTGGTAAGTGGGGAGAGGTAGGTGACTGGCAGGACAGGGTTTGAGCCTTCCTGGGTCCCTGGATACCTCATCCCAATTCTTAACAACTAGAAGAACAGAGCATTCAATTTGTAAGGATTGTGAAGTATGTGAAGGGATGTGGTGGGAGATGACGCTAGAAAACTAGGCTATGGTCAGATTATCAACCTGAGTAAATTTTATTTCTAGATCCAAAGCAGTGACAGGTTCTTTGTTGGTTTATTTTAAATCATGGACAGGACAGAAAAAGCCTAGTGTCCAGCATACAGTAAATAATCATTAAATATTTAATCTGACAGAAATAGCTGACCTGGAAGAAGGAAAGACTGAAAAACATAAGGTAAAAACAGTTAAGAGGCTATTACATAATGTAGTGTGAATATTTTTAAATTACTGAAGAGAGTTAACTGATAAAAAGATAAAGGGAAAATATCATTTACTGAGGACCCACTATGTGCCAATCATTATGCTAGTCATTATTTTAATTAGTCTTCACAATTCTATATATCAAGCATGGTTATTCACACTTTCAAATTAAGAAACTAAGGCACAGAGAATGTGTAAATTACCCAATGTCACATAGCTGTAAGAGATATACAAGCTTGGACTGTCTGCAGTCCCAAGCAAACTCTTTTTATACCCACACAGCCCTGATTCTCAAGACTTGAAAATTAACTGGATGAAGCAGGCAAGAGAGAGAGTCAAGAAATCTGAAAAGTTTTCTGAGCATTGGTGATGGACCCTTCTGTGAAGTGAGCCAACAATTTCTAAAGCTTGATGTGTAGCTGGCCCTGATCAAAGTACTGGAGACACAAACTTCAATGTGACACAGTCTTTGCCTTGAAGGGATTTGCAAGTGGTCAGATAATTACAGTATAAAATAAATTAAGCCCTAAATAGCAATAGGGAGGTCATGAGAAAAAACAAGTTATGTGCATAAGAAATTTCCCTGGAAACTACAGGACTGTAATAACTAGAAGTTATGATATTTAAATTAAGGATAACCACCAGTCTCCAGAGTGTTCCTCATTATCATTAAAAAGAAGGACTCTCTACAAATTAGTGACCATTAACTTAATTATAAGATATTATGCATTAATTTTATTCACCAATACACTGTAGAGAGGATTTCCCTAACATCTCTAATGTTTAACCTATGCCAGTTAAAAGAAATCCTATCTGTGCCTGTTTCCCTTCTACTGGAACCAAAACACTTCTGTGAATCTTGGAGAAGTTTAATTTCTTAGAATCACACTAATCAAAATTATCAAACTCTAAAACCCAAAACTTTCAGCATTTTGAATCTAGAACATAATGATAAGAAAATAATTAATTCAAAAGTCATCTCAAGAGAAATTGTTATAGGCAAACTACCTAGAAATCAAAAACCAGATAGATTTAGTTCAACTTCAACTCTCTCTCTCTCTCTCTCTGTCTCTCTCTCTCTCTGTCTCTCTCTTTCTCACACACACACACACACACACACACACTCAACATGCACAAACCAGAAAGAGTGTTGATGGCTGAATTATTCTCTTATACTTTATGCATTTTTATAGCTCTCTTCCTAAAGTACATTACTTGCTACATAATTCATATGGGAGAAGCAGTTATTATGCCCATTTTACAAAATAGGAAATAGGACAATAAGGTCAAGCAACTTGACCTAACAACCTGTGAATTTTGCAGAGCTGACAAGTAAATATGGGCATACCTCATTTTATTGTGCTTCTCTTCATTGAACTTCACAGATATTGTATTTTTTTCTTTTTTTTTTTACAAATTGAAGGTAAGGCGTTCCACCAGCAAAAAGATTACGACTTGCTGATGGCTCAAATGATGGTTAGCATTTCTTAGCAATAATGGTTTTTTTGCAATAGCATGATTTTTAATTAAGGTATGTACATTGTGTTTTTAGACATAATGTTATTGTACAGTTAACAGACTACAGTATAGTATAAACTTCTTGTATATGCACTCAGAAACCAAAAAATTTGTGTGAGTCACTTTACTGTGATATTTACTCCATTGTAGTGGTCTGGAATCGAACCTGTAATATCTCTGAAATACGTCTGTATAACAGCATTAAAATTCTGGTACTTACAATATCTCCACAAGCAAAACTACAGGTAGAAAGGACAAATTCCCACCACTAAAAGCAGAAGGCATGTATGAATGTTCCCCATTTACCTTCAACACCTAACACAGGCCCTGGCACATAGTGAAGCCTTGATAAATTGCTTTGAATGAATAAACAAAGAAATTAGAGAATGTCAGTGAACGAGGAGTCTAATGAAGTCAGTAGTATATTCCACTTCCCTCCAAGGGATTTTTTCAAATGGGGCTATAAAGCATTCAAAATATTTTTTAAAAGTAGCACTTACGGGAAAAATAGCAGCCCACATAAATCCCAACAAGATCTCTACCTCGTAGTACATGAGAACACCACTGTTGGGGAACTACTCCTTTTATGCTAAATTCAAAAAAATTTGGCAGTGTTTGTAAGTTTAATGCCCTACCAGTAAACACACACACACACACACACACACACACACACACACACACACACACCTGGAGGTAAATTGATGTTATAGGAGTTTTGAAAAAAAATAAAAACACAATTACCTAAAACAAAGTATACATTTTCAGAAATGTAACCATTCTTATATTCTACAATTCTTACAAGTTGGTATTATAACCGAATGGCGAGAAAAATGTGTATTCTAACCATTTTATAATATTATTATGCAAACATTTTTAAAATTCCTTTCTGAAATTTTAAGGTTGGCCTACAAAAATAAACTAGCTTTTAGAGGAACCTATCAAATAATACAAATGTGTAGAAAATTTAAATAGATGCTGTTTCCCTCCCCTCCTGGCACAAAACCTCAAATGTGACAATGGAGTGTTCCTCAGGCCCTCCAGGGGCCTGGCTAAATCTGCTGGCAGAACCCACACTCTTGCCCCCAAAGGTACAGACCCGTACCTTCTGCTCGCCCTATCCCACAGGACACTAAGGTTTCAGGCATTACAAACAGAGCCCCACGTAAGATGACAACTTCGCTCTATTAGTACTGGGAAAATAAACAAAAGGAAAAGGATTTTCCGGTAAGAAGACCTCGCAGCACCAGGTTCACTCATTCATTTTTAAATATTTACTGAGTTCCTATTGTGTTGAATGTAAGATGCTAGGAACTGAGTCTTACATTCTTGCAAATTTCCTTGTCGCGGATTCATAAAAATCCATATAAACCATAAAGAAATGCCAAAGGGCCCAAGTGCAGAGGTTATCACAGGCTTTAAATCAGACAGGCTTGATTTAACTTTCTCTCCATTTATTAGCCAGTGGTCTGGGGTGTGTTATGTTAGTGTCCTAAGCTGTTTTCCTTTTCTATGAAATGGAGATAATGAGATTGTCTCTCTTAAAAAACATGTAGTGAAGATTAACATAGTAAGTACTTTTAACATACGACCAGGCACATAACAAGTGCTCAGTAAATGGCAGAGCTGTGTGTGGTTTCACTAAATAATAACATGGCTTTTATCCATTTATCATACTGAAATGACTGCTTAGTAGCTACTCACAGGTCAGGCACAGGGAACACAGATTAAAAACAACAAAAACAGAAAGAGCCTGTATTCTTGGAGCTTACAGTATAGTGTAAGAGACAGATGCTAAACAATTAATTAGTTGATTATAATGTGGTAAATGCCATAAAAATTACATTTTTAACAGCTTAATTGAGGTGTAATTAACTCACAATAAATACCACATTTATAAAGTGTACAGTTTAGTAAAATCTGACATATGTACACAGCTGCAAAATTATCACCCTAATCAAGATAATGAACATATCCACACACACCCCAAAAAAATATCCTTGTACCCATCGGTAAAATCCCTCCTTTCTACCACCCCCCACCATCTCTCAAGTAGTTACTCATACACATTTTCTCACTATAGCGTATTTTGCATTTTCTATAATTTTATATAAAAAGAATAAAGTTTTTCATCTGGCTTATTTCACACAGAGTAATTATTTTGAGATTCATCTGTGTAACTCAATAACTTAAAAACCTATTGGGCAATAGGATGATGTCATCTAGTCTACCATGCACAAACCTGTACTTTTTGCTCCAAATTCATCTCTCCCACTAAACTCACTCCTATAAACTCTGAATACAAATACATGTAGAATTAACCACTTTTCTAAGAGTTTGCTTCCCAAATGCAACATGCCAGAAACTATTATATTTCCCTATTATTCAATGCTTCATATGCCCATTGAGTATTTCATACTGATCACTATTTTTATTGTCAGAACAGAAAGATAAATGTTCTGTGCTTCTCACATCAAGCAACCAAAACAGAGATGGCTTCTCACATCAAGCAACCAAAATGGTGGTGAATAATCTTGAATCAATCAGCAAAACTCTCTCAGGATAGCTTTGTATACATATATGCACTATCATTTAAAAAAACATACTACAAAATCAGAGGCACATTTGTGTGACTTGTCAGAAAATGGTGAGATTTTTTGAGAAACTGTTTCATAGGTGTTTTAGGATCTAAAATATTGTTCCTATGAAGACTAGCAATTGTCCAGCTGAGTGGTCAAGTACATTGCTCAAAGGCATGAGGTATGGTAGAGAACCAGTGCAGATGGCAAGGCAAGCAATCCCCTTTACCAGGTTATTAGGTAATTTCAGGACATAAAAATTGGATTAAAAATTCTCCTTCATTTCAATATCAAATTTCTTATATTTCTAACTAGTTTAATACTATGTCAAGATGAGATGATCTATTTCAAGCACCAAGTACAATGGTTGCCAAATACATAGTAGGTGCCTCAGTAAAGCAGTCATTAGAGCAACATCCATGATGGAAGGCCAGCACAAGAAAAACATATGACATAGTCATATTACAAATTTTCTTAGAAAATGGGTCCCTTCCTTGATTACTGTGAATCCCAAATTTTCAGTCAGTCATTGCACAAAATTGCACATCTTCTGTATATTCAACCTGAGCTTAGTGGCTAACAAATACTTACTGACAGCCTACTATGTGCCTAGCACTGAACAAGACTTATTTAAGGATAATTAAGATAAGACAGTCCTGACTCAATCTTTATTGAATATCCTAAATTTCTTTAGTTTAAATATAAGAAAATAGCGCATGCAAACACACTCACTCTGGCTCTGTACTGCTCCAAACACAATTACTCTCCTAGTACAGTTAAGTTTGAGACCCTTGAAAATTATAAGGTATACACTAAAACGTGACATTACACAAGCTTCACCCAATGTTCCTCAATTACCCTCACAACAGCCTTCATATTTCAATTTCTGGGTGTCCTTCACTCAAATATTTTTGAGAGCCTTCAATAACAACCACAATAATGGCTACATCCATTCACTGTGCACCTACTATGTACGAGACACTGCTATGTCAAATTCTACAGGCAAGTGGCTGAGAATATTAATCACACAGAGGAAGACAAAAGTAAGCCTTTCTTTGGCAATAAAAGAATATACCTGCTATTTTGACTTTTGCTTAAATCGCTCATGTAAAAGCTGACACTGATACTGCACTTATTGAAGACTCGAAAGGCGGCTAAACAATGTAAGTACAACTACAATACAAACAAACCACGTGAAAACAACTTGTACTTTTTGCTGACTTCGTGGCTACATCTTTCCCAAAAAAAATGTACAATGAAATTAAATTATATTGCCAATAAAAGTTTTATGTTCTTAGGTAACAGATGAAGTGGAAACCTGTGGAAACCTGCTAACACTGCTTACATGATTATTAATGGTAACAAGGATTGTACATGAATAGCATCAAACGGGTGACTAGACAGAGAAAACCATGTACACACACATTCCAGATGAAATCCTAGACTTAAATGCTGACACCCAAAAGGCATGCAGGTTAAGCGACTGCAGCTGATGAAACTATTTCAAAGCCAGACACATTTCCTGTTGCAAATTCCTTACATTCCATGACTAAATCCTTAAGGCCACAGCAGCATTGCCATTTCCGATAGTGCTGATGCACAGAAAGGGAACTGTGCTAGTGCCATCCTGCTGTCAGCAGAAGCCCTCCGCAGAGCACAGTGGCAGTCTCAAGGCAAAATAAAAGTGTCTGGGAGGCAATTCACACATTTTCAAAGACAGAGTGATGACTGTGACCTTGAGCCCCTTCTAAAGGTGCTCTGACTTTAAAGTCTCACTGGGCTCCTGTAGCCCACACACAAGATCCAACAGGAATTTATTATTTTAAGATTTTCATTCAACAGTAAGATGAAGCTGCCTTAATACATCTGTGGTCCTCGTGACGATAACTAATATTTACTGAGTACAAATGTACTTGGCATTCGAGTACTCAAACTGTGTTTTAACTTATAATTTAAGTTTGACTAAAAATCCCTAAAACACTCTATAATGTCTTTATATAATTGAGAATGTCTTACTTCTTAGATCTCAAATCCCACTAACAAGTGGGGGGCAGGCAGGAGAGTTTGCTAAAGAAATAGAAAGCAAAAGGCACCTTTAAGTAAAACACCATCCACACAACATACAACATCGAATCACCATCAATATCTGGTACTTGTCTCTGCAACCTCATTAACAAATAATCTTTTAAAAACTAGAGCTACTGACAGGTTTCTGAACAAGCAAAGCTGGGTCCCTGGTAATTCTCTAGCCAGAGAGAACTCAGTAGGATTATAATGAAGAGGTAGTCAGTGGTCGATCTGCATACAGCCCATAAACAAAATCAGAATGCATAACTCAGGTTCTATCTATGACTACCCAGCTCTCACTTGAAACATTTTAAGTGTCCCAGAGTAGGCTCAGCGCTGTAGCCTCGGAATAGATTGAGTGACCTGTGTCTTGCTGAAGTTGACCTTGAATGGTACACACAGCCATTATTTATGATTGCTTATGGTTCTTCACCATATTTTGCATCTGATTGCAAAGGAAGCAATTCTAGGAACTAAATTTATTTTAAGGGAAATCCATACTGTATTTTCAGATAGTGGATGTGTGTAGGCACACGTGCACTTACACCCACACATGCACTCAAGCAACGCTGTCCCAAATCACATCCCCAAATCTTATCCTGCCATATTCTGAACAATTTTAAACTGTTGATTCAGTTTGGGTATAGGTAGTTTGTCTCATTTAAATAATGGAGTAATATTATTCAAAACCAAGTTCTAACAATGGCTTGTAATAAACTCTTCACTGAGGTTAATGATGCCTACTCCTATGGAATAATGATGAGGCAGAATTGCCTAAGAAGCACGTGGTATAAAATAAAATGAAACCAAGTGCCAAAACAAGGTCAATCCCCTCTGCCTTATCTTGTACCACTGAGAATTAACTAGATTAGCCATTTGGAATGTTGATTCTCAAAAGAATGTACGTTGATATCAGAAAACTGACAGTTTTGTATTTTTCCTTTTAGACCTGACATGGTTTCCTGTTTTCTATCTTATCTTCAAGAGAAAAAATTGCTAAGTACAATTCCCACAGGCCTCAAGAGCACTGAGACCTAGTCAACAAAAATAGTTTTAATTAACAGATAAATTTGTAATTTACTTGGTAGGAAATTTACTTAAAGCTGTTTTAGGAAAATGCCTGGAGAATAATAGTATAAACAGATTATTAGGGTGTTGTTTTTTAAGTATCTCTGTAATACAGTCTTCCATATCTACGCAGATCTTGGCAGAGACAGATGGACTAAGACTCTATTTAACAATGAAATGATTAAAGCAAAGTAGAAGAGGCAAAGATACTATTCAATACTTCTTCACAAATAAATATCAGTCAAGTTATGAGGTCACTGAGTATTTTCATGCCTATGATCCCAAAGGAAATACTCATCATTGTTTAAATGTGTGTCAGTAACACCATCACTTTTGCAAATTCAATAGATATTAATTTTATTAGAAATCCACACAATGTTTCTTAGACAGAAAATGTAGTTCAGCTGATCCTTCTTTCAACAATCAAGTACCTACTGGGTGCTCGGTGACAGAAACACAGTAAAGTTGCCATTATCCATTAAGGGATCCGAACTTAATGTTTTCCTTATTCTCTAATTTCATCAAGTCCCCACCAACAGAAAAATCAGATAGACATGCTCAGTTCAGATCAATCTTCCTTTAAGGATCAATTGTACAAGACTAGAGCTCAGGCTCTTTTGCCTTTTGTCACTATACTCAAAGTTCTTTTGGCCCCATAGAGTAAAGCTGGCACCAGTTTCATGATCAGCAGGCTATGGCATAGCTAGTGCCAAAATCTCACATGCATTCAAGCACCAGTGACCTTAAATGGAGGTCATGATTACCATCTCCTACAGGGTTTTGACAGTTGGCTGATGTTCTCTGAATGTCAGAACCCTCTAAATTCTACTGAGTCATTCAACTTGGGGACTAAGGTTTATTAGGAGTGCTCCACGTAATGACTTTTCAATATTAAAAAAAACAGTTCCTTCTCTTCTTATAAGAAATGTGTTAAGAAGGATTCAGAAACCCTGGACAGTGATAGATTTGTTTATTTGCCAAGTCTGTTTTAGGGTAATTTTCCTTTTTAAGCAGCAATCTGGATGACTAAGTTAAGAATAATGGAAAGAATAAGATGAATGCATGCAAAAGCACAATACGGGAGGTTTAAGATAAACAGAAATTTGTTTCCTTAAATTCAAGGTCCACTGATCATTGAATCAGTTCAACTAGGAGAATGCACTTCATTCCTTAATAGGAAAGGCTACAATTCTTGCTTGGGCTATTCTACCGTTTTCACTGGGGCCTGAATCAGATGACCTTGGGATTGCTTCTTATAATTTTGAATATATCTGTAATCCTTCTAAGTGAAATTTAAATGTTCATTCTTATTCTGGCAATGAGTGTGTCAGTCTCAACATCAACAGTTCTTGCAATATTTGCCTCTATAAACTCTTCCCAAGCCAAGTTTTCCTTTCAAAAGTGTCCTAACATTTACGTTCACATCCATCATTGTGTTTCCTTTATACTTGAAACCCTCCCAATCAACATTCTATTGTATCTTTCTTTCACTCCTTTTTCTTGTTAGGTAAACATTTGCTTGACTCAACTCCTTTCTAGTATTCCCAATGGAAACACCTGGACTGGGTCTGCTGGAAGCACACATCTATCATGGTCATAAATGTCACTGTTTAAAAAGCCCCCACTGCATTTTCTACAGTGGAGTGAAATATAAAGCAGGAGGGAAGGATGCAAAGGAGGAGGAGGAAGAGAAGAAAAAGCCTTTTTGTTGAACTTGTGTGGTAGGAGCCAGAACCACTTGGTAATGTGCTTCTGACATAGTATATGGGTATCTATGACACCGCTGGAATCCTGTCACTGTCAGTACTTCAATCAGTGACAATTTCACCTCTACAATTCTCTTTCATATTAGGGAGCATATCACTCTCTACTCTTGAAAATTTTGAAGAGCACCGCAAACCAATCAATTAATAAACTACATATATAATAAATGCCCAAATTATTAAAACAGCTAATTCAGCCCTTATAATATCAATGTTGACGTGTACCTCATTTAACAAGTTTCGGGGCCGACCGAATGGCGCAGTGGTTAAGTGCTGGCTTGGGAAGCCAGCGGCCCCGGTTCCATCCCACATAAGAGGGCCAGTGACACTGCCCTCAAAAAAACAAAAACAAAAACAAAAAAAATAAGTAAACAAGTTTCATTAGCATTTACTTAATTATATCTGGCTTTTAATTTGGAAAAGAGAAAGGAAAACAATGGTAAAGATTAAATTCTCTAATGATTTTTAGCTGTAGCTATTTGTAGATGTTTACAGAAAGACTTGACAGGCTTGATTAAACAATGATCTCTATTCCGTCCATAAAACGTGCAAAGTGCTCAGGTATCCTGAATAGTCATCCTTGTGGTTTCTCTAGTATGGTCATGCATGACTTGTTCCACCACCTGAGTTGCATGTTTACCATGAGTTCATTGCATTTGTTTCCAAACCTGTTTATTCCAGTTAGGTTTGTTAATGGAATTTCAAAATGTAATTAAATGGTATGTAAACAGATTATACCATGTAAATCAATGAATTATAGGTGTAAAAAGAAAGTGATTCACCATTTCTATCAAAATCCAGCAGAATGTTTGAAAGGATTTCATAAAGATGAGTCATTTAAAAATTATCAGTGAATCAGATGCAGGTTAAGTAACTGAAAAGTTTTGGGGTAAAATTTAGTAAAAGTCTAGATCGATTATGCATTGAGATTGTTTCACAACCTCTTTAAATTACTACTCCAATTTAGGCAGAATTGGAAATCACAGAAACTGAACTGTGTGTGTGGTTTATACAAGAAAGATGACAGGGAATTACAACTTGAAAAGAAAATGTCTTGACCTAACATCAAATATTGGCAAACTAAAAAATAAAATAAAATATATGTACATGATAAATATAGATATAAATGTTAAAATAAAAAGTTGAATGTAAGTATTTAAAATTTGTTAGGAATTTTTTGATTAGCCAACTACTAGCATCAACCAAACTGGACAAGAAGACTTCTATTATAAACATTTTTATTTTTATGTCCAATTTTTTTATTATTATTATTATTGGGTAACAGTGTGTTTTTCCAAGACCCATCAGCTCCAAGTCAAATCATTGTCCTTCAGTCTAGTTGTGGAGGATGCAGCCCACCATCACATGGGGAATCCAACCCGCGATCTTGTTGTTAAAAGCACGCTCTGAGCCACCCACTACTATTAGAGGGTGCCCTCTACTATTAACTTTTTAATTACCTCAGATATTATTATCTCAGGTGTCCTGAATGCAGCAAATAATCATAATTTTTTATTTTTAAAATATCAAACCAAAAAGGCTAAAATGTTCACATTGCTAATCTTGCTTAAACCAGAAATCAATGCTCAGGACCAAGGCATTTAGAAATTCAGTCTTGATAATATGGGGCGATTTTCCCCAAGTGCCCCGCATTAGTCACAGTTAACATGGGCACAGCTGTCTATTGCTCTGGCATTTGTGAGAGCACAGAGTAGGTTCATATATGAGGGCTGCTGCCAGGAAGTAAGTGCCAGGACTAATCCACACATTGTGTGGTAATATTTTCATCCTTAAGATTACTAGCTCATTTTTACCAAGCCACATTTATTTCTGTCACTAGGGTCACGTTATCACACTGCCCTCCACAGATAGCACTGGCATAGACTATACTCTGCTCCAATCATATAATGCATGCGCATTTGGAACCATCATAAGCAAACACTACATTTCTCTGCCGCACAAAAACAAGCGAACAAAAAGACTTGCTAAGCATATTGCCTGTCTCAGTGCCTCCTTGATAGGAAAAGTCAGGAACCTACTTAAATATTTATTTTTAATTCCTCTAGCTAAGATTCTGACATGCAAAAATACAAAATATATAGCTTTTTAGTGTCAAATGATGTCCAAAGCAACAGAGAGTGCATTTTACATGCAGGTCATCTGTACTGCATTTTGTAAAACGATCAAGAAGGTTAGTCTTCTAGTACTAAGAGTTCACATCCCCTGGGATGTCTTGGAAAAAGTCCTTTTCTAAATGCAGCGAGTTTCTCATCTTCTTCTTTCTTCCTCTCATCACAAAAACATGCAAAGAAATAAGTGATTTTGTTACTGAGTTTGGGTGATGTACAAGTGGAACCGGAGTAGAAGAAGAAGAGAAATAGCATTCCAAGAATAGACTTGATTTCAAATTTCTTAGAACATGCATTTCTTCCAAATAAATTGAAATAATTTCCAAAAGGAAAAAAAAAAACTTCCTTAAGGTATTAGATGAGGGGTAATTCAGAGGAAACTAGAAATAATACATAATTGACTTATTCAAGGTCATAGCAAGTCAATGACAAAAGAAAAACTAGGCCTAAATTACCTTCACCTCCAAAGTAATCTTTCTAAATTATTTCACCAGGAATTAATGTGAAATGGTCTGAAAAGAACTGAGCATTTTTTAACTATTTTACATGAGGACAATCCTTCTTCTGAGTACCATGAATCCTGGCAGTTGAAATTTGGGATATTTAAGTCCTTGGATGGGCCTTGCAATGTTCTTCATATATGGTGAAGAAAACAAAATCTTCATAATTTACTTAAGAATTGTCAAGCCTTACTTTTTGTATGAGAGTCTCAATGCCGTTAAAAATAAAAACAAACAAGAGGTGCTGGCTATACAATATATTTTCTCTTTGAAAAGCTTCCAGCGCCCACATGGAACTGACTAGTCTTTGTACAAAGAATCCCTTCCCTTTACTTGAGTTAAGGTATAAAGTATAGATCTATAAATAAAATCAGGAGTTCTGTTTAATATATTCTTTTTAAAATGATAATTTAAATTTACTTTTTATTCTAATTATAAAACTAATGCATATTCACCATAGAAAATGAACATAAAACAATAAAGGAGCAAAGAGAAATCATAGGAATCCCACTGCCCAGAGTCAATCACTGTTAACATTTTGTTTCATTCAGGTTTTTCTTTTTCTGTGCATTTTTAGCACAGGCATAAATATATAGGCATAAATTCTATATATTTTAACATTATTTTAATGGAACTAGTCAACTGTCTTGTGATTTTTACATTCATTATTTTAATGGAACTAGTCAACTGTCTTGTGATTTTTACATTCATTACTTTAATAAATTTAAGTCAATTTTCTTCTGCAAACTCTAAGGGTTTCTTGGATAAAAAAACAGTCTAAGATCATCTCTAAAAGTAGTCATTTTATATATCCAAATTTAAGTGAATTCTAAACATAAGAAAATCTCCTGTTATCCATATGAGGTGATCTCAAAAAATAAATGTTTGGGGCTGGCCAAGTGGCTCAGTTGGTTAAGAGCACGAGCTCTGAGCAACATGGACACTGGTTCAATTCCCACATGGACCAGTGAGATGCACCGGAGCCGAGTTGCCGCTGAGCTGCCAACAGGTGGCAGGATGGCTCAGCTGATGAGAGTATGTGCCCCTAACAACAAGGTTTCCGGTTCAACTCCCACATGGGATGGTGGGCTATGCCCACCCGAAACTAAGATTGAACACAACGGCACCTTGAGCTGAGCTGCCGACGGGCGGCTAGTTGACGACTAGACTTGGAGCTGAGCTAGCTGCGCCCTCCACAACGAAGATTGAAGGACAACAACTTGGCTGTCCCCTTCTCCCATTCCCCAAGACTGGTCCCCTTCCCCAATTCCCCAATAAAATCTTTAAAAAAAAAAAAGTGTTTCCTTTTTTACAACTTTATTAACTTTTAGGACTCAGATTGAGATGGCTAAATGTCTAGTATATTTCCTTCGCTTAGTTATACCTACATGGTCACACAATTAAGTTCACAAACTCATCCTCTAAATAGGGCTATTATACATACCTCATTGCTGAATATCACTACAGTCACCTTTGAAGTACTCCCCCTTGGGAAGCTATACACCACACTAGCGCCTAGTCCACCCTTCAGAGCAATTTGGAACTCTTTTTCTGGAATGGCCATCAGAGCTATTGTCAGATTACCCTGGATTTCCTAAATGTCATCAAAATGTCTTCCTTTCAATATTTCCTTTATCTTTGGGTAAAGAAGAAGTCATTGGGGGACAGATCAGGGGAGTAGGGAGGGTGCTGCAATAGTTATTTGTTTACTGGCGAAAAACCCTCACAGACAGTGCTGTGTGAGCTGGGCATTGTTGTGATGCAAGAGCAATGAATTGTTAGTGAAAAGTTCAGATCATCTAACTTTTTCATGCAGTTTTTTTCAGCACTTCCAAATAGTGACCTTAGGGCTGGCAGAGTGGCGAGGTGGTTAAGAGCTGGCTTGGGAAGCCAGCAGCCCCGGTTCGGGTCCCACATATGAGGGTCAGTGACACTGCCCTCAAAAAAAAAGAAACATCCAAATAGTGACCTAAGTTAACTGTCCAGTTGGTACAAATTCATGATGAATAATCCCTCTGATATCAAAAAAAGGTTAGCAACATCATTGCAACAAGTTCGCCAACTTAATTGTCACACTTCATATGTACATATTCAAAATCACATGGAATACTACAGGGCATATATAATTCAGAAAAATCTTTGTTTTCTCTCCTCTCACATTTCATTAAGAATTCCCTGGGCACAAAAGCGTTTTCATTATCACCAGAGCCACTTTTTTAGGGATACTTTCCAAGCAAATCATCTTTCCCTGAAGGTTCTTTGAGACACACCACTTTTTAAAATTCATGTATGACACTGCCACAAGCACCAGTTTTTCATACATCTTGCAGGCACATAATTGTGATATTGTTTTCTGTTTTTTAAAACGATTGTTTACACGAATAACCAACACTTGTAATTGAGAGGTCATACCTAAATTACATAAATTTTGTATTGTAATTTGTGTTAAATTTCTATCCCTCTTTTATTTTTTGATCTGACTCTGCCAAGTGACTTCTTTAAGCATAAGTAAACATTAACGAAGGCCATTTTGATGTTCAAAATGCAATTGAAAGACTGATCTGTAATGAGATCCTTTGTAAGAACTTCATTATATATAATATGACTTATTTTTTTCAGAGATAATATTTTTTAGGGAAAATTGTCTTAATATTGGGACAAGAACACGTTAATAGCCCATAGTAATCTTCCTTGTAGTATGTTTGTTTCAATTTTGCCATATGTCCCCTGGTTACTGTAATTCTAAGACAAAAAATACCACTACAACAACCACATTCTGGGTTAAACAAATGTGTAATAACCTGTAGCGCAGAGCTGTCCAGTAGAACTTTCCGCAGCGAGAGGAATGTTCTTATCTGCACTGTCCAACATGGTGGCCAATAACCACATGTAGCTACTGAGCACTTGTAAGGTGGCTACTGTGACTGACGAACTGAATTTTTAGTTTTAGGTAACTGTAAATTCAAATCGTCACAGGTGGCTAATGGTTACACCATTTGATAGTAGGAAGGAATATGTCAGTCCCTCTTAGAGCTCCTGAGTGCCTAGCAGAGAGAATAAACCGGTTTTGGTTTGTTTCGGTTTGGTTAACAATAACATTTCCTTAGATAAATCCTAAAAAGACAAAGAAGCCTCTTTTCCTTAATAAGGGCATCATGTAAACACTGTAAGGGGCAGAGTATCCCATGTAAAGGGACTCAAATGCCACAAACAACCCAGTTTCACTGCAAAGCCCTAAAGTCACTAAAAGAAAGACAATTTCCACAATCCATGCATATATTTCCTAGGGCACCTTCTTTGTAACCCTTGGGCAAACCTGCAAAACATTAAAGAGGCCATTATTTTATTTCAAAACTGTCCCAGGATTCTATATGAGTGGTTATACAGCAAGTATTATATATACTAGACATGTAAGGTTTTATAACCCTTTTGCTATGAGAAGCCTAGCAGAAGATGCATTAGTTAACAAATCATACTAACAATTTTTCAATTATTTTTAAAACTGGAAAGAAAAATCTCTCTCAGATGTTCAGAGAAAAAACAGCTTAACAAGTTAGAGAGTAAATTAACACAAAATTGTAATGCCACATAAAATTCTGAACAAATCTAAGGGCATATTGACATCCTGGAATCTCTGTAACAAAAGGAGTATATCTGCATTCATACATCATTAACAACTGATAGAAAATTCAACCACCTCACTCACAGAAGATTTTTGATTTCATTAATATCCTTAAAGATTTCACCTGTCCATAGCATTGATTAGGAAGAAAAAACAGCACTGTGTTTGATCAAGCTTCTGACTCTAATATTAACTGAAGGGAGAAGCACTAGCAAAAATCGAGCTACAAGACATTATTCTGAAATGCTGCCACAGGAAAAAAGAGATGGTACTGATTCCATCAACCTCCATTTTCTTTGCAACAAATCTGTCATTTAAGACTAAGATGTTAAGATATGACTTATCCTGGCTGAAGCCATCTCCTTAGAAATGCAGATCTCCCATCAGGCTGCAATAGTCCTGATCTCTTCCTACAAGTTCCTCCTGATTCAAGCAGATAATTTTGCTCTATTTAATCCAGTAGAACTGAATAAGTTCTTGGCATTCAAAAAGAATTATGGGAATAAAAATTCTCTCAGCGGAAAAGTACAGGTAAGGCTCTAGTCGGTCATGGGTAAAGTGTTCCTTATATTGCCACAGAGCCTCCTGAAGCAGTGAGAAAGAGATCAGGGCCTTAATCACAGACTTCGCAGGTTATCCAAAGACAGACTCAGGTTCACTTATGGTTGTTGTTATGAACTGAATGTTTGTATCCCCACAAAAATCATATGTCGAAGCCCTAACTCCCCCAATGTGATTGTATTTAAAGATGGGCCCTTGGGAGGTAAGTAGGGTTAGATGACGTCATGAAGGTAGACTCTCATGATGGAATTAGTGCCCTTATAAGAAGAGACACCAGAGAGCTTGGTCTCTCTCCCCATACACAAAAAAGTCATGTGAGCACACAGCAAGATGGCACCCACCTATAAGCCAAGAGAAAAGGTCTCAGAATGAAATCTACTTTGCTGGCACCTTGATCTTGGACTTGCTAATCTCTAGAACTGTGAGAAATACATTTCTGGTGTTTAAGCCACCCAGTCTATGTCATTTTGCTACAGCAGCCCAAGCTGACTAACTAATATAACTGCACCTCCAACTTGGGTTTTATAGTTGGCCACTCTGATCTCTTCATACTCACCTCTGAAGGAAGTCAGACACATCCACAGTGAATACCTAATGTTACCACAACCCAGCTATTAAAGAATTCAGCATTAATTGCTAGCTATTTTACTTACATTTAAAACTAATAAAGACTTAAGCTTCCGGTCAATATTAAGTACGAGGGTCCAGATTTACCCTCCTACCCGAAACAACAACAAACACAAAGTGAAAGAAATTATGGTTTTTAAAACATAGAACATAAGGCGGAAGGACGGTGATTCCTGAGAGACAAAGAACAAATTAGATGAGCCTTACTACTGCCTCTAGCTTACTTCCTGGAGTTTCCAGGACACAGCCTAGGGCAGGGGACATTCAGGTGGAGCCCAGGGAGACAAAGGCAGTAAGAATTAGCAGGACCATGGGCCAAGGAGAGGAGAGCTATACAGAGGGAACCCCAGAGATCTGCAGGGGGTCTCTCACAAGTATTCAGCAGAGCACTAATCAGCCCAAGAATGTGATGAACTGCCTGGGGCTCAGGAAAAAAAATATCAAAACCAACCCAGACTGATGTAAATGGCAGAATTAACAAAGACATTAAAAGACATAACATAACCATATTCCATGTGTTCAAAATAGAGACATGGAAGACACTTTTTAAAAGCCCAAATAGGGCCGGCTGAGTGGCACATTGGTTAAGAGCTGGCATGGGAGGCCAGAGGCTCCGGTTCAGATCCCACATATGAGGGCCAGTGACACTGCCCTCTACAGCTACAACAGCTCCACCTGGAGCTGGGCTGTGCGAGCCCTGGCGATGGAGTAGGCTGCAGCGCCTGCTGCAGTGAGCTGCCATAGGCTGCAGTGAGTGTCCGGCAGCCAGCGTGAGCTGCCAATAGCCTCTGTGAGTGGCCGTCCAGAGGCCGGCGACTGATCTGCCTCATCCGGGAAGAGCGCAATGACGATACCAACATGGGCCAGTGAAGCAACGTCTTCCGCAACTAGACTGAAGAACAAAAAAGACAGCAACTTGTCTATTCCCCTTCCCTGATTCCCTAATGCTGTTCCCTTCCCCGATTCCTCAATGCTGTTCCCCTCCCCCAATTCCCCAATAAAATCTTTAAAAAAAAAAAAAAAGCCCAAATGGAACTTCTAGAGGTAGACTTCAATGAATGAAATGAAAAATACACTGGATAAGATGAACAGCTGATAAGACATTTCAGAAGAAAGGATTTGTTTTGAAGACAAAACAATAGAAAGTGCCCAAAATGAAACAGACCAAAAATAAAATAAAATAAAAATAATCAGTAATCTGTGGGACAACCACAGATGTAAGTATAATAAACTCCAAGCACAAAAACATGAAGCAAACAACACCCAATTATGTCATTAGAAAATTGTTCAAAACCAGTAATAAAGAGGAAACCTTAAAAGGGGCCAAAGAAAAGCAACATAATTATATATATAGAAAACAAAAACAAAAACAGAACATCAAATTTCTCATTAGAAATAATGCAAGGAAAAAGACAGTGTAACATCTTTAAAGTATATAAAGAAAAAAATCCGTCAACACAGAATTAAATATCCACTAAAATTCTTTTCCAAAAACAAAAGCTGAAAAAAATTCATTGTCAATAGATCTGCATTGCAAGAAATGTTAAGAATAATTGTCAGGCAAAAGGAAAATGATATCAGATGGAAATATGAGTCTACAGGGAGGAATAAAATACACCAAAAATGATAAGTACACCAAAAATGATAAATGTATAAGAATGTTCTTTTATTATTTAAAAGATATCTTTAAATATTTATTCAAATTATGTATCTTAAATAGCTAATTAATCGAGTCTTGAACCAAAAATAATAATAAAGTGTTGTGACATTTATATGTAAAAGTAAAATGTATGACAAAAGTAGCACATATGCTGGGAGAGGAAAATATAAGTAAAGGATGTAGGGTTCTCATACAACACATAAGTGATATAATAGCATTTGCAGATACACTTTAACAAGTTAAATATGTATACTAAGCCCTAACACAACCATAAAAATATATATTTTTTAAAGAATTACATCTAAGAAGCCAACAGAGGATATAAATTGGAATCACAAAAAGTACTCAACTAACACACACACAAAACAAAGCAGAGAAAGAAGAACACAAAACAGATAGGGCAAATAAACAAGTAGTAAGATACATTAACCTAACCAGTTTAATAATCACATTAAAAATAAACAGCTTAAATACCCAAATTAAAAGGCAGAAATTATCAAATTGTATAAAAAAAAAAAAGCAAAACAACAAAAAAAACCCAGACCCCAACTACATATACTTATTATAAGAAAAGCACTTTATATGTAAAGACACAAATAGGTTAAAAATAAAGAGATGGAAAAAGTTATATCATGTCAATACTGAGCCCTGGTGTAAATGCTTCCCATAAGCATTGTAGTTCTACTGTTTGATATGACTCAAGTGTAAAACTCTGTCAATAAAGTCACATGACTTTGGTTAAAGAGAGTATGAAAATGGTTTATTTGAATTTATTTCTATATCTTTTACTAAATCATCAGTGAAGGTATAATTCATTGTTACAAATATCCCTTAGCAGGATCTACGATGTACTCTTTACAGAATTCAGTGCCAGGAAAACGTCTGCATTCCATGTGAATTCATGAGTTTTCTTGAATCACATAAGTATAATATGAGCCAAAGTTTTCCCTTTATGTCTTGGCTAATAATCAGAAAGCTCAAAGCTCAATTTAGTGCCAAAACCTAAAAATAATTCCATCCCAGGCACTTAGCAGGATTCTCACCCTCTCCTTCTAATTGCTGTTTGACCTCTTCTAAAATTATTTTACTTGCATTGTAATACTGGAAGCTACTTTAACTTCTTTTTCTTAAGAGTTGTGTTTTATAACAAAAAGAATATCAGGAATCAAACATGAGCATTTTTTTCCACCACTTAATAATACATGTGACTGAAATCAGAGAGGTTGCTCTAAACTTTCGTTTTACAACATGAAGTGAAAATAACAGTAGTCACTTCCCCTCCTTCCCTCTCAAGAACATTAATAAAATGTGAAAGTCTGCAAATTTAAAAACACAAAACAGAGCTAATTAATATTAAATGAAGTTAAAATATTATCAAAATTGATATGGTTCGATTTTTAAAACCAAAATCTGATTTTAGGATGTATTCATTTCCAAAATAACTAACTCTTTTTCTTGCAGCTATCAATTCTAAATCAGTTAGAAGCTAGATGGACCCACGTAGACCTATAGTCTGTTGTAAGAGAGAAGCAATGTAATGACCAGCTAGAGTCAGACTTCATAACTCTGAATACAGAAACTAGAACAAGGAAAACAGTGATACTCTCAGGTGAGCATGGATGAAAGAAGGCATAACCCAAACCAGGCCAGAATCCACAGAAGTATTAAAGATGGGCCTCCAAAGCTTTGTGAATTCAGTTATGCACTTGCTACTCCTTTGATTGTCAATTAACAATTCTGCATAAGAGGAAAGAAAAGCAACAAGGGTATAAGGATATAAACTGTTCTGATATTTTATCAAATACAGAATTGCCCTTAAGCAAATCTACTCCAGGACCAGGCATACTTACTGCTCAAAGCAGAGAGGATTCTTCTCCCTCTGGCCTCAGGCAGAGCCTAAGTTGTGCTGTTCACCTGCATTTTAGCATTCCAAGTGCTCGAAGATAACTGCAGCCCCCTTTTACAGGAGTGAAAGAAATAACTCGCCTTTTCTATTACATGTGTAGAGCAGTGAGTTAAATAAGGAAAAAGAATTCAGATAGTACAGAGGTAATTCATCAAGAATATGGCCAATCAAGAAAGAAAAGGGGAATTCTTAAGAAGAAAATGGAAGGCACAGTTTAAAATAGATCAGTGGTTTTCATACTTTGGTGAGTGGTTTTCATACTTTGGTGAGTGTCAGTATCACCTATGGAACTTACAAATGCAGATGCCAACCTTTACCTATCAGGGACTATAACAGGGTGTGTCTGATGTACCCTTTTTGAGAACCTCCAATGTTGTTGTCATAGGAATCAGAATTTTTGGCATAAGTGAATGAGGATACCAATGAGTGATTTAAGTAAAGGTGTTAAGTAAAAACTATACGAGGTATGACAATTAAGTTGGCGAACTTGTTGCAATGATATTGCTAACCTTTTTTGAAATCAGAGGGATAATTCATTATGAATTTGTACCAACTGGACAGTTAACCAAGTTTACTATTTGGAAGTGCTGACAAGGCTGCATGAAAAAGTTAGATGAAAATGACCTGAACTTTTTGCCAACAGTTCATGGCTCTTGCATCACAACAATGCACCAGCTCATACGGCACTGTCTGTGAGGGAGTTTTTAGCCAGTAAACAAATAACTGCATTAGAACACCCTCCCTACTCACCTGATCTGGCCCCAATGACTTCTTCTTTACCCAAAGATAAAGGAAATATTGAAAGGAAGACATTTTGATGATATTCAGGACATCAAGGGTAATCTGACAATAGCTCTGATGGCCATTCCAGAAAAAGAGTTCCAAAATAGCTTTGAAGGGTGGACTAGGCACTGGCATCAGTGCATAGCTTCCCAAGGGGAGTACTTCAAAGGTGACTGTAGTGATATTCAGCAATGAGGAATATAGCACTTTTTCTAGGATGAGTTGGAGAACTTAATTTTCTGACTCGTATAATCATGAACTGGAACAGTCAAGATGAAGTCACTATGTATTTTATCCTTAAGACAGCATAAGGATACATAGCTGTATACACAAAAATGATCTAAAAACAATGATCTACCCAAAAGTAATGAGCATCTTCTAGTGGCCGAATTATGGTTTCTAAATAATATTTCCCACTAAAAAGAAAAAGCTCCTACAAGAAATAGCTGATTCCAGGTGTCAAAAAAGAAAAAAAAATTATAAAATAAACCTGGAATATCTTAGTATTAACAGGAATGAAGGATGTTGACAAAGATTCTGGGGTCATGTCAAAAGGTCTCAGAAACCAGCATGAAGACGCTCCTACAGGCAAAACAGGATAATTTGAGCATTATTGGAATACCACTAATAAACTGAAGCATAAGTATGTTTAAAGCTATGAGTTCAAAATAACACTAAAACAAAACATTCATAATTAATTTTGAAGGATGCTAAACAACCTACTAATTATTTGGAAAACTAGCAAATAAAGGTAAAAAAATCAATCACTTATCTTGCCCTTCTTCTATGTACTACACCTTAAGGTAAGTGATGAGAGAAAGTTTCTCTTTTTCAAGAAGGAAGTAAGATTACTATAAAGACATAGTAAGATTATCACCATCTTGCAGTCCCTATTGAAAGTATGAATGTAGGCAATGATCTTCAAATGGTTACTAACATCACACACGTGAAAAAAGGTACAGATGCTACGTGCCTATCTATGCGGTATTCTTGCCCTTCATACCATCACCTCCCAAAAGAGACAATCAAACCTGAATCAGATATACTTCTGGTTGGATTTACAAAAGTCAAGATAAATAACATCATGAGGCTATAATAAGCAAAATCAAACTGTGAAAAATTCTATAAAACAAATAGTCCAGTTTCTTCAATAAATAAACCTCTAGGGAGAGAAAAGAGTGATGGAGTGAGAAGCTATAGGTTAAAGGAGATCTGACGTATTTATCATCTAGTTGTAATCAACTGGATGAAATTTGGCTCTTAGGTCAAAAAAAACCAAAAGATTTCTGTAAAAGGTAATAAGAAGCAAGAAAGAAGAAAGAAGAAAGAAGGAAGGAGAAGGAGAAGGAGGAGAAGGAGAAGGAGAAGGAGAAGGAGAAGGAGAAGAAGACGACGACAACGATGACAATTATAGAATTTGAATACTGACTGGATATTGTTGATATAAAGAATTTACTGTTAACTTCTTTAGGTATGAAAATAGTATGTGGGTATATTTTTAAAAGGTTCTGCATTTTAGGGATATATATTGAAGTCTTTATGGATGAGATGATACAATGTCTACATTTGCTTTAAAAGGATCAGGATGGGGTAGAGGCAGAAATGGATGACATTATTGATAAAATAACGTTGGCTATGAGTTAATAATTGTAGAACATGAATGATGGGAACATGAGGGTCCAATACACTATTCCTCTGCTTTTGTATATTTGACATTTTCCACAATAAGAAGTTAAAAAATGTCAAAAGCAAATTAAAAAAATAGAAAACTATGACATTAAAGTTCAAATCTGTCTCATCTTTGAGAAAGACAGAAGAGCAGCAATTTTGAGAGAACATGAGGGAAACTTCTGGGGTACCAGCAAAATTCTACTTCTTTACATGAGTAATGGTCAAGCAGGTGTTTATTTTGTGATAATGAACTGTACATTTATATTTTGTGCCAACTTTCTGGTGTTATACTTCAACCAAAAAATAGTTAGCATTAGTATGCAGAAAATCAAGCCTAGTACTCAGGGATATAAACATAAATGCATTCAATAAGATGGGAGTAGGAAGTATTTAGTATGTTGCAATATACACTACTTACATAGTATTTAAGAAATTTACAGACATTGATCAAAAGCAAAAAATCTATGTTGTGAATATTGTATTGTAGCTTTTAATCTCATGGGAACTGATCATGAGACATAGACCCACAACAGAATCAGGTCATAGTAAATCTAGGGAAGATGCTAATAATAATAATAATAATAATAATAATAATAGCAAATAATTATGAAATATTGTTACTTCATATGGCATTGTTAGTTGAGTTAAAAGGTGGTTATAAATTCTTTAGCTATTCTTTCAAATAAGATATAAATATTCAACTTTCACTTATAATGTTAAATTCATTTTTGCTGATATACTAGCCAGTATACATGTATTGGTATGTTTTGCAGTATAATGATGCAATTATTGTACTGTACAAAAATAAAAGCATAGCAAATAAACATGGAATTTATTTTGAAAAAGTTAAAATGAGTTGAGAGGCATGTTGGTAAACGGTTGCAGGCAAGATCTGTGGTATCAAGCAGTCAGAAATCTTCACCCATCTACAAGTTGTGTGGCAGTAAGCAAGTACTTAATCTTTATGTCTTTGCTTCCACATCTGTAAGTGGAGTCGCAGTCCTATCACTTCTGGTTACTATGAAGATTAAATGAGATAGAACTCTTAGCTCAGTGCCTGGGATATGGTACCTGCTCAGTAAATGTTAATTATTACTTATTTGCTACTGTTATTATTATAAGAGGAATCCCTCTGTAATATCTTTTAGTACTTCTAAAATACTCCTCTAAAAAATATATAAAGAAAATTACAAAATATAGGACGCTCCTATACTACTAGTTCAGTAAAACAACAGAGAGAATGTTTTATTTCAAATAAGAGGGAGAAAACATAAAAAAATAAAAGAGTGATATGGCATGGCATAGCACAAGTGGATGGTTAAGAATTTAAAAGCAAGATACCAGAAAAGCTAAAATCATAACATAACTGCTGTAATGGTTTCAAGCTAAAGAAATAAAACTGCTCTCAGACATAAAAGTTTACAAGCCAAAGCAGATTTAGAAGAAATTATTCAATAGTCATAAACCACTGGCTGACAGAATCACATCACGTGCTACAAAAACTCATGGGAAACCCACCTGAACCAAAGAGTCATGAAAGCCCATTAGTTCTTGTCTGAAGCAGGTACCACTTACCTGAGTATGAAGAAATAGTGCCAGTCACTGGGGAACCTGTCAGGTAATTCCTGAGGACACTGGCAGCCCTGGTCTCTCTTTAAGGCTCCACAGACTCTCAGAGCCCACAGGACTTTGAAGGTACTTAAGTGTGTGGTATATTTTGACAATAGCATGTTTTATAAGTCATTTGTCATCAGCAAACTTTAGACAAGGTTAATGAAAGTTCTGTCACTTTAATGTCTAGCCAGCTTTAAATTACAAATGTCATGTGCCATGACTAAAGAAAGGGCACTGCAATAATACCATAAACCATCATCTCCAGGGACATACAGGTAATTGCATAGCTCGTTAAAAAACTGTTTTAATTATTAATTGACCATGTCAGAGTTGTCCTTTGAAGTCAATTTTAATTTTTTTTTCCTTGCAAGCATTATGATTTCAAGCTGACCTACAGAACTTTGTGTACCACCTAAAAAACTGCCAGCAGTCATTGTGAAGAAAGCTCTCCAATACTTGGAATTATTTTCAAGTCATTTCCAAATAATATGCTTATTGGGGATAAGGGAACAGCAGAACATTTTTGGAGTGGTTTGGTGCATTCCAATCACCTTATAAAGAGAGACCGTAAAACAAAAAAGAAATGAACAATAAATGAATAAAAATGCCACAAGTTAGGGCCGGCTGTGTGGCTCAGTTGGTTAAAAGCTCACTCAAGAGTGCAAGCTGAATTCTGAGCAACGGTGGTTCGATGCTAGCCAGAGCTGAGTTGCTGTTGAGCTGCCAACAGGTGGCAGGACGGCTCAGCTAAAAAAAAAAAAAAAAAATGCCAGGAGTTAGAGCAAGCACTCATATTTGTGTTCTCTTCCATGATGATGCAAAACAAGGACTTAAAATTTTTGCAGGAAGCCACAGGGCAATCAGATTAGGACTTAAGCTAAACTTATAATGGGGACAGCTAGTTACATTTCTTATTTAATAAATAATTCTAGAAATGAGCTGGTTACATTCACCAAAGCTGAAATTCATCATTCACAATGGACAACAATAACTTACATGCCTAAATCTATCCTTAAGTTCTACTATTCAAGACAGAAAGTAGGAGTCTGAAATTTTTTCTGGAATGAATCTGGAAGATATCCTATAGAAAGGCAAGAGTATGTCCACTCCTGCAAAAGATGCCACCAGCAGGTTTAAACAATCAATTCTACATTTATAAAGAGAAAAGCATCCATAATGTCAGATGACAGTTCTCACTGATTTATCAGCAAACTGAACTTTTCCTATAACAGAAAAGAATTTCTCAAAATCTAGATCTTATAAATTAACCCAGTCCTTCTTGAAAACCATTTTAAAAAGCCAATGCCAACCTTAAGTTTGAATGATTTATTGTCTCATAAAAATTTGAGGTGAATGTGACTGGTAGCAAATTTCTGGACCAGAATCCTCTTACAACACAACCTAAAAATCTACTGACATAAGTATTACACAGTTAGGGTGCAGTAATGAAGCCGAACTCAGACTATTTCTATCAATACAAACACTGACAGCAAAGTTGTCCACCAAGTTTGCAAGGCCAACAACTTACAGCTCAAACCTGAGGTCAGTTTATGGACTCCACTGTTGCTGATGACTGTGTAGGGAGAATAACACCAGAAAGCTGACAGCATGCTCCGGACTAAGAGATCATCTCCCAGACTGTGAACATGAGATAAGTAAATTCTGCTGCATTGTCTGCACCTTGAGAATTAAACAGCAACTACCAACTGATAACAGAAATTACTCTCATTGGAGGCTGAACACTTGCTTCTCCCTTTGCCCCACCTATCAAGCAGAGGCTGGCAGATAAAGGAATGACAGGAAAAAGTCATTCCACTCCAGGTTTACGCATTATGCACAACCGAGCAAGTTACACAGCAAATCACTTAACGACGGTAAGTAAATAAATACACAAACATATAAATAGTGAAATAAAAATATAGTAAGAAATGGGACCCTGTAACACTGGGGTCAGCAAACTAAGGCTTACACCAAATCCCGCCCACTGTCTGCTTTTTTATGGCCCATGAAGGAATCATTTCACATTCTGAAATGGCTGAAAAGAATTTTTTTAAAGAACTATGTATCACAACACGGTAAATTATAAGAAATTCAAAATTCAGTGTCCATAAAAAAGTATGACTGAAACACAGCCACGCTCATCGGTTTACATACTGTCTATGGCAACTTTCACACTCCAGCGGCATAGCAGGGTGGTTGGAAAAGACAGCCGTATGGCCCATGAAGTCCACCATATTTACCACCCTGCCCTTTACAGAAGAAGCTTGCCAATCTCTGCGAGAATAAAAGGGGTTACACCCTGATAGCACATCAAGTGAGTCTGCCCCATCTCCATTTCTTCAAGCAATCTGGACACTCAATAATTTAAAGATTTCCCCCACAAGAGGAGATTTCACAATAAATGATACATACCTCTAGCTAGAGGGTATAGCATGACTGTCCAAATTGATTATAAAGTTATATGTCTGGTATATACATATAAGGGCAATACAATGCATGATATTCCAATTAAATTGAAGAATGGCTGCATAAGCCATGTTTCTATTAGCCAGGTCTTATTTGATTTTGCAGCAGTAATGAATGCTGAATCAGGTTAGGGTTGTTAAGCTTATCTGACTTTGCCAATCTATTGAAATTAAGATAATAAAACTGAAGATATGTAATACTGAAGATATTTAAAAAGAAAACTCGTTTATCTTCAATTAAAATACCCACATACTGACAATAAACTTATTACTCCTCCCTACAGAAAGATTAGGTTTAAGAAAACAGCACATTAAAAAGAAATTCAGTTCAGCATGGGACCATGGAGTTACATTTTAGGAGACCAAAAATAGCATGGTTTCCTTCTTACCAACATTTCACACATTTGTGGGGGGAAAAACCCAGCAGGCAAAACACAGAAACTCAAAATATTCTCTAACTGACAAAATGCTGTACTAGATTTTTGGCTTCAAACAAGCTAAAGTTCTCTACATTGAGTAGGGAAGGAGTGGGGGTCAAATTTTCCTGAAATGAGCAAAACCCTACATGGGCATGTTGAATTCTTTGCTAATCTGAGTCATTGGGGGAACTATGTCATCACCACCTCTGATCAACTTAACCATTGAAGATGAAAAAGAAAATTCTGGCTCATCTCAATTTTCATATATTATGAGATTATTAACATAAATACACATAGATAAACTCCAAACTGAAGCTACATCAATCATCTCGGTATATTATAAAATACAATATCTTTAATAATATTTGTTTTAGGCACCAATTAATTTTACGAGGGAATAATAAAACAGCATCCTCTTCACTCCCCCTATAGTATAGCCTATATAATAAAATCAACAGATATAGGCCAAATCAGTGGGTAAAACAACCCATTTGCAGTCAGCTACGAAGATGAACTAGTTCTAACCCTCAAAAGACATTGATTCCTAGGGCTCAGTAGCCCTATCCCATTCAAAACCAGAGCAGCCAAACTCTATAGTACTCAGAAAGAAAGATATGCAGTTCCTCTATTTCCCCAGTTCCCATAACTTAGAACACAAAGTGAATATGATAAATAAGCCAGAGAGAAAATCAAGAAAAGTACAATCTGTGTGTGGGGGTGGGGGGATGGGGGGAATAGAAAATGCTCAGTGAGCACCAGAATGAAGTTCCACAAAACTGCATCTACACTAGCACTGATGTTGAACTCATGCTAATTCACATCCCTCACATGCCAGTCCTGATTGTTCTCTTCAAAGTGCTACTGTGTGCTATCTTCAAAATATTAAAGCATCCATCAATGTAAGTGATCCCATTAAACAATCTCTGGGTATGCCATCTAGATGAATGAAAATGAAAAGCTAATGATTATCTGAAATGGGGACCAAATGATTAAAGGGGAAATATGAAATGTTTTCTGAATTTATTAAAAGGCAAATAGTAATTTTAAAACATTTTTTCTCCTCTCTACTACCACAATAAATAAATAGAATAAGCAAGCATTAGGCCATACCTTGCAACTTTTAAGTACTGATAAATTAGTCTTGAAGGACTATGGTTGCCTAAGCTCTCATTCATCTCTTAGTAACAGTTACAGAGTTGTTAGTGTGACTCCGTAATTGGAGGTAATTAACCAAATGTTAGATGATCACATTCATATGCCAAAAAGGGGATTCAAGCATTCATTTTGGATAAGGATGGTGAATTCAATCAGATCATCTCCAAACTTTATCTCTTAAGAATAAAATGATTCAGACCACATAAAATGAAAAATAACTACAGAAAGACTAGCTTTAACTTAAATATGGAGCTTAATATTTGTTTTAAGCTCTTAATCAGTGATACTTAAAAAAATATCAAAAATGGGCATATACCTCTCAGCAGTGCTGAGAGGCTCCCTATGACACAAGCCCTAAAAGGAAGGTGGTAAGACAACTTTGAAGCAAAATGCAATTCTAGAGGAAAATCACAAAATATAAATGGTAATTCAGAGGAAACTCTCTTTTAGCCCCAGAGGAATAACAAAGGGAAAGCAAACCATTGTATGAATGCACGAAGTAAAGTCATTTATTATTGGGAGTCAGCAACAAGTAGCAAAAACAGCACAGACTTTGGCATCTGGACCTGGGTTCATATCTCAGTTCTAATTTTTACTAGGTATTTGTCTTTGGGAATGTCACTAAACCTTTCTGAGCCTCAGTTTTCTTATTTGTAAAATAGGGACATATTCCACATCGGGTTGTTAAAGGGGTTAAATAAGAGAACATATACATGTGAACTCTTGAAAACTGTATTTGACATACTAAGTACATAATAAATCTATTCCCTCCCATACACAATTCAAAAATAGTCACTGAATTTGAGAATGTGCCAGGCAATGCTAGGACACTGTTTCTCAAGTGTGATACATGAAACAATTTTAAGTGGTATATAAATAAAACATTTAAATTTAAAGTTTTATATAGTAAAATAAAATACAGCCTAACAAACTTATACATTTCCTGGCAAATACTGATTTGGATGAGGCTGGGTAAAAAATTTAATCAACTTAAAGGGAAATATAATGTAAATAATAATACTGGCAATATAAAGAAAGATATGGCCAAAAATTTCACCCAAAGAAGAAACACTATGTTTTAGGATTATATATACATAAACTGTCTTCAAAAAGTGAAAAATCTAAGAGCTGAGTGGATCATGAATGAACAAATTAAATACCTACCCTGGGCCGGCTGAGTGGCATGTTGGTTAAGAGTTGGCTTGGGACACCAGCTCTGAGCAGCAGGGTCCTGGTTTGGATCCCACATGAGGGCCAGTGACACTGTGCCCTCTACAGCTAAGATGGAGAACAACAGCTCAACCTGGAGCTGGGCTGTCGGTGAGATGCTGGCAACGGCGTAGGATGCAGCTCCTGCTGCAGTGGGCTGGCATGAGCTACCGGAGTGGCCAGCAGCCAGCTGTGAGCAGTCATGAGCAGCCATGAGCCACCATGAGCTGCCATGAGCCGCCATCCAATGGCGGGTGAGCAACTGCCTCACCCGGGAAGAGCACAATGATGATACCAACATGGGCCAGTGAAGCGATGTCCTCCACAACTAGACTGAAGAACAAAAGAACAACTTGACTGCTCCCCTTCCCCGATTCTCCAAAGCTGCTCCCCTCCCCCAATTCCCCAATAAAATCTTAAAAAAAAAACCTACCCCATATATTTCATGTTCAGAGTCATATTCAAGAATAATGGTGTTAAAAGTCCCTCTCTTCTTGGCTCTTTTAACATGTATCACATATAAAAGCGCTTTAAAAATAAATGAGTTTAACAATTGTCATGCTGAGTTGTAACATAAGCTGATTTGAAGTCCTGGTATAATAGTAGCATGTTAGGGATTTGTATGTCAAATCTTCTCTTTGAATTATCCAGGAAATCATCATTTTCTCACTTTTATTTTCTTTATAGGAAACTAAGAAAACAAAGGTTTCTGCTATTTAACAGCCAAATTACTCAAGATACTGGAGCAAAACAAGAAACAATCTACTTAAAACTGTAAGACCCAAGAACACTAAATAGTTCAGATTTCAGCAAGTCTCATTCTTAGAGACCATATATAGGACAAGAAAAGTAGGCTGAATTTGCATTTGAAAATAGAGTAAAAACAACTAAAAACTAAGAATCCTTTTCCAGGAAAGTGAGTAGTAAAATAAGACAAAAAAATAAAATGACTTTATATATATCCCCAAGGAAAACCACAGCTTCCTAAAAGCACGCATAATAGGCAAGACCTTCTTGAAACTCTTACGTATCTTAAAACAAAACAAAACAAAACAAATGTCTTATTATCATCTCATAATTCATGCAATATATTAACTTTTGCTTCTTTAAAGTTATTTTCCTGCTTGATTCTTCTATACCATTTTAATAATAAATCTCCGAGATGTCAAAATTTATGTATAGAGTATTCGTTTAAAATTTTTTTAATAAAAAAATTAAAGCTACAGGCAATCGAAGCCACACTCAAAAGATCTAATGCCCAGAGAGCACATAGTTCTATAGCAGAGATATAAAAAAAGAGAATATTCTACGCAAAAAGAAATATATAAAACAGTAAAGATAAGTAAAAAGACAACTAGCAGTGACATTCTCTGAAATACACGATACGTTTCTATAGTTTGTACCATAGCGGTGAGAGCATGTTAATGGCTAATTAGGATCCTGTATTGCTAATATGCAAAAAGAATAAAGCTTCACCATATCACAAAATCACGCTGTCATACATTCATTCCAACTGTCGCTAGTGCATAGATTTTCTTAGAAGCTTTATGATTCAGCTGCCTCTGAACCACAGTTAGGATAAGGCCCACCTGCATCAATGACTAAATACAGCTGTAAAAAAAAATTAAGAGAAGTGGCAGAATTAATAAATTATCATTTTTCTTCACAACTTGCTTTTAGTAAATATGCACAGTGCAAAAAAATCTTGTAAAAATAGGTTTGGGATTCAACAGAGTTTCTAATAGAGTTCCTTAGATAGGAATTTTCTAAATATGCTACATAAATCTTTTGTTTTCCTTAAAAGCAATATTTTAGTCCAAACAGCTGATCTTTATTCTGGTTCTTTGGCTTTCTGCTTTTTTAACCAATCATCCTTAATTACGTTTCATACCAAGAACCAACAGTAAGTAACTGAACAAAAACAAGTAGGAAGCTCAGTAGACCCCAAGGATTCCATGAGTTCCTAAAAAACAAACAAAAATGCAACTGATCTTCATCTGTGTGGAGAAACACAAATCCCAGGGTCATTGCCACTAAATCAGTGGACCAGCGTGATGAGTGCTGCCGTCAATATGGCTATTCTACCTTGACTTTTGAATGTCAAAAATAATATGGATAGAATTGACTAAGCAGTCTCCGAGGTACTGCCTTTAAAATTTTTAACTTTATGGCCATTAAATATTGACCAGGTAATTGGATTTATCCCCTTCAGTGCTTTATGGATGTACAAGGTACCTACCTTCTCCTGTTTTATTCAAATTAATGGTGCTCTTTTAAAGTGTCTGCCCTGAGCGCACACTATAGCCGACTCATTAAAAGGATGCTATATCTTCTGCTTACCAACTCTTTTCTCCATTTGCAATGAGAGGGCAAAACTCACACTCAAACACACAGCAACAGTTAGGGGCAAATCTATTGAGTTACTCTGAAACCTAGAACATTCCTTCCCCAAACTCAAGTACATGGTGTGATTTGGTAGTCGATTAGCTGTCATCATGGAAAACCACAATACAGAATCCATTCCTTCTGCTTTTAAACATCTATAAATGCTTCTTTGCAACCAGGTAGCTTACTGCTGCATTTTAAAAATCAAGTCTGGAGAACACAGGGATGCCAGTATCTCTCTAGAGGATTAGCCAAATGAACCCTTGGATTGTGTATTGGACAGGGGAAAAAACTACACACATGGACAGGCTGTGCAATTCACACTAGCGATAAGGTTATTTCTATCAAGTATGACTAACGCTTACAAAGGTACAATCTGAAAATAACTCTGGTGGAGGTGTTAGTGGAAAGGGGTTAATGGAAATAATGTTTTCATTTTAAACAATATAAATCCACAACTGGCATTCCATTGGCCTGTGACCTCTTCTTACCCAATCCATGTTCAAGTCATTTGCTAGTGTAATTGAAACCTTCTTTGAGAGTCTTTAGATTTCATTTCATGTTTTGGGGACAATGCAGCTAAAAGACATTTACCATCCATCTTTCTTAACATTCCTAATCTAAATAGAAGAACTAAATCCAAGACTGTGCTTTTGATGGATCGCTAGCCTGCCTATACAGTAGAGCTTAAAGAGATCCCATTATTGCTTTCAGAACCCTTACAAAAAACATACATTCATACTCATTTTAGTTTTACCACTTGGCTGAACAGCATATGTTTATTTTTAAAATGTGTTTACCACTTGGCTGAACAGCATATATTTATTTTTTAAATGTGTTTTTAAAAGAATAGATAATTTTTCAATTAAAAAATTCAAAATAACATGATAAAAATAACACACAAATTAAATGCATGTGGAAATGAGGCTCAACATGACATGTTAAAAAATATAAAATTGTGGAAATACATTTGCTGTTCCTTAGTAAAATGCTAAAGATACTCCAAAGCTTTTCCTACATGTGAGCACTTTTAATGCAGTTTCCAGCTATTAAATTCCCTTATTCAGCCATCAAGTGCCATTAATTTGACTCTAGTAGGGGCCATACTTTTGATGATTATCTCAATTATTCCATTATATGTGCATTCAAAATAATGGTATTTAAGTTTGTCTTGGAATGTATGTAAGATCTATCTAATGTGAAGCCAGATTGACTCCTTATAGTAACAAAAATTTGAAGGACTGAAAGGGTTAAAAAAAAAAAAACACACTCCTTAGTTAGGTACATATTAAACTAGAGCTAATTTAATCAAGAAGATTTCACAATCTGTTCGTCAGAAAATTCTTACCAAATGGGCTTCTCAGAACCGCTAATAGGTCTCCTTTCATATCTGTTTCTAACTTTTTAGACTTGCAAGAGTCACAACTGCGCAGTACCAAAAATGCAAATGAATCTTACTGACAGCCCTCCAGACACAAACTCTAAAGTGTCTTTGGTGTACGAGCCACTTTGTTTTTTTCTGTGCACTGGGATTTTTCCTATATAAGAACAGATAAAACTGGACACATGTAGATGTTAAGATTACATTGGGTTACCTCTAAAAAAATTACCTGCTGAAACGAAAAAAGCACTTGTGAGATTTGCTGTGCCCTTCATTCTATAAATCAAGGTCTGTCCTGAAAGACCATTTCACCTGAAGCTACCTGGAAGCTGATTAAGTCATTCTGGATTAACTATTGTGAGTCCATCGTTCCACAACCCCAATTGCAATTTTGAACAAGAAAAAGACATAAGAATATTTCATAAATTCCAGGTATTTAACAAAGAAAGCATATACATTTTGCAATGACTCAAAGTGGGAGGAACACATTTATATCCCATGTGGAGACAGAGTATATGTCAGTCTTTTATATTAAATATAGTTTAAGCATTCTTGTATTTTTTTTAAAAAAAAGACATCTAATCAGGAGCTTAATTCTTGAAAAATTCACACACTTGATATACTCACCACTCAAAGTGAAAACTAGTGAAATTTACCACTAGTAAGCTTATAAAGGAGTCAGAGAAAGAAAAAAGCCAAACAAGGAGTCTAACCGTGTATGAAATGAGGGAAGTTAGTCACCAAGATGCACAGACAAAGGGGCTAAAAAAGAGTATGTTATGAAGTACCTGGCACTTGTCCCATCTGTGAACCAAACGTTTCTTATTTTCTACTATTCAAAAAACTTAGCAGGCCTCAAGAATCAAGAGTGGCTTTTGTTCTCTTTCAATTCCTGAGAAGTATGCTTATGTAGGGGGAAAAAAAAATTATTAAATAAAATAAGGGAATGGCTTTAAATTTTAAGAGAATGAAGCACATTTCCTACTAGGATACTTCCTACTATGATACAGAGTTTGGAATTTGGGAAGCATGTTAAGTGTTTTACTATTCAAAATAGTAATATTCAAAATTTAATATTCAAAAATTAATATTAAATAAACATGGGTGGGAAAAAATTAAAACCTAAAATTGAAAGCAAACTGAAGCAAATAAATGCAAATGTACTTCAGATTAATGACAATAACTACTGTGAGGGCAGAGAATAACAAAAGCATGACCTTGGTATTTTACCATATGCTGTACGCAAATAAGGCAGAGGGGAAATAGCAAACACATCCTGAACTCTTTTTGGTAGGTTTGTTTTTCTACTGGTCTGAGTGAAGGAAGTCTCAAACTATTTTTAGATATACTACAGAACAGAATGAGTCAATGTGTCAGAAGCCAGGGTTTTCACTGTGAAAGAAGGAGAATCAAATACAGAACGTAAGGCCGGCCGAGTGGCATGGTGGTTAAGCGCTGGCTTGGGAAGCCAGCGGCCCTGGTTCGGGTCCCACATATGAGGGCCAGTGACACCGCCCTCAAAAAAAAAAAAATACAGAATGTAGATTACCATCCTCTGTGGAAATGGTTTAGACCTGCAAATAGTAGTGTGAACTCATGATTTCTAAATTATGGACATGTGCATGTGCATATTATTTTTCTTAACGGACTCCTAAAATGACCTAGAAGTTAATCAACTCCATTAGTAAGTAGCATACCTCGCTCTCCAGTATTGGTTTCTAAGATCACTCCCCTCTAAAGGGACTCCTCACAGAAATGGTTGCACATAGGGCTATAGCAGAGAAAGTACAAGATGAGTCTAGAACACCTTGTGTCAGAAAAAAAGTTAGTACTCAAAAAAAAATTGGTGGGAGCATGCCAAAAGAACATAGAAGACAACCTCCCACTGATTAAATCTGAGAGAATTTGAGCATCAACTATTTAAGAAAAGTAATAAACCATTAAAAAGGGGAGTTTATGAGTCAATACAAATGATAGAAAGAGATAGATAGATAGATAGATAGATAGATAGATAGATAGATAGATAGATAGATAGATAGATGATGGATGGATGGATGGATGGATGGATGGATGGATGGATGGGTTCTTCTTTATAGGAAAATGTTGACTACTGTCTGGTAAATGTTGATGCCATAGTGGAAAACTTGTCATAGGAAAGAGTGGTTCAAGCAAGAATCATCAACAGAAGTTAAATCAAAGGAGAAATTTTTGAAGAACATATATTTGCATAATCTTAAAGTGTGTCCTCACAGATTGCTTATTAATTTTAAGGGAAAGTACATTAACTACATAGTAGAAAAATCAGACAACACCTCAACTAGATAAACAAAATTAATATCACCAATGAAGGGAAGAAGGACATTGGGTACCTCTGGATGTAATACATGCAAGGACAAGTCATTTAAGTATTTTTCTAGCTGGGCATACATCGCCTTAATCTCATCACGAGGAAATATCACATGAACCCAAATGAGGATCTTTTCATTTAAAAAAAAAAATGGAGGGGTAGGGCTGCATTTTTTTAAATGTCAACATCATAAAACACCAATACTGCCTAAACAATTGTTCATCTGTTGTTCATCCATTAAAGAAGATGTAACAACTTAATGCAATATGTGATCCTGGAATGAATGTTGTACTGCAAGGGGGTGGGAGAATGCTATAAAAATATATTAGTTCAATTGACCAAACTGAAATGGAAAGGTTAAAGCACTATGTCAATGTTAAATTTCCAGAAGTTAATAATTACACAAAAGTTACATAAGAAATGTTGTTACTCTTTGCAAATACGGTAATACCTTGGTTCCCGAGCATAATTCGTTCCAGAAACAAACTGCTCGTATTGTACGACATCGCTCATTTACCAAGTTAAAATGTATTAGAAATGTTTGTCTTGCAGAACACTCGCAAATCACGTTATTCTCAATCCAAGGTTTTACTGTATACTCTGAAGTATTTGGAGGCAAAGGGACATAATATTTGCAATTTCCTATCAAATGAGTCTGGAAAAAAGTATATAAAGATGGGAAAGAGAACACCAGGGAAGGAGTGTTCATACACACAAACAATAAACCACATGGAGCAAAAGTCAGTAATAATGAATCTGTATAATGGGAATATGGGTGTTCTTTGTACTATTACTGTAACTTTTCAGCAAATTTGTAACTAAAACAGAAGACCAACCACCTTTCCACTGAAATCCAGTGAATTTAAAATGACATATGGCAGTGTTTCTAATTCCATAACCTTATTTCTGTCAATATCACTTAAATGTGGAGAAAAATGTCGAAAAAGTGTCACAGGATTGTTTCTAAAAGCATAAAATACCATATGTATATTTTTAAAAACTGGGGTAATGATTAAATTATGATATGCAAATTCAACAGAACACTATGCAGCCTTTAAATGTGTACAAAAGTTTATAATAACAATTAGAAATATGTGATACATTAAATGAAAACAACAAAAAGGAACAAAGATGATATATGCAGTATGATTGCATGTAGCATAAAGGAGAGAAATAAAAAGGAAAAAATAAATCATAGAAAAAAGGGTGAAAGAAATCCAAGAAAATGTCAACATTAGTCATGTGTCTCCCAGAGATGACTTATAATTTCTTCCCCTTTTGCTTTCTGCACGTATCAATTATACAATGCATCTGTAATAATGCTATCATAAAAATAAGCTTTATTCATAGAATAACATCATATAGAAGTAAACAGATATAAGTTCAATTTTCTTAAGTTCTTCAGGGACACCTGCTGTATAAAGCAAATGATACTTACTGTTGATGTTCAGTTATACAAATCTAATTTGAGCTACTTCTGGTCCCAAAGATGGAAAATAAAATAAAGGGAAGCTATGCTAGAAGGCACTATTCAGCAGAACTTAAAGTTGTGACTCCACACATTCATGAGCCACAGGTGCCTCCTTTCTGATTGTTTTGGGTCATCAGAAGATGATGAGATCACTTGATATCATCCCACTGCATCCCACCTCAAAGGAGGGGAAAGAAAAGCAAGGTACTAACAAGGATGGAGCATAATGGTGGCTTCACTCTCACAGCACTGTGCCTGTTGAGCTCAACAGTGACATTTTTTTACCACTCCTGCTCAGATGCTCAGGAGCATACATGCAAGCTGAAATTCTTCAATCCGTGCTAGTCAGTAACTTTGGTATTCTACAGGTGCAATTAGTCAAGCCCCATTACTCTGTCCACAGAACTTGTCTCTGCATAGGGTTCACTGTGGTATTCCTTGAGAGAGAAGGGAGTGAGGAAGGAGAGGGAAGGAGGGAAGAGCAAGAAGGAAGGGAGGGAGGGGGACAGATGAAAAAACCCCAGAGGTTTTAAAAAGTAGGTGACCAATGATAAAATAGTAATGTTGGGAAAACCGAAAAGTTTAAAGTAAAAATGAAACAGCACCACCATTCACTTTCTAATAGCATGTGAGACTCCCACACTCACTGCTAAAAAGTCCTATTTTTTTTAAGAGGGTTTATTAAGAGAACTGTATACAACAAAACAAAAGAGTAAGTTTCTTAACAATTACTATGACTGAATTTCTATTTAAGATGTACACTTTATTTATTTTAAGTTTTTCATTGGGAAATTGGGGGAGGGGAAAAGCGTTGGGGAATTGGGGGAGGGGAACAGACAAGTTACTGTCCTTTTGTTCTTCAGTCTAGTTTGGAGGATGTTGCTTCACTGGCCCATGTTTGTATCATCATTGTGCTCTTCTCGGGTGAGGCAGATCAGTAGCCGGCCTCTGGACAGCTGCTCACAGCGGCTCTTGGCAACTCATACCGGATGCCGGTCGCTCACACTGGCTGCCGGCCACTCACTGTAGCCTATGGCAGTCCACTGCAGCAGGGGCTGCAGCCTACACTGTCGCTGGGAGTCGCGCAGCCCAGCTCCAGGTGGGCTGTTGTTCACCATCTTAGCTGTAGATGGCAGTGTCACTGGCCCTCATATGTGGGATCCAAACCGGGGCCACTGGCGTCCCAAGCTAGCTCATAACCAACGGGCCCCTCGGCCGGCCCTAAGATGTACACTTTAAAACCATTCGATTATATATATATATATATATATATATATATATTTTTTTTTTTTTTTTTAAAGATTTTATTGGGGAATTGGGGGAGGGGAACAGTGTTAGAGAATTGGGGAAGGGGAACAGACAAGTTGCTGTCCTTTGTTCTTCAGTCTAGCTGTGGAGGACGTTGCTTCACTGGCCCACGTTGGTATCATCATTGCGCTCTTCCCGGGCGAGGCAGATCGCTCACCGGCCCTTGGATGACTGCTCACAGTGGCTCACGCAGCCGGCTGCTCATGCTGGCTGCCGGTAACTCACGGTAGCTCCCGGAAGCCCAATATAGCCTATGTCGTTGCCAGCAACAGACAGCAGCCCAGCTCCAGGTGGAGCTATTGTTCACCATCTTAGCTGTAGAGGGCAGTGTCACTGGCCCTCATGTGGGATCCAAACCGGGGCGCTACTGCGCAGAGCTGATGCTCCCAAGCCAACTCCTAAGGAACATGCCACTCAGCAGGCCCTGATTATGTTTATTTCCTACTATAGCCTGGTTTGAGTAATCTTGAACTTCAACTGAATCTCATAAACTCAGCCAATGAAATAATTAAAATTCTTTTGCCAACTTGATTTGGATGAAAAAGTCAAATACTTCATTTAAAATTTATGTGAGGAGCATTCATAAGAATACACTAATTTGTCATTCAGATTTCAAATTGAATCAATTTAATGACTGCCGATAGCAAAGCAATAGGAATGCAAAGAAGAAAAATAGTCAGACAATTGACAATTACCCAAAGTTCCTGTCATGTTTTATGAATCAACAATAGTCTCCAAACTTGTGAAAGAAATCAATGTGCATTAGCTTCTAGAGTCTTATAACCTATCTGCACTAAACTATAAAAAATGAAAACAATTAGACACACAATTTAAAGAATTCATCAATTTGCATGAACAAAAGTGAAGAACTTCTCTATGATCCCATGTTCCTTTCCAAGGCAGCACAACTCTTAGCTATCTAGTTTACCACTATTTCTTCTTTGCATTCATGTTCTTTATCAGAAAGATAGTCACAATGTCTTTAAGACTTGATTGATAAATCGCAAAACAACATAGGTTCTAAAATATGAATGGCCTTGGAACACATCTTCAAAAGGCAGCTGCTATAGTTATGCCAGAGAACAAATAACACCTAGCAACACTATCTCATTCTAAATTAAGCAAGAAAATGAAGGAGTTGAAATAAAAGTAGAAGGAGTAGAAATAAAAGTAGAAGGAGAAGGCAAAAAAGAAAGAAAGGAAGATGGGGGGTAAATCCCTGAAATTTCAACACATAAATAACAAAAAATGAAAACTCACTCCTATCACTGTTCTTCCCATTTCTTCCCCAGAAACAAAACTAAACACAAGGACTCAGTGTAGGATACATTAAATTATTTCTACCCAGTGGTAAATAAATACCACTCGAGTTTTGCCTCTTGACTGTCCACCCTCAACTCACAGTCACAAGATGTCTTCAGAGCTCTGTGCATTCTGATATACAGAGACCACAAAGCCATCACTACAGCTGGTGGGGCCCCAGCAAAAGAAGGGTTTCCTACTGATGCATTCAGGCAGGAAGGCTTACTTCCCAAACCCTCAAGCAATGTATATGGAAGGTTCTGGACCAAGGTGATTCCTGTTGGGGAGAAGGGGGGAGAACATGCACAAATTGTATGTCTAACTGTACTTATTTTAATAAATCAGAATTAAACCTGATTTATTAAAAAAACAAAACAGGTCCACAATAACAATATCACCGCTAAGAACAAATACTTCTTACAAAAGTAAAAACAATAAATCCAAATCTTGTTCAAATGTCAGATTCTTATTATGCCAATTCTGACCATTCCATTTAAAACTATTAGGCTCCCTAGCACTCCCAGTCTCTCAGCCTGCTCTATTTTGTCCACAGTTGTTCTCACCCTGAAAACACTACAGAATTTGTTCATTTTGTATGTTGTTCATTTCTCATCCCCCCTCCCCTAACCCTCCCTGAGAGTAAGTTCTACAGAGGGTGGGATATTTGTCTGTTTAGTTTACTAATATACCCCAGTGCCTGGCACATAATAGACAGTCAATAAATGTCTGTTAAATGAATGAATCATTCATTAGGCTAAATGATTTCTTGAAGCTCTTCAAGCAGAAAAGGCAAAAATTAGGCAGGGAATCTTTAAAGAGTTGCAATAGTATAGATAAAGGGTTATTATCTTTACTATGAAAAGTCTACTTACAAATGATTGAAGACTACACACACATTCTTAAAAACTGATTCAGAAATAGGTAAAACACCTAAATAACAGCTATAAAAATGAACATTAAGTGCTTAATAAACATTTAGAGAAAAAGAAACCCATCAATATGAAATAAACACTAAAGTGATATTTTTTCCGTAACTAACAAAGATTTTTAAAGTTATTTATTAAAGTATAGTTGACCAAAGAATTTTAAAACTAAGATTCCCTGACACAATGACAGTGCAGAAAAATGGTCATTCCCGACCAGTAGGAGTGAAATGAAAACCACCATTCTAGAGAGTAATTTGGAAATAAGAATTTAGAGCTAAAAAATATCTGTATCTCTGGACCAGCCACTTTAATTGTGAAACTTTGTTTCATAAACATAGACAAAAATCAAATACGAAGATGTTCATCACAGCATTATTTACAATAACAAAATTCTGGAAACAATCTAGAGGCTTAACAATGGAGAAATAGATCAGTCAAAAGCACTAAATCAATTATTGTTATATACTTGAAAAATTTTTATAAAGACAAAAGACTGTGAATAATACAATGTTAAATAAACAGAAGCCAGGGCTGGCCGTGTGGCGCAGTGGTTAAGCGCTGGCTTGGGAAGCCAGTGGCCCCGGTTCCGTCCCACATGTGAGGGCCAGTGACACTGCCCTCAAAAAAAATAAAAATAAAATAAAAAAAATAAACAGAAGCCAGCCCAGTCTATTCTGAACCAAGTAGGGCAATATGAAAGGAAAACAGAAGATATTATTATCGAAAGTCTTTATCTCTGAGTGATATAGGATTACAGCTAAATTTTAGTCTCTAAATTATACTTTTATAGATTTTTTATTTATCAAAATAAACATGTTCTACCTTTATAACAAAAGAATTTCATAGAAGAGTTGGGATAACATATGCTTTTGAGTTATTATTAGCAAGAAGAATAAAGTTCCAGAAAAAAAGAAGCAAATGTTAGCAGTATCTGAAAAAACATGGAAGTAGCATTTTTAAGGAATTTTTAAGGAATTTAATCCCCTTTAAATAAAAAACACCAAATAATAAACCACAACCCTGAATAACCTCTGTAGGGTCCTTTCATTCCAAAATTATATTGTTAGGATTTTTCTTTCAAAATTCAATATTAAATTCGACAGGGAATTTGTAAGTTTTGTTTCCTAACCCATATGTTACGAAAGAGGAACAAACCTGAAAAAAAAGTTAATACAAAGCATGTACGGCAGTAGCACCATCCTTCACCATGAATATAAACTAAAATTATTGATAATAAATGGACTTTCCAATAAATACCCAAATATAGAGTCACTGATCACAGTAATAAATCATCTGCTAGGAAAAGGCTAAATTTATAAAAACAGCTCTATCTCTATGGATGGTCAGAAGAAAAAACTTCCTAGGCTCATATGGAAGCCCTTTTTCTTAATCTGTACGGCAGAGTAATCATTTGGAGTATTCTAAAACAAATTCAAATGTTCAAAATGAAGATGACGGCTGTGCTTACAGATAGATACACATCTACAGATGTAACATCTGCACATGCTCTTTGGAAATCTACAAGACTGTCAACAGAAATATGAACATCCACTGCAGTCATCTGACAGCACTGCTTCATGAAATTACATCAGATCCCTATCTAAACCAAGTTTCAGGGCTATCCACAGATGCAGTGTAAAAGAAGAGTATGAAGGGAAGGTAAGAAAATTCAAGCAAACCTATTAGTTTTCTTTTAAGCTCAAATATATTTCTTAAGGCTAAACATCAGAAGCAAATGCTTGGATACCAACACTTTCCTTTATAACCTTTGCTTGAATCTAGATCCAGAGGGAAAATCATGTTTACACGAACCACAAGACATGTGAAAAGCAATAACCAAGATAAATGAAAAAATGCTGGGTTAAGTTTTAGTCAGAACTTCATTGCAAAGGTGCTTTGTTTTATGAGATGAAGAAATCTACTTTTCCTCTTCTCGAGCGTTACATATTGAAAAAATGAAAACATGATTAAACTATTCTTTTAATGTCATCTCATCATTTATAAAGCGCTTCAGGAAAACAATTTGCATGCAGGCTGAGCACGATGGTGCATACTGTGGAACTCAATGTCAAAAACTAAAGTTCAATTTCCAGTGCTAATCGAGTTTTTAAAACAGGAACTCTTTTCTTTCCCCTACTACCTATGTGATTTTTTTGTTTCATACTCTTAATTCAAAACCTTCTAAAATTCTGGAGTCAATTTTTTAAAAAGACAAAAGTAGCATTGCAAAGAAAACATCAGAGATAATTAGTGCTCATCAGCTGTTCTCATTCCAGAAGAAAAGAAAAGAAGAATGGGTCAGAACCCACTGAGATTAGTTTGATGGTGTGTGTTTATGAAAGAAAAAGTGAGAGTAACAGGAAGAGTCAGCAGAAAATAGGGAGAGACCAACTACATTTATAAAAGCTAAATGCATCTGTGACATTGAGACTTGTCCTTGATATTTGAATTTCCAGCCTTTACTATATATAAAGCAGAAGGCTGGCAGACCTTTCTGTATATTAGAATCACCTGGAGATCTTTTAAAAACTCCAAAGCCCAGGCCATAACACCAAAAAATTAGACCATAATTTGGTGGAGGGGGAGGGGGTGAAATTAGGCATCAGAGTTTGGGAACCACTGACATGAAGTGTAGAAACCAAACAAATTCTTCTACCTCCTTTAGGGTTTACCACAGAAGTCATTTCAGGGAATTAAAAAAAGAAGAAGAAAAAGGGGGAAAAAAAAAATCACCAAACTGATGAGTACATTAACCTATATCTGTTTTTTAAAGAAAATCATGTACTCCCTGCTGTTACTGAAGCTAGCTCAACAAAATGCTGAAAAAAATCATTATAAGGTACATGGCATATGCTGACATGGGTTTGTACTGAACAGCATCATTCCTTTCAGAGGATGCTGATTTGGATGAGAGAGCAGAAGGGACAGAGTCTTATTACAAACTCAGAACAAGGTTATGCAGATTCCAGGTGTACTATTACAGCTTTCTAGCGACAAATTGACAGCAATTAGAAAGAGATGTTTGAAGAAGTGCACTAGCTTAGCCTCACCTACCTTAGTTTTTCTTTTAATAAGGGAAAGAACATTAAAACCCTCTATTAAGTTCAAAGCTGGTGAAGGAGGGAAAGAAGAGAATCCTAAACTTTGTAATTCCAATTTTTTTTTTTTAAGATTCATTGCAGCTAATTTTCTGACTATACTTATTATTAACACATGGTCCGATAGACTTTACTCATCACATAACCCTTTCTTCCCCTCCAGCCCCTTCTATCCCCTATATCTTTAACCAAAAAAATGGCTGAAGGCACATGTGTTCTCTGTATTATTGGTTCATGACGTTCAAAGAGTTCATTGTACACAGAGCACCCCCAGTGTACTTAGCTGAAATCTGCAGAAACCTTTCATCCCTAGGAAAGAGTATAGATTATTTTTATGTCATCCAAATGGGAGAATGTCCCAGATACCAGATGATGAAGTGGCCCCAGAGGGGCCATAATGCTAACTTGCTTATGATCACTACAAAATTTGGCTTCAAAGACACCTCTGAATTTGGCAGCACATCCACAGATTTCTGTGAATAGCGAAGACAAGCTTGCTGACACTCGGTGGAAGCAAAGGGCCGTAAGGCAGGAAGCACGTCCTTGTGCATGCAACCACGTTAGATTTAAGACAGAAGACAGTCTCTTAGAGGAAATCCGGGAAAATCAGTGTATCAATTTATGTGCTACAAACAGGGTTGTGCTTCATTACTATAGCATAGAATTAAAAACATAAATCTTGACCACTCTCAAAGATCTAAGGTCAAGCTGTATAACATTTTTTCCTTAGTGTTGGCTTTTGGCATTTTGGTGATTTCAATGACATTTATAATGGGCCAACCTTCCACGAAGGATCGCTTACCTAACTTTCTTTTTTAGTACCACATAAAGGTGAAGGGAATGCTTCTTTGCAGAACAGATATGCTAGAGATTAACTTTAGAGTTGTTCTCCTTCATCCTAAATTTCCTTCTGCCACTATCGTGCTATGAAGTCACGATACATCTGTGACAGAATAACTCCCATGGCAACAGACGGACATCATAAACACCAGATTAAGACTTGGCTGCAAAGCCAAAGGAGATGATGGGAAGGAAGAGGCTATAATTCAAACAAATCTCTTCCGTAACAGCTAGGGGAATACTGAACATTGCTGGCCAAGTAAATTGCTTTTTGTGTAAGTGTTTTCTTTTTTGAAGTTTGCCCCAGTGTGAAAGTCTCTCTGTAAGTCAGAACTTCAGCATTATTTTAATGTACTGTTCTGTATTTAATAATCTTTTGCTTCAGACATTAGTCAGTTACCATGGGAATGACAGCAGCACAAATACAGGATTATGGCTATCAAGCAAGAGAAAAGAAATTATGAATAAGCCTCGTTATGTTCAATAATTAGCAGCTACATGGTAAAAAAACAAAACCATGAATTTAGGTTGATGCATTTATCTCGGTGTTTGAATACAACTCTGAGTGCGTTATTGCTTTAAAATTAGATTCTAACAAACTGCCAAAAAATTCTTAACTAGCAGTTTCTACTCAGTGCTATAATTTAAAAACGCATCCTGTCCATCTCTTCTCTATTTTAATTTTTGCTCTGAAGAATATTAGCAACTAATGGATGATACAAAACATCCCATGATGGATTCTGGTACCTTGAGCCAACATTTTTAAGAGAAAAGCATGGAAATACTAAACATTAGTAGCTCCTCTACCTTACTTAACTGCAAACGGAATAAATAGCTTCCAGGAAGATGCTGCTGCCATCTCCCACGATGAGAAGTCTATATACAATATGCAGAATGGGCATAAACGTCCAAGTGGGACTAACATGTGAACCTGTGAACCTTGTAGCCCTCTATTCTTTCTTCTAAGGTGACAATAAAGGACATTGTACTCTATGATATTTATTTACTGTGATAACTAGGAAAGCATTCCATGCAGTTAGAACTTGTATTAACAGGGCCTGGAACTTCACTAATTGCAGGAAAGATTAGCAAAATGGTGGATAAATATTTGAGATTATCAAAGATTGCTAAAGCAGTATTTCTCTAAACCAAAGACAATATCCAAATTTAAAAGTGTACTAGAGCAGTACCATAGTTCTGTCTTCTCTGAATATTTGAGAAATTGAGCACATTACCAGACCCCTAGCATCCTATGGAATTACCCGCTCTCTCTATAAGAGTAGCAATTTTAACATGATCCCACCTAAATGAAGTAGCAAGAAAGAATTCTTCATCTATTCTCAAGCCAGACAACTTTTGAGTTAGATTGTCAGATCCTTGGTACTTTCAGACTTCCAACTCCCCTCTCCTATGAGGTTTCTGCATTCTAAGGCAATGGCACAACACATCATTGGAGGAAAGTAATTTTAGAATGTGCCATCCAAATTAACTGGTCGTGAATAGGCTCTGATTAAAATATAAAGAGCTTTTAAAATAATTTAAAATGATTCACTGGAACTAATTTGAAGATATTTTAATCTCTGAATGTGCAATGAACTGTAGTGTCCCTTGGCCCCAGCCCCTCCTTAGATAAGGAGGGACATTTCTAGTTAGGCCTTTTGTCCCTGGGTAAAGGGTAGCTGAGCCATGCAAACCAAACTGCCCAAGCCTGCATTTCCCTCTGCCTTTTCTGATTTATGTCTTTTCAACTTAGGCACAGTTCTTTTCCACTTTCCAAACCAGATTGTGTATACTTCTCCTTCTCGGTGAATATTGTTTGTCTGTTTATAGCCTAGAGAGCTAGATAATTTTGAACACAACAATGTGACAATTATTTAAAGAATCATATGAGATCAAAAGACCTCAGTTTACATTCTTTAGTCACTTGTTTGAATTCCATCTTATATTAAACAAAGGGATATTTTCCCAACACAACATTCTAACATATTCACAGGGATTCAACTAAGACCACTTGTGAACCAATACCTAAGCCGCACTTAACTCAGCTTTTCTAATGTCACTATGAAGTTCAAGGGGATGCTAGCTGCTATGGGAAGTGCCTTCGGAGACCCACTACAGATTCCTTCACAAAATCCTTCAGTGCCTGGTCTCCAGGATTTCCTGAATCTTAGCCAAAGACACTTCAGATAAGAGGAAGGGAGCTGATCTCTATTTTTTTGCTTTCTAGACCTTGCTGCTTCTTTCTGGACACAGTTTCAGTTGAAAAGAAGAAATGAGGGGGGAAGTCAATATATTAAAACAGTTTGATAAGCACTGAATTCCCTGACTTAATACTCCTTGCAATCTGATGAGGTGGGTATTATTATGCCCATTTAAGAATGAAGATATTAAGGAAGAAAAAGATATCCAACAATTAGTAATGAAAGAGTGGAATTCAAACCCAATACAAATCCCAAATCCAAGTTCTTTCTGCTATACTGAAACCCTGTCTTTTTGAAAGCAGGAACCCTGTCTATTTATTCTTCTGTGTAATCTCAGAGACGACACATACAAAGTCCTTAACAAAGTCCTTAACAAAGACATATACAGAGTCCTTAACAAAACACATATAACAAATAATAGGCAAAGCATTTACAGGAAACTATCCAATTTCTTTTGTCAAGGTAACACCTTGCCTATACCAGATCACAGCACACATGTCAACCACAACTTACTACTGCAGCTTCAGAGGAGGTGTGGAGCCTTACACATTCATCCATTCTGAAGTTATGTATCCAAGTATAAGATTGTCACTTACCTAAAGAAAGAAGAGAGAACACCATTATTGTAAGTTTAGACATTTACCTCTTAGAAACTTTATCTACAGAAATATTAACATACATTCATTTTATGATCAATGTGTCCTGAGCACAACAGTATAAGAGCTATTTCTTCATATCACTTAATTTCTCAAGGCCATCTTGCATTCTTTGTTACTGAGCATTTTAAGTCCAGTTTTTTTCCCCACCTTAACCTAGAACAGTATTTATTTCTTTTTTTTTTTTTTTTGAGATGATAGAACATCTTTAAAAGACTGATGAATCCTCTCCAGAAAATTACAGGCACCTTTCACATAGCTTCAGTGGGTTCAAAGTCCTCCTGCAGTCTACCTACTGACCCTGTACGATGAACGTCTGATGGGAGGCTAGATTGTAGGATATCCCTGAATCTTAAACATGCTTCAGATTGCTTCAAAATCCCACAGAAAATTTAAATTTCTAAAAGTGTGTGATATATGTACAAAATGTTGCACCCAGCATATAGAAAAGGCACATTTGTTTTAGGCACACATGGCATACAAACAAAAAATTCATCAAGACTAGGTGGCAAAGAAACTCTCTAGACATAGCAAAGAACTGACAACTATTTGGATGTCAACTAGGTCTGTGGCTTATAAAATTCAAAATTTAAATAAATTAAAAATAAGCAAACCAAAGAATTACCAGGAAAACCTGAAAAAGAAAAGGTGTGTGTGTGTGTTGTATGTTGGGGTGGGGATGGAGCTAGCCCCAATAGATAGTATAACATATTAGAAAGTTTCTGTATGTAGCATGGTTTGGTTGCATAAGTAAACAAACAGACCAATGAAACACAAAAAAAGCTCAAGTATACATAGAAAGTTAGTATATGATAAGGTAACATCTCAAATCAGAGCAGAAAAGTTGAACTTTTTAATATCCAGTCTGGACATTTGGATAGCCACTGGAAAAAAAAATGCATTCATATCTCACATTACATACCAGAGTATACTCCAAATGGATCACAGAGCTAAATTCAAAATTAAAGTTACACAATTACTGAAAAAAAAAAAAAGAAAATTTGGGTGAATTCCATTAGAGAGTGAGAAAAGGCTAATCCAGAAATAATAAAAGACTGATACATTTGTTTACAGATATTTATTAAAAAATAGAAATATTTTGCGTAGCAAAAATGTCATCAGCCAAAAGACAAATAACATACTTGAAAAAAATATATTTGCAACTTATCACACAGGCATAATATCCCTCACATACAAAGAGCTCCTAAAACATCTATAAGAAAAAAAACAACATCCCCAAAGAAAAACATGGCAAAAGATATGAATAGGGAGTATACCGACAGATAAGTGAAAATGGCCCAAAACATGTGAACAGATGCTCAATGTTACTCATAATAAGAGACATGCATTATTTTTCACTGATCATGTTGGCAAAACTCCAAAAGTTTGACAACATACTCTGTGAGGCTGAGGGGAAACGGCACCTTTGTATATTGCTGGTGAGAAGGCAAAATGGTACAAGCCCCTAAAGGAGGGGACTTGGCAGATTCTAGCAGAGATGTAGGTTTATAAATCAGTATCGAGGGAAAAGGATAAGTTAGGGGAGAAAAAAGAAAGGAACTCTTCAATAAATGGTGCTGATAGCACTCCAAAAAAATAAGTGTAGAAAGAATGACAGAAACAGAAAATCATTTGGCAAATACAACAAGCAAGAACAGATACTAAAATTACAAAAGGAAAACAGAAATTTTACTGTGGAGAAATGGGGCAGATACCACCTTAGCCTACTGTCGTAGATGTTAACATTTGGGGAAACTGGGTGAAAGGTCTGTGGAATTTTTGTGTTATTTTTGAAATATTTTGTAAGTCTGCAATTATTTTTCAAGTTAAAACTGTTTAGCATTTCTTAATTTAAAAAAAAAAATACTGCTGAGACAGATACCCACATGGAAAAAACTAAACTTAGATCCTTACTTCACACCACACACAAAAATTTCTAATACATTAATTGAAAGTAAAACACAAAACTGAAATTTTTAGAAGAGAAAGGACATTTTTATGACCTTGAGATTGCCTACATTAAAATTAAAAACTTTTGTACAACAAAAGATTACACAAAGTAAAAAGGCAAGCCATACACTTGAAATGCATATAACCAACAAAGGATTAGTATTCAGAACATAATGAATTTCTACATTAAAAAAAAAAAAAGACAAAACAATCCAATAGAAAAACAGACAAAGGCAACTGACAGAAGAGAAAACCCAAATAGCCAATACATGCGAAATGATACTCAACCTTCCGAATCAGGAAAGGCGAAATTACACTGAGAAGATATCTTTTCACTGCCACCAAATTGACAAAAATTTTATTGTCTGGCAACAGCAGTGTTGGAGAAGATGGGAAGCAGTGGGAGCTCCACCACAGTGCCTGTGACAGCATCAGGGAGCACAATCACCTAAGCGAGGGACAGATTTAAAGGAAAGTACGACATGTCCAAAGTAACTCCACTTCTGGGTATATTACCCTAGAGAAATTTCTACAGGTGTTCAAAAACAGAAAACATATTTATACAGGGACATATGTATAAATAAGAATGTTCATTGTAGCACTGGGAGTAAGAGTCAAAAACTGGAAATGCCCTAGAAGCTTATCAAAATGTGACTAAATAGGGCCAGCCTAGTGGCTCGTTGGTTAAGAACTGGCTTGGGACGCCAGTGGCCCTGGTTCGGATCCCACATATGAGGGCCAGTGACACTGCCCTCTACAGCTAAGATGGTGAACAACAGCTCCACCTGGAGTTGGGCTGCTGTGAGTCCCCAGAACGGCATAGCTGCAGCCACTGCTGCAATGGGCTGCCACAGGATACAGTGAGTTGCCGGCAGCCAGCGACAGAGGCTGGCAGCCGGTGTGAGCTGCCAAGAGCCTCTGTGAGCAGTCATCCAGAGGCCGGCGACCGATCTGCCTCACCCAAGAGAGCCATGATGATATCAACATGGGCCAGTGAAGCAATGTCCTCCACAACTAGATTGAAGAGCAAAAGGACAACAACTTGTCTGTTCCCCTTCCCTGGTTCCCCAACACTGTTCCCCTCCCCCAATTCCCCAATAAAATCTTAAAAAAAGAAAGAGTTGGCTTGGGAGCACAAGCTCTGAGCAGCAGGGCCACCGGTTCGGATCCCACAAGAGGGCCAGTGAAAATGCGCCCTCTACAGCTAAGATGGTGAATAACAGCTCGACCTGGAGCTGGGCTGCTAGTGAGTCGCTGGCAATGGCGTAGGCTGCAGCCCCTGCTGCAGTGGGCTGCCTTAAGCTACCATGAGTGGCTGGCAGCCAGCGTGAGGGGCCGGCAGCTAGTGTGAGCCACAGTGAACAGCTGTCCAATGGTAAGCGACCAATCTGCCTCAGCCGGGAAGAGCACAACGATCACAACACCAACATAGGCCAGTGAAGCAATGTCCTCCACAACTAGACTGAAGAACAAAAGGACAGCAACGTGCCTTCCCCGATTCCCCAACACTGTTCCTTCCTCCCAATTCCCCAATAAAATCTTTAAAAATTTTAAGAACGTGACTAAATAAATAATGGTATATATATTCACAAAATGGAATAATATACAGTAGTGAGAATTAATAAACTAGAGCTACATACATCAAAATGAATAAATCTCACAAGTTAAGGGTGACATTAGAAAGCAAATTTCAGGATTGGCAGCTTGAAAGTACACCATCATGTTTAATACTTTATTGAGAACATGTAGGGGCGGCCAGGTGGTTCAGTTGGTTAGAGTGCATGTTCTTGGGCCGGCCGAGTGGCGCGGTGGTTAAGAGCTGGCTTGGGAAGCCAGCGGCCCCGGTTCAGGTCCCACATATGAGGGCCAGTGACACTGCCCTCAAAAAAAAAAAAAAGCGTGCTCTGAAAAACAAGGTTGCTGATTCAATTTCCACATTGGCCAGTGAGCTGTGCCCTCTGCAACTAGACTGAAGACAATGACTTGAGCTCAGCTGCTTCTGAGCTTCCGATGGGCAGCCTGATGATGGCTCAGATGGTTTAGAGCACATGCTCTGACGGTTCGACTCCCACGTGGGATGATGGGCTGTACCCCCGCAACTAGTGAAAACTGCGACTGGACTTGGAGCTGAGCTGCGCCTTCCACAACTAGGACAACGACTTGACTTGGAGCCAATGGGTCCTGGAAAAAACACACTGTTCCCTAATGAAGTTTAAAAAAATGTAAAAATACTGCATACTATATATGGATACATGTTGGCGTGAAAATGACTAAAAAAGATACAGAAATAATAAACTAAATCCAGTTTAACCCTGGGGAGGAAGTTGGGGAACAGGGTAAGGGAGAGACCAGTGTCATAGAGGGTCTGCACACAGGGAAAAGTATTTAGATGTGAAAAGACATGGCAAACATATGTGTGGTTATATGAGCACTTCCTATGTGTATTCTTTTCTATAAGCTTTTCTATAAATGACAAATATAATTTCAAAAAGAAAATGCATAATAAAACACGAGGCTTTACTATTAAATATCTCTTCAATTGGATTTTGCTTAATTTTGATGGGTTTTTGCAATTTTTTAAGGCATTTCTTTTTTCTTGATTTTTATATTGATATAAAAACATACAGGGTATCTTTAGACCCCATATTATTAAAATTAAGGCTGCCTTTGTTTCCTTAAAAATACCCAAACACCTCCCTTATTACTCATATATTCAGTTGCCTCCTTAAAGATTTCTATTTACAAAAAAACTAACCAATGCCTCTGGAGTATGCTAGATCCCAGAATATATCTAGGATGTTAAAATGTTTTAAAGAGGTTTAATTTTAGGAAAAGAATCAGATCATCTACAATGCCTTTAATGAAGATTAAATAGCTAAATAAAATTGCATTTTCCATACTAAATGTCAGGTTATATATTACTATGCAATTTGTATGTTAAAAAGTGATACATAGTTGTGAAATACCCCATGGTTGAGAAAGCATAATAAAAATGTCATTATCTAGGGCCGGCAGAGTGGCTTAGTTGGTTAAGAGTTAGCTTAAGAGCATGAGCTCTGAGCAATAGGGCCGCCAATTTGATTCCCACATGGGCCAGTGATGCTGCGACCGATCTGAGCTGCCACTGAGCTGCCAACAGGTGGCAGGATGGCTCAGCGGGTGGGAGCATGTGTTCCTAACAACAAGACTGCCTGTTCAATGGTGGGCTACACCAGCCCACAACTAAGACTGAACTCAACACCTTGAGGTGAGCTGCTACGCGGATAAAGTGAATAAAGCCTGCACTCTTTTTTTTCCAGAGGGCAGTGTCACTGGCCCTCATCTGTGGGATCTGAACCCGGGCCGCTGGTGTCCCAAGCCAGCTCTTAACCACCACACCACTCGGCCGGCCCTAGAGCGTGCACTCTTAACAACAAAGCTGCCAGTTCAACTCCCAGCATGGGATGGTGGCTACCCCCACCCACAGCTAAGATTGTAACACAGCACCTTGAGCCGACGGGCAGCCAGATGGCAATGATAGCAACTGGCGCCCTCCACAACTAAGATTGAAGAACCATAACTTGGCTGGACCTCCTCCCCAATTCCCCAACACTGTTTTCCCCTTCCCAATTCCCCAGTTAAAAAAAAAAAAGTGTCGGGCCAGCAGAGTGGCGTGATGATTAGGAGCTGGCTTGGGAGGCCCCGGTTCAGATCCCACATATGAGGACCAGTGACACTGCCCTCTATAGCTAAGGTGGTGAACAACAGCTCCACCTGGTTGCCTCTATAGCTAAGATGGTGAAAAACAGCTCCACCTGGAGCTGGGCTGCTGTGGGCTGCAGCCCCTGATGCAGTGGGCTGCCATAGGCTACAGTGAGTGGCCGGCAGCCGGCATGAGCGGCCATCCAAAACCGATCTGCCTCATCCAGGAAGAGCACAATGATAATATCAACATGGGCCAGTGAAGCGACGTCCTCCACAACTAGACTGAAGAAGAAAATGACAGCAACTTGTCCGTTCCCCTTCCCCGGTTCCCCAAAGCTGTTCCCCTCCCCCAATTCCCCAATAATCTTTAATTAAAAAAATGTCATAATCTAGTATCGGGTATATATATACAACAGAGGCAGTTTCCTATATGACAATCAGTATGATGTGCTATTGCTACTGAATTTCACCAGGAGCAACTGCAATGATTTGCCACCTGGTAGGTCAGCACACTCTAGGGTTACAAGCAAAGGTTTGGTTGAATGAAGGCTGAAAAGTCCCTATTCACCTCTACTCACTGTACTGTTCCAAGACTGTGAGCACTGTTGGTTATAATGTTAACAATGAGGCCCCAGACCCAAATCTATTTCTCTCACATAGTAAATTCACATGGAAAAAAATCAGTTCTATGGTTCCCTACCTTTGGCTTACTATCTTGGAAACTGAACTACTAGATAGTTCAATGCAAATCCACCACCACTGAAAAGAAAAAGAACCAAAGCCCGGGTGTGGAATGTGGGCCAGCAGCATCTCGGTGCAGAAAGGCTGGAGCATTTGTTTTTGCCAAGTGCTGCTGAGATGACTACATATGCACCCAACAATCTGATGGTCACCATTAGGAATGTTTAGAAAACCCATGCCAAGAGGACATCTTTCATTTCACGATTAACTTCAAAAAATGACAGGCTATCATCTAAAGTCAGAGCTTTAGTTTTTGTATACTGAATAGGAATAAGCATTTTAAATGGCAAATAAGCGCCTTAATAATCAAACTTCTGAAAAGTGTTCTTGCTGTAAAGGGGGTGGGAGGGGGATAACTTCCCTGTGGGCTCAGAAACTGAATGACAAGTTTCAGCTCCAAGCATGTTTTCAGTCAAACAGAGTCCCCGGGAAAAACTTTTCAAAGGAGGTGGTAAACGTAAAACAAAGCCACACTGTTGGCTATTTTTACATGTGAACATTGGAAATAAGAATGAAGCAGTGATGTCCATCTTTGAAAAAAAAACCAAAAACCAAACAGCAGCCCAATATATCAACTTTCTTCTGCCTAAAATAATGTGTCTATTTTAGTTCTTCAAACAACCAATTTTTCCCCAGCACAATAGCTCATTTCTTTATACTACGGCTAGTTGGCTGTCCCTGATCAGTTAAAATCCCTCCACAGCTCAAGATCTGGGACTGAAACCAAAAGGAATAAATCAATGAAGGCCTGGATTTCCCTCCCACTATGCAGGCCAGCGCTATTCTGAGATGAGGAGCGGCCAAAAGCGGTGAGGAAGCTCACAACTGCGCTGGTCAGTGATCTAAAATCACATGACATGGCAAGGAACTGCTCCCATTGAGTCCTGGGAAATCTCACGTAATGCTCCTTTTACTATGCCGTATTGCATTTTCACAAAGGTTCTACGTAGCTCTTCCTTCTAGCACATATTCAGCATCAACTCTTCTCCAAGAAAATTAGTTAAGACATCGCTGTTATGTGGAAGGGCTCCTAAATGATCAAACCCCTGAGATAAAAGAAGCCAATGTTATTTCCGCACACAGAAGCTGGGGGCAGAGGGAGATGTTGGCCAGAAAATACATATTCCAACAAAGAAGTTACATTTTGATATTGTTCCAAAAAGGGAATACTGGCAGGAACCTCAAGATTTTGTGCTTTCTGCTGCTACTAAAATGAAACAGATTTTAGTTTTAATCTGGTCATATGAAACAAACCAAAAGCAGACAGGCTGGCAAATACTAACTCTAGAGGCACAGTGTCACACATCATCAGTTCAGAGAAGGCAGAAAAGGAACCCAGGCAGTCATCAAGTATGTGAGGGGAAGAGCAGCAAATATTTTAATCCCCATCTAGGGAGAAGACATAAAGGAGTTCACCTGTGCAGAAGACTTCAAAAACTAGATAAGGGAGGACAAAGAAAGAGACTTAAATGGAAAACTCATCAACAAGCTAATAATATAACAAAGCAAAATCTAACTTCAGTTTTTGCAAGAATACCAGCACTTGGCCTCAACAAAGACAGTACAACACCTCTCTGTACACAAAGGAAACATGAAATCCCGAAATCCTCCCAGCAGTCACTGAAGCCCTGGCCAGGTAGGGCTAAGGTACAAACACCATGTCTTAAGAAATCCTATTGTCTACTTCATGCTGCTTTGGTTTTCTGGTTTCTCATTTTCTTTTGTTTTGCCTTTCTCTTCTTTCATTGTTAAATATTAGCATCTAAAGAAAGAAATCTTGAGAAATAATCTTTATTCACTCAAGAAGTAGAATCAAGTCCTCTTGAGCTCAAGGGGCCACCAAGATCAAGGGCACTGAATGATGGGTTTTTAATGAAGAAGTAGCCCAACTAACTAAGTAACTGAGAAAAAGTAAACGAAAAGTGTGGAAATCTGATCTGGTGGCCAAGAGGAAAAGTCAACATAAATCCACAGAGAATTCATGCAGTTTTATGGAATCGGAGCTCCTTTAGCCTCAACACAATCTTCCTCAGGGAATGCTCCCACATGCCTAAAAAAAAATAAAAAAAATCCACTTTGCCTGCTCCCAGATATATAACATTAGGGCAGGGATAAATTTCAAGCTGGCGAAAGTCCAAATCTAACAGTTGCAGCTGTAGTAGCTGCCTGGTTTACAAAGCAATTCAGGAAGCTTTTAGAGGGCAAAGTGCATCAGACAGAAGGGGGTAAGCAAAACATGGATGGATCCCAATACATTCAGACCAGACAACACATCTGTTCCCAGGTTCCCCTTGGAAACATGCCGAATGCGCATTCAAGTGAACTTCTAATGCTTATGTTTTTTCAGGAAAGTATATCTACTTAAGCACGCAAATCAAAATTATATGCTGGTAGTTACTGGGCCCTTGTTGGGCCGTCCCCCACATTCTCACCACTGCACTGGAAACATGCCACCCAAAGCTGTGAGCGTGCTGCAGTCCACTATGACCTGGGCCACTTCGCATAGGTGTGCCTTCTATTGCCATGTCACACCTCTCAGCAGCCATGCTCCTTAGCTTCTCTCTGATAAGGTTCTACGTCCAGCACAATGATTCCAGGAAAAGGCAGGTCAGCAGCAACCTCAGTCACCAGTGCTACATCCTCATATCCAGGTTTCCACACTCTCACTTGCTTCAATCCCCCTTTAGTCCTTCTAATGCCATCTCCCTGCTATTTTTCTTTTCTTAGCATAGTTTAATTCAGGATTCCTCTCTAACAACAAGAAACATACAGTCAAGAAGTAGCAGGCAGGAGTGGGGGAAAGAACAATAGAATAAACACTGAAAAGGAAGCAGACAGTCCATTATGCCTATTTACAGAGCTTAAAAAATCGCAACGACACTGACGTGGGCGAGAATATGATGGGCACAGACGGGAATAATTAAAGCGGAAAGGTGCTTTTAGATGTTTAAAAGGAGGTAATTTAGCTAAAAGGGAAAGTTACCAAACATATAAGAGATGGAAGAGAAAAACATTGTTTAAAAGATGCGTTTACCATGGAGCTTAAAATATTTAATTATTTAAACATAAAATCTGCACATTCCCAAGTGCAGCTAGCACAGCGCTGTGTCCACACCCTCAGGACCCAGACATCACATCAAGCCTTTCTTCTGTGGGTTCCTGTGTAGAATATTTGATATAGCCACAGTAAAAGACAATCACAATCCAGTTGTTCCCACGACCATAAAAATACTTCTGCACTCGGATGAAAAGCATATACCTGACGACAAACCGCTGCCGATTTACAGTGGGAGTAAATGGGAAGCATAAAATCCTAAGTATGTCTTTGCGCACGCAGCACCTACACAATAAATCAGCACAGAGCCCAGCTCTGCATACCTCCCACTATGTAATTACACATATTAATTACATGTCTAATCGCACATATTAATAACACCTAGTCTATAATTGCAATGTATTCATGTAAACCTAATCAAGGAAAACTAGCGTGTTTGCATAAAACTTGTAATGAAAAATATAACAACTACACTAACAAGATAGGGATAGGAATGCAAATCTGTGACAAAATGTTTCTGTCAAGAAGAATAGAAAGTGATTCTCTTTCCTGAACATTATTTCAGGCCCATTTAACACAATCTGTACCAGTCAATGAATGTACAGTGTTCTACACACATCAAATCAGATTTGGATAGTGTTCCTGACTTCAGATAAAATTTCATTAGTATATTTAGTTAGGACATCATAAGAAATGCTTACATTTTTAAACTTAATAAAAACTGAAACATGCTAAGAATTAGGAGAGCCCGACTCCAATCTGCCATGTGGTATTTAAACACCAAAACAAGCCTACCCTGGGCCGGCCCAGTGGCACGGTGGTTAAGCGCTGGCTTGGGAAGCCAGTGGCCCCGGTTTGGTCCCACATATGAGGGCCAGTGACACTGCCCTCAATAAAACAATAAAAAAAAAAAAAACAAAAAAACAAGCTTACCCATCGGTGACCTCATATAGTCTCTGATTTAATGTCACCCTTAAAATAATTAATATAAAGTGTGAATCCTTATAGTCATAGAAAGTGGAGGACAGTGGACATCCTACTTTATAAAATTTCACACAATCAAAGTTAATCATTAGTCATCATCTGTTGCCTATAATTTTATATACCCTCATTGTCAAAGTAGAACTTCCTAATTTGCTGAAGTTTCATTTCTCCAAATAGAACCCGAGTTTGATAGAGACAAGTAGAGTCCATTAAGACATAGCAAATGCTTTGAACTCAAATAATAACTAAAGATGGTAGTTAAGTCTCTTCATTCTAATTGTTGTTTGATTTTTATGAGCACATCCTTACCAGACTAAAGCCAAAAATTGTTACAAAACCTTAAGTGACAGACTTCAAGATGTTTTTAATGTAAAGCTGAGACATGTCCCAGTTTCACTTTTAGTAATATACATCTTTTTTAAAATCACAAATAAATCAAGTTAGTGTGAGAAGCATATAAATAGCTCTATGAAGCAGACTTAAGTAATCTTAAAAATGAATAATGCATCTGCTTTTATAAACAGCTTTATGAAGCAAACTTAAGTACTTAAAAAAATTACACTGAATCTGCCTTTCAAAAGTGATTCACAATCACATGTCTATACCAGAAAGAACAATGCAGTTCCAAGTAATTCTGAAGTAGAGGAACAGTGAGGCAGTCGGCACATCAGTGACACAACCAACCCCCTGTGAGTCATTATATCTCAGGGAAAGGGAGAAGTAAACTCTTGTTGCTGAAATTTGTCTTGGGCTAGGTATGTCATTTAGGGCAACGGATTGCCAGTTAGTGAGGTCCCTACTTCCGCGACATCGTTTACCATAACATATCGTGAGTCAATTCAAATCTATAGGTATTTTACAAGCAGCAAGAGCCCTTTATGATTAAAAATAACTAATAAATAGCCATGCACCACAATGGAAGAAGGTCATATTTTCCACAAGAAATGATATCACTTATTGTTTTCATAATTTTATTCACATCTCAATTTCTGTTCACCTGTTATTCTCACTCCTAAAACCCAAAGCAAGTTATCCACTAAAAGATCACTTTTCCCTGAACTTCCACTGTGTTTACATATTAGAAAGAAATTAAAAACTACTGTTTCATTCAGCCATTAAACTAGTCATGTACAGTTTCTTGGTAAGAACCAAAAGAAATGTCTGGTTTATTTACCCATGGGAGGTCGGGGTTGAAAATAGAGAGACGTGAGAGGGAAGAGAGGATGTGCATAGGCAAAATTTATACATTTAAATGCTTAGAAGATCTAAAAATGTTTGCTTGAAAGTGTTACAAGCTCTCATATATCATTCAACAGTAAACTTACTTTCTTCTTTCAACAAATATTTATGAGATTATGATTTTGTAGACAAAGAAACAAAAGATAGACCTAACAGAATTCTTGGCCCAACTTAAGCCAGTTTTCTTCATGTTTCCTCCTTCTGCAAAAACGCTATAATATTAATAATAATCTAATGATAAAACTTCAACTGCTAACATTTATTGAGTGCTTATTATCTGCCAGGCACTCTTGTAGACACTTTTCAAATATTAACCCATTGAATTCTCCAACAATTCTGAAAACAACTATAAGTATCACCGTTATCCACACAGGAAAATTGCTGCACAGTGAGAGTACCTAACTTGAACATGATTACAAGAGATTGGAAATATGGCTCCAGAATTTACTCTTAACCATTAGGCTAAAATTCATCTCAAGCTGACATCTACCATCAATATCATGATATCACACTCAGAAGGATTAATCCTTTATGTAAATACTACACACACACACACACACACACACACACACACACAGAGCATATAATTGTTCATCCATTAAGTAATGCTACATTAAAAAGAAATCCTCTTCTAGAACCATTTGTTTATTTTTTTGTGACCTCAATTATACTTAACATGATGGACTTCTGTTTTCATGGAAGTATGTGATCAGGGAATAGAAAAAAACAGCCAACACTTCTAACTATGTAAAGGAGGACATCTTTATGATACATAATCATAGAATATTTTTATTAGTTCAGGAAGTCCTACTTATCTTAATATTGATCATTTGAGTCCCCCTCAGAAGGGAAAAGTCATCACAGCATTAAAAAAAACAAACACGGGGGCCGGCCGAGTGGCGCATTGGTTAAGCGCTGGTTTTCGGATGCCAGCGGCCCCGGTTCGGATCCCACATGAGGGCCAGTGACACTGCCCTCTACAGCTAACAACAGCTCCACCTGGAGCTGGGCTATGCGAGCCCCGGTGATGGTGTGGGCTGCAGCTCCTGCTGCAGTGGGCTGCCATAGGCTACAGTGAGTGGCCCGCAGCCAGCGTGAGCGGCTGTCAGCCAAGCGTGAGCTGCCAATAGCCGCGGTGAGCGACATCCAGAGACCAGCGACCGATCTGCCTCATCCGGGAAGAGCGCAATGACGATACCAACAGTGAAGCAACATCCTCCGGAACTAAACTGAAGAACAAAACGACAGCAACTTGTCTGTTCCCCTTCCCCGATTCCCCAACGCTGTTCCCCTCTGCCAATTCCCCAATAAAATCTTTAAAAAAAAACAAAAACAAAACAAAAAAAAAAACACACCAACCACTTATAAAATTAATCCCTACCCAATTAACACTATAGTCTATCTCTATCCATAGAATTATGCCTTTTTTGGTCTCTGGAAGATTCTATACTGTATATACAAAGACAACAGACTGAAGCATAAAGCTGTAACTCTTGCCAGAGATGCAGAATTTCATGAAATCAATGACAGTGATGATAAAGACTGCTTAAATCATAAGCAAAATCACTGACCAATGAGCATGTGGTGAAGTTAAACCAAATAACTAACAGGAGGGGAACTCTGCAAGGATGAAGACAGGCTCAGCACTAAAGTGAAGGGAAGGACATCCTGTCATCCAACTTTATCAGAACATTTACATTGCAAAAACCAATCAACACTTGATTCTTTGGCTCATTCTAAGAAGTACAGAGTTGCAATTATATTTTAAATGTTGTGAAATATAGGATAAAATAATAATCCTAATTTTTAGTTTCACTCTCCACGATCAAGTTCAATCAAATCTCTTTCTATTTACTATGAAATTCTGGAACCTGCTTTAAGTGAATTCTCTTCAGTGACCTTTTCCAGTCATCAATTATCCTCTAATAAGGAGGGTCTCTTGTACGTATTCTGCATTTTAAAAGGAACTCACAACTCCAGACTTGGATGAGGGAGAACTAGCATATCTTCTAGCACAGTGGTATAATGAGTCTGAAAAGCTAGCTTCAAATCCCAGGTGACTTGCACAGTAGCTGCAGTGTGTTCAGGTAATGTCTTAATCTGTCTCAGACAGTTTTCACACCTGGAAAATGGAATATTCCCTACCTCATGGTGCTACTATGAAGAGAAAAATGAAATTGCATGTGTGAGAGCAATTTACTCAGTAAATGGCTAACCAAAATGTTGGTTATTCTTATATTCTAGCTCTATTCCCATGAGTTGATAGTTAATTTCATCAAGGACTCATCATTCATATATTACATACTGATTGACTACTGGTTGCATATATTAGATACTGTGGCAAATAGCTAAAAACTAAAACAAGATATGTTTTTAAAAGTTTGCTTTTTTGTGAGTTTTCAAAGTTTATAAGAGAAGACAACAAGCAAAATTAGCACACAAGGTAAATAAGTAATATAACATTAGGGTGGTAAAAACAAGAAACAATGGAAATCCTAAGAAATAGTTTGATTCCAATTAGGAAAATCAGGGTAGGCAGGCTTCCTGGAAGAAGCTACACTGAAGACAGACAAGGCAGGGTGATCTTAGGGTTCAACGACTACTGTATTTGGTTCATCCTACTCCTTTTGTGTTCCTGTGAAAGAAGCCCCCAAAACACAAACAATTGTTGACAAAGCAACATGGGGCTTGTGAAAACCTTCAATTCATTATTCCCTATGGTGTCACCTGCCATGTCTAGCATGCAGTTTAAATACTGCAGTGACATAGCTGTTCTGCTGATAATGCCAAGTCAAACCATTAATATACAACTCCAAGGAAAACACTGAGAGAAAATTTTAGCTCCAGGTCACGCATTTATGAAGAGATAATCAAAGACACATTTTTGTAAAAAGCAGGAATCATATTCAAAGCTGCATGTCTTTGACCAATTGTCGGCTGTTTTCCTGTATTAAATCTCCAGAGTGAAAAAATATGAAACAATATATTTCTATTTTTGCCCATCAGAACCACTAAACCCTGATATGAAGAGAACTGCTCAGATTGTAAACACTGAAGGAATACATCTGCTGGGTAACAGTAAACTCAAGTAGCACATATCACATCTAGTATTCTTGTAGTCTCTCCTTATCAGTATTTAAGCAGCTGAGACAGAGCCAACAACCACAGATAAAGTACACCATGCTATTTAAATTCATCTGGTGTTATGGTAGCCTACCACATCGTCCTATACAAACCTAGATGGTTTATTTTCAGATTCGACATACAGGCACGCCACTAACTTGTTGGATCTACTGTCAGAGACTCTAGGCCACGGACCCCTCCCTGCTGGTGAATAGCAAGGATTCTAGACATACAGAACAAAACTAGGAGAGCTTGTACTCACAGTCTAAATATTCCAGCAAGCAAAAAGATGTGACGAGCTGGTAAAGTAAAAAGTCAGAAAATATTCTATATAATATTCCGGCTTTTTCAAACTATTCAACTATTGGGTTGTCAGAAAAGTCATGACGTATTTTTTCTGTTTTTCGTTGCAAAAATGCATCATGACTTTTCCAACAACCCAATAATTATTGTTTAGACTGAATCATATGAGCCACAGGGCATTCAATTTAACGTGACAGTAAAGTGGAGAAGGGGGGAAGTTTCTAAAATTTATAGAAAAAGCAGGTTTAGTGTATTGAACAGCTTTTGAGATAAGCATTTATTAAATATAAACAGAACTTTTAAAATAATTCAGTACAACAGTTATAGGTATATTTAAAGAAACACAGGACAGGAGGAAACGTTTTGGGGAAAATGTGGTCCAATGCACGTCTTTCATTAACCATCCACAGGAAAACAGATTTCAACTCACTTGAAAACTGTCTGGCTGGAGACGACACGATTTCCCCCAGTAACTCATTAAACTGTTATATCACCTTGACAGTCAATTCCTGTGAAGTTAAATGCAAATCAAAATATTTTTAATTGAATCATGCAATATATGACTAAGGGAGCTCACTGTTTATAGGAAACGTGTGGTGAAGTAATTCATTACTGTGCTAAGGTAACTACATCATCCCTGACAGACATCTCAGATTTTAACCTATCGAGTTTGCAGAGGATGCCTGAAGTGAAAAGATGCTGCATTTATACTTATCTACCTCAAATTATAATATGGCTCTGACTCCTGAACACCTTATTCAGAAGTGGGTTAGAAGCTATATTGATGAGTAGTAAAGGAATTCAACTTGACATGAAGGAAAATTTGCTCTCCCTTCTCGCCAACCCTTCACGTATAAAAGTCTTTCTTCAACAAAAGTAAGATTTTATGAAGATACTAAGAGAAAAACATTTCCCTTACCCAACCTGGAATGCAAAGGTCACTTGTGGCTCGATGGTTATGCTCTGTATATTTTGATAATGACAGAAGAAAATGAAACTTCATTTTCATAGTCCAAGGGTATGGGGGCGGGGGGGAAGATGGAACACTCAAGTGGTTTGTATTATTAGTCTTAACAAGAATGGAAAGTCCACCAGTCTACTGCTTCATGTGATCTATTTACAGTCAGGATGGCTACATTTAGAAAAATCCTACAGCACCTGAGAACTGAGAGATAAATATCAAACTACTACCCTTCCAGGCTTCCAAAAAATTCTATTAGCCTCAGGAAAGCGGGATCCATTGGGGGTTTGCTTCAGCTAAGATCCACAGCAGAATCCAAACCAGAAATATTATTGCATATTATACACTTTTTAAAAATCCTGCTGCAAATTGTATTCAGGGCAACACTTTAAATTGCTCCATATTTGAGATCAGGGTTTATACATATTAATGTCGAAGAACCTATAGCCCAAACCCCAATGTTTATCACTACTTGCAAAATTAAATTAAACATATCACATTAAGCAACCAACCAAATTCTATCTCCATTAAACCCAAGCCAAGAGTGAGGCCTTGACAATAGGATTGAAGGGATTAGGCTTAATTTAAACAAAGTGACTGCAATAAAACAATTCAAATGTGCGACTTTACAGAGGCAAGTATTTAAAGTACCTCAAGACAAATATTTACATAAACTATACAACATCATAATCTACTAAAGATAAAAGATTCAGGAACCTATTAAATCATAATTTAGAATACAAATATTATAGAAGGAAAGAAAAGGAGGCTGCACAGTTAACTGGGTCCTTTAAATGAATGCAGAAGATTCTTTTGAAGACAAGAGACAAGACAATAAGGGGTGAAAATGTAAATGTATTAAGAAAAAGCAAAACGGGTCTCTAATTGCGCTATAGTCTGCTTCTGACAGCATATTATACTTCCCAGACAGGCCCCTTTGAAGTTTTTATGATTTAGAATTCCCTTTCCCTTTCATTCCACCCTTATACTGTCACAATTACACACCTTTTGCTTTTCTGTAGTTCCTAAATTATTTCCAACCATTTGCCTCTTGCCTCATAGACTGTCCTTTTGGTTTGGATCTCCTACCTGCTCTCCTTTCTCACAATAGTGTTTAATACCTCCTGAATACTCGGAAGCACTCAAGTAATTTGAAACAACATTTCTACCCTTTCCCCTCTTTCCCCAGTTCCACTATAAGGTAAAAGAATGTTGGCGACCCCCTCTGATAGGCATCCCCTGCCATCAAGAAATACACCAAAACAGACATATGCCTTTTGAATTTTTAAAACTCAAACTAGTCATAATAAATATTACAAATCACAATCATCAGAGATTTCCAGTTTGCAAAAATTGCCCAGTTAACGGAAGCTTTGTTTTCAGATTCATAAAGCCAATACCCCATCGGGTCTTTCAAAAGTAGGACATTAACTGAGTCCTCTAGAGAATTAAGAAATCTTTGAGGGCCAGCCGAGTGGCGCGGTGGTCAAGCACTGGCTTGGGAGACCAGCAGCCCCGGTTCGGATCCCACATATGAGGGCCAGTGACACTGCCCTAAAAAAAAAAAAAAAAAAAAGAAATCTTTGACCATGAACCTAAAAACGAGCCCTTGAGCTTCAGTAATCTGATTAGTTAAACTGGGTGAACGCGATGACAGTATGAACCTTAAATGGGAAGATCCAGAGCTGGGAACAGATGCTAGAGTCAGGAAGTGGCTTCCATCCAAACCCAGACTCAGTCACTTGGCTCTTCTATAGAGATTAGTCAAGGGAACACATTTTTGTCCTGAGCTACTTTCATCTCACTTGGTAGGGACTTAGCTACCAAGTCCCTAATGATATTTATCTGCATAATGAGTTGGTTTCTTGATCCATCAATTCAGTTTGAGACTTCCCATGATCTGGTTCAGATCCTCACATTCTCCAGTGTTACCTTGAGACATGTATGAGAATATTTCTCAAGCAGTTGTGTATGGCAGAATTACCTGGGGAACTTCATTAAAAAATGCACATGCCCTGGGTCCCATACCACAACTACTGAATTAGACTCTCCTGGAAGAAACCCCAAATTTTTAAGCTCCCCTGAAACACACCATTGCTTAAGCACCACTGAGTTCGAATTTAGTATGGGTATAATGTAACAAAGAAAGCCACAGCCATACAGGATCACCACATAAACAAGGAGAAAAGCAATAGCAGAGAACTTGACTTCCTCCTGATGACCGTGAACTGCCCAGGCTCCTCAGCCAGTTGAAAGCTGTCAGCCAGGCTCTGGCCCCATGAGCAAAGGAAGCATCCAACATCCCTGGCACGCCTTTGGAATATTCAACAGGTTGCTCCAGGGGGTATGGACATTGAAAGCTGCCATTATATTACTAGAGTTGGCATCCTGGGGTGTCACAGGTGTATTGATAATTGACTCAGTCTGTTTTGTTTACAATTTCCTGCCCAACAAATTGCATGTTTCTGCAGATGTCTAACAAATTCAGGACATTTAATTCCTCGGCTGCCACCATCCTGCTGTTTCCACCGTCCTCATCCATTGGTTACAACGGTGTCCAAAGACACATTCACCAGCATTAGAAAAGGTCATTAAAAAGCTCTTACAACCATCTGTACCCAAATGGACAGGTCTCCAGTCAATATGGGAGAGGTCGCCCCCCAAAAGAGGCCCAGACAACCTGATTCTAAGCAGCGCCGCAGTTGGTTTTTGAATTATTGTCTGTGGGTCCTGAATTATTTACATCTGAGCTGTAAATCTTAATGACCCATGCCATGTTCTCCTTGGCTTACTGATGGCGGACAAAGCCAAAGCAGCTTCATGTACCTGATTCAATGCTGCTATAGGATTGGGGCCAAAGAAAAGTGTATCTTCCTAAATTGTGTTACACAGGCTGCTGGAACAAGTCATTCTTGCTGGGATCCTTGTCTAGGTCATTTGCCATATACTTATCAGTTAATTTCCTATCATACTCTTTCATACTCTTTACCCTCCGATGGCACATTTTCTATGCAAATGACTGGCTTGTGTAGAGAATTATTTTTTAATTCCTTGTTCCCTGAACTCTGCATTGCACGCCAAAAAAAAAAAAATTTGTTTGACTTTATATTAAATCAATCTGTAGAGACTTTGTTTTTACAGTATGCCTATAAGGTGTTACTTGACTCTTAAGATGGTGGCACCAGCTTCCAAAGCAAAGGGTTTAAAGACCATAATGCACCCTGCCAAAGTTTGGCAAGATCTTCACAACTAAAACTAAATGCCTACAAAGAGAGTGTTTAATGGTTTTACTAAAACAATCCTGCTGGGAGAAATCAAATCAACCCAGGGTGTCAGTCAACCTTAACCAAATGAACAAGGGAAAAAATGATTCTTTTGTTCACAATTCTTTGACAAAGCTACAGATTTCTGGACTAAGTACTGACCTTCAAAACACTAGGAAATGTGAATTCTGAATTCCCGTCCTCCAATCTCTAGGAGATCAGTCACACCTCTTTATAGTAGTTGCACTGCTCCAGTTCACTCTTCCTGCCTGCCCTTCAGAACGCGAAGCAGACGTGCTCACCAGCGGTGCCAAACTGTTAGACTCATCAAGTTTATGAACACTGCATACAAAATGCAAACATTTTCTTCCATTTGGGCAAACATTGGCACAGGAAACTTCCTTTCCAATGTTAACAGCAGGGAGCTTAAATAAAAGTTCAGTTTCTAGAAGGGTGGGGGAGAGAAAAAGCTAATTCTAAAAATATGTCATCAGCAGCATGCCATTGCCAGAGAAAATTGTACATGTTTCCCTCAAGCACGGTTCACTCAAATGAACTTGACAGCTTCAGAGATCACTTAAACGAAAGAAAATTTGTTGCATGAGACCTGCCAGATACAAAAGGGATCACGTCTCAACGGATAAGACTTGTTAGATCCCCAACTTAAATATTTCTGTACAATGATTATGTGAGCTCCAAATCAGCACTCTGTCACATATCCACACACAGACTTATGCCCTAAGGGTGTTCTTCCAGCCCGGTCCTTGGGATCCTTACTGGAATCTGGCAATTAACTTTGAAATCGTACTACTGTCATTAGTGCCCCAGAAAATAAATTAAAGAACATCTGGGCATACAAGTAAAATTACACAGACTGACTTAAATAAGCAGTTTCCCCCTTGTCTACAAGTGTGTCCAGGCAAGGAAAACAACTTTAACTGGGTTACAAATTATAGGTGTCAGTGCTTTCTGTCCAATCCACGAAACACTGCAAAACGCTGCTCTTGGGCAGACTATTTCCTAAAAGCGGGACTATTCAGGATACTTTTCTATTTAAACATAATACTTAAGTTACTGAAAATACTGTGAAAATCAGGTATGAATATGATCGTTTGACCCAAAGCTATAGCCCTCAAACATCTGATTAAGGGCCGGCAGAGTGGCGCAGTGGTTAAGAGCTGGCTTGGGACACCAGTGGCCCGGGGTTCGGATCCCACATATGAGGGCCAGTGACACTGCCCGCTTACAAAAGAACACATCTGATTAAAAGGAAAAGCAGGCAGGCATTACAACTCCCCAGAAAGCCACAAAAATGAAAGGCTCCATCTTGAAGAAGATAATCTCCAATTATAACATTGTGCTGGTTTGAAGAAATGCCCAATGCAGTGCCCAATGCAGTGTGAGCTGCAATATACCCATCAAACAGCTCTCCCATCTCAGCAGGCACAACATGGCAGCTCAGTTGTCAGTCGGCTGTAGAAGCTGAACACATCTATTTGTTTCCTCTTCCTCTTAGCCATAACCTAGATTTCTGGATACTGGTTGAAACTGAATAGGCTCTTTTACAAATGCAGCTGCTCAGAACAGCACTGATAGTTTGCTTTGCCCTTCAAAAAGATGAAAGAAAAAACTATAGGTTGAGTAAAATGTATAACTATTGCACTGTGTTGTACACCTGAAACTAATTAAAAATAAATAAATTAAAAAAAAACACAAAACTATAGGTTGATCTTTATTATTTAATGTGTTTTTAACACATCAGCCCTTTAGATTTAATTCCAGACTTAATGCGCCTGTCAGGGAACTGATTGCTGTGGTTTTACCGCAACTATACATTTTTCTGACACTCAGAAACAGGTTTCCAAAAGATTTTGTATCCCAGAAAGTTCCAAGCAAAGTTCAGTTGAACTGGTTTTAAAACACATACTTGGAAAAAACACTTTCTTCTACAGCAAAAAAAAACGAAAATAGCTACGAAACACAGTGAAATATAAATGTAGAAAATACTGCAAGCATTTTTTTGTTTCTGCATTTTTAACACAGCAAAGACAAAAGCTAAGCCTTAGTGATATCTAAAACTTAAATATGTTTTAATTTATGTTGCCATCGACCTCCAACATTCAAGGGAACCCCAAAGGAAGACAAAAAGTAGTTTGATGCTGGGAATCCTAAATTTCATTAAATGGTGAAATTACAGAATACGCATAAATGATGTGACCACGTTTAGAAACGTCAGTAATTATTTTTCTTTTCCCATGAATAAAATCCTTAATCATATGCTTTTATATTCATCTCTATGGAATGTACTTGCACCTGGATAAACTTAAAATACCCATCACTTAACGAGAAGGAAGAGAAAAACACTTCCCTTCAGACCTAACTTCATTTTCTTGTTGCTATGCAGCAAGGAGCAGGGCATGGAGAGCAGGGAGGCCACATAACTTAGATTAATACATTATGAACATTTCCGGGAGGGACAGCAATTTTTTAAATACACAGCAATCTATCCTGTCTTTTTAATTAGAAAGAGAATGTGGTGTGTTCTTTATCTTTGCATCATAGTTCTTATTCTATCAAGAGTATGATGGCAAGCTCACTTTGAACATTATGAACTAATATTTATTTAAGTGGAGGGAGACTAAAAGTTTTTACTCATCTGAAATGCAGAACACATACATATTTTACCAAAAGGTTTACTATGCATATTAATCTTTTATGCATTTTATTCCTCCAAGCGTGAAAAGAAACAAGTTGAAGTAATAGAGGTTGCCAGGTGTTGGTGGCACACATTCCACTGTAATGACAGCCATGACTTAAGGTTTTGTCTCGCTCTACTCTTCCTCTGAATTGCAAATCTTCAGGTTGCCACAGCAACTCTACACACTGACAGGTAAGCTTCAGGAAGCATCCTGGTCATCATTCCCATCTTGTTTGCTTTGCATTAGAGCACTCCAAACTCCTTGTTGCATGGGAGCACCAGGGGATGGTGCCCCTTCCCGAGTTATTTCAGTGCACTGTCCAGTCGCAGCAATTAATCATTCCTGCTTCTTGAGCTGACATATCGAGGTGGGGAAACGACATCCTAAATGAGCAGAGCTGATTACCTGGGAAAGCAATTCTTCAAGATAGCACAGCTAACTAATAGCTCCATCTGCTACACATAAACACATTCCAAGGCCCCAGAAATAATGTCAGAATCCAACTAACAGAGTTCGGTCCTGTGTGCCAGATTTCTGTGTGTCATCACAGGTGTTCGATGAGCACAGAGAGCACTTGAACTTTTCTTGATCCATGGGGTAACCAGTGCTATATCATGTTAAGATCACAGGCTACCCAGAAGAGCATATTTTAATAGGCATACTCAGTTTAATTTTTTTTTTTAATATTTGTGAAATCAGACTTCAATATGAAGCTACCTGAAGTATATACAAAAAAAGTGATAGGACAGGTAGGACTCTTTTCTAAAACACAGACCAACAAAATTTAATGATATACTAAAGATAAGAAAATTGTCTATTTCCCAAAAAATATAATGGTTTATATTGTAAAAAATATTGTGGATTGTTTTAAAGTGATTAAAAATAGAAAATTAAGGATCCTGACAGTACATCACAGTTCTGTAAATTAAACAAACTTAACAAACTTAAGAGGTTGTGGTTAGAATTCATCAATAAACTTAGCAGACAGTTAAATACAATTTGGCTAGGACAAGCAGAGCAGTAGCAAGCTGTTACTATAGACGAAAACTATAAATGGCTCTCTGCATTTTTTTAGAAATCTAAACCATCAGGTGATTTTTAAGTTACCCTAGAGATTCTGTTCCTCTTTTTTTTGTTAATAAATCTTTGATAATATAAATAAAATTCTAATATCTCAATGTTGGGTGTTTAAGGAGGCTGCAAGTTTCTATTTTCCTGACCAAAGTATTGGCATTTTATAATACTGTAGCTGCATTTAACACTGCTTCTGTATCAAATGGGAACAGGCTCCAGTTCTTTCCACATTAGCTGTGATTTTAATAACATGCCAAGCAAAACAGGCTAGCGTAATAAGTTTCATTTCACCCACTTCAACAACAGATAAGCACCTCATTTTCATACAGTTTCCACTTGTTGCTAGGTAACCACACCATAATGAGACATCTCTAGGCATTATGCAGAATGCATCCTCTTCACCCAAATTTGATGTGCTTTGGGCATTAAATACTGTTACTCTCACCATACCTATCACTCGAACAGTTTAAGCCTTGGTTTAACTGTGACATAGGTTTGGGGGATTGTTGCTTCTTAGAGAATTTTGATGTGCAGAGATTCTAAAAGATACACTGCAATATGTTCCTCTCTTCCCCAAAAGCAAACCCACTGAATTATACAATGAATTGATAGCCTGGCACTTCATAGAAAAGTAAACCCTCTTGAAAGATGTCCACACTATGTCCTCTTAACAGTAGACAATGTCAATTAAAAACTTCCTTACTGCTTTACGTGACCATGAAGGGAACTTTGTAAGCAGGGGTCTGTATGTGGAGTTGGGCTCCACCTGCGGGCTTCAAACAGAAACCCTTTAACTAGGCGCATCTAGGCCAAAGCGGGAACCCCATCTGGCAGCCAAACAAACCAGCTTTCTGCTGGAGAAAAAGAAAGCTCTGCAGGAACAGATGCCACCGGACCTAAGATACTGAAGGACTCAGGGGACAAGGAGGCAGGAGGGCTACCTGCAATAAAGGCGACAGACACTGACATTTGAGAAAGAAAACACATCTAAGCAAGCAACACAAGGCATATTCCAACCATGAATCTTCCTTTGAGCTTCAGGAATATTTTATCCTACATGATTAGTGGATGCTAGAAAAAGTTACATCATCTCAACTTGTTAAGGGGGTGGAATGGTCTCTCTCTCATATAATATCAAAGCAAACTAATCACAATCAGGAGTCTTACCTAAACATGGGACCAGAATCTGACCCTTGGCCTCTTCTTGACTCAGACTCTTGTTTTCTAGTTTCAATCTCGTCCAAAGTATGGCTGCCTGCTCTCTTCAGAGGAAGAGGGAGGTGGGAGTTACAGGGCAGCTTTACTCCCCTTTCCCACCTTAAGTCTTAGCTTACTCAGCAATCCCTTCCCCATATCTTTACCCCAGTGCTCTGAGAAGCAGGAGTTCAAATGGTTTTGCCTCTAGGTCCTCCCCAGGCGTGCCTGGTACGGAAGCGTGTGGCAGGAAAAGTGCCCCTTCACTCCATGTCAGTTAGGACAAGGTCTCTGTAGGCTCTGCTGCACCAAGCTTGGTTTCATCCATGAAATGCTTTACTTCACTCACCTTTCTTTCCATCCCTCTGCACCCAGCTGAAATGATTTGGCCTATTTTAGTTCTTCTTAAAATTTGGATTTTAGCTGGACTGGCAGGATTGGGACACTTCCCTTCACAGGGATAGATGAAGATGAAACATGAAGTGAAATATTATGGATAAGACGCTGCTGTATCATGCATGTTTACAAACTTCACTTAATCTGTTCTAAACTCCATGAAAGCTGTGGAATGGGAGGGCATAGAAACATAAGAGGACATAATCAAACCATCTTTATTTCTGTTCCATATGAGAACATCACTTGGTAGATTATATTAACTTGAAAAAAAAAAATCACCAACTATTTGACAGAAAGCTTAAAAATACCAGTAGCTAAAAGGACCAGCAGCCAGGCATAGAAGACACCGATTAAAATTTAGTTATGTGGGGCCAGCTGAATGGCGCGTTGGTTAAGAGCTGGTTTGGGACGTCAGTGGCCCTGGTTCGGATCCCACATATGAGGGCCAGTGACACTGCCCTCTACAGTTAAGATGGTGAACAACAGCTCCACCTGGAGTTGGGCTGCTGTGAGTCCCCGGGATGGCATAGCGGCAGTCCCTGCTGCCGTAAGCTACAGTGAGTGGCCGGCAGCCGGTTTGAGCTGCCAAGAGCCACTGTGAGTGGCCGTCCAGAGGCCGGCGACCGATCTGCCTCACCTGAGAAGAGCACAATGATGATACCAACATGGGCCAGTGAAGCAACGTCCTCCACAACTAGACTGAAGAACAAAAGGACAGCAACTTGTTTGTTCCCCTTCTCTGGTTCCCCAATGCTGTTCCCCTCCCACAATTCCTCAATTTAAAAAAATCTAAAAAAATAAAAAATTTAGACTTCCGGTAAAATGGCGCAATAGACAGACGCTGTGCTAACTACCTCCCAGGATCACACCAAAATTACAAACAAATTATACAGCATTCAACCCTGGAGGTCCCCGGAACACTAGATGAACAGAACCACTAAACGAAGAACTTAAAGAGGAGGCTACGTCGGGTCTGGTAGGACGGGTGGAGACGAGAGAGGGCAAGCCCCGTGAGGGAAGCCCCAGCAGTGGGAAGCTTGTCTGGTTGGGGGAAAGACCCTGCGGCTGCACTCCAAGCTCACCAGCCTAGAGCTCCTTTGCCGGGAAGAGGAGTTCTAATATAGCCGGCAGTAAATTAGTGAGGATTCTCTTTGCTCAGCTCAGAGAGGCTGAGAGCAACTAGAGAATCAGTGGGGCCGGCGCCTGGGCTTGCTCGCCGGTGAGCACTTACCTGGTTACTGGTGGAGGGAGTGGCTGTGTGGGCCGGACCCAGGAGCCTGCAGGGAAGGACTGAACTAAGCACCTTTGGTTCAAAGGCTGGAGGTTTTTGGACTGTTGTTCCCGTGGTGTGGAGCCTGCACGCGAGTGGTGTACAGGAGGCCGCCATTTTGTCAGGCTTGGGACCTTCCACAGAGGATCAGGTCCGGGACCTCATTGGTCTGGTGGAATTGGCCCAGAAGTCCGTGTGTGCGTGCGTGCGCGCATGCAGCCTTGGATCCCAACCCTCCACACAGCTTGTGCTGCGTTGCCAGGGAAATGCCTGGTGGGCGTGCTCCGGCTCCAACAGGCTGCTCACTGAGATACGGGAGTGCGCAAGCCGCCTCGAGTCTCCGCTCTCCGCACTGCGCTTGCAGAGTTGCCAGGCTGGTGATTGGTTGCCAGTCTGGTGCTCGGCCTGATCTGCGAGCGGCTGATGGGGACAGGCTGAGGCTGGGAGTTTTTCTGGGAGTGTTGGGCCGTGAGCTGTGTGCCTGCGTGATCCAGCCAGGGCTCTCCTGCTGATCTATGTAGAATACATCAAAGCAATCCCAGAGCGACAGCCAGAATGGGGAAACAAAGAAACATGTCACAAGTAAAAGATCAGAAGGAGGTTTCCAGAAATGGAACTAAATGAAACAGAGGGAGCCAACCTTTTAGAACACTGATGATCAGAATGTTTAAGGAACTTAGAGAGGACACAAAGAAGGATAGGGAAACCATAAAAAACCTGTTAGAACTAAAGAATACAATAACTGAAATGAAGAACACACTCGAAGGAATCACCAGTAGAGTAGATGAAGCAGAGGAGCGGATCAGCAATTTGGAAGATAAAATAGCAGAAATCACCCAGTTGGCACAGCAAAAAGACCAAAGAATAAAAAAGAATGAAAATAGTTTAAGAGCCCTATGGGACAAGGTGAAACGCAACCATCTTCAAATCATAGGAATACCAGAAGGAGAAGAGAAGCAAGGGGTCGAGAATGTATTTGAAAAAATAATGACTGAAAACTTCCCTACCCTGGTGAAGAAAATCAACATACATGTCCAGGAAGTGCAGAGGGTTCCAAACAAGCTGAACCCAAACAGGTCCACACCAAGACACATCAGAGTTAAAATGGCAAAGGTTAAAGACAGAGACAGAATTCTAGAGGCTGCAAGAGAAAGACAGCAGGTTACATACAAAGGAACTCCTGTTAGACTAACAGCTGACTTGTCTACAGAAACTCTGCAGACCACAAGAGAATGGCAGAAGATACTCAAAGTGACACAAAATAAAGGCCTACAACCAAGATTGCTCTACCCAGCACGGCTATCACTTAAAATTGAAGGAGAAATAAAGAGCTTCTCAGAAAAGAATAAGCTTAAGGAATTCATTACCACCAAGCCAGCATTGCAAGAAATGTTAAAAGGGCTTTTTCAAACAAAAGAAAGGGGTAAACAAGCTAACCCAGGGAGACCAGGAATACAAATAACAAAATGGCAAGACATATGCACCTATTAATAATCATTTTAAATGTGAATGGGCTAAATGCTGCAATCAAAAGACAGAGAGTGGCTGAGTGGATAAGAAAATAGGACACATGTATATGCTGTTTACAGATGGAATAAGATATTTCATGCAAATGGAAATGAGAAAAAAAAAAGCTGGAGTACCAATACTTATTTTGGACAAAATAGACTTTAAAATGACTACAATAAAAGACAAAGAAGGGCACTATAACCCTAAAAAACATCTATGCACCCAACAGAGGAACTCCGAATAACATATAACAGATTTTGACAGACATAAAGACAGAGATCAACAGTAACACTACCATAGTAGGGGACTTCAACACCATTGTCACCAATGGACAGACCCTTTAGACAGAAAATCAACACAGAAAGAGGGGCCTTAAATGATACTTTAGACCAGCTGGACTTCATTGATATTTTTAGAGCATTTCACTCTGAAAAAACAGAATATACATTCTTCTCAAGTACACATGGGACATTTTCCAAGACAGACCATGTAAGGCCACAAAAGAAGTCTCAGTAAATTTAAGAAGATTGAAATCATATCAAGCAGATATAAAGGAAAAACTGATGGTTGCTGGCTGGGGGGGAGTGGGGAAGAGGGAGAGGGGGAAGGTTTTGGACAGTGTAGGTGGGACTACAATGTTGTTGCAGGGATATGGGGGCAGTTCTGGGAATGTAATTGATAATGTTGTGAAGAGACTATTATATTGCGTGAAATAAGTCAGTCGGAGAAGGATAGGTACCATGTGATCTCACTTGTGTGTGGAGTCTGAAGAGCTGAGTGAATGATCAAAGTAAACAGACTCATAGATGTAGAGGAAAAACTGAGGGTTGCTAGTTGGGAGGTGGGTGGGGATGGGGGGGGAAGGGGAAGGGATTAGACAGCATAAATAGACAACTACAAAATTGCCACAGGGATATGAAACACAGTTCGGGGAATATAATAATGTTGTGAAAATTTTGTGGCGTGTCAGATAGTCACATGTCTTGTTAGGGAGACCACTTCATGGATGGAGTAGAGGCTTCATCACTGCACTGTACACCTGAAATTGATGTTGTATAGTATTGTATGCCAACTGTAACTGAATATGTGGATGGTCACAGGATGTGAAGTATACTGTGGAGGGGACTCAGGGGAGTTGTGATAAATATGTATGATATGGGGTTGGGGAGTGGGGTGGCGTACTGGGGGAGGGGGTTTGTCACTTTGGGGGGTAAAGAGTATAACTATTGCCCTGTGTTGTACACCTGAAACTAATAAAATAAAAAATAAAAAAATAAAAGAATTTAGTACGTGCATACTCTATGGTCCAGCAATGCTATTTCTTGGTGTATATCCTAAATGAACTCTCACACATCTGCACACAGAGACATGTTTAAGAATCTTCATTGACATAGAGTTTACAGTAAGAAAAACCTGCAAATAGCCCAGGTGTCTACCAGTAGGTGAATAGCTAAATAAATGGAGGTATATGTGTCTATGGAATACAAGGTAGCACAAAATATAGAACAAACAAAACCTGCATGTAACACTATAGCCGTGCTTCTAGGACATTGTTGGTGAAGAAAGCAAGTTACAGAATGATAAATATATGCCACATATGCTAACCCATAGAGCTTCTGTGGATTTTATGGTTATATCTATAGATAGAGGATGGATAGGTAGGTAGGTAGGTAGGTAGGTAGGTAGGTAGGTAGGTAGGTAGGCAGGCAGGCAGGCAGTAGGTAGGTAGAAACAGTGCAGAAGGAAACAGAAGTTAGCGAAGATCGATTGAGGGTCATCAACAGGAACTTCAGCCTTATCAAAAATATTTTTAAAGGGAAATGTATTTCATGTATTACTTGACTAATTAGAAATTAAAGAAAAATAAAATATATTTACAATGAACTGGAAAATAATTAAAGGGGATAATGTCAAGAACTAAAGGAAATAAAATATATCCGAGTCTTTGAAATTCTATAAAAGGACTAGTAGATAAGCTTGTCCTACTAGTTTGAAGGAGTCTATTTTGAAAAACATTTCAAAACAAGGGTACAAGTATTTAGAAAAAAATAGCTCTCAGTGGGTTATGATTTTATGTAAGTTTAAAATATCTAGACATTTAAAATATCTAGATATTTATGGGTTCCTTTAGAAAAGAGCCAACTTTAACAACATAACTACCCTACTAGCACATGGCAATACATCAGTTAAATGGAAAAATAATAATAAAATAATAATTCTTATAACGCCTTCAGGATAATTGGCCATGGGAGGAAATATATAAATGGGATTCAGTTATATAAAAGTGAATCCATTAAGAATGGCAAGAGTCCTTGCATCTGTTGAATTTTTTTAAGAGTTTGGAATTGTGCCTAGAAGTCATCAAATCTGCTGCTAGTGAACCCCCATCTGTCATAGCTTGAATCTGAACTATATATGGCTCTTATTCCCCAAATCAATATTTGTGTGTTCATGTAATCTAGTATCCAGTCTAGAAGCTTTGCAATTGTCTATCAGCTCCTCAATTCTTATTTTCACTATTCCTTGCTTTGTTATAATTCTTACTATGTAACTGACAGAATATAGAGGTGTCAGCTTAAAGACTTCACTGACCAAACCTTAGCTGTGGAGAAAAAATAAAATGAAAGTTCTGTGTGTGTGTGTGTGTGTGTGTGTGTGTGTGTGTGTGTGTGTGTAGAAACCCAGAAAGGATAAAATTATAAAACATTATACTAGTTACAATTAAGAGTTTATTGCCTCAAAGGATTTCCTAAGAACATGTCTTGGAAAAGGCAGTTTTAGTAATTCCTCATCTATGAAGCCAGGTATCCATTAAGCTCAGTTCACCTGAGTGTCAGAGCTCCAGGGGAACAGCTAAGTCATTTAAAGAACACAGGCCAACTTAAGTCGTGGAGGACACTTAACTCTATTACATAAAAGACAAAAAGCCCTCACCATTTATTCTATGAACATACTTTCATACGCTTCTAATAGTCTTAGTTATCTTGCTTTCCAGCCTACAACAGAATCAAAACAATTTTTTAAAACGGGATAAGAAAAAGCTGAGTGTGGGCCGGCCGAGTGGCACGGTGGTTGGGTGCTGGCTTGGGAAGCCAGTGGCCCCGGTTCGGGTCCCACATATGAGGGCCAGTGACACTGCTTTCAAAAAAAAAAAAAAAAGAAAAAGAAAAAGCTGAGTGCAAAAGAGACTAGAAAAACTATTTTTAAAAATTATTGAGAATTCGAAAAGTATAGCAATGTCTGAGTGTAGAATGGACAAAACAGCCCATCCATCTGAACAATCTTAAGCAGAGTATGTTAATTAGTATTCTAAAAGATCCCAAGTCATTCACACAAAACAGAATTCAATATACTATGTTTTTCAAAAGACAGAAAATTGTATATATTTTGGAACATTTTTCATCACACAGTATTAAGTTTGTCAACTGAGTTCTAGTGAGTTAACAGTGCCATGAGGTTACCAAACAAACAAACAAACAAACAAAATAACCAGATGTGATATTTGCTGGTACTAATAATAGTAATAACTCAAACATGGTGTCCATGAGGGCAAGGACTTAGTGTGGTTTGCTCCCTGCTTGCTCCCCAGTGCCTAGAGCAATGCCAGGCACTCAGTACTTCCTAAGGGAGAAGGTATGAATGAGAGGCTAAAGAAACTTATAAATTAGAAGATTGAAAAAAAAATGAATGCAGGGCTACTCCAAACTCTACAAACCTATAGTTCGAAATAAATATTTTTAAAAACACAAAAAACATTCATACTTATCAGGTCACCTTTGGAAAAATAACTTATAAGGAATACCATGAATGAAAAGAAGATAATATGAAAGAAATGTAGAAAGAGGTGAGGAAACAGCAAGATGATGTCTTTAATTGCAAAGTTTATTCAAGGGACTCCAGAGAGCCCATGTCCTCTCTCTCTACTTTGTCATCACTCTCTGGATCTAGAGCGGAGACGCATTGCACATGCACACCTATCCCATAGAAATTGGTCAAGTTGGGTATTTAGGGACCCTGACAGTCTTTGTTTACTTAAAATTTACCTCAAAACTTCACTTTTTTACTTTGGAAGGCTTTCTTCCTGTAATGTGTTTAAAAATAAATTCCATCAACATTAAATCACATGTTCTTGGATTATAAACCTATCAAGCCTTGGGAATTAGCCTGCAACTGCCAACATCAAAGCAAAGGAGTCTGCCTTTAATGAGAGCCGCCTACCTGATTTATAACTCAGACAGAGGCATTGAGTGATGCTAAGTAGAAAACAAAGAGGTTATCAAATTTCAGTAATTAATATGAGTAAACATGAGTTGCTCAAACAAAAGCAATTACTAGGGATTTTAGTACTATTATCTCAACATTTCATGTTTTGCCTGTTTCAATGGAAAGCAGAGAATAAAATGAATGCCTCAGGACCCGAGATTTGGCCATTTCATTCCAAAGTCACTATCCACCTGTGAGGCAGAGTTGACAGCTAATTTAATACTGTCCTCCAGATAAAAAAAAGTTACTCCAACATCAGTTTATGAAGAATAAAAGATGCCCTAGTATTTTAACTCAGTTTTGATATTAGAAAAATCATTTACATTTTCTGAATTAAAATCGGCAGGGAAGTGGGAGGTAGCAGATGTTTGTTTCTGATGGTAGTATCTTTCTATTTTGCTGACATTGCTGGAAATATTTTACTTTGCTATGATCTTTTGGCCTGGGTCTCTTCCTTTTGCACTTCTTTCTGGAGTCATAACTGAGTAAACTTCCACCACCTTAATTGTAAGAAAAAGGAGGGGTAAGACTGCAGTTTCCTTTCTCAACAGTAGAAAAAGTACCAGAAAACTGGGAAACAGATGTATAAAAAGTTTAATCTTGAAGTAAAATAAGAATTTATTTCATAGTATTATTTAATGTGCCAGTATAAAATGTCACCAAATGGCTTCTGAATCTATATCATCCTTGGACCATCCGTCTTCCTCACAGCACATAATTCAGCCCATCACCATGCTTGCAGATTTGACCTCCTAGGTGTTACTCAACCCCACACTCCCCACACCACTACTCCAATACAATCTACTGATACCTCTTATCCAGACAGCAGCCTCCTGAACTATCTACCTATCTGAATCAGACCCCTCTGCATTATAGCCACAATGACCTTTCCCAAAAAATAACCTGGATCATATTACCCCTCACTACCTGCTTAAAACCCCTCAAAGTCTTCCCCCAGTGCTTCCCACAGCCGACAGGGCCCTGAGCAGTCTGGATGCTACCCACCTCTCCACTCTCCTCTGTGCCCCAGCTCTCTGACTCCAGCCATAATGGCCTTTCAATTCCTTCAATGCACCTGGTTCCTTCTGGAAAGCTCTTCCTACACTTTACAGCCTGCTTAACTCACACCGACCTCTCAGATCACAGTTCAATCCTCATTTCTTCTGTGAAGCCCTCCATGGCCCTCCAGTAACAGATCAAATTCTTAGTATATGACTTCATTACACTATAGGTTTCTCCTCCATGACGCTTGTATCACTTTAAAAGTGTACATTTGTGTGATTGTTTGGTTAATAAATAATTATATCAAACATATTTAATAATTGCTCCTTGACCGTAAGGAGTGAGAGGGCAGAGGCCAAGTCTGCTTTTGCTCACCACTGTCCCCTTCCCCTCCCACCCCAGCACCTAGCACTTCATAAAATCTAATTAAATAAAAATGCCTTGAGTTAATGAATGCATGCATTACAATTATCCATCTGGGACCCGCCTTCCTTAGTGGACAGTGAGGTCAGAGATTCTGACTTTTTCCCTCTTGGCATCCTCAGTATCTAGCCTAGAGCCTGGTGCATGGTAGATAGTCGATCAATCATTGTTTAATGAATGCCTGAGAATAGTAAACAGACATTTTTAACATATAAAAGCAGTAGCTCTGCCCATTTCTTGCAATCATTATAAACCCTAATATTTGTAATGCTAAGAAGGATAAATTACCCAAACTTCCTGCAAGGTTGTTATGTGAGAAGGGGTTTGTTGAAATGAATAAGGTTGGCTCTGATAGCCTGAGGGCATTCCACATCCACCTACTTAAAACTGCTGCCTAACTTTAGACAAATGCAACATGTCTAACTCCCGCAGGACAAACCAAAATCTGTCCACACAGATTTTTATTTAAACAGGAATCTATCTGTCTGGAAGGAAAAAGAGATTAACTCCTGTGCACTTCTGAGAGTTTGATTTCCTATCTTAGATACGTACAGCACAGTTTTGCAAATGGTCAAGGCCTAACTTCCGGTCAAAACCAGGTGAACAAAAAGAGTAAATAAATAACATTTCAAATCATGGTTACCAACTTCTAACTTGTCAAGTTCAACATCCCTTTACCAGGTTTTGTAAGTCCAACAGGAGTATCCAAATTAATGCAGCCATTTGTTTTGGGGGAACACATGCACAGACCCCAAACCACTATGAGACTTATCTCTTGACTATCGTACAATGGCTTTTCTTCTTCTTCTGCAAAGCCATGTAGATATTTCAACAATAACCACACATTTCTCCCTGTGGTATAGACATACAGAATGCATTAGGAAAAGTGCCAATAACTGAAACGCTTTCCTCAGTAGCTCTATTCAAGTGAGTGTCTCACAGGTGCCACACAAGTGCACAGCTTTCTGAATCTGGTTCCAAAGGGAGCTCAAAATCAATAAGCCTCCTCAGCTATCATCCAGCATGACTAAATCACTCCAAGGGCAAACCTTTCTGAGTTATGTGACCATTTCTTTCACAGAGTTTTACCGAAAATGGCATGCCATAAACCAATTTAATTCAAGGTAACCCAAGCTGCTGGATGAAAAGGAGCCAAAGAAATGAACAGAAGGAAGAAAACGCAAACGTTTCAAGTTACACAGGCTCTTCAATCACAGAGAAATAAACACAAATTAACAAATCAAGAAGGTTCCCAAGACCTATAAGGTATTCCAAACAGAATCCCCATTTCCCATTATTAGAATAAACCTGTCATTGTGTTGGGGATTTTGCCTTTTAAAGGAGTATAGCTGAAGAAATTCTTAGACAATGAGAAAGACACCATGCAAACACATTGGCTGGTTCAATGATGTTCAGAGGACATTCTAAGATGTCTTTTATGTTGTTCGTTTGCAAGCTGTGGACAGGGCAAGGGAATTCTTCACTCAGAAAATACTTAATTATTTTAATAGGATTACATTTTAGATTGACAATGTTTAAAATAGCCCCCTGAATTTATTAGCCTGCCAGCACTTCAAGTAAGTAATTTTAATGCTAAGATCTTTTAAGTTTAAGTAAATGACTGGCAAAGAGTCAAAAAATTTCCTCCAGCTTTCTAAAACATGACACTCTAGTTATCAAATGGAAGTTCATGAACTCAGTAATAAAGACCTTCATGCTGGGTTCTCCATGTCTATGATTTGCTATATGTTTAAATACTGGGTTTCTCTGAACTTTTATTTTTTTATTACTCCTCTTTGGTTTCCAAAGGCATAGTCTGGCTTGACAAGTTATTAGTTGACTGCAAGGTTCAACTGAATCTCTGACAAAGGTATCATTTTCTTTAGTTCCTAATGCCTTTATTACTTCCTCATCACCCCACCTTCCCCTTTGCCACAGACAAATCAATAATATGTATCGAGGGCCTACCACGTGCAAGGCACCAGTTAAGTGCTCTAAATCGGCCTAGTGATTCACGTTTCCCTGCCCTGACATCCCACGTAGCCGCAGAGAGCCAGGCTCCAAAATGTACTGTGTTACTTTTCAGACATTTCTTAACCATCCAAGCCTGGTTTCCTCATCTATAAAATGGGGGTGAGAATAGTGTTACCCTAACAGAAACCTTGTGAGAATTAAGTGAGACTATCTGTATGCAGCATTGACTGCAGTGCTGAGGTCCAGCCCAGACTCGGTCACTGCTGCTCCTTCCTTATTGGCTGGTTTTCACCTTTCTATTCACCTTCTTCAAGACACCAAATTCCTACCTCAACCCCAATTCAAATGGAATGAACTACACTTCTTAAAAGACAGTTTTTCTGAAAAGTTAAGTTCTGATTAGAGTTATCAATTCCCAGAGGATAACTGTAAACATTTCACTTTATCTCATAGTTGCTGCCAAATTCAATCGGTATATGGTAAAGCTTCAAAATGAACTAATAACATGGATCAGGGAAAGCATAAACAGTAAAAGGTCTGGACCACGGTCTGTGGGCCACATCGAGCCAGAAAGTGAAGAATGGTTTGTGCTTTTCCAAATGGTAGACAAAAATCAAAGGAAGAATAACACTTCATGACACAAGAAAATTACACGAAATTCAAATTTTCAGTGTCCACAATAAAGTTTTATTGGAACACAATCACACTCTTTAGCTTATGTGTTTCCTGGTTTCACATTACAACAGCTGAATGGAGTAGCTGTGACAGAAACCATATGGCCCACAAGGCCTAAAATATTTACTACCTGACCCTTTACAGAAAAATGCTGCCAATTCCTAGTCTGGACTAATGTTTTCTGACTTACTAAAAGCTCAGTACATGATAGTAAACATTTAAGAAACCTATAAAAACCTCTGAAAAACCTCACGTGGTAGGTATCACTTGAATATCTCCACAAAGATGCTCTATAACAGAGTTTAAACTAACATACCGTGGCGATAGAGGCTCTCAACTTGACAAAGGTAACTATCTACTGTTCTTCATCTTACTCGCCAACCCACTCCATCCATTAAAATAAATTAGGAAAAAAATTATATAATCCCTCATATAAAGGAATGCTTACTTTATGTGCAGCATATGATAGATACAAAAGGGGCAAGACAGTCCCCCACATTCTTTTTTTTCCCCTAATAATGAAATCCTTTATAGCTTTTAATTTGGGTAACATGGTTAGAACTGTAAAGTTGTTCCTGGAAACATGATTTACTTTTTTGAGTTTCTTCACGACTTTGCTTTTAGGTAATAACCTCTCATATTCAACCCCCACTCATTTGTTAAATTTTGTTTTGTGGGGAGACCCACTGGCACTCTCTTCTTGACTCTCTGTTCTGTATCGCAAATTTCTTTCTGGAGAACTTTAGTTCTTTTGGACGTAAATACAGTTGGGGTAATAATAATGACAATAAATGTAATTGGTTAGCACTGTCCCATAAATGCAAATCCTGAAATTAATTCTCAATGAACCATTTAGCTTCTCTGTCCCATGATTTGGCAATTTATGCACGTAGTTATCAGGAAAACCAACTAAGAGAATGAAGACAGATGCATGCAAATCCACCCTCCCCTGTACTCTCACAGTACCTCTATGTGTGACAACTTGTTTGTAAGTTTCTGAATACAGAGGGACTGACTTAATCATCGTGCAATCCCCTCTTGCTTCTAATGTAGAGCCAAGCGTACAGTAGCAGTGTACTTGATTTTTGCTGAAAAAAGGCCCTTTTTCAATGGTCAGTCAGTAAATTAAAGAGCTGCTACAGAAGGTATCCGAATCTGAGTTGAACTTTGTTCTCTTCACTTTATCCCTAGCAGCTTCAATGCTCTTAATAGCACTGTCAATGAAGGTACAAAAAGGACAACAGAATCCAAGTAATTCTTCTGAGTACAACGTTTGTTGGGAGAAATCTGCTGAGCAACACCAAGAATTATATCTACTAACATATAACAAAATCTGGCAGAATGATAAATTCTAATAGAACTTACATCCTTGGATGGAATGCTTCTTCTAACATGGAGCTAGTTCTTTTCCAAAACATAGAGAAACCGTATCAAATGCAAAACCAGCCCCAGCGGTGGAACAGAAAGCTCTATCAGGTTACTGCACACATAATTCTGAGCTTGTTCAATCTTTTCATGGCCTGAGAAGGAAAGGCTTTTCCTTTTTTCCTTTCCTTGTTTTGGTGGGAGGGAAGGAAGAAAGTTGGGCCCCAATAGAAAAGACCAAGGCCAAATTCTCTCAGGACTTAAGAAACTAACACCATTTTGAATTACACTGCTAAACTGCCTCTGCCAAAACCTGCCAGTTATTGCTATCTGATTTATTCTGAATATTTCTACAAAAACACATCAGCACAGCAAGAAGTTTTATTTATTTGGAATGCTGTCCTAATCCCATCCAGAAGCTGGTGGACGACCAGCAGTTCCACAGAAGAGAAGTCTAAGCGAGAAACAAGAATATACCAAAGCGAAAGGCAAGTCAATAGCCTTGCAATTCCCTTTCATCTTAAGTCTCAAATCCTAATCAAACCAAAATTAAAACTTCAAAGTTATATTACAGAGGAACTAAATGAAAAAAAAAAGAGCATACTTCCTGCTGGCTTGCTTTCTTTTTGAAACATTTCCTGCCACAGATTTTATTTATTACCATGAAAATGATATCTGTAACCAGAAGTTACAGTGTAGACATTATATGCAACTGATTATAAGGGTGAAGAAAAGGGGAGAGTTTAAGGTGTGTTTGTACTCTAGACCAAAAGAAGTATGTAATAGAGAACGGAAAACATAAACAAGAGAATCTCAGCTAACAATACATAGCTTTAAGGCTCCACATGAAAGAAAACAGAACAACAGGGGTATCATGAAAAGCCTGACTGCTGAGCGAACATATTTTAACATACTAGTTGTCATAGCAAGCCAGTAGGATTTGAGAGCACATTTCTGTTTTGACATCTGGCCCATAAAAAAAATTACTATTGATCTGTTTTGAGTTTCCAGAAAAATAGTATAAGCTAGTCTGAGAACAAAGAATCATCCACTAATAACAGGTAATAACCATCCTGTATTTGTGCTTTGGTCCAAAACCACATTGTTGCTGGTGTGCTACTTGGTCCATTTGGAAATGAGCTTCCTATTCCTGGATAGAGGTGCTCAGACCTTTTTTAAAAAAGTGAATGTTACCAGCTCAGGATTAATTCTGTCTTTCAGTAGCTTGGTGGCAGAGCAGTAGAATGCTGACATCTACCTGGAGCACACATTTCAGTTTGCTGCTGATTCTGGAAACTGACAGGACAAGCATTATTTTCCAACAGATGTTCTACAGGCAGTGAAACAAATTAGACAATCAGAACTGTTCATGGCGGTTTGGGAGGGGTAAAAAAATAAAAGAAGAAGAAAAAAGAAAACAAACCATCAGCCTTATGTCTAATTTATTTTCATAGCTCTAAAAGAATTTACAGGTAAATGCCACAGCTTTAATTTAAATGACCGTTTAGGATTTTCAGTAGACTATATTTTTCAATGATTCTTAAAAGCTATTAGAGAACTTTAGTATAATATAGTTGCTCCAAAGAACCAAGCTCCTTCTGAAGCATACATAGTTTAGCAGGATGTTATTCGTTGTCCAGACTGGTGAATACTTTCCTCCTTTTAAGCCTTGGCCATATGAACCCCTAAATATATCACTACCTCCTTTTCAGAACAAAGCTGTATTAACCAAGAAGCTTTCTGATGGTTTCTTCTGCCTGCATCAGTCAAAAGAAGACATACAGTATAGATCAAGTGCATCTGTGCTCTAGACTGCATTGATTTGTTGTGTGTGTGGTTAAATCCTGTCAGGCAGTATTAAAGGTGAAGCATTCTCATCAGAGCACCCACTCTGAGAGGGGTGCAATGAGGCATCAGTGGGTCTTCTACCTGCCATGCAAAGCCGTTACAAAACTTTACCCAAACCTAAAGAACTTTTTAAATATGCAATCTATGAGTCCCCGGCACTACTTCCAGCAACAGACTCCCAGTAAAATGATTTTATAATGAAAGGCTAACCAGGTGTTCATTACCACCAAAGAGAAAACTGGCCAGGAGGTAAAGGAATCAGGCAGAGAGAAAGATATTATGGACAAAAGGCAGGCCATCTTCCCAAAGGTTTGGTGCCATCACATTTAAAATAGAACCTAGATAGGTGCCCATCTCAGATGGTTTAGGTATGGTCTTGACGGCAGGACAGTGGTAGAGAGATGTCTGCTCTCTTCTAGAAACTCTTCATTATTTCAAATATATTTGGCTTCTAGTTCCTTCATACCACCCTTGCTGGCCTGTGGATCACTGATTTGTGTAGATTAATACACTGAAGCATTGCACATTTCACATTTCTATTTGTGGCCTCAAACAATGTGGTCTGCTGACAGGTGTAGCTTAAAAGGACCAATTCTTTAATGTTTACAGAAATGTCCACATGCTGACCTCAGCAATATTAAAGGCATACAATTATTATGCAAAGTCATGAATATACACTCATTTCAGAGTTATTTACAGAAATAGTTAGATCAACTTTAGTAACAAAGCACGGCCAAGTAGTTTTGAGAGAGGGAATCCATAACACTTCCGCTAGCACAGGAGGCCTTTTAATAATGTCTGCACTGAAAGCACAACAATTGCTCATTTTTTATGGTTTATTTTTTCCCATCAAAACACTAGAGTAGGGTTCAGAATTTCTGAAGTAAATCAGATTTTAATAAATTCTGTTATGCCTTTATTATATGCTAGTAAATTTTTTTAAAAATCTGTTCCCTGTATTAACAGCTCCACAAATTCAGCTCTACAAGTGGCAGAAACCAGAAAGTACAGTAGTAATTTATCCTGGAATTGCCAGGGCAGGTGTGATTTCATATATTCTACTCCTTTGTATTTATAAATCACTGACATGTCCCAGAAATTCATATATTTTAATGTCCAAACTACATTTTTAAAAATTTCTATCCATACTTGGTCTTGGCAAAATTTTTCCCCATAATCTTTTGTATTCCAGTTTTGATCAGAATATATAGTTATTGTACCAATATGCTAAACAGCAAATATTTCATTTCCTGACAGAGGTTCTCTTACTACACATAATATACTACAATTGTTTAACTGCCTGCATTCTCACTAGATTCTAAGTTCTTGGAAGGAGAAATTCCATCTGTATTGTGAACCATTATTTCCCAATACCTAGCCTGGTGCCCAGTATATCATAGGTTTTCAATAAATATTGGGTTGTCGGAGGAGTCATGACGTATTTTTTCTATGTTTTTCATTGCAAAAATGCATCATGACTTTTCTGACAACCCAATACTTGCTAAAATCTTGAATGAAAAATAAATCAAATATAAAGAATGAAGTTATACCCTCTACCCAAGAAAATACTGAAGTAATTAAATAAATGCCATTATTACTTCAGAGACATGAACTGTTCCTTCCCATATGCCAAATGTCCATATATTGGCTCCATGTAGACAGCAAAGGTGAATATGAAGGAAATACCAACTACTCCACCAAGTAAGGCACTAGGTTCAAGGGACAAGGGGGCCATCATTTGAATAATAATCCAGCTGACTGTGGTTCTTAAAGTTTTCCTTCAGGGATTCTGAGAAAACTGTGGGTATTCAGTGATCCTCTGGCTTTCTTTCTTCTAGTACAATAACCTCAGTCATGTCTAATTCGAGATTTTCGTAATCACTGCTCTTAGAAATATGGAATAGGAATATAGAATAGGAATGGTTTTTTGTGTGTGTGTTTTTTTTCTTTTCTTTTCAAAAAAAATACAAAACAAATGACTAGGCTCCAAGGGAGTGAAGTTCCTGCTTTCTCAAGCCTGTCTCTTAGGATCAGAAATCACGTACCTGATGGCTCAGGGTTTCTCCCATTATATCAAAAGGGTGGGATGTTTTGTGCTTTCCAGGAAGGATGGAACACACCAATGAAAATAATGATTTGTACCACAACCCTTGAGGGTTTGACCATTCAAATATATAAAATTGACAAAGCTTACTGAATATGCCATAAGACAAAAACAAGATTAAAAAAAAAACCTAGAATGCAGTTTCACTTCTACCAAAACATTTAATAATAATTGTAACTCCTACATGGAACTGCAATAAAACTGGAGAAAGGATTAAGCGCACCACTTGGGAATAGTAGGTGAGTTTTTATCATGACAATAAAGATCAGGTAAGGAATTTTTTTGCATGAAAAATTGCTTATTGTGCTATTAAATTTGTGAACATTATATAAAGTGAACAAGGTACTGACTCTCATTCACACCAATCACCTGGATGCTGCAGGCTAATATTTTCAGAAAGAAATATGGACTCTGAAATCAATGAAAAGTTGTTCTGGGACACCTTCAGCACCACTCCTTTTATTTTACAAACCTCAATATTACGTAAAACTCTAGATCAGGCAACTCTGACAGTCCTGAGAATTTCAACTCATCTTAAATTCAGTGAGCAACATGTCACCTGGCATTTTAAAAGCTACACCTATAGGAAAAAACAAGGAAAGTGACAGTTACTTCTACTCTAAGCTGGTAGGAACAATAGACATTCAGCAACATATATTACTAAGAGCTGGACACTATACTAGGAACCCCAAATTCGATGAAACATTAAGAGCTGATCCCTGCCTTCACTGAAGTCAGTCCAGCATGAAGCCAGATGAACAACTAGAAAACAATAATATAGGATATACAAAGTCCAGGCAGATAAGAGGCATGTGCTTGCTAAGAAGGGGTGGAGTGTGGGAAGCAGCTCGAAGGGGAGAAGGGAAAGGTGAACACGTGAAGAGACCATGTGACTCTACCTAGGGATTAAAGGGGTGGAGAAACAATGTGAGGCAGAGTTGTTGTACAAAGGAACCATCTTCTGAACTGAATGGTTCAATGATTAGGATGACAAGGAAGGCTGAGGGCACAGCATATGGCATAGGCAAAGCGATGCTAAAGCTTTTAAAATACAAGCGAACTTAAAACAAGACGGTACACAGTCAAGGATGTCACACTAAATATACAGTGACAAGCAAGGATTAGACTCTGGAGAGCAAAGTAAGGGACCAATGAGTGGATATTACAGAGAATAATACCATCATAATATATGAAAAATCGTTCTATTACAGCTACCTAAAACTCAAAGGGCCTACTTCAAAGCTTTATGCTGAGTACAATCTCTAATGTCTCCTCCAGTGCTGCAATTCTGGGACTCACCAACTCCAAATCCCCACACCCCACACTCTTCTAAAAAGCCAGGAGAAAAGTTCTCATTTATAACACAAGAGAATAGATGGAATATTACCATCTCTCTCCATCAGTGCAGGTACATTAGCCAAATCTCAGAGTTCTTCCTCCCATGAAGACCTAATGTAGCCTTAAAAAGATACCTACCACAAGCAATGATTTATGACAGATCAGCAATCATGTATATTTAATTCACTGAGTTTATTCCTCCTATAAGTAGTAGAGAAAAGAAACTAGGAAAAACATACCCAAACTGTTATGTTTTTTGCTGTTTGCCAACTAGACTAAGATGCTAATATTCCCAATACACAGCATGTCTGAAACTAACTTCACTCTTACAAAGGGCCATTTGCTTCTTCTGAAGCAGGAGTCTATGGGCCTTGATAAGTGCAGCTGTTTAGCCCAGCACCCCTGAGGACAAGACACATGATCTAACACCTTTTACTTAACAAGGCTCCAAGCCAAAAAAGTCCTTTCATCAGCATGTTTATAAGCTTACTTGCATATTCTAATGGTAACCGTACCAGATGACAGTTTTATAAACAGATACAAGAGGGTATCATTTCTCCTCCAAGCATATGCCAAGACATACATCTGAAAAAACTGTTGCCTTTTGTTCATAATATACTCCAGTACCTTTTTTTTTTTTTATTTAAAGATTTTATTGGGGAATTGGGGGAGGGGAACAGACAAGTTGCTGTCCCCTTGCTCCTCAGTCCAGCTGTGGAGGACGCTGCCTCACTGGCCCATGTTGGTATCGTCATTGCGCTCTTCCCGGATGAGGCCGCTCGGCCGCCGGCCTCTGAATGGTGGCTCACCGCGGATATTGGCAGCTCACGCTGGCTGTCGGCCACCCACCGCAGCCCATGGCAGCCCACTGCAGCAGGGGCTGCAGCCTACATGGTCGCCGGGGCTCGCACAGCACAGCTTCAGGTGGAGCTGTTGTTAGCTGTAGAGGGCAGTGTCACTGGCCCTCATATGTGGGATCCGAACCAGAGCTGCTGGCGTCCCAAAACCAGCTCTTACCCAACGCGTCACTCGGCCGGCCCTTCAGTACCTCTTTTATTGAAAACTAAGTTTAAGTATTCTGATGCTAAAGTCAAGTAGACACAAACATGCACTGGCTGAGCCAAAGGCCCCCATGATTTACTTATAGGTGAATGGAGGAGGGAAGATTTGAACACCATGAAAAAAATATCCATATGTAGATAGATGCAGTTAATAGAGGCCTCATCCTTTAACCAGCTTCTCCAAACGTCAACAACCGGGTCTTTTGACAATCACCCCCATCAGCACTTTATATATTAATTATGCAACAAAAATAAGTCACAGCTCTTTCTGATAATACAAGTAATTGCAGATTGTGCAATCTGAGCACAAAGCACCAAAGCGGGGCATCTTGGGGGTTTTTCCAAACCTCTTCTGGTTTGGAGGCCAGGACTCAATGGTTCCAATCCCAGTGATGTCAAATCTGGCAAATCATTAGTAACCTTTGATCTCAGTTTCTCTCACCTGTGAATTTCAAAGACTACCTGCCACATGCAAAATTTTTCTAGGTGGAATAAAATTGATAAACACACGATTATAAAGGGTTTTAGTGTCCTCAGAAGACACTAGACCTCAAGATGACTGAAAATTTTTAATTATAAATATCCCCAAAAGGAAAAGCATTTAATTGGTCTTTCAAAAAATATTTTTTGGGGCCGGCCGAGTGGCACATTGGTTAGGAGCTGGTTTTGGGATGCCAGCGGCCCCGGTTCGGATTCCACATATGAGGGCCAGTGACACTGCCCTCTACAGCTAAGATGGTGAACTACAGCTCCACCTGGAGCTGGGCTGTGGGAGCCCCGGTGACGGTGTTGGCTGCAGCCCCTGCTGCAGTGGGCTGCCATAGGCTACAGTGAGTAGCCAGCAGCCAGTGTGAGTGGCTGGCAGCCAGCGTGAGCTGCCAATAGCCTCAGTGAGAGACCATCCAGAGACCATCCAGAGGCCAGAGACCGATCTGCCTCAGCCAGGAAGAGCGCAATGATGATACCAACATGGGCCAGTGAAGCAACGTCCTCCGCAACTAGACTGAAGAACAAAACGACAGCAACTTGTTTGTTCTCCTTCCCCAATTCCCCAACGCTGTTCCCCTCCCCCAATTCCCCAATAAAATCTTTAAAAATATATATATTTTTGCACATGTAGTATAGTACGAAGCATTTCACTACGTTTGTGGATGCAAAGAAAAATACAGCAAAATCATAAGATGCCCACAGTCCCTAAATTTCATATTACAAAGGAACATGGTCATGAAACCTGATAAATTATAACATGACATATTAGGTGCTACAATAGAAGAATGGAAAAACACAATAGGAATGAAGAAGGGTGTACGAAGGTTTTTCTGTATCATGCCAAGGTAGGAGACAAGAGATGGTTGGTTGGGTTTTATGTGTGTACACTATATTCTAATAAATCACCTTCTGAAATTCAAATAAGCATAGTGTGTAGCCAAGATTAGGACTATTAACATAACTCCAATTTGAATTAAAGAAACAACGCTCCATGCAATTCTAGTAATCCAAGAAGATAAAAGATAAAAATAAGTATAGCTGCCAGCCAAAATCAAAGGTAAATTCCAACAAACACTCAGTGATAAAGGGAAAATTCATTTAGAAAAATGCAACCCAGAAGAAATCAGTAAAGAGTTAATAAAGCTTTCTACAAACTTAAGAGAAAAATATCTCTATAAAAACGTACATGTAATAAGGCTACAGATCATTGGTTAGCTGCCAGAAAAATGATGGAATATGGTATAGTTTACTTATTTCTTTTTAATGGCTCCAACATTCCACCTGAAAAATTGGTCCCAGAGCTGTATAATTGGGGATAAAAATTAAATGACAGTTTCCATTTGTCATGATGAAAGCTGATCACTTGTGTTTTTTCATTTATCCACACTGACTAAAGTGGTTCCTCAAGCCTACCAAGCAAATCTTTTTTCTAACAGGTAAAATAATGCTGTTACTAAAATACAGGGTAAACAGAATAAGCTGTTGGCATCGAGCATAGGTTCCCACTTCTTCATTCAGGTTCCCTACTTCTTGGCCACCTCCAAATGGACGGGAAGAGGGTTGACAAATTTGGGGGCCTCAAAAATGTAATCTGAGAATACGCCACGGATCCCATTTTCCTACTCAACAATGTTGTGAAATTACTAACATTTTACATTATCAGTAAAAAACATCAATTCGTCTTTGTCTTCTCACATTTAACAAAATAGCAAAGATAATGTCAGTAAGCACATTAGTGACACTGGAGGGAAAAACTAACCCTAAATCCCATGTAAGGATGATGGGAATCCATGGAGATAAAGGTCCTTATTACTGCTGTTATGTTTTGAGGGCAAGGATGTGGAGGGAGAGGGTAGGGTTAAGTGTGAGGCACGGAAGAGGACTGACTAATAATGATTACAAGATAGCACGGTGTCAACAACAGTTTTAATCTTAAAACATAAAAGTTGCATGTGTTTGTTTTTTGCTCATCCTGATCTAAGAAGTTACTTAGGGGAAGGCAATCCCCCAAAAATGTTATTTAAAGGCTTAAAATTAGATTTATGTCAAGCTGCCTTGAAGTATATGCCTTCCCTTTCATTCTAGACACAGGTTGATTTGAGTTTGATTGGATTTTCGTCAGTGGCCTCTGAGGAAGTGTTTCAAAACTAGAGTTGAACCAAGTAATATAGCATCTGAGTGAAGAGCTGGGGCTCTGGAGCCAGACTGTTGCTCCCCCACTCACTAGCTGTCAGTGCCTCAGTTTCTCATCTAGACAATGGAGATTATAAGAAAGTTAGCTATATTAAAGGAATTAGTATGCGTGAATTGCCTGGGATAATGACTAGCACATAGTGAATCCCTAACAATGTTACTACTATTACTATTATACTGTGTAATAACGATTACAAAAAAAAAAAAAAGAAAAATCAAAGAATCATGTAGTCAGACAGGATATTACTAAGAAGTACTTTAATAAAATTATAAAGATGTACTGCGTTAAGACAGAAGAATATGTGCAATCAAGCTTATAGGATAGATAAACTCCAGGGTGATTATGCAAATGAAGGTATTTACTTTATAAAGACTGTTTTGAAAGGGCTCCCCTAGTGGATGTGAGCATATCAATTCAAAACGGTGCTATTACTGAATGCCTGCCTGTTAGATGCCAAAAACTACAAGCAATTCAAGTATGACTAAGACAAGGCCCCTGCCCTCAAGGAGCTTACAGAGTCATGGCTAATAATAATAATACCTATCATTTATAGAGTACCTACTATGTGGCAGTGACTGTACAAAGTGCTTTACATATATTTTTTCTCTTACTTCACATGAATACAATGTTGTTTCCATTATACAAAGTAAAAGGTTAGGACACAGAAAAATGAAATACTGGCTAAGGTCTCATAACTAAGTTTTGGCGCTAAGATTTCTATCCATGTGGGTCTGACGCCAAAGCTACATTCTCACTAGTACATCACGCTGTCTTCTATTTATTTGTAATTCATCAACTACTTGCCAGGGACAGGATCAGGCAACTGAAAGCTCATGTGTTTAGAACTGCTGCCAAAAGGTGTTAAACTAGAAATAGCCATTGAGTGTTTTTAAGATGAGAGGAGCTTTAGAAAGGCCATACCCCTTTATAGATTAAAGAATGGATGAAAGAACTAAACCCCAAAGAGGTTAAGTAACTTGCCCAAAGTCAAAAGATAAAGTAGTTCTAGAAGTTATAGTGTAAATCAGTATGAAAATGACACTTCTTTTACAAAAATCTGAGGAATAAAGCCATTATCCAAAACAAGGTAAACATAAGAAACCTAATAAAACCACAAAGGTTCCAAAAGAGCAGGACTGCAAATTCAGTCTCAACCAGGAAACAACCTAGAGCAGCAACCTAGAGCAGTGTGTCCTGGAAAGGCAGTCTCAGGGAGAGGCTGGGCTGAGAAAAGCACAAATTTTACATTAAAAGCCAAGAGCCATCATCATCTTCTGTCTCTACCCCCAGGGACCCAGGCTGAGACCCCTAGGAGCCATCAATGTTTAACAATTATGGAGCCTGAACTCGAACTGATAAAAGCACAACTAAGATATGGGTAAACAGAAGCTCTAGGGACTCCACTGAAATTATTCCTTCTCAAAATCTGATAACCTATGGTAAAAATAGAACAGGTAGTTATCCACAGAACTATCCTTGTCTGTAGGACCAGAGGGAAGTGAACTAAATGAACTAAATAGTGATCTCTGGTAATAATATCTAGACAAGGGTATTTGGTGCAATTGTCAGTATCTAGATTGGGCTATCAGTATCTGTATTTCAAAGAGGGCAGTGGAAAGCACATGGCCTTAGAAAATTACAAACCAGGGTTTGAAATGTAGATCTGCCATTTATTAGCTAGCTATACGGCCATGAACAAGTCATTTAATCTTTCCAAGCTTAAATCACCTGTAAATCTTCACCTGTGAAAAATGGATCAACAATACCTAGTTCTAGTCTCTTTGGGATTAAAGAAGCAGCATATATTTTCTTGCTGGTTATTGGTTTACTGTGTCTCAATTCACCCTTTTTGCCTGCTCGATGAAAATGGATCTGGGCCTTTTAAATGTTTTTTCTTTACCCACTGGCACAATGTTAAGCTTTGTCAGTAGAGGGTACTGGAGGGTTCAGAAGGAACAGATCCACCCCAGTCCCCAGCTCATGAAGTGCACACAGATTCCCCAGTTCCCAAGCCCAGCAGGGCAGGGAGACCAGGAGCATCCACAGGCTGCAGCTTCTTCAGCACCCTCCTCAGGCAATTTTGTATCCAAGTGCATCCAAAGGGACACCTTCCCATGAACACTTTTTCCCAGCATCCTCGAGGGCAGATTTCCTCCGCTACAGCAACTTCTCCGCTACAGCTGTTTCCACTCCAGCAGTCTGAATCTCAGCCTGGAGTAGGGGAGAAGCGGCTCTTCCTTGGTGCTGCATCTCTGCCCCAGTGCACTGGCTGCTGGCTTGTGTCTGCGATTCCTATATAGTGAAAGAGTCTATATTGAACTTCCCCTGTTCAAATTACAGTGTGGTTTCTCTCTCTTGATTGGACCCAGATAATATATTTTCCTAGACTACTGCCTGATATATAGTTAATGTTCAATAAACAGTACATGTCATAATAACTATAAATGATTCAGTTCTTAAAAGGCAATCCCAGAACACAAACCTATGTCTACTACAAAAATTCCTATATGGTGTAAGTGAAGTAATGAATTAAGTTTGGAAAAGAATGTCCCAACAGGTTCTGCCAAATACCTGATTAGAAAAAAAAATGAAGGTTGCCTCACAATTAATTGCCCCCTTATTCAGCATACAGCTTAGAAAATTCTTTCTGCAGCTTTCTTGGTTGACCTAAAGACAATGTGACAAAATGTGGCAGTGCCTTCTTTTCTTGGTAATGATATTCCTAAAGTGATCTAAATAACCAAATTCATTTGTATATGAAACTTTTCAACATTTAAGTAGTCATCATTTTATTTCCGCATTTCTCCACTCAAGTTAATAAATTACACTATTTTGAAAAGACATAGAAAACAGGGCAGTTACCTATCCTAGAATAACTGATGAGTTTGTATTGGGGGTAGGGGTGAGGGCACCACTCCTAGAGAAAGAAATAAACACGGTGGGTTTAGTAGTATAATAATATTACAAAGTCAACATGTAGTTCCTCATCTTGCAAATGTACCAGGTTAAATCTTGAGTAAAGGAGGGTAAAAATACATTATGCAAGGTGTCGTGTATTGTTGGCACATATTATGAAATGAAATGAATATAAAATATAGAAGATCTTCAAATGTATAATGTTTCTGTCTTCAAATTCTTTATTTCCAATCCTCAGAATTAGTCTTCCTCTAAAAGAAAAGCTATCGCCTTTGACACAATCCCATGTCATCTATATTTTTACTTCTGTCTAAAAGTCTCACCTAATTATCAATTTTACAAGGAGCAGAGAGACCAATGAGGGGGAGGAAATCTCATCATCCTTTAGGCAGGCACCTTGTCCGATTTCAAGAGCTAACCCCCATCGGAAAACACCCCAAAATAGATATTGTTAGCTGCCGCAGGACCCCAACATAAAGCAAGGCTCCTCATTAAAAGTCAGGATGGACATGCCAGGGATGCCTGCAGGGATGCTCAACAATAGCAGTTATACGCATGCCTTTTCTGACCTAGATTAAATTACTGACAAAATGGACACACTACCCAAAACTGTGAGCGATACCTTTTGCCAATGAAAATAACAATTGTGCTTGGTACAGCAAACATGCTTGCTGCTTAGCTTGTCAGCATTTTCAGTTAAAGGGCTCAATGGTCTTATCAGCCAACCCTTTCCCTGCCAAAGCCACTAAGCTACCTTCATTTCTTAAGTCCCCTCAGGGCTTTGAATTACTATCCATTTTGCACTCAGTCAGTCCTGTAAACCTGTTCCCCCCTCCCACCCTCACCTCACACCCTAAGAGCCATAACCAGAAGCAACCCATACTTAAAACTCAGGTGGAGTAAATCCAAAAATATGTGAGCTTCTTGTACTTTTTCACTGTCAATTTTTTACATTTGCATTCCTAAAAGTTGCATCTACTATTTCAGATTGCAAAGTTCATTTCCTACCAATGCCATCACTTAATGCTCTTGTTTTACATGAAAACATGTTATTTCCCTAAGCCAATGTATAACAGAGCAAAATGGCTGAACTTTATTTAGTTCCAAACATTCAAGTGAGTTCAACAATCTCATTATATATTATAGTGAAACATACACACACACACACACACACACACACACACACCCCTTAAGTAAACATTTTGTTGGATTTTATTTTTCATTTTATACCAAGGAAAACAAGATTATGCCAGATCTCTTTAAAGGAAACAAAACCTGTCCAGAAAAAAACCTTGTCATTGATTTTTTTCCATTCATTCGTTCATTCAATTCATTTATTTAGGGAATAACTTCCCACTCTAAAATGCTCTTAAAATTTTGGGATAGAAAGAAAGCTCCTTTCACCCCACCCCAGGTTTTTCCACACTGCATGAGAATCGGGCAGTCACTCTATTTGACCTAGCAAGCTCAACCACCAAAAATAAGGTCCTCTGCCCTAAGGAGGGGTCTGCAGACTCCGGTTTCAAAAGATAACTTTCAGGATTCAATGGGGGATGCTGACAAGAGCACCATTCTTATAAAATACTGGTCCCAAAAGGCCCATCTTTGTGTCACTTTCTTTCCCCCTGCATCCAAGTTTGGGTTTCCAGGCACAGTCACTTCCCTTATCTTTCTACCTTCAGGCTTCCCGCAATTCTTAACTTCATTCATAGCTTTTATTCTTGGTTCTAAACTGTGCTTCTACTCTAGTAATATGGTAGGACGAAACCTGCCAAATGCATCCTTGATGCTGATGTGATCTTTCCCATTATTGAATGTTTCATTGAATTTTACACTATACAACTTCAAATGCAGAAAGCAGCCAATTCATTTTGTTAACTGTTGTTCAGTATAGATAGCCAGCTCCATAACTATACATTTTGATTTGGTACATGAGAAAACGTATTTTTCATTACATCCCTTATCCTCCTAATGACATTTCCAAACAGGATTTTAAGAACTGTGAAGCAGAAATAAAATTATGTTCAAGTTCCAAATTGATCTCATGGAATGGAAAATGGCTATCATTGCCAGTGAGTATTAATGGGACTCAAAGCTAGCAAGATTCTAGTCCAGAAATATATCTCAAACAATGATCATCTTTCAAATGCCCCGTATACTACCAATTATAACAGAAATTCTTTGAAAGAACTGAAGAGACCCTAGTGAGATCCTTCCTTCCACCCCCAATCCCTTTATAATGTACCCAGACTTCATCAACTTTTGTATACTTCCTTCCTTTTCAATAATGAATCAGAGCTAACATTTCAGTTATCTGGATTTACACAAAAACCTAAAGGAGCCATGAAATTGCTTCTGTAAAGCATGTTCTGTGGCGACTTTTAAATAGCTTTAAGAATAATTTGGAAATAAAAATACTGTTGTAGCAAGTTTTATGTCTACTACACACATATGCTAGAGCAATTTCTTTCTCCCAGAGACAGAAGGGAGGGAAATGTCTAAACTTCATAATGCACAGCCAATTACGGCCCACTGTCATCTTGGTTGTATTAGTTATTTGTCTTTCCCAAGTTATCATCAAGACCTGAGAGAAGCCTAACAGCCACTTATTTCACATTACGATTGTTCCACTATGGAAAGCACTGTAATTTATCTCAGGGTCTTTCTGCATTTACACAAGTATGTAAAAACCAGCACAAATTCAGAGTTTTTACCACATGAAGCCATTTGGAGGTGTCAGTTACAGCCACAAGGCTCATGTCCCCTCTCTATTATCCTGCAATTAAAGAGGGCTCACAAGAGGTACAACACAAAAAGGATTTAGATGGTGATTTGCAGCCAAACCCTAAGTTTCAATGAGTTTTATGAGATGAAAACGTTATGGGATTATTCATACAGCAGCAGCAACTATTATTATTCAAATGTCCCTTACAGACCACTTACAGTTATAGACTATTCTTTGGCTTCAGCTTAAGACATGAGGAATCCCAAGAAAGAGGCTATTCTTGAAGTGGTAAAACCATGACCATGAAAGTACAGGAAACACTTGTCCTTACTAATTTAAGCATAAGAGAGGGTTCCTAATTGGGCTGGGCTTCTTTCCTAATTACAGGGAAACAATCAGAGGAGTAAATGTGTATAAAAAACTGGTCCATAAGTTAGGATTACACTCTGGAAAACATTAAAAGCCAAAAGGGTCCTGGGAAGAGAGAACAAGAGCATATCCAGAGCTGGAAGGGAAGAGAAAGGTTCTTCTCCAAATAACCTCAAAGCAAGAATGAAGGGCCTGAAGCTTGCTGTGAGGAATAAGCGATGGAAAGAATAAGCGATGGAAGGAATAAGTCATCAAGTGGTGAACTATGGTAAATTTTTTTTTTTTTTTTGAGGGCAGTGTCACTGGCCCTCACATGTGGGACCGAACCGGGGCCGCTGGCTTCCCAAGCCAGCGCTTAACCGCCGCGCCACTCAGCCGGCCCGGTAATTTTGTTAATCATGTTAATTTCTTACTTATCTTTTTCATTTTGAAGATTTTGAGGGAAAATCATCCCCAAAGACACGCTGGTGTACGCAGGGAGTAAAGCAAAAATCTCTGGTTTTGATGCTCTCTTGACTCCAGGTTTCCTCTGATTATGTGAACTTGATTTCAGTTCTGATCCCCTTGGCCTAAAGCTATGAAATCCATCTGAATTACAGCTCACCAACTTCACTTTAACCTGGGAACTTAGAGGTGAAAGTCAGGTGCTTTATCTGTTCAGACAAGCAGCTTCTCTCCCGATCAGAGGTATTTTAATGAAATGAGACTTAAGTGAATTGTTGACATAAGCATTAAATGTTGTCATTTAATATCAACAGTATGTTTGATTTGTACACAGTTATGAAATGTCATTTGGACCAGAGAGTTATATTGAGGTTTACCACATTATAGGAATGAATTTCCAGAGGGAAGTAAACTGATCTATCTCAAAATAAAATGTGTTTACATTAACACTTGGGGGAAACAGACAGCCCTGCAAACATAGATGGAGAGATAAAAATAAGACCAACACAACATTCAACTTGGAAGAACAGAATAAAACACAATTTCTGGGCACTTGCATATCCAATATTTCACTATACATTTTTCCATTTCTTTTTTAAAAATAAGTGCAAAGTTTATATGGAAAAGAAATATCATTACTGGGAAATATCTATTATACAATACTTCAGTCTCCAAAATAATTAAGGGGGGAAAGTGGGAGTATCCAATACGGAGATAAAAGAAATGATTTTAGCTTCACTTTCTGTTTTTTTTTTTTTTTTTTTTTTTTTTTTTTTAAAGATTTTTATTGGGGAATTGGCGGAGGGGAACAGCGTTGGGGAATCGGGGAAGGGGAACAGACAAGTTGCTGTCTTTTTGTTCTTCAGTTTAGTTGCGGAGGATGTCGCTTCACTGTTGGTATCGTCATTGCGCTCTTCCCGGATGAGGCAGATCGGTCGCTGGCCTCTGGATGTCGCTCATCGCGGCTTTTGGCAGCTCACGCTTGGCTGCCAGCCGCTCACGCTGGCTGCGGGCCACTCACTGTAGCCTATGGCAGCCCACTGCAGCAGGGGCTGCAGCCCACACCATCACCAGGGCTCGCACAGCCCAGCTCCAGGTGGAGCTGTTGTTAGCTGTAGAGGGCAGTGTCACTGGCCCTCATGTGGGATCCGAACCGGGGCCGCTGGCATCCCCAAACCAGCGCTTAACCAATGCGCCACTCGGCCGGCCCTAGCTTCACTTTCTTAAAGAGAAAAATCAAACCTATAAACATCTTACATTTATTTGCATGATAAAATTACATCAATTAATTAGCTGGATTAGTTGTCTAGTTCATCTAGTTGTGATGCAAAAGCATTAGGTGCACAGAAAGAGAGGTACTCATGATAGGGCACGTGCCTTGAACAGTTTCTATCCAGAGGTGGTTGTGAATTACACCAAAAACATACTTTTTTTTTTATCACAAATCCAAGTCAAAGAGGCAAGCCCTCATGACCATTACAGTAAGTATCCCACCCCCCACACCCACACAGCAGCCTAAGAAATGAAATTAAAACACTATATTTCCTTATTCCTACTTCACTTTGATCTAAACAAATAGTGACACATCCCAAAATGGATCGTCTTAAAAGACATAGCCTCCTAGATCTAAAGGGCACTCCACCCACTTTTATTTTTTTTAATGACTACATATAGCTTATCACTTTGACAGATAATATGGATGGAAGAAAAGTAGTTCTTTATTGGACACTTCTAGAATATTATTTTAAAGGGGATAGGGCTTGCCTCTCCAAGGACTTTGAATTTGGAAGCAAAATTGACAAAAGGCTGTTCTAGGGAGTCTAAGTCCTCCAGGTTCTAAGCAATTAACAATAAAGTTGATGCAAAGGAAAACTTAAAGGAAGCTCTGGCACAAAAGAAAAAAAAATATGCTATGATGATCCTCTGTTTACAACAGATCTTAATTCTTTATCCTTCACTTGAGGAAGCTGTAAGGTCTTTGGCACCTGGCTAAAAATAGCATAAGTAAAGCAGGTGACAAAGATGAATGGCTCCCAGAGACACAATTCAAAGCAGAGGAATTTAAGAAAAACTTCAGTAGTTTCTGCAAAAGATACTTTCCTGCCAGGTAAATCAAGGTGGAAGTAAACTGTTCCTCTTGGAGCAGAACCACAATTCGCCAGGAAGACATTTCTCTTTCAGTGTTTCATGTTCACTTTTGTGATATATTCTCAAACCCTAAGAAGCAGGTTTTGCCATAGGGTCAAGGAAAAGAGTTTCTGTGTAACCTCATAAAATGGAAAGACACTACATCATATCATCTTTCAAATTCCTTGAAAGCTCCTGGCAAAATGACAAACCAAAAGGGGCATTAAATTCCAGGAGGAGATGGGACACTAGGTGCCTGCATGCCAGCCATTGCTGATTGAGGGTGGGGATCCACCTGCTCACCATCAAAGCCCCACCTCCTCTTTGTGAAGCTAAGAATACTCTTGAGTTTTCAAGAGTTTATTTCAGGTTAGGCACCACAAGAGAGGGTCAAAGACTATCGCTTTAGGGAAAATTCATCACCAAAATACGCCTCTTGGTGGTACTTAACATTGTCCACCTGTCCACCTGTCTATCTTCAGGGACAAGGCTTGGACCTTCTTTCCTCCACTATTTTAGGAAGAAACCATTTTCCTGCCCCTCTCAGCTTTCCTGCAAGTTGATAAAATAAGAAAGTTCATGAAATAAAAACTTTCGACTTCTTGGGAGTACTGGAGAGGAAGTTTCAGACCTTTCTTTCACCCTATGGGGGTGGAAAAGGCCTCAAAGGAGGGCAAGTCAGCTCTTTCTGGACTTTCTTTTTCAGATTCTTTTTATTAATACAGCGAATCCTTCTGGGACCTCACCAGCTACAAGATTTAGGTCCTTTCCTTTTTTCATTACTACAGAATCAAAAAAGAAACTCAAAAAGTCTCATACATAAAGCTCCAAAAATCATGACGACCCCCACTGGAAAGTTCAATAAATTAATCATTTCTTTCCAAACCTTCAATGCATTTTGGAAAAAAGAAGAAGAAGAAAAAAATGTGTGGGGGAAGGTACTAGGAGCAGCCCTAAGAATATAAGTACTTTAAAGAAAAAAAATGGGGTTAAGAAAGAAAACATAAATGAATACAGTATCTGTTGGAAAATCCCCACTCCTCCCCTAAATAATAATGTGCTAAGAACTCAAAATGTGAAAGCCCTTGGAATGTTCAATGACTCTCAGTTGCAGAAAAGTTCCCAACAGAGTCGAGTCCCTTAAGAAAACCCTTCAATATTCCATGAAAGCCATGTAAGTTCTGTGATCAGTGTAGCCAATACTCATACCTGAGCAACTGAAATATCTTCCCTATAAAACCAAGACAGTTCTTTCAAATGCTATTCCTTGTGAGAGGAAAGAACCTGTTAATATGTTCTGTGCCCAACATGGTAAAGTATTTCACAGCTTGCTGGTGCATTAGCATTTCTATCCAGTCACAGAAACTTCTTGTTCAAAGATCAAGTTGACAGCATGCGCATGCTCTGCATTCTTATTTGGAAGTGCCAATAACCGGCAGGATCCAAAAGCAAAAAAAGGCTTCAAGTAAAGACTCTCTAAGTGGCGGGCCATGCTTCTGCCTTTCCTGTTGAACAGCCTACACCTGTCACAGCGACACCATTCTTAGAGAGCAGAGAAAGTGCAAGTTGTACGGGGGGTTCGTTTTTTGTTTTAAAAATCAATGATGGCAAAAGAAGTATAAACTTAACAAGGTTCAGCAAAAATCTAACATGTTTGAATCAAGTGTAGTGAAACAAATGTGGGCCCTTACAGAGATTGTCTCCCCCCAAAGAGGTACTGCCGTCATTAATGGAGAGGAACCGTAAGACCTGGGTGTGTACATGCAGCTCTTCACTGTACACTCAGCAAATCTAAATGTGGGTAAGTACACATTTGTCAATTCTGTAAGGCATTCTACAATAAAACATACTGATATGAAAAGGAACTTGAACTTAAAGTAAAATTTGGAGGTGAAATACTGACTCTACAACAGCCTGGTGGTAGGAAGAAAACAACTATAATTGTTTTGTTTTTGGTGTTGTTTTTTAATTATAAGGTCACAAGTGACGTACATATGGAGGCTAAAATATATCCTCAATTTGATTTTGTATAATTTTATCTGCAGCTCATGAAAGCACACGCCGGCTGTCGGCCACTCGCAGCAGCCCAGCTCCAGGTCGAGCTGTTGTTCACCATCTTAGCTGTAGAGGGCGCAGCGTCACTGTCCCTCTATGTGGGATCCGAACCAAGGCCCTGCTGATTAGAGCTGGCAGCTCTTAACCAAAGTGCCACTCAGCTGGCCCAAAAAAAGAACACTGTTAAAGTCTCATTAAATTATCCTTAAAGGCTTAGCACCTGTGTAGATAGGTAAGCCATAGGAATTGTTGCAGGAAATGCAGGAACTCGGACTCTGATCCTGGATCTTCAACTACCTATATGATTTTGGTAGTCAATCACTCAAATCCCATATAACACAGAGATGGTAATACCTGTCTACCACACAGGGTTTTGCAAGGATCGAATGAAATAATGTATCAATTTAATATTTCCAATTATATTGATGTTAAGATTAGGCACACTGGAACACTAACCGTTTGCCAAAAACTAAAGGACTTTCCTGGCTCCAAACCTACCTCTGCTCATGCTGTTCCCTCTGCTTGAAAGGCTTGGCCATTGCCAGACCACCAGCTGGTTAAGGACGGAATCTCTGTTTTATCCACCTTGGAATTCCTAAAAGTTGCCACAGACTTATAGTGGCTACACACTGAGTGTCTACCAAAATGCTAGGTACTGCAGGGCCTTGGCATATGTTTCCTTAATCCCTTCTCAACCCCCTGAGGTGGGTTACAGAAGAGGAAATTGATGCTCAGAAAGGTTAAATAGCTTTGCAAAGGTGACAGAGCCACACTGATGCCAGAGTCAGGATCCAAACCCAATTCTTTCAAATTCCACAAATGCATTCTGCTATTCTCCATTTCACATTGTAGGTGCTCAGTAAATTGAATTTGATAAACGTCTTCATTTTAACCATGATGTTACATAGAAACATAACTTAAAGTAAACATTTGAGTATAAACTAAAATATCAAATGTGACTTTTAACATCTATGGACTTAGCCTGAGTAAGAGCTCCAAAAAAATGTGCTGGGATTTGCAGATATATATCAAAACACAACTGAGAAATTCAAATTTAGTTGGCCAGCACAAAAAATGTGACCAAAAATTCTGAGTGAGGGGTAGGTGAGAAAATCCAGAAGCTTTTGTCTTGCCAGAAAATCCTTAAATAATTCAGCTCCTGTTTATTGAAATAATTAGGCAATTGCAACTTTATTTAAAGAGCACTTACATGAATCTCAGGGTCTAGGCTGCCAAGAAAAGTGGAACAAACTTGAAAACCTCCCCCAAACCTCCTCTCTGAGAGGAAAACCAGACTAAAAAGTTTCAGCCTGATAGGTAATTGCTTTGTAAAATTAAAAGCCACAGAAAAATGGAGTTTAGAATGGAAAATGTCATCTCAACCATAACACTAATAAAAACAGCTAATGAATGAATAAGAGCATTCTGGCAAGAATATATAAAAATTGCAAAGCCCAATGTGGACAGTACAGAATACAGAAGGAAACATCAAATGAAGGATTATCCTTATTTCTGAAGACTCCATTCCAGCAAGCAATTGAACTAGAAACCTTTTGCATCCAACAGCAGCAGGATGACCTGTGGCATTCACAGAAAACAGCTATGGATTATTCCCCATCAGTCTTAGCTGGGAAAGCAAGAAGCTGATATTCCAGAGGTACACCTCCAAATCTCCAGAAAGATTCTCCAACCTGTCCAGCTCTGATTAATTTTCAAAAATGTAAGGGCTTACATGTAGTGAAAAACAATATGACTAAAATTATAGAGGCTTTAAAACAATGCACTATGCCCTACCAGTATGCTCTACGGCAAAGAGCAAACACAGGCAATGAGAGGCAACTGGGAGCAAGTCTCAGCTTTCATAGCTGTGTGATCTTCAGTCAAGAAAATGAAGCAATCTATCCAGAGCTCCGTTTCCTCATCAGTAAAACAGGAATAACAGTAGACACCAAACAGCTGAAAGAATTCAATGAGACAATGAATGTAAAATGCTTAGCAGCGTGCTTGGTAGACAGCATTGCTCATAAATGCTCATTGTAATAATAATAAATATTACTATTACTATCATTATTATTATTATTGTTACACCCTGCCCCAGTCCATGAATGTGTTTCATCTTGCAAGTTAGGAAAAAGGTCTGTGGTGTTCACCTACGAGTCCTCTGTAAGGTCCCTTTTCTTCCCATCCACATTTAACAGCGTTCTCACTTACAGGGGTTCAGTAACCACACACCTCCTCAGGAATGCCAGTTCTGAAACTTGAAGTCTCATGCACATACCAAGAACATCATACCAGACATAATTTCCTTTAACAGGTCCTCTGCAATCAGATAAAAAGACTGGCCCAGATATCAAACTTAACTGATATTTCCATTTACATATTTCTAAGTTAAGACATACAAAGATCGTATAGATTTTTTAAATTAATCAAAGCCTTTCAAAGTTGGAGCAGAGCAGATACCCGCTTTTACTTCCTCTTCCCGAGTGACGCATAGCGAGGCCGCACAATTCAGTTAATCACTCATCATGTAAACAAAGAAACCTCTCGAGAGCCAAAAAGCAACATGTGCATGGATTCCTGATGCCTAGGGGTTTTTTTAAAACACGAACAATGCAATCTATTCAGTAGAGAAGAGTACACCGTGCCAATTAAATATGTTGGGTTCCATAATTATAACTGCAATAATGAATGGAAAGGAGTGTTATTGCTGCACAATGCACTTCTGTATTCCAGTCAGCGATTTGTCTCTGGTTTGATTCCTTTAGATTCTTCCTCTGATTAGATCTTTCTGCCGATTACTCTCTACTACAAACATACTTACGGCACATACTCCCCCCACCTCACCAAAGGCCTCACTTGAACAAATAATTTTAAGACCAAAAAAAATGTATATGCCCTTGTTACAGTTTTATACTTTTTAAACATAACATTTATAACTGCGATGTCACAATTATATTTTCCCTGGGGGAAACCAAAAGCTACAGGTAAACTTTCATTCAGGGCTGTCTTTCTCTTCAGAAAAGAAATGCAGAGATCTCCTTCCCCTTGCCCTATTTTCCCCCACTGGTAGAGGACCAGCTCAGGGCAAGGATAACAGGACCTCATTTCCCTCCCAGAAGTCCAGTCTAATGCGAGCGTTGATCAGTTGTCTTTCCACCACTTGTGAAATTGAAGAGACTAAAATGGAAAGACTTTCACATAAAAAGTTAATTCAAAATGGCTTAGTCACTGGTTGCAACCATCGCAGAAATCTGAAGAATTTAATTCTGGACCATATATGAATATGGTTTCTCTTATCCTCACACTTATGCTTCAGTGGGTTCAATAAATTTTAAAAATAAATTACCTCCTAGTACTTTACCCTAACACTCAGGCTTCCTGGCCTTTCCATACTCAAGCCAGACTATTTCTGTGTATGAGTCATTTGTTCAACCTTCTACTAAATCCACTACTAATTTCCCGCAAATAAGATTGAAATTTTGGAACTGTACACATGCTTAGTTAGGTGCTTTGATACCTGCAAAGCAGCCCCTGAACACCTGGCCCTTTTTTTCTCCTGTTGGCAGGTAGGCTCACAAAGAAGACTCCGTTCCTAGAGAACACTCCCCCAGTGCTCAGGCTTTCTCAAATGTCTCAATCTTATCTCCTGCAGCAAATGCTGCAGCAAAGCCCGCTGACACAAAGTGAAGGACGCTGCACACCCGCCCTTTTCATTTGCGATGACGCCCAGCATAAACCTCTTCCCTTTGCCCATGAGTATTTGCCACAACAGTAAACAGCTCGTAAGATCAGTCCCAAAAGCGAGGCTTTCCAGGTGCTGGAAGTGTGTCACACAGTATAATATTTACAAATAGTCTGAAACAACACAACTTAGCCAACACAGCTTTACTGGTGAGTTTGACAAAATCCTCTCTCACAAGCAATGAAGTGCAAGAAAAATACATCTGAAGGCCTAAAAATCATGCATTAACCTTTCACATTTTCGTAATTCCCTCTGAAGATCTTTAAATGCACTGTATCAATCTTTTTTTTTTTTTAAGGGGCAGTGTCACTGGCCCTCATATGTGGGATCCAAACCAGGGCCACTGGCGTTCCAAGCCAGCTCTTAACCTCCGTGCTACTCGGCCGGCCCTCAATCATTTTTTTAAGTGACAATAAATGGTGAAAACAACGATAACAGCAATAATAATGATGAAGTTATTTATTAAGTAATTAATATGGTCAGGCCTTGTATTTTCTTCTTTCATGTATTTTTTATTTGTCCTTTGTCTCAGATCTTTTAACTACACTGCCATGTTTCTGCCCAGGGTTACTGGAGGTAAAAGCCACATTATACTGACTGCCCAGGTGCCAGAAACAAGAAAAGGAAAGCATATCATTTATATCGACAATTGGTCACTGGTTCTCTGTTTCCCATTTTTCTTTTATTAAAATCCTTATAGAGCCACAGCCTGGTTTCTTTCAAGTATAGATTAATTTATTTCAGGTCCTAAGCCTACGAACCCATGCTAATTTGCATGGCTAAGTACAAAGGCTCCAAAAACAATTAGACAAGAGATCTTTAGTAGGACGAGATCTTTAATAACTTTGGGTTAAGTAGAATTTCACTGTAGGGGTTCACTAATTCATTCAATAAATATTTATTGGACCTCTAACATGTAGACGGCACTGTGCTAGGTGGTATAAAATTTTTTTAAAATATTTATATATATTAATTATTGCTTCTATAGCACTGGTAGGGTGATAAAATGGACACATAAATAACCCTAAACAAAACTATTATAAATATAATAAAGAATAAGAATAGTAGTTCAGATAAAGCCAAGATGATCAAGGACAGTTTCGTCTTCATATAGAGATGTAAAGGGTGACTAATACTTCAATATCAGGATATGGGGTAAGATAAATATTTTTAAAAGAAATTCTTAGGAGTGAGAAACACCCCGGCACAGAACAACTGACTGGCCCTGGGGAGCAGCCAAAGGCTTTTGCTTTTACAACAGAACAGTGTTCAAGGAAGATGGACACATTGGCAATACATGGGGTAGATGGGGTCTCTATGGTCAAAAGCCACAAAGGAATACATAGCTGACCCTGAGCTAAGGCAATGGGAAGTCCAACGTAAGAAATGTTTTATTAGAAGGGTCCAGTGAACCTAGAGACTACTTGCACATGAAGCATGGAAGAAGATGAAGATTTCTGCAGAGATTTAGGCCTGGGGCAGTCCAGGAGAACGACGGTGAGCAATGGAAAGAAAAAGGAAATAAACACAGACCAACTGGTTTAGGTGGTGGCTGTTTTTGGTGGTGGTTGCAGAGGTAGCATTTCTAACTGGGGGTTTTGTCTTTCTGATGTGTTTGTCTATTTGTTTAGGAATTGAGGTGGGAATAAATAGGTGGAGATAAGTTCTGTTTTAAGCAAAAGAAGTTTGAGGGGACAGTGAGATTCCAAGGAGTAGCCAGAAGAGCAGGCAGTTGACACTGCAGTTTCAGAAATTTAAAAAAAAAATCAGGCTGGAGGCAAAAGCAACACTTGGATCTGTGGGAGTGAATGAGATCCAGAATGCCAAAGAGGGCCCATGGAAAAAGAGAAGGAAATGGCTGAGGACAAAACACTGGGAAAACATTCAGCTGATAGAAGGAAAAGAAACCAGCGCAGGTGTCACCCGCGCCGCCCCTGCAAAAAAAAAAAAAAAAAAACCACCCACAAAACATGGAAGCAGTGCTGCAGAAGAAATGGAGGAATTTCTAAAACGAAACAAGACACAATGGTGCCAAACACTGCAGGTCAGGCAAGGAAGATCAGGCTTAACTAAGGGCCACTGGTGCTCGGTGACCTTCCAAAGTATCATTTCAGTACAGCAGAGGAGCAGAAGCTAAACTGTGATACCTGTCTCTGAAAGCTGACTGCTTCAGTTGGACAAATGAATGGATGAAGAGCAGCACAGGAAGGCAATGGTTAAACCAGAAAGGAACAGTCTTGCGTATCACCTGTAGAACATCCAGCAGCTAGTACGAGCACCTTGGGGTTATCCGACAGTCCTCCTGCTCAACAGCATGGCGCTTCCTCCGCTCGACCACTTAATTTAGGTTTGCTGGCCACCGTGACCTGTGCTTAGCAAGGTGGACCAACATCATCAGCAGCCTCTGCTGACAAGCACTGCATCTCATCTCACACAGAATTAAAACAGATAACGCCAGAGCAAGGCCCCATGAACCTATGAAATATTCTACAAGCAATTTATTTTTGATGTGGAGGAGGGGGAGAGAGGACACAAAGTGATGTTACAAAACCATTAGAGTGGAGAGTATCCGAGTATCAACAAGGTAAGGAGTATAATCAGGCTTAATTGTTTTGTCCCAGATAACCTGGGAGACTATTTCCTTGACTTGAAGGCAAGAAGATTTAGGGAAACCCCTTCAAGTTTGTGTATCAGTCAATATGTCTGGCACCCATTTTTAAAATGGGTTACACATAAGACAGGCAGTGGGGTAAAGGATAAAAGGGGGAGAAAAGAGGAAGCAGGACGAGACAAGGGGACATCAATGTGATCTGCAGAAAGGAGGGATAACAGGGAAGGAAGGGGACAGTGACAAGGAGAGAAGAACATGAAACAGAAAGTTCACGTTACTTTAGTTGGCTGGCAGGAGTAGCTTTATGTCAGAGTGCTCTCTTTAACCCTCTAAGACTCTGCTTACAACACAGATCCTTCCAGAAAAACACACACAGAACACGGCATGTAATTCAGGAGACTTACAGACCTGCTGAGGGCCATTCATGGATCTCCTGAGGGATCTCATGGGCCTCACATGTGGGCACTTTCTGCTTTATCTCACCAAACTTATTATTTCAGCACCTACATTTCTAACCACAGCCACTGAAACAAGACTATCCAACAAGACCATCCCTGCCTCAGTTTACTAACGTCTCTCCTCCAGAAATAAAAAAACGAATAGCTGAGACTAATTCCCAGTATCAACTTTTGCTACAATATTTATATTTCCTAGTTTTAAGTAATTTCTTAACATGTCATTAGCCTTCTCTGATTAAAGAAATCAATTCAAAGCAAAAAATGATGTCACTGTTGCAATTATTTTTCACCTATGCGTAGCAGCCAACAAAACTTCAAAAGAGAATGAGGTATATATTCACACTGATATTTCAGAATCATATTATAGAAAGTTAATACAGATCCACCTTCCTTTCCTTTGTAAAAATCCAGGTACCTGACATTTCACTGCCATTGGGTTATGTCTGAAAGGTTATGTTTTTATAATGGAAAAATTCTCACTGACCCACTGGGGTTTCTACTTCCTCACTCATCAATTAAAATCATCAGCAAATTTCAGCTTGCCTTAGTTAAGTACAGGTGAGTGTTTTAATGCTCCCAACATGCAAAGATGATGACACCATTGAAATGCCACATCTACCTGGTCATTTCCCCCGTCTACACCTGAAGCCTGAAAATAATAAGCATTGAGGAAAAAAAAAGAAAAAAGCAGACTCCGTTTTCTGTAGAAACAGATACTCAGTCTTCTAGCTCCCAGGTGCAAGTTAATTTTTCCCCCAGTTCGACACCATCACTACTTGCAAGAAATGCCATGTTATCCACAGGCCTACAGCTCTGCGATGAATCATCTTCAGTTCAGACTTCTGCTGTCTTGTTTGCTCAAGTCGGCTGACAGAGACTCCAGGCACTCTGCATCTATTTCCTTTCCCTTTACATTGAGTCAATTAGCAATGTTAAATATTTAACACATTAGTCTTATTTCACTGAACAAAACAATTCACAAGCAGCCGCCATAGTGGCGGTGCAAGATGGGGAATGCATCAGACCTGGAGAAAATTGAGTGGTAAAGTGTGTTTTAGGTGAATGTGTATTTTTAAAAATATAAAAATCTATTCACAATTCACTGAAGATGGATAGCTTGTTTCTTTCCTTTTCCTGACAGGTCCTGAATCTTTACAGAGAACATTAAATTAAAGCACATAATGGGTTTATGTAGCGTAGTGCACACTGGAGACATTAGTCATGTCCCTTAAGCATTTTTCTCATTTTCTAAGCCTGACTTAAGCCCTGTTTCCCCATTGATGGGGGAAGTCCACACTACCCACAAACCACATCTGCAGTCCAGTGTGCCATTTTTTACATTTGGTGTTGTCAACAGACGCTGTGTCCTCCACTCAAAGTCATCACAGAATATTACATTAGCAGCCCAGTTTACAGGAAACAGTGAAAAGCTAACAGGGTCCTTTAAGGGAAATGTTTGAGTTTTGTTGCCCCCGTCCCCTTTAAAACACACTGTGGTATTAAGGTGGGGAGCAGGGAACTAGTCACAGCTGCCCTGCAGAACCATGAATGAATGAGTTGGACGATTTCTCCTCAACCACACAGGCCAAGCTGACATGCACTATAGCCAGAAGCTTAGAACCAACAACACTGGGTCACTTAGGGCTGTTGCTTGTGTGGTCCAGAACATTCTATGCCAGTATCAACACACTTTATCAATCTCCTAATCCAATAGGATGCTTTAGAATGATTACCAGGAGGCACTCCTGCCTATCAAGCATAGCTTACACTGTTACAATGTCAGGCTGACCCACAGAAATGCTAATCTTTAAAAGATATCCAAACTGTACAACCGCTTAGCAAATCTGATGCTAAGGAGGAAACTGAACAGAACAGGTTGCTTGCCATGTAGCTAGATTTCATTAGACTCTTGCATCATATTATTCTCACTGTGAAATAATTAGAGCCCTTGATCTCTGCCTGGGAGTGCTACTACCTCAGCACAGTGTCAGGCTGGAAGGAAAAAGGCATTCTGATGGGATTCAAAGACAAAAATCAGACTGCTGCAGCCAGCTTCCCCAGTAACCTTCTGAATGCATCTGCTGCTAGTCTCATCATATCCAATATCATATTCTTATCAGGAACTTTTTAATAGTTCCAGGCAGCTTTGTTCCCAGTGATAGGAGAGGTTTTTATAAAACTTAAAATCACCCGAAATAAGATGTCTGGTTACTGCCTTGGTGTATGAAGCTCACAGGTAGCTAAAAGAGGAAATGCATTTACTTTGGTTACAACAACATTGGTGGGACCCTTTCCACGCGCCTTATATTGCGTTAAATATTTTATAGATAGAAACATAAACATAGATATTCCCACAACTTCACATATATTCTTATCCCCATTTTACAGATAAGAAAACTAAGACTCTGACAGTTTAAGTTACTTGCACAAATCACCAATAGGTATGGGGAAAAGTGTGATTTGAATCCCAAAAGATCTTACTCCAGAGTCTGCCTTCACTGTTATATTTACTCACTGTGTTTGATATCCTCAGATGTTTTTTCCCAAGTGGTCAATTTTGATCAAACAGTCTCTAAAGCTTTTTACAAGAATGAAAAGTATGCGTAGAACAAGTGTTGTAAGTTTTTTGTTTTGTTTTTTAAAAATTTTATTGGGGAATTGGGGGAGGGGAACAGCATTGGGGAACCAAGGAAGGGGAACAGACAAGTTGCTGTCCTTTTCTTCTTCAGTCTAGTTGTGGAGGACGTCGCTTCACTGGCCCATGTTGGTATCATCATTGTGCTCTTCTCGGGTGAGGCAGATGCGTCGCCGGCCTCTGGATGGCCACTCATAGCGGCTCTTGGCAGCTCACACCAGCTGCCAGCCACTCACTGTAGTCTATGGCAGCCCACTGCAGCAGGAGCTGCAGCTATGCCGTCCCCGGGGACTCACAACAGCCCAGCTCCAGGTGGAGCTGTTGTTCACCATCTTAGCTGTAGAGGGCAGTGTCACGGCCCTCATATGTGGGATCTGAACCGGGGCAGCTGGCATCCCAAGCCAGCTCTTAACCAACGGGCCACTCGGCTGGTCCCAAGTGTTCTAAGTTTTAACCTGGGAGTTTAGAATGCATTTGCCTAGGCTTTTCTTGATGTTTTGATGAATACTTTGGCATTAATTCTAGAACAGACTTCTGCTGGAATGGGTATCAGGTAATTTTCTGGCTTTCAGATCAGAGTGGGCAACAAACATGATTCTCACGTATTCAATCCATAATGCATTATGACACCCCAGCAACACAACCATGATTTTTGGAGAATGTTCATTTAAACATCCAGGTAACTAAGAATTTATAAGTTATTTACTTTCTGGTAAAGACTTTAAGAGCCAAAAGAAAGCTTTGAAAAGGCCTCCATCATTTTCCCCACCCTGGGCCACCCTAAAACCAGAACCGCAGTGACTTACAAGCACCCTAAGTATATAAGGGTTCCTGGTCCACCAGAGTGAATGAAGGAGAGCTAGTTTGACATTTCCTGCTGACTGTGATTACAGCATCTTTTAATGAAGCTCACTTCAAATCATTTTAAATCCATTTGCTCATGTCAACATCAATGTACTCAGCATTATCTACCAATTAGTAAACCGGAAAATATTCTTTAGATAATCTGAAATCTCAGTAAAATATTCAGCATGCCATTCATTTGCGATAAACTGCCCTGTAAAAACAAATTAGCAAAACAGCTGTCACAGGACAACATAAACATCCATTAATACAGCCCAAATACTTCAGTCTCTGGTGAGATTTTTCAGGAAAAAGAAAATGCAATGGAAATATAAATCAACATGAATTTCCAACACTTAGCATAGCATATCTTCACACCAAAACGCTGCACCAATATTAAAGTGTATGTTTACCTTCCCTATGTGTGAGACCAAACTTGGAGTGCGAAGAAAGGGGTTAAATGAAATACTTGACAATTCTTTCAATGAGGATCTCAAGTCTTTGTGTCTAGAAGGCCAGCAGACTTTTAACATATGCCATGCTTCATAAAGATCAGAAACGTCAAAGAGCAGGAAAGTTAACCAAATATGAATATGATTATGAATATGCAAGGGAACAATCAATTCAATTGCAAAGCCTAGATTTTGCGCAACTCATATACGCTGTGGAAAGCACCTTCAAAACTTACAGGAAGCCAACAAGTACATCACTTACCAGCCAACATTGACTCGTCCTTTCCACAAATCAGCCTGACAATATTCTATAATTTAAATACAGCAATATTTCAATAGCCGGCTTCCACTTAGGACCCTTTCAGTATTTTTCATTTTAATGCATTGGTTATAAATAAACTGCAGCAGCACCTGTTAAAAGGGATTAAAAACTGCTTTTATATTATGAGAGACTGGGTGAGAGGTTGTTCTCTGGTGAACACACTCAAGATATGCAGAAGATATCTGTAGTGGAGGAGCAGTATTCTTCAACAATGATTTCGATTTAACAATCTAAATTAGGCTTCAGTCACTGATGGCTACTTCGACCTTCTAAACCATATGGAATACTTCAGAGTGGGTACTTAACACAAAGGCTGCCAATCAAGGAATGAAACACTCTTCAATACGCAAACCCAACTGATTGAAGGTAGAAAGGATTGAGAGTGCAATCCTGCCCTTTCCTTAGAAGAGCCATGATTCCAAAAGGATGGATGGACTCACCGCAATCAGTATAAAAAGTGCCCACAAATAGTTTCACAAAGTGCTCCCTAAATGCTCATGGGGCCACCCAACAATGAAGCAGGTCGATTTCTAGGCCATTTCCATTTTGAGTTTTGTTAGGTATATCAAGTCATAAAGAAATAAACACAGTCTAAAAACAGGCGACTTGTCATCAAGCCCCTCCTCAAAGGCCAAGGGAAGCATGGAAAAGAGAAGAACCATAACCGGGACCTAGGACCAACAGCACTGTGATCTTACAATTTTCTAGGAGGAAAGAAATCAAAAACATTCTCATCCTTTTAAGAGTGAATGAGTTTATAGGTCTGTTCCTAACCCTACAGCAAGCCAAGGCTGAAACATAAGACCCTTCAAACAAAATTTAAAAGTCAAAAGAACTGCAAAAAAAAACATTTTTTTTATTCACAAACCCAGTCACATCTATATATCCTCTGGAGAGAAGTCACCAAGATGCCTTAAGTTTACACTTCTCTTGACATTAATTATTAAGAAAAGCTTTTCATCTTGATTATAGCCATTAATAAATTAAAGTGAATATATTTCTGTAAGTACTTCATTTCATAACCAGGTGTTACACTCAGCTTGTGGCTTTCATATACAAAAAGGCTTAATTAATACAAAAGCATTCTGGATATGGTATCTATAAGGAAGACAAGTATAAACTTTAAGACTAATTTACAATTTTGCAAACTTGAATTTCCAACATTTACTAGAATTTTAGTTTTTTAACAGTCTTTCCACATTTTGTAAAATACATACATGTTCACTGAAAAAAGAAAAAGTCAAGCCACACAGAAAATTACAAAGAAGAAAGACTGAAAGCACCATGTCAGCATTATATTCCTAGCACTGTCTTACGTGAGATGAGACAGGAGAACTGGGAAGAAAAAACCGTAAAGACAGTCAGGTTTGGAGCTTTCTTTACAATAATGAAGCCTCTCTTAGAACATGTGATGTGCCAAATCCAGAAGAAAAGAAGACAAAATTTCATGAATAGGCTATTCATAGGATATTTTCACTTGTGAAAATTCTAAAAGAAAGGCTGAAATTTCTAAAGAAGTCAATTAACAACATAGATATCATGGAAATGGTTAATGCACCTTATGTCTTCTGGTGGGAGGGGTGTGAATCCATGTGCAGGGTGTGGGTGTTTCTTTCAGAAAGGCAAAAAAAGGGTTAGCCAGTATGGGGGTGAGGCAAGCACCTTATTGTAGTTATGTAAGTTTTGACATGTTAGAAACAGAAATCAGGTGCTCCAAATTTTCATTTATCCCAGGGCAGTAAATGAACTTATATCTATAAGAAAATCCAGATGGGAGCATCACACCTACCTAAAATGCATAACATGTATATTCTATCCTTTTAGAGGCTGGCTTAAGAATTAAACAGTTCTGAAAGCCAGCCGAGTGGCGCGGTGGTTAAGCGCTGGCTTGGGAAGCCAGCGGCCCCGGTTCAGGTCCCACATATGAGGGCCAGTAACACTGCCCTCAAAAAGAAAAAAAGAATTAAACAGTTCTATAAGAACAAATTCTTATGAAAGCCGTGATTTCCATTTCTATAAATTTTAGTTATGTCTAAGTACCTTTCATGTAAGGCATTTCAACCACTCAATAATAATAATAATAACAACAACAGCTAACACTTCTGAGGTGTTCACTACGATGTCCCAGGGACTGTTCTAATAGTTTCATCTTTATTAACTTATTTAAATACAACAATTTTATGATGTGGATATGATGAGGAAAATGAGGCTCAGAGAGGTTAAGTGACTTGCCTAAGGTCACACAGAAATGAAGTAGCAGAGCCAGGATATGAACCCAAGTGACTCCTGTGCCACATTAATAAATTGTACAAAACAGTGCTTTTGGGTGGCATGAAACTACAATTTATCTCCATATATTGACCCGTGAGGATGTGGGACTGTTAATCATAACCATATTATCATCAATTTCTGGGGCTTTTGTTTTACCTTCTGGTTTTGTGATCTTGAACAAGTCTGAGAATCAGTTTTCTAATCAGCAAATATAATAATAATAATAATAATAACAACAACAACAACTATGTCTACTGCCTATGATATCTGGAGCCAGGATACAATGCATGTTATTTTGTAAATCATAACATTTATCTGAAATGCCATTATAGTGATTAAATTTCTCATAATGTCATCTGCTCACCTTCTCCATGTTTGACCACTGGATAGTTCCATTAATAGGGCATATTAGGGGGTCACCGAGTGGTGCGTTGGTTAACAGTTGGCTTGGGATGCCAGCTCTGAGCAGCAGGGCCCCGGTTCAGATCCCACATGAGGGCCAGTGATGCTGCGCCCTCTATAACTAAGATGGCGAACAACAGCTTGACCTGGAGCTGGGCTGCTGTGAATTGCCAGCGATGGCATAGGCTGCAGTGGGGCTTTCATGAGCTGCTGTGAGCCACCGTGAGAAACTGTCCAATGGCCTGCAAGCAACTGCCTCACCCGAGAAGAGGGCAATGATGATACCAACATGGGCCAGTGAGCGACGTCCTCCAAAACTAGACTGAAGAACAAAAAGGACAGCAACTTGTCTGTTCCCCTTTCCCAATTCCCCAACTCTGTTCGCCTCCCCCCAATTCCCCAATAAAATCTTTAAAAATAAATACATAAATAGGGTATGTTAAGAAAAGAATAAAAACTAAATAAAGAACCAAGTACCAAAGTATCTTAGTTTGAAACTATCTTCAAATAATATTACTTAAACTAGCGATTGACAATGAAACAACATTCTTGGTAGGGCATTGTGTCAAAAAACCCATTTAGCTCGCCTAATTTATTCTGGTGGAAAAAATCATAAAAACCTTTCAGATACTATTAGAAAGTAAGATATCATCCATTAAAACTAAAGTTGAATGGAAAAATTTTAAGAAATGCAATAGATTTGTCAAAAAGTCAAGTAATATTTCTCACCATTCGTTAATGATTATAAAGCACTAAAACTTCAAAGTCCTGTACAGCTTAGGATGCCCACGTGGAACAGTACCAGAAAACATCATATATATCAGTCAATACATATACGAAGTGCCTACTATGTAGAGAACAGAAATGCTTCTGTGGAAATATCATTTATTTTAAAATGCCCTGTACTAGTTGAGTTAATAAAAAAGGTAACATTTATTAAGTGCCTAATGTAGGTCAGGGATTGTACGAGGACATTACCCACCAAATCTCACTTAATCATTGCAATACAACAATCATAGGAAGTAGGCAGTATTATCCTAATTCTTCAAATGAGAAAACTAAGGCCAAACCTGTGAATCAACCAATCGTTGTAAGACTGGAAGGACCCAGAAATCAAAACCAGCCCACCACCTGCAGCCCATGCTCCCTTTTTCTCATGTTATCCATAGTGTCACAGACTTTTTAACCAAGATACTTCTAACATTAGAGGAGAGGGAATTAATAAATACCCTAGGTGGCTTAAGGTATAGCCAAAAGTTGCCTGAATACAGATATTGCTAACCTTGAAAAATTCATGTACTTTTTGCATTGTACATGGTTATATATATTTACTGTTTTGATTTTTTTTTTTTAAGATTTTATTGGGGAATTGGGGGAGGGGGACAGCGCTGGGGAATCGGGGAAGGGGAACAGACAAGTTGCTGTCTTTTTGTTCTTCAGTCTAGTTGCGGAGGACGTCACTTCACTGGCCCATGTTGGTATCGTCATTGTGCTCTTCCCGGGTGAGGCACATTGGTCGCCGGCCTCTGGATGGTCACTCATCGCGGCTACTGGCAGCTCATGCTGGCTGCCGGCCACTCACTGCAGCCTATGGCAGCCCACTGCAGCAGGGGCTGCAGCCTACACCGTCGCCGGGGCTCGCGCAGCCCAGCTCCAGGTGGAGCTGTTGTTAGCTGTAGAAGGCAGTGTCACTTGCCCTCATATGTGGGATTTGAACCGGGGCTGCTGGCATCCCAAAACCAGCTCTTAACCAATGAGCCACTCGGCCGGTCCCTGTTTTGATTTTTTAATGTATTTTTTCCCAAACCTTCTCGTGAAATTGACATACCAAAAACAAGTACCAAATATATCCTACGCCAGTTTGGGGGACCATAGCACACACTCCTACCTGTTAAAAAGAACACACATAGAGCAATCAGTCAAAGCCCTTACAGAGTAGCATGATCAGCAAGGAGAAGTGAGCACACTACAAGGGGAACACCTTACTACTCAGAGAGTAAACTGAGCTTTTCTCAAGGAAGTAAATTTTGAGCCTGATATTTTAAATGAGGAATTAGAAGCAGCTACAAAAGAAAGCAGTGGATATACAAAATGAAAAAAACTGGCAGATGGTAAGAAACAGAAGTGGGCTAAGAAGCAGGCTAAGACTACTCAGCATTTGGGACTGAGAATATGACATGGGAATACATAGGGCAGTGGTTATCAAACAAGCAAGCATCAGAATGACCTGCAGGGCTTATCAAACAGAGTGCTGCCCTCCCCACTTCCCCATTAAGTTTCCAATTCCACAGATCTGGAGTGGGGCCTGAGAATTTGCATGTGTAACAAGTTCTCAGGTGAAGCTGATGCTGCTCGCCTGGGCACAGTGTGGGCTGACCAGAGAAGGGACAAAGCATGCCCACTAGAGTTTCAAAGATGAGATGGCAGTTGAGCTATGCCCTCACTAAATCTGCAGATCCTGGGGGAGAAGGGAAGCATTCTGGATGGAATGAGTAGCATGAACAGTAGTAATAAAACAAGCAAGATTTTGTTTGGCATGCATGGGGTTCATGTACAGGAGCTGGTAAGGGATTGAAGTAAACTGATGGTTGTAAATCAAGGGAGGAGGAAGAGGGCAAGAGGCATTGGGAAGCACTACAAGGAGTGAGGGGAGCTGGGTCCAATGATACATGTAGAAACAATCAGCAATTGGCTATAAACTTGATCATACCAGGGCCAGTGAGAGGGAGGTCAAAAATGATTCAGAGGTTCCAAAAGGCAAGTCTACCTTATAGAAAATAAAGGGGAAATGGGGAACGGTTGCTTATTTATGAGGGTGAAGAGAAAGAGTTCAGTTTTGTGTCTCAGTTTCCAGTAACAAAAGGCTATCCCATATGCCTCCTAGGGCAAAGACAACAAAAGCAAAAAATAAAGAAATGGAACTACATCAAACTAAAAAGCTTTTGTACCATGAAGGAAACCACTGACAAACAAAAAGACAGACTACTGAATGGGAAAAGGTATTTGCAAATGATATATCTAATAAGGGGTTAACACCCAAAATATATTTAAAAAATCATACAACTCAACATCTAAAAAAACAAATAATCTGATTAAAAAATGGGCTTTGGATTTAAATAGGCATTTCTCCAAAGAGGACATACACATGGCCAACAGACACATGAAAAGATACTCAACATCACTAATCATCAGGGAAATGCAAATCAAAACCACAATCAGATGTCACAATGGCTGTTATCAAAAAGCCAGCAAGTAAGTATTGGCAAGGATGTGGCAAAAAGGGAACCCTCATGTACTATTGGTGGAAACCCTCATGTACTATTGGTGGGACTGTAAACTGGTGCAGCCACTATGGAAACAGTACGGAGATTTCTCAAAAAATTAAAAATAGAACCACCATATGACCCAGAAATGACACCCTGGGTATTTATCTGAAAAAATAAAAAACAATAATTCAAAAAGATATATGTACCCCTATGTTCACTGCAACATTATTTACAACAGCCAAGATATGGAAGCAACCAAGGTGTCGACCAATAGATGAATGGACAAAGATGTACATAAATACAATGGAATATTACTCAGCCATAGAAAGAATGAAATCTTGCCATTTGCGACGACATGGATGGATTCGAGGGTATTACGCTGAGAGAATAAGTCAGTCAGAGAAAGACAAATACAATATTTTCACTGATATGTGGAATCTAAAAATAATAATGATAAATTAACCAACAAAACAACAGAAACAAACTCATAGATACAAAACAAACTGATAGTTGCCAGGCTGGGGAAGGGGATAGGGGAGGGGCGGAAAAGGTGATGGGATCAAGAAGTACAAATTGCTAGTTATAAAATTAGTTGGGCCAGCCGAGTGGCGCAGTGGTTAAGTGCTGGCTTGGGAAGCCAGTGGCCCCGGTTCGGTCCCACATGTGAGGGCCAGTGACACTGCCCTCTAAAAAAAATAAAAAATAAAAAATAAAAAAAATTAGTCATGGGGATGTAAAGTACAGCATAGGGAATATAGTCAATAATACTGTAATAACCATGTATGGTATCAGATGAGTACTAGATATCATGGTAATCACTCTGTACGGTATGTAAATGTCCAATCACAATGTACACCTGAAACTATATAATATATCATATGTCATCTATAATTTAAAAATAACTAAATAAATAATAAAACTTAAAAAAAGTCAACCTAGTAGTTATATTCTATAGTTAAGTAGACATCAGAGCCCACAGAGCAAAAATAAGCCTAACAATGGAATGTAGATAGATATAGGTTTTAGAGTTATTGTGTCTTTTGAAGAAAGTGAATAGGCTCTCAGAAGGAAAAGCATATATCATAACAGAGCAACATCTTATAAGTCCTCAACATACAAAAAAAAAAAAAAAAAGAAAAAAATTGTATAACTATATATGATGACAAATGTTAACTAGACTTATTGTGGTGATCATTTCACAATGTATACAAATATCGAATCACTACGTTGGACACCTGAAACGAATGTTATATGTCAACTGTACCTCAATAAAAATTTTTTTTAAGTCCCTAGGCTGAAGCCATTAAAGATGACTCTCAAACAATATATATAGGGACGGGTGTGTGTGTGTGTGTGTGTACCTAGTTATTAACCTGTCAATGTACAAGCTTAGTTTTTAAAAATCAGAAGTTAACTAAATATGACATTCTTCAAAATTCCCCACTTTTCCAATACTGAAATGTTAATTTATTATTCACTGCCACATTAGCATCACTCTCTCACCTCTTACCAAGTTCCTTGCATAAGCCATCTGGATGCAAGTCACTCTTGGCCCATCTGTGTTCTCACATTTGCAAATCCTAAGCATTCCTTTCTTGCTATACAAGGAACATATATTTCTACTGTTCTCTTTAAAATAAAGGAAAATTGCATATAGCTATCCCGGATGTAGAAAAAAATGTTATACCTTGTTAAAGATATTGACAATTATTATCTGGTAATTAATAGCCTAGTAAGCAGGGAAAAACTGTGATTTCACTTTTCAGACAATTCAATGAGATCTAATTGTCACATCTACTCTTCCAAAAACATGCTGCATAAACATTTCCTTAAAACCAAAAATTTCAACCAAGAGCAAAATAACTAATATAAGGATAGGTGCCAGCATAACTTCTCACCACAGCCTAAGTTTTGGAATCAGAGAGCCCTGGTTTGAGCACTGGGTCAGTCATTTGCTACCAGAATTACCTTAGCCAAAGTACTTAATTTGACTAAGACTCAGTTTCCTCATCAGTAACTGGACACTTAAAAAGTATCTACTGTAAATGGCAAAAAGACATGTAAATCAATTAAACAGAAAGAGCCCAAAATTAGAACCACAAAAATATGACCAATTAATTTTTGACAAAGGTTCAAAATCAATTCAAATGGAAAAAGATGGTCTTTTCAATAAATGGTTCTGAAACAACTGAACATTCATGTGAAAAACAGATAAACTTCAACCTATACCTACTACCTTATACAAATAATAACCCAAGTGAATCATAGATCTAAATGCAAAATGTAGAACTATAAAACTTTTCAAAGAAAGCAGGGCAGAATCTTCATGACCTTGGGTTAGGCAATAAGTGCCTAACTACCTCATCAAAACAGAATTCATAAAATATAACATTGTTAAACTACACTTTACAAAAATTAAAAACTCAGTGAAAGACAGTACAGTTGACCCTTCAACAAGGCGAGGGTTAGGGGCACAGTCAAAAATCCACATATAAACTTTGACTCCCCCAAAACTTAATAGCCTACTACTGTGACCAGAACACTCACTGATAGTATAAACGGTCAATTAACACATATTTTGTATGTTTTATGTGCTATATACTGTATTCTTACAATAAAGTACACTAGAAAAAAGAAAATATTATTAAGAAAATCATAAGGAAGAGAAAATACATTTACAGTACGGTATTTATTGAAAAAATCTACATATAAGTAGACCTCTGCAATTCAAACTTGTGTTGTTCAAGGGTCAACTATATTATAAAGGATGAAAAGACATGTTATGTAGATTGTAAGAAAACATATGTAAATTACACATCTGCTGAAAGGCATATAACCAGGACTCTCAATACTCAACAGTAAAAAAAAAAAAAAAAAAAAAAAAAAAAATTAATGACAAAATACTTGAACAGACAACACTTTACTAAAGAAAATATACAGATGGCAAAACAAGCATGCTCAACAACAGTAGCCATTAGGAAAATACAAATTAAAACCATGATCCCAGAATGACTAAAATTTAAATACATTCACACATTGACAATATTAAGTGCTAACAAGAATGCAAAGCAAATGGAATTCTCATGCACTGTGGCAGGAATGAAAAATGGTATAGCCACTCTGGAAATTACTTTGGCAGTTTCTTTAAAAGTTAAATGTATACTTCACTGTACGACCTGGCAATCCTTTCTCTAGGCATATACCCAAGAGAAATGAAAATTTATGTCCACAACAAAAGTGTACATAAATATTTTAGCCACATTACTTAAACTGTCAAAAACTGGAAACAGCCTAAATGTCATTTGATAGATAAACAGATGAACTGTGGTATATCCATATAATGGAATACTGGTTAGCAATACAAAGGAAATGGACTATTGATGCATGCAACAATAGCGATGAATTTCAGATGCAATATGTTAAGTGAAAAAAGTCAGATTCAAAGGATTGCATCCAATATGATTTCATTTATACGAAATTCTGGAAAAGACACAAAACTATAAGAATGAAGATCGAGGAAGGCGGCTACTTGTGTCAGAGTTTCATGAATTAACAGGTGAAATAAAGTGTATTCTTTAAGTTTATACTAAAGAGCTTAGATGAATAAATTTAATTCTAAAGAATGACGACTTTCTAATCTCTTGAGGAGAGATACAGATATACATCATAATAAATCACAGAACTCCAAGTATCAATTCAAAAGTTGTCAAAGAATATTTTTAAAATTATTTTCTTCATTGTAGTCTTGGCAAATTTACTAAACCCTTTGCATAAAAAAAAAATAAAAATAAAAGCAGGGAACATGAATTTTTAATAGACACTTTGTGTCACTACAAAGTTTTAGATTTACATTCAAAATGATTTATTTTACAAATTATTTAATTAAAATATCTCTCTCTTAAAATCAAATTATACCATAAAAAATAATTTTAAAGGGTAAGGAAGAGCATGAGGGGGCTGTGTGAATGAGGGAACAATATACCGACTGTGGTGGTCTGTGGTGTCAGAGTAATTAGAGGATTCTATGCACCTGTCCAAATTTATAGGACAGTACCCTCAAAAAGTAAATTTTAGCTTATGTAAATTAATTCCTAAAAGTATCAATTAAAATTATCACTAGAAAAAAAGAGTACCTACCTCAGAAAAGAGTTGTGAGAGCTCAATGAGATGGTAAATATAATGTGCTCATGGTAAGCAATCAGTAAAATTTTATATTATTATAATATTTAACATGCAATTCACATTCAGATCAAATCAATACATTTATCAAGGATAATTTATATCCTGACACATAGCTGGCTTCTACAGTAAATATAAGACATATGTAGTGTCTACACTGACCAGAGTCTCAAGAATATAACTTTTGTTCTGGTTATAAATCTAAAAACTAAGGTTAAAATTCAGTTGTAAAATTATTTAGGAGCAAAGTCAACACTAAATTACCAATATAAAAATGACCAAGGCCAGATAATCCCAGGTCACTTTCATGTGATGTGGTTTTTATGTATACTGGTGCAACTGGTGATTTGTTGGCCTTTTCTTTTACTCAAGAGGCAGATTTACTTCACCTGAGAGGCTTAGGCCCAGAGGCTCAGTACAATATACAATGGGTTTGTATTCTCTGTGCATAAATCAGTAAAAGGCAGCAGGAAGGGACCAAGGGCATGCTGGGCAATAGGAGAAAGCAATCCTAGAATTAAACCCTCTGTAGTATATAATCCCCACTGAGAAAATGCAGACTTTATTAGCATCACTGTATATTCAGACTACTCAACATTTACACAATAATAGAATCAGGATGATAAAGATTTTCTGGTTAAAAATTCTACTGGGGAAAAAAGATGGCTTAGACATGAACAACTGTACACCTCACAATGAGGTAGGTACATTTTGGCATCCTACCATGCTAGCAAAGAAGCCCAGGGACATATGCCATAACTGAAAGTTAACAACACTCTGACTTCTACAGAAAAAGGCAACCCTCAAGAAATAAATATAACATTTTAGCAATTTTATTTGCTACAGTCTGCTATCCTTCCTATGAATGATTTTCAAATGGTAGGTCTTAAAATAAATTCAATGGGTCCCACCCAGCATTTGTTTAAAAGAAATGGACTAGAAATGAATAGCACAGAATAGAGTAGGTACAGTACAGTAGGCTAGGATAGACTAAGGTGGACAGGATACAGGGGATAGGTTTGGATTGAGAGAAAAGGGAAAGGGAGGAAAACATGAAAGCATACTGAAAAAAAACCCAAGGAACATTGAATGAAGTAATTTCTTGTACATATGCAGTTGCATGAGTCACAGTCAAAAAAAATTTTTTTAAACACTACCTTAAATCTTAAACCATGACATAGTAACCTCTCCTCTAAAACCTCTTTAAAAGCATGTTTTCATACTCTTCCCAAGGACAAGAGTCCAATGGTTATTTCCAAGAAAAGGGATTACCTATCCAGCTTTATGTAACCAAGGCAGAAGAGGAGAAAATAGAAAATACAAGGCTGTTTCCTAAATTTATATTAAGTGGCCAGATCCATAAAATACCTATATCCACAATGTCAGCAGGATGACCTAAGATCTACCTCACTATGTAGCTATCCTAACAGATAGCATCACTGTACTGAAACAGTCAAGCTCACTCACAGCAAGGGTCTGAAATAGAGACCGCTTTCTGTTCCGCTGCATGCTAACGAACTATACTTATACACTGAAAATGGCAATAAACAGCTGGTCCATGCGCATTTGCTTCCTAATCCTATTTGCATTGATGACTCCTCTCCAAAAAGACAAACAGTACTAGAGAAGCCTCTTTCTTCTCTAGATTGCTGTTCCATTTGGAGTCCATGCAGAGACTGGGACCAAACACACACACACACACACACACACACACACACACACACACACACACACACGGGCGCGCAAGAAACCTATATATATTCAGTACAACAGAATCAGGATCTAGCAAATCACAATCAGATGAAATCCTGAAGACCACAAATCCCATTCCTAAATTCCCTCATATATATACGGAATTTATATAATTTTAAAATAAAAGAACTCCAGTACTGGAGCCACAAAAAATTATTTTAGGGCTGGCCGAGTGGCGTGGTGATTAAGTGCTGGCTTGGGAAGCCAGCGGCCCCGGTTTGGGTCCCACATATGAGGGCCAGTGACATTGCCCTAACAAAAAAAAAAAAAAAAAAAAAAAAGCAAAAGTCTATCAAAGCATAATCAGCAGCAGTTAAACAACAGAAATAAAACAGATTACCTTGCAAAGTGATAACCTAAAGAAAAAAGGTACACTGGAAAACAATTGAAATGTGAGAAAACAAAACAGCTGGTACATATATAAGAAAGAGTTAAAAATCAGTCAATATAAAGAGCATAGGAGACACTTCTTCAAACTCCAAGGTATCTGGACAGAAACAAACAGTAAATAAAAGGTTTCAACAAAGCCTAAAGTATTTATATGCAACATCCATTTAAACTGATTGTTTTAGACCTTTTTAAATAGCAGGCTTTGCACCATTTCTTTTTCTCTAATTACAAAGGTAACCCATTCATTATAAAAATTTCAAACAATATGCAAATATAGCTTAAAAGTAAAAGTCCATAATCCCACTCTCCAGAGAGAACATTGTTAATAGCTTTGTGTCTATTCTTTAGATTTTTAAATGAATATACTAATTATAGTATGCATTATAGACTAATTATACATAAAATATATGTTTTTTTATGAAAAACAGGTTCATTCCACATATACACTATTCTGCAAAGTGGTTTTTTCCAATCTACTCATACATATCTTGAAAATATTTTCCTGTTAGTAGACAGAGATTTATATCACTCTTTTTAATGGATACAAAGCACGTATTCCATTATATGGACAGACCATAATTTATTTAACCAGTCTCTTACTGATGAACATTTGGGTTGTTTCCAATTTTTGCTATTAAAAATAATATAGCGGGGCCAGCTGAGTGGCGCAGCGGTTAAGCGCTGGCTTGAGAAGCCAGCGGCCCCGGTTGGGTCCCACATACGAGGGCCAGTGACACTGCCCTCAAAAAAAAATAAAAAATAAAAAATATAGCATTTACATCCTTCTGTGTATATATTTAAATAATTTCTGCTGAATTCCTTAAAGTAAGTAGGTTTTTGTTTGGGGTCCTGTAATATGGTAAACTTTTGAAAAAATTATCCACTTAACTTTAATTCATACTACCAAAAAGCTTCAAGGTAGCAATTGCTTTAATTGCTTAATTATTTTGATTTTAATATTTAATACTTTTTTAAGAATAATTTATTCTACTCAAAATTAATTGCATAGGAATTAAATCAAAAGGTATATTTTAACACATTCATGATCACTTATTAGAAAATATGCTTTATCTACATTCTACATAAAAATATTTCAGTTTTAAAAAATTTTATGTATCCCCAAAATCATTCTAATAATCTTAAATCCCACATTACACTTGGAAGTTCTTCTTTAACTCAAACACATTCACTATAATCAGTTTCCTGTTTGTCTTCCAAAAAATAACAAGGATCCCCATCACACATACAGCTTCATAATCCAACCAAAAAAAAGTCCTACAAAATTGTTACTCCGAAATAGTATGTAAGAAACTCAAATACAAGTCACGACCTTCAAAGTCTGATTTTCAGTAAATCACCCAGAACACATTTCACGGCAAACAAAATACTTGCTGAAAAATATAGTTACTAGGGCAACCATAACTGACCTTTTATGTTTTATTTATTAATCACATTGCCAAATTATTTTCAATCTTGGAAACAAAGGAGAAAATGTATTATAAATAATAATAACTAATTAAGGGCCCCCTGTTCCACACAAAATCACTCCTGCCAAATCTGTGTTTATCCAACAGACATGTTCTTATCTGCTTCTTAGTTCTTGCCCAGGAATCTCAGGATGTAGATGGCAGATCCCAAAGAGGCATTCACAAGTTACTGATATTAAACTTGATATTCCAGATGGAAAGAATATGAGTTAATTCTCAACAGCCATGAGAATTCTGTGCTACTATATCATCACAATGCCTGGCACCTAGTAGGAACTTGCTGTCAAAATATGGAATAAATAAAACCTAGAATGAATATATGCATGAATGAATAAATCCACCTATCTTAAAAATTAGTTTATAGAACTAGAAATTCCAAACATTTTACCACTTAAGATCCACTTTTTTACAAGTCCCAAATAGTCTCATCTAAACAAATATCATGTCCATTTAGGAAAATACAGATAAGCCTATTTATTATCATCATCCTAGGAAACAGTTGTACCCGCTTGAACCTGGCACAGAGGGGGAAACAAGTTGGAGAAGAAAATGGTTTAGGATTCCTAGTGTCCAAAATAGAGGATATTAAGAGCATTTACAATGAATGGGATTCATCCATAATTCTTATCAAGGGGGTAAAAGGATACAGTAAAGAAAGCCCTGGGGCTTAGTCCTGGCTTTGGGTTGACTTGACCAAGTCACTTTACTTTTCTGAGCCTCAGTTTCCTCATTTACAAGATGAGGTGGTTAGTGTGTATGAATCCTTAAGTCCCTTCAGCACTAAACGTCCATGGCACACTGACCTGCCTTCCCCTCTGAAAGGGAAGAAGGTATCAAGGATACCTCAGTAGCAAAGTATCTACCTGGAAAAGGAGAGCATTCATTCAGCTGGCCAAGGAGGCCAATCTGCAGCAGCCACAGAGACTTCGGTCATTACCACATGGTCTCCAACTTCAACTGGGTGATCTATAATCTTCTGAGTTCCTGCACGGGTCTGAAATGCCTTCGTATCTGTCCCTCCTGCTTCCCACCCCCCACAACTCCATGTACAATCAGCAGGTACAACATGGGCTCCCATGGAGGACCTCCCTCCTGCAGGCCCTCAGCCCTCCCACATACAATCTAACTTACATCCACGCCTGTCCTCAAGGTCTTTCCCCTTACCTCCAACTCAGGGGAAAAAAGGTCTCTCCTCTACAACTGCTCATGGGCCTCACCATGGCCCTTGCTCCATCAGTGAGCAACTCTCCCTTCCTTATCTTTAATATTCTTCTGTACTATGTCTTACTTTTGATATATATAAACCTTTTCAAGTCGCCCTAACTTAAAATACATATAAAATTTCCTACATAGCCTTCTGTGTACTTCCTTCTCTCCTACCTTACCTTCATCAAGCCACGGCTCTTAAAATACTTGATTATATACCCCTTTTTCCTTTTTTTTTTTTAAAGATTTTATTGGGGAATGGGGGTAGGGGAACAGCATTGGGGAATTGGGGAAGGGGAACAGACAAGTTGCTGTCCTTTTGTTCTTCAGTCTAGTTGTGGAGGATGTCGTTTCACTGGCCCATGTTAGTATTGTGATCACTGTGCTCTTCCGGGGTGAGGCAGATCGGTCGCTGGCCACTGGACGGCCACTCAGGGCGGCTCTTGGCAGCTCATGCTGGCTGCCGGCCACTAACTGTAGCTTATGCCAGCCCACTGCAGCAGGGGCTGCAACCTATGCCGATGCCAGCGACTTATGGCAGCCCAGCTCCAGGTGGAGCTGTTGTTCACCATCTTAGCTGTAGAGGGCAGTGTCACTGGCCCTCATGTGGGATTCCAGCCGGGACCCTGCTGCTCAGAGCTGGTGTCCTAAGCCAGCTCTTAACCAACATGCCACCAGGCCCTATACTCCCTCTTTCTATTCCACACTCCACATTTACTCCACACCTTGCATTTGGTTTCCACACTCACCCTGCGCTGAAATTATTAGGCAGATTGTCCCCTACAAATGCATAAGTGTTATGTCCATGAATGGCCTCCTTTTTCTTACTGATCTCCCTGTAGCATTTGACACTCCTTTCCTTAGAACTCTCTACTTTCTTGGATCTCAAGACAAAAGGCTTTTTCTCATGTTCCTCCTAATTTCTGACCGTTTCTTCTTTATTCCTGTCACTGGTTTGTCTTCTTCTACCTACCTGGAATGGTTGATGTTCCCCAAAGTTCTGTTCTAAGCTCTTTCTCTCTTCTTTCTTAATGTATACATTCTTAGGCGATCTCACCCATGACCATAGCTCCAAACAAGTGCTGCAGAGTGCTGCAAGATGTCTCCACCTGGATGTGCCGCAACTTCCACAAAGCCTTAATGCCCAACACTGTCCACGTTCTAAACTCCCTCTCTTGGTTAGTGAACCTATCACCCACCTAGATAGCTAAGCCAGAACTTCATCATTAAGCTCGAGTCCTCTTCTTTTCATTCTCAACTTCAGTCATGAAATTCTACCCTCAAATGTATCTTGAAACCAACTTCCTCCCAAATTGCATAGCAGTGTCTTAGTCAAGATACTCACAATCTCAGCTAGTTTTCCACAGCTTCTCCCTAACTATTCTCCTATCTGTAATCTCTGATTCTCCCAATCTATGCCATACAGCCAATCTGATTCTCCAACCCACCTCCCAAAACACTCTCCATGGGATAAAGCCCAAATTCTTCATTATTACCAAGTTTGTCCTTCATGATCTGACTCCTATGTACCTTCTCCAGCTTCACCTTTTGCTGCTCCCACAAAGGCTTTTTTCCCTCAGTCATGCCAAATGATTTGCAATTCCCAGAATTCCCCAAGCTTCTTATGCTTCCATCTGTCCACATATTATCTCTCTACCTGGAAAAACTCCTAATGCCATCTGTATGGCTATCTCCTAATAACTATTGGGTTGTCGGAAAAGTCATGACGTATTTTTTTCTGTTTTTCATTGCAAAAATGCATCATGACTTTTCCAATAACCCAATATCTTTCAAGACCCAATTCAAGGGATCTCCTGAAAGCCTTTCCCAACTCAAAGTCTCCATACAGAGTTAGATAATCCTTGTCTATGCTTCTGCAACACTCCCAAGCTATGTCTATTACAGTTTGTGGCACATAGCATTCTATTTCCTGCACAAGAATCTAAAATATAAATCCCTGAAGGGAGGAGACCCTATATAATTCATCTTTCTAAATCTAGTACTTATCACAATGTCAAGAACATAGTAGGTGATAGACATACAGAGAGAGAGAGAGAGAGACAGAGAGAGAGAGAGAGAGAGAGAGAGAGAGAGAGAGATACATGCAGTATTTATTCAAAAGGAATTAAAAGGCTGAAAGCAAAATTTATAATTATATTAATTTTAACTCTTGGACAACCACCTCAACCTGAAGTTACCATGTATTCACTATAGCACAGAGACTTCTTGAGCTGAGTCACAAGATAGTTTCATTTGTCATGAGAAGTAGAAGTGGAAGATGTTATGACCTTGTTTCTCCTATAAAATGGTCAATTTCATTTGAGAAATATTTGCTGTGCACTAGACATCACAGACTCCCTTAAAGAATTAGCTCCTTCAAGGAGCTTACAGTCTCACTGATCTGTAGACTATTTAAAGGAAAGGCTTATTGTAAGGTTTTGGTATATACGCATTTCTGTGCATCAACATTGTTTAAAAAGTAATAAAACAAATGGGATCACATATAAAACTTCTGTTTTCAAATGGAATATTCATTTCTTATGTTAAGTTTTGAAAGTTAACTCAAGTGTCCTTCAGCTTCCTCTCCGTTGTTAGTTATTAGACTTCGAATCACTGTCACTGAGTGAGTAGTGAACATGCAATAATTATTTCATATTTTTCTTTCTCATTCTCTATCATCTTTAAATCCATAATATCTCAATCCAACTGATGTCAGTAAATCCAGTCTGTCTCAACTTTTCTCTAAAACTCTTAAAACTATTTGAATGAGGCGCTGAGCAGCTGTCAGTTATGGATTTGAAAATAAAAAAGAGCCTGAAAATTGTACGTTCAGTATAAAAAGATTAGGTGAAGCAATTCAGAATGTTTAAGAACTTTAAATCAAGTTAAAAGCAGTTACTATGGCCAGACCTCATGAAGCTCCACTTAAGAGTCACATTAACCTGGCAGTCAAAACTATTTAAAATGAATAATGTTTTTTTCAGATTTCATTCACTTTCAGCATCACACACACACACACACACACACACACACACACACAACAGATAACAATGTGAACTGGCATACGGCGCTACAGTCATGTAACAGTAACCTTCAAGGTTTAGCTCTCTAAGGACAAAGCTAGAGCTATTAATCTGTGCACTAGATGAGCTATACCCCTCTAAGGCCAAAAGGGATAATTCTTCCAATGAAGAAAGGACAATTAAGATATCCCACAAGGTTTTGGACATGAAAAGTAGAGAAAAATGCACAATTTGGATGTCTATAATAACTGAGTCCTAGATTCAATGCAAATCTACTGAATTTGAAATGAATGCCAATACCCTCAACCTAACCTCTCTTCCAACTTCCTCTCACCAGTTAATGCTACTGATGAGCATGAGAATTTTGCATCTTACCTTTTAGTCTAGAGCTATGCTATCCAATATGGTACCTACCAGTCATATGTGTCTATCTAAATTTAAAATAATTAAAAATAAATAAAATCTAAAATTCAGCTTCTCAGTTGCACGAGCCACATTTCTAGTGCTCCATAATCACATGAGGCTAGTGGCTACTATACTGGATGACACAGATACAGAAATATTTCCACCATCACAGAAAGTTTTATTGAACAGCACTGGAGAGACATGGGTGGACAAAAATATGCTAAAGATGCTAGACTAGCCAGCTCAAGTTTCAGAGCTCTACTGCTAAACTAGGCTACTTTCTGATCATGCTACCTATAGGAAAAGACCAATTATGTCCTAAAGGTAATACGCAAAAATTCCACAAGAAAGCATCTTTTGCATGGAAGAGTTAAGGAAATGCAGACTACAACTCAGCAGGTTGCCATATTAGGCCTCAGCTACATTCTCACTCACTACTCAACTGTAAATCAAAATGCTCCCACACATCAATTTAATTCATGACCCCCTGCTGACTAATATTCGCTAAGGAACCATGCACAGTCTTTCCGAACTTTGCACAGCATGTTGAAAAACAGGGTGGCAATCATTAATCTACCTAAAGAATAGGAGTTGCTAGTAAGTTGACCTAGATTCTTCCTGCCATCCGAATGTGCTCCCTGTGCTACACTAGGATTCGCTTTTGTTCTCTGGTAGGAGTTGTTAAAGAAACACACTTCCAGAAAAACAGCTTCCATCCATCCTCCCTCCATGCTTCATCCTGCCAAAGTTATCATTCATTACATGAAATACAAGGACAGTTGAGACGTTCATTAATTTGCTCTGTATTCAATACCAACAACCTCAAGAATCTTAAACATTTTAAATAATATGGTCAGGCTAAACAGGTTCTCCACAGTTCCCTATACCATAGTAAAGGCACAATTTGGTGTACTGGTATAGTAAATTGAGAACTGGACTCATTGTAGTACATTCCAGTACAAAAATCTGGAATCTGGTTCCAGGATTGCCACATCCTTGCTGTGTGACTGTTAACTAATTTCCCTCTTATGTAACCTCTCCCCAGAGTTCATTCACTTCGAAAAGGATCCTCCTCACTTCCTGACTCTTCAACAATTTAGTTAATAGATTTCCATCCCATTCCATATCAACTCTGCCTATCTTCCATCTACTACTCCCCACTCCTTCCACTTTAATCCCCAGTCCTCTGACTCTTCCTTCCTGGTTTCCATCAGAGTTCCTTACCTTGTCCCCTAAAAACACAACCCTTGGACCTGTCATACTCTCATCTCCAGTACCTAAGACAATGCTTGGCACACACTGGGCATTTCAATATGTGTGTCAAATAAATGGCTGAATCAATGCATGATATAGAAATTCAGCTATCAGCTCTTTACAGATGACTTCAAATATCACTAACTCTACTCCCAACTTCTCTCCCAAACTCAAGCACAATTCAAGCGACCTTCTACATATTTCCACTGTGTCCTAATGGTAGCTCATGCTTAACATATCCAAACCCAGGCTCACTGTCTTCCCTTACTAAACCCACCATGGGATATTTTGATTTCTATTCATTGGAATAAGCATTCTAAGCCACTCAAGTTCAAAAATCAAAGCACACCTTCATTCCCAGTTTTTATTGTTTCTTAATTCCTATTCTCCAGCCAGCCACCACATCCAATCAATTCTATCTCTATTGTTTCTCCACTGTCCTAGTTATTTCAACTATTTATACCCCTAACCAATCTCTCACTCCTAATAATCACAAATCATTGCCAGTTTCACATTCCTAAAGCACCAATCTGATGTTACTACTTCACTATTCAATAGTTCCAATGACCTCTTAAATTAAATCTAAACTTGACATTCCAAGTTTTTCCACAGCTATCTGTTGGCAATCTCATCTCTCACTCGCCATTTTAGCTTTCCTTCTCCCTCAACCTGGAATGATGTCCTTTTTCCCCGTCTCCTTCTCTGTGGAGATCTTCCCCATACTTTCAAGACTTGGTTTACATGAAAAGCCTTCCGGACACTCCAGCTCCATTTTTGCTACCTCCTTTATATCCCTCTGACGGAAAGACAGAGATGACAGTGATCTCAGCTCCTTATCCAGTTTTTTGCTGTGACCACAGGGGCTCCACAGAGAATGTGAAGAGAGGAAACCACGAGGCAACCGAGCATTCCATGTTACTGCCTGTGGCTTTGGCCTCAGCCCTGATGTGTGCTCATACTAGGGCGTCATTCTTTCCAGGCTTGTTTTGAACCTGAAGGACTCATTCTGTTTAGGCTTTTGGTTTTCAAAACTTTTTCAAAAGAGTTAAACACTTTTTTAAAAGGAGATCCTATGCAGACCCAATATGTAGTAAATGTGGGTGTTCTCTTGTTGAAACGGTAGAGTGCTTTGGGAACTACCACCAGATATATGTTATAAAATGAATTTAACTCTTATCAGTTATTCCATTATAAGTAGACTATATACAAGTATTCTTTTTTTTTAATTTTATTTTATTATTATTATTTTTTAAGTCTATCCTTTTCTTGCTACTTTAGTTCATGAAAAGTTTAGGTCAAAATCTTTAAGTTGATGACCTCATCTTAAAAAAATCCTAAAACCTTGAAAAATATTCTATTAAAGTGTAATTCTGTATGCACTCACCTTATGAAACAAGGAAAATGAAATGTGATCATAGGGCCAACCAAGTGGCGCATTGGTTAAGAACTGGCTTGGGACTCCAGCGGCTCCAGTTCGGATCCCACATATTAGGGCCAGTGACACTGCCCTCTACAGCTAAGATGGTGAACAACAGCTCCACCTGGAGCTGGGCTGCTGTGAGTCCCCGGGCAGCATAGCTGCAGCCCCTGCTGCAGTGGCCTGCCATAGGCTACAGTGAGTGGCCGGCAGCCGGTGTGAGCTGCCAAGAGCCCCTGTGAGAGGCCTTCCAGAGGCTAGCGACCAATCTGCCTCACCAGAGAAGAGCGCAATGACGATACCAACATTAGCAAGTGAAGCAATGTCCTCCACAACTAGACTGAAGAACAAAAAGTACAGCAACTTGTCTGTTCCCTTTCCCCGGTTCCCCAACTGTTCCCCTCCCCCAATTCCCCAATAAAATCTTTAATTAAAAAAAAGAGAGAGATGTGATCATAGGTAAATTAATATGAAAATGGGATATATATTTGGTTTTAAAAAGGTGAAGAAAACTTCTGCTACACTTTAGCCTGAAATTCTAACTTTCTAGGCCTGATTCATGCTACCGCATGAATGGAACATAATACTTAATGAATAAAATTTTAGAGGAAAAGAAAACTGAATGGAGTGGTTATTTTAAAAATCATCAACTTGTTTTCATGCAAATGACCAGAATAATGAAATATGCAATCCTGCCAACAGGACCTAGGAGCAACTGTTTTTAAATAGTATGCTTGAAACATTACCCACCTAATTCTAGAAGAAATTGATTAACTAATCTCTTCTTTTTCTTGGGAAATACCAATCATATACTATATATTAACACACTGACAAAATCTGAATCTCAAAGATATAATTTTTCTTGACTATTGATATCAAATCATTTACTTGACAGTAGGTCATGCTAATAAAGACATACTTACCAAGATTTATGGTGGAAAGGAAGGTTTTTAATGCCTCTAACTTGAAGGATTTCTTAAGAAGGCAATCCTTGAAAAAATGTCGACCAGCAAAGGGAAGATGGCATGTGGAAGATATTTGTCATTCCATTCAAAACCTCAACTAATTGCCATAATCCACACACAATGCCTAAGAAATGCAAGCTGTGTAACCTAAGACAATACAGAGCTATATAGCTACAAGGGAAGCTTCAATAAATGCTATGGTTCCCCATAATTCATAGCATTTAAAACGCCAAATGCAGTCTAGGCCAGATGCATGCCTTAGGCAGGGAAAAGAGAAGCCTAAAAATGGATGGGTATGTGAAGGGAACCCTTTAGGAATAGGCCATAAAAAACAAGTTATGGTAGGTCCTCCTCCCCCTCCCAGTACTGTCAGGAAGTTAAGAGTTATTGAGTAGACATCACTTAGGACAGTAAGAAAAAAGGCTGGCTACCCCTCCCTTCAAAATGCCTTTACAAGGTCACAGATATATCAGTGTCACTAATGCATTTTAAAAATATTATAGCAATAAACTCTGATTAGAGTGGGTTCCACCTCTATATTCACAGGAAAGAACACTCTCCAAACTTCTTCTAAATTAAAAGGTAATATTAGCAAACTCTCTCTCTCTTTGCCTGCATATAAAATTTCTCCCATGTTCCATGTAAGACCAACAGAAAATCTTTAGAACTAGATCTACTGATAGGTAGACAACTAACTTTATAAGCTTAAATTTGCCATAATCTTATTTAGCACCAACTACACAGACACACAAATAGTGGAAACATCTCCATAAAACAGACTGCTTCACCCAATCTCACTTTTTTTAAATACAGGAACAAGCTATTTCTCATGTTTGATAAGACTACTCTGATCTATATTTTGATCCTGTAGCCACTGACTCCACACGAATCTGTATTACCGTACAGGAAAACTGTTACCATGAGGTTTAAATTTCCCTGTGTTCATCATGTCTCTCCCGAGAATGTATCTTAGCTTTAAGAAAAGCCTCTGAGGAAAACTGAGGTGAAGAGGAACAGGTGACCTCAGAGGTAAGTTTCTTGGTTTGTTGCTTCAACTCTAAAGTATGGCCTTAGCTATGACTCAAGGTCCAGCCATCCTAGAACTATAGGGTGATTAAACAAATGAAAAGAGGTTCTCTTATCTGGGCTGGCAGTCTAAATCTAACAATTACCCAACAACCAAGTATGAACAAACACACTAAGTCAGTCCTTGAGGCAATGAAAAACTGAGGCATCTTGATAGCTCTTCATCTATTATGAGAGAACAAACAACTTCTATTAAGAAGTATAGTTCTAAGGGCTGGCCGAGTGGCGTGGTGGTTAAGCGCTGGCTTCGGAAGCCAGCGGCCCCGGTTCGGTTCCACAGGTGAGGGCCAGTGACACTGCCCTCAAGGAAAAAAAAAAAGAATTATAGATCTAAAAGCTGATAATGAGGCAACCACTTGCAAGTAATCTGATAAATTAAATCAAAAAAATAGATACAGAATTCTTCCAATTGCCCAAATAGAACTAATACCCCAGAAGGAAGAAATGAAAGAAATATGAAGATAGTAAAAAAAAACTGACTTTTAAAGTTAAAAAAAAAAAAAAAAAAGCCAAATGAAGGCAAATCATCAAAATAAATGAGAATCCAGGATTTCTCAAATAAGACAGAGTATAGGCAAATATTAACATACATTGTGGAAAGTATGGAGAAAAAAACAAACAAACACTACCTATTATTTTTTCAAAAGGACAAACAGAAATGATATATGAGAAAGGAATGAAATTGGCTATTATAGGTGGGTGGGTGGGAATGAGCCAGAAAGTACAGGAAGGAACTTCTTTATATAGTTTTGATTTTTGAGTGTTGTTATTTGTGCACTCTGTCTACCCTCAGTAGGATCTATTTAAAATAGGCAAAAAAGGACGTACAAGGAGGATCTAGGATGGTGGATTACAGCACTGCTGTGCTTGCCTTCTCTGGTGACCACATTACAGTTACAACTAAATTATATAACAGTCAACCTGGAGAACCATCTGAACTCTAATCGAACAGCAATCCTATAACTAAGGATATAAACAAGGAGCCATGTGGAGACCGGTAGGAGGGGCGGAGATATGAAACGGGCCAGCCCTGCACCTGCGTGTGACCACTGAGAATCAGGAGGGAAGTAGAGACCACAGAGGTCCAACCTGGAGGAGCAAGGGACCCAAGATCCACACAGGTTTCCCCAGACTAAAGTGTGTTGGGAAGAGGAGCCCTCAAAACATCTGGCTGGGAAAAACAATGGGGATTCTGACCTGGGTGAAACAGAAGGCTCCAAAAAATGCAGACGTCTTCTTAAAGGATGGGATTAAGGAACTATTTGAAGAAATAGTGACTGAAAATTTTCCTAACCTGACAAACATGTCCAGAAAGCACAGAAAGTCCCAAATAAGATGAACCCAAACAGGCCCAAACCAAAATACATTATAATTAAAATTGTAAGGGCTGGCCGAATGGCACAGTGGTTAAGAGCTGGCTTTGGAGGCCAGTGGCCCCAGTTCAGATCCCACATATGAGGGCCATGACACTGCCCTCTAAAAAAAAAAAAAAATTGTAAAGCTTAACGACAAAGAAAGAATCCTAAATGCAGAAAGAGAAAGGCAACTAGTTACTTACAAGGGAGGTCCCATAAGATTGTAAGATGATTTCTCAACAGAAATCTTGCAGGCCAGAAATGATTGACACAAAGTAGTAAAGGTGATGAAAAGCAAGGACCTACAACCAAGACTACTCTACCCAGCAAAGCTATCATTTAAAATTGGAGGGATAAAGAGCTTTGCAGACAAGAAAATGCTAAAGGAATTCATCACCACCAAACCAGTTTCACAAAAAATATTAAAGGGACTTCTTGAAAAAGAAGGGGAGAAAAACGGAACATAAATATGAATTGAAAAAGGCAATAAAAGGTATCTATCTATATAATCACATTAAATGTAAATGAATGAAATGTTCCAATCAAAAGACATAGGGGTAGCTGGATAAAAAAAAAAAAAAAAAAAAAAAAAAACAAGACACATACATATGCTGTCTACAAGAGACCCACTTCAGATCAAAAGACACACACAACCTGAAAGTAAAGGGATGGAAAAAAATATTTCATGGGGGCCGGCTGAGTGGCTCAGTTGGTTAAGAGTGAGAGCTCGAAGCAACAGGGTCGCCATCTCAATTCCCACATGGGCCAGTGAGCTGTGCCCAAGCTAAGCTGCCACTGAGCTTGGTAGAAGGATGGCTCAGCTGGTGAGAGCACATGCTCCTAACAACAAAGTTGCCGGTTTGTCTCCCTCATGGAATGGTAGGCTATGCCCACCCGCAACTAAGACTGAACAGGGCACCTTGAGCTGAGCTGCCCTGAGCTGCTAACGGGTGACCAGATGGCGACTGGACTTACAGCTGAGCTAGCTGCGCCTTCCACAACTAAGACTGAAGGACAACAACTTGGCTTATCCCCTTCCCCAATTCCTCAATTTAAAAAAAATCTTAAAAAAAAAAAACTTCGTGTGAATGGAAACGAAAATAAAAAACACAGCTGGGATAGTAATACTTATACCAGACAAAACGGACTTTAAAACAAAGGCCATAACAAGAGACAAAGAGAGATATTACATAATGATAACGGGATCAATCCAACAAGAGGCTATAACCCCATTAAACATTTATGCACCTAACATAGGAGCACCTAAATATATAAAGCAAATACTGACTGACATAAAGGGAGAGATGAACACTAATACCATCATAGTAGCGGACTTCAACACCCTATTGACACCAATGGACAGATCTTCCAGACCAGGGGTCGGCAAACTTTTGAGACAGAAGAGACCCCGGGGTCAGCAAACTGTGGCTGGCGAGCCACATGCGGTTCTTTGGGTGCGCGTACATGCGGCTCTGAAGTAAAGTTGAAAATGAAAATAAAACTATCATGGTTTCATTTATAAAATGTTTAAAGGATATTATTCACATGATGGTGATTATGCAAAAATATATTTATGGCTCTCAAATAATTTTCAAATTGTTGTGAGGGACAGGATTGGCTCTTCCAGGAGTCAGCAAACTTTTGAGAGGGAATGTACCCAAAGAGCGGCATGTGGCTCACTAGTTGCAGTTTGCTGAGCCATTCCAGACAGAAAATCAATAAGAAAACAGTGGCCTTAAATGACACACTAGACCAGATGGATTTAATTGATATTTTTTGAGCATTTCACCCCAAAGCAGCTAAATGTACATTTTTTTCAAGTGCACATAAAACATTTCCAAGATTGACCACATGTTAGGCCACAAAAAAAGTCTCACTCAAAAATTTAAGAAGACTGAATTCATATCAACCATCTTCTCCAATCATGATGGCATGAAATTAGAAATCAATTACTTGAAAAAAACTAAAAAACACACAAACACGTGGAGGCTAAATAACATGCTCTTAAACAGTGAACGGGTTACCAATGAGACAAAGGAAGAAATCAAGATTCATTGAAACAAATTAAAATGAAAACACAACAACCCCAAATCTGTGGGGCACAGAAAAAACAGTCTCAAGAGGGAAATTCATAGCAATACAGGCCTACCTTAAGAAACAAGCAAAATCTCAAGTAAATAATCTAACCTTACACTTAAAGGATCTAGAAAAAGAACAGCAAACAAAGCCCAAAGTGAATGAAGGAAGGAAATATTAAAGAACAGAGTGGAAATAAACACAATAGTCTAAAAAAATACAAAACATTAATGAAACCAGGAGCTGGTTCTTTGAAAAGACAAACAAAATTGATAAACCTTTAACCAGATTCATCAAGAAAAAAAGAGGACCCAAATAAATAAAAAATAAAATCAGAAATGAAAGAGAATGGCACCATAAAAATACAAAGGATTATAAGAAAATACTATGAACTATTATTGCATTTTGCTGTGTATAATGTGCACTTTTTTGCCCAAATTTGCGAGGGAAAAATAAAGATGCGCATCATACATGGGTAGTACTAATTCCATATCTATATAAATGTTTTTAATTCTTTTACTTATGCTTATGAGTTAAAAGTGTAACTCTGGAAAGCAATAACGATATCTGTATGCAAAATAATACCCAGGAATACGATAATCGGTTTTGTTGAACTTAGTACGAACTTGTAACAACGAAGTTCTTGGTCTTCTACGATGCATAAATATCATAAATTTGTTACTGGTACATAAAATTTCTTATAGCTTGTATCTGTTTTCTTGTGTTTTGTAATTATTTGTTGCATAAAATTTCCTGTACCATAACATTAAAAAAAAATGAATGCTAAAATCCCTTTACAATACAAAAAAAAGTACATAAATGTAAACAAACAAAAATTTGAATTAAACAATTAAAACAAAAGATTATTTTTTTCCCCCTGAAAACTGGGATCAAAAACATGGGTGCGCACTATACACAGCAAAATACGGTACAGGCCAACAAATTGGACAATCTGGAAGAAATACCAGGGGGAGGGGGAGGTGCCAAAAAAATGTATACAAGTGGACACTTTGGTCAGTGTTGCTTAAGCAGAAGTTTGCCGTAATCAAAAGTGTCTGAGCACTGATGGTAACCACTTTGAGCACCTCTTGTAATTGCAGAAGTCAAACATGACTTCATTTTCTGTTATTGGTGTATACCGAGTATTACAATTTTAATAGTCTGCCTTTCTTAAAATGTGTATACATTTTTTGGCACCCTCTGTATAGTGTTAGGTACTAGAATAATCGGGGATCACTGCAAAAATTATATAAATGTCTAACCACTAAGCTGTAGTACACCTAAAACTAATATAAAATAATATTGAATGTCAATCATAACTGGAAAAAATAAACAAATAATTTTAAAAATGATAATAAAATTGGCAAAAAGTCTTGAGCTTTACATGGTAGATTTGTCTACAGTGGTCTTGGTGGAGGAATTCCAAACTATTCTGTATTATAAGACATTAGTGTGGCTGGGAAACCAGGTTCTCACCATGGGATAATAAAGATACAAATAAGGAATGGGAGAAGGAGAGAGAGAACCTTGGGGTATTAAACTGGAACTGAAGGCATCAGTATGAACTGATGATTTAAATGAATAAATGTTAAGTCAAAAGTATACAGATAAGGGGCCAGTGGGTGGCACAGTTGATTAGAGTGCAAGCTCTGAGCAACAGCGTCGCCGCTTCGATTCCCACATGGACCAGTGAGCTGCACCTGAGATGAGCTACTGCTGAGCAGCCAACAGGCGGCCGGATGACTCAGCTGGTGAGAGCACATGCTCTTAACAACAAGGTTGCAGGTTGGACTCCCACATGGGATGGAGGGCTGCGCGCGCGCACACACACACACACACACACACACCCCACAACTAATATTGAACACGGCAATCTTGAGCTGAGCGGCCAAAAGCTGCCAACGGGTGGTCGGATGGCTCAGCTCATTTCGTTAGAGCGTGTGCTCTTAACAAGATTGCCTGTTCGACTCCCAAATGCGATGGTAGGCTGCGCTCCCCCACAACTAGATTGAACGGGGCTACTGGATTTGGGGATGAGCTTGCGCCCTCCACAACTAAGACTGAAGGACAACTTGACTTGAAGCTTATGGGTCTTGGAAAAACACAATGTTCTCCTTCCCAATTCCCCAATAAAATCTTAAAAAAAAAAAAAAGTATATAGATAAATCTATCTAAAAAGAAAAATAAATGTATTTATTTATAATAAATATGTATTTCATATTATATATATCTAGATAGATAGATGGATGGATAGATAATCTCCTAGTTCTGTCCACTGAAATGACGAATTAATAGCAACCAGCACACCTCTTTGGTATCTAAATAGCACTCCCCCACTAAAAGGAACCAGGACATCTTGTAGAAATAACTGATTCCAGGTCTGAGGGAGGGAAAACACAAGATGAGCTTAAACTCTATCTTCTTGTGATATAAAATAAGAAAGTACTCAAGGGGCAACCCAGTTGGGACCCCCTCTCGTTTTGAGAGCTGTTACTTTCTACCCTAATAAACTATCCTCTGCTGTAAACTTTACCTCTCTGGTCCGTGTCTCCATTCTTCGGCTTCACAAGACTATGATCCCGGCACAAGAAATATCCTACATCACTACTCTGTCTATATGGAGTAGTCTGCCTCCTTCTTTTCCTCTGCTTAAATAAACTGATCTTTGCTTTACTTTTATTTCTGCTTGTGCTTAAATTTTTTCCTGTGTGCTGCCAAGAACCCACTGGTCAAGATCCCTTTTCTGGGTCTCCCTGGGATGAGGCATCACTTAGCCTTCTGCAGCACACCTAACCTTTTTGTTTCCCTTAAGAAATCCTCTTACCCTTTTCTGTTTTAGTAAACAGCCATTGCAAAACAACCAAAATAACCAAGTTTTAAAATCCTTTCCTATAAGACTTATTAGGTAAGGCTCTCTGTCCATTCTCTCGGGACTCCCATAAAAATCGCATATGACTTTCTTATTTACCAGTGACAAGGTCTTCTTCTCTAGGACCTGCTGAAAGACCACATACAGATAGAAAGGGAGGAATCTAGAACCCACATTTGATCAAATCCTGTGTCCCATTGTTTAAAGATGGCTCAATATACATGTGGTTACTAAACATTAACTCTTTTTATCTCCCTGTGAAATACCTTACTTCCCCCTCCTTAGTTCGGAATGACATTTATACCTCATTCTGCCTTACTATCTTTGGAATTTTCATGCTTATGTAAATTCCCCATGCCCAAGTATTAAAACTTGATATTTTCCCAGGTAATTTTTTGCATATTGCTTGAATTATTGGACAAGCCAAAAGAACTAAGAGGAGGAGGTTCCCTGACCTGATACAATTTATATGTTTAGTCTGTATTATATCATTATAAGAACAGATGAAAAAACAGAAGTTGGAACCACGAGTCCTAGGTTCTAATCCCAATTCTCTCTGTGTTCTTGAACCTTCTGGACTTCAGTTTCGTCACCTTTAAATAAGGATGTTGGATTTGCTAATCGTTAAGATTTTAACATTTTATATTTGTTGAAAGATTACATTGCAATTATTTTTAGTTTAATTTACTAAATGACTCAGTTCTAGGGATATGTCTATTATTATTTGCTCATATCGGCTGCTCTGTTTAAAGTAGTTGTTACATAATAATGTTTACTAGTTAGAGTTAGTTATGACAAGTTTGTAAGTTTCTAAGGCAGTAGGGGTTGTTTTAGTACAATGCTTTCAATTCTATAGATGTTCACTGAACAACTAACAAGTGATTTTTCTGGTAGTCTCCAACATGTGCTTGTAATTTATGTCTTCATTTTGAAATTAAATTCAAATTATTCAAGTTAAATTTCAACAAGAAAATTTTAGCATACTAAATGTCTAAAATCAAGTATTTCTTTCTTCAGCCTGCCGAGTGGTGTTTGGTTAAGAGTTGGCTTGGGTGGGGGAAGGGAAAAAAAAAAAAGAAAGTACTCAAAAACTAAAAGATACATCAAAAGGAAACAGCCAGACTAAAGGGGTTCCCACTGGCCAGATTTGACAGTAATGAAATATAGCACACCGAAATTTTTTTTCAATCTGTCAGTCCACTGTGATTTAAAAAAAAAAAAAAAAGGGAGAGGAGGAGGGAAGACAAGCTCTTTATGCAAGAATGCCTCCGCCCAAAGCAGGGGAATAACAGAGTTAGAAAAATCACATTTTCTAACCACCACTGTAGTGTTTGATTCAGACAAGGTTTATCAATGCTGCTAAAAATACTAGTTGAAGTGTTGGTTAGAGAACAGGATATCTTCAGTCTCAGTATAGCCCACAAATTACTTATTAATTACAAAGGAACATATATAGAGAAATCTGTAAACCCATGTAAAATAAGTAACTAAACTTATATTGTTAATCTAGGGATCAAGCTTACCATCAGCAATAGAACGAAAACTGATTTTACATCCCTTTTAATGTGATGCTATAAGAGGGTAGCAACATCAGCTATGCAGCGTACTTGTCTAGGATTGTAATCCAAATCAAACTATGAGGAAACAACCAAACAATCTGTAGAATTGTAAGACATTCTGTAAAACAGCAGGTCTAAACCATCAAAATGTCAAAGCCATGAAAGACAATCCCCCTCCTTAAAAATAAATAAACAAACAAACAAACTAAAAAGAAAAGAGGAGGAGTAGGGAAACAGGTCTAGATTGAAAGTGAAAGAGACATAAAAACCAAATCCAATGTGAGAGCTAATGGATTCTAGATCAGGGAGGACAAAGAAACATAAAGAATATTAATGGGACAACTATGGAAATTTGAATATGGACTAGATACTAGATAATATTATTGAATCAATGTTAAATTTCTTGAATGCAATAATGGCACTCAGGTTGTGTAGGTAAATGTCCTTATTCTCAGGAGCTCTGAGCTGAAGTATTCAAAGGTGAAGTCTTACTCATTATGCCTGTAACTTGCTTCCACATGGTTCAGACAAAAATTTGTGTAAACTTGATTGAGATAGCTAGAGGTAAAGCAAATGGGCAAAATTTTAACTGTTGAAACTAGGGAAAAAATATACAAGCATTCATTGTATTTTTCTTTCAACTAACCTATAGTTTTCAAATTTTTCAAAATAAAAGTTGAAAAAGAAAATAAGGAGGATTCCAAAAATATGTATACAAATTTTAAGAAAGGAAAACTGTATTAAAATTGTAATATTCAATATATTCCTATAACAGAAGATGAATACAAGTCACGTTTGATTTTTGCAATTATAAGACATGCTCAAAGTGGTTACCATCAGCGTCCAGACACCTCTGATTATGGCGAACTACTGCTGCCTGAGTAATGTTGACCAGTGTCCACTTGTATACATTTTTTTGGCAACCTCCTAGAAGACAGGGATCAACCAACCCAACTATGAATGCACCTAACACAGTGCCTGGTGTAACAGCAGATATTCAATTTAAAAATCATTTTTAAATTCTCATTTTTTCTACCAAGTACCTTATGCATTAGCTACAGAAATACAAGTTCTTTATTTAAATATAGTATATAAAATATAGGAGACTACGTAAAATAATAGTCCTCCTTGTGTTAAAAATTTGAGATTATAATCACTGTCAGTTTCTCCAAGGTACTGGATGACTCCATTTACTTCCAAAAAACATTCAACTCCAGGTCCTTCTTCAGTTTCACCTTAGACAGTTGAGTTCATCTTGCATTAACCCTTTCAGCAGAGTGTTTTTCAGTATTCCCAAACATGTTAGGGACTTACAGGTAGGATCAGTAGTGGTAGCCAGAAATATAACACCTATTACCAAGTAGTATCTGTTTTAATAAAAGCCACATATACTATAATACTGTAAGGTAGGTTGTTCTTGCTGTTTCTAACTTATGAATAAAGCACTAGGTTTTGCCATTCTGTAACCTAAACTGGGTATTCTGCTGGCCAACCTAGCTCAGATATAGAGAGATTTGCATCAGAACAGTGAAACAAACAGCAACTAACATTCATGTGATTACTAACCAAACTAAAAGAAAGGAAACAGGTCTCCTCACAATGATGTGTGCTCACAAGATACGCACAAGAAAAAGTGAAGTTCAGTGTCATTTAAGCTAATCTCTACTTGAACCTTTTAAGAGATAAAACCATTTGAGCTGTAATTTAGTGCTAAATTAACTTGGGTTTTTCCTCTCCCTATCTTTGAAGCTTTCATTATTTAAGTAAGGGTTTCTGCAAGAGAAATGAAGCGATGTTCCTTTCTTACACAGAAGAGAGAATCAAGCTGATGACTTGTAGTAAGGTTTGGGTGGCTTGGCTTACCACAGGCACATTCAACAAAGAGCCAAATACATACCACATTTTGACATACAACCTTTTCTCCAAGACTGTTCCAAAATACTCCATGATAATCAAATTTTCCTTTCACTGGATTATCGAGCTACATAACCTTCTACTATCAAAAACTCAACTCTGCAGAGGAAGGATGCCAAACAAGGATAAAAATAAGGGAAGCACTGTGGCAGATATTATTACCGGATAAAGACTTTGAAAAGATCCTTAAGATAACAAATTCAGCAGTTAGACTGAGAAACAAAGGTTTTATTTTTTTCTTAAACCAGTGACAATTCACCCACAATGTTATCAACTAAAATGCGATGGGCTGTGATGCTGGAGAAGAGAAGACTGAGTTTAGTTAGGAAGTACTGTTCCCAAAGTCCAAACTATTTGAAAACGTTGGCTAATAAAGGCCTGGGTTTTAGCACATTTCCCTTCTGGCTCCCCAAGTAGGTAGTTTTTAGTAACTAGACATACAAAACATGAGCACTGAACATTCTAAGGTGGTATATATTTTGGCTCTTCACCAGGGCTGATCTCATTTATGGCAAGGCAGCAGCTCCAGACGAGACCGTCTGACTCTGACCCTTCTGAAGTCTTCCTGCTCCTAAAGGACTTACCTTTTTGTCTGAAAGTCTTACTTTGCCAGCTTGTATTCTGCCCTTATTCAAACACGGACCACCAAACAAGTTCAGTACACTTTTAGCATTCTAAAATTTTAAATTTTCATTAAAAGAATGGCCATAATATCCGCACGCTTTGGCTTACTGTAAAGAAAATACTCCTATATACAACCTGTAAACCAGAAAAAGAAATGTCTATGTTGGGGTATATTTTATATAAGCATGTGTTAATTAAACTGAAAGATGCGTAGGGAAGATGTTTATTCTCAAGGTAGACAAGGAGAATCAGCTGTCCTACATCTATAAACCAAAACAGTTAAGAGAAAAACAGATAAGAGAGCAGTTTTATGCAAAGGCAACCAGCTGAAGCCTGATCAGTGGAACCACTTTCTTCCACTGTTTCAATGGAGAATCATCAGTCTTCCAGTCCCATCAGGATTTGGCTGAAAAGTAGTAAGAAATGAGGGCAATTAGAGAGGGAGTGAGAGAGCGATTGAGGAAGGAACAACCTAAAGACAAAACAGTGTGGATTTTGAATCTCATGCAAGAAGCAAGAATTTAAGATTAGGTTTTTCCGAAAGGGAGGAGTCGTGATCCTGTCCAGAAAAGAATTAGAATTGTAGCAGGTAGAAATATATTCAACGGAATTGGCTAAGAAGCTTCTGCTAGTAAAACATGGTTTGGAGAGGAAGGACGATGAGGCTTCCAGAGAATGTCAGAGAAACAATCAGCCCATTTTATTTCAGTCCAAGAGTGAAAGCTAAGAAGGGAAAAAAGTCTCCAAATTTAGGGGCCTTAGAGACCTGGATGACGATGGTGTCATACGCAAGAATGCTGATTTTAAGAAAAGTTGACACCTGTGACAGAAAAGATGAAAGGTTCATTTTGACATGTTAACTTTTTAGGTTAACTCTAGCCAAGTGGAGATATGATAGAGGCAAGGGGAGATATGGGGCAGATGAACGCTTTGTTTTTAGGCCGATTCCTCCCCACCCCCTCAGGGACCTCATAACTTAATTCCAACTTGACACTGCAGTCCAGTGCTGGATAGCTGAAGAAGAATTAGAGTGCCTACCTTATCAAGGAAGACTGCCAAGAGTGAGATACTTATTCTAGGCATTTTTAAAAGTCCATGTCACTGGAATATCAACTTTTAAACACTGAGTAGCATTTAAATATCTATCACAGCACTTTCATTTCAAACCTATTTAACATTTCTGAAATATCTAGATCAAAATGTTGGGTCAAATGACTATATTCCAGTAAAAGACCTACTAAAAGAAAATAATTTTCCCACTCCATAACTCTTAAGAGATTCAAGATACCTGTCAGTCATAACAGATTTTCTCAGTGCCTGCTTTCTCTCAACCTTGCGGACAAGTTTCTCTTTTGAGTAATAATAAGGGCCACACATCACTTTTGCTGTGCATGTATATAAATACCTCCATTTCCTTTTATTTTCTTCTAACCCTAGTTCAAGGCCAACTGCACGAAAGCTTTTTAGAATCAGCACTGGAAGACCTTCAAAGAGAAACTGCCCATTAACCACAACAGCAGCTGCTGGCTAGAGCCTTCAATTTAAATCTCTGAAAAAGAAACTGTGGCTTCTGAAATTTAAACAAGGAGGTGCCACTTGTAATTACAAACATTCCAGTGGGTTCCTTCCTTCATTGATGGTTTCCAAACAAAAGCTGTTTATTCGATTTTGGTGTGGCTCCCCCAAGGGTGAACGTAGGCATTCCTTTGTGCTTTTCCTGTGCTATGGCCAGCTCAGAAGAGGGGCGTAGGAAGCGGGTTTTTACCTGGCCAGCGCTGTTCAGACCCCTCAAAACCATCTCATGTGTAATTGCTTGTTTGGCTGGAAACCAAAAAAACCAAATGCTTCAGATTTATAGTCCACATTAAATACATTTGAGAAAGACCCTCTTAACACGCGCGCGCGCGCACACACACACACACACACACTCACATCTCGGGTATCTTTGAAAATGGAACCAGCCTATTTTCCTGAAAAACCAAAGAAGTTCAGAAATTAACACCGAAGAATTTCAACATTTCTAACTAAAATTATAAATTTATAGTTTAAATCAGTGGTGCAAATATTGAGATGTAAAAATAGTAACCTTTTCTCTCCCTACCCTATGACCCTATCCTATAAAAATAAGGCCCAACTACTTACAGCTTGTTATATGCGTTTCCCACGGCATAGAAGGCATTTTGTGATCATCAGTTATAGAATACAGGCTGAAATTAGCACTAAGCCAGTTAAAAATGTGAAAAGCAATTTTTTTCTTTTAAGCCCAATATTCAAAAAATGCAAAGGCATTTATGGACCACGGAGGCATTTAAAGATTTTATATGATATATATTTATATTTTATATATATCTGTAAGATAGATACTATATATATATATATATATATAGTATCTATCTTACAGCCATCAAGCTAATATGGCCTTTCCTACAGAAGTCCTCAAATGTAGCATATTCATTAGCAGAACAACTGGAAATGGCCAATCTCATCATGGGTGCTTCCCACAGCACGCCACAGTTGAAGGATTAGCTACAATTACTGCATATTTACACAACTATATTTACACAACAATAAAACTCATCTTATCCGATCCAAACAAAACCCTGCTCAAAATAAACCAAACCACAGGAAAAGGTCTCCTCAGTGCAGGCACTAATCAAGCTCTGGCTTCTCTGGTTTCTACCTCTGCTTTTACCCATCGTAACAAGCTTTCACTCTATCTTCCTTAGTAAAAAGCAAGGCTAGGGGCAAAAATTCTGTGTACCAGTTGAGAATATGTACATTCAGCTAGTGACACTGTGATTATGAGGGGGAGGGGGGTGTCTTACAGAGATTCGTTTTAAAGTAAATTACAGAAGAAATGATAGAATGTCCAGGATTTGTCTGAAATAATCTGGGAAGGGGAGGAAGCGTACAGAGGATGGGATGACTGTGAGTAGATAATCACTGAAATGGGCGATTTATACACATGGTTAATTACATCATTCTTCCTGCTTTTGTATATATTTGAAAATTTCTATAATAAAATGGGAAAATAAAAAAAATATGAGCAATGCTAAAAAAAGTCATCTTGCAAAAATAAAATATTTTTTTTCTTTAAAAAGAAATATTATATTCAGATTGTTCTCCGCTTGATGTAAAGGAACGAGTAGCTGGTAAGAAATTCCAGATATGTTCTTGTTCTTGTCTTCAGGACCCTTCCTTTTTTCCTTAATTATGTGGAAAGAGTTCTACTGTTAATATTGATCCATCAAAAAGCAAGTCAAAAGCTTAAAAATCTAAAGCTGAGGCTTCTGAAACCTAGTTTTCATGCACTTGACTTATTACAGTGACACAAATCCAGAGCTCTCACCTATGAAGGTGCTTTGGACGACATTCATGTTGTGGCTGCCAAATAAAGTCCAGAGGTTTCAGAATCATTTGTCAAAACCAAAGACAACCTTACCAAGAACTGGTCTTTTTTTCCACGAGGTCACTCCTCTGATCCATGGGTTTATTGCCTAGAACAACAATTAATCTTGCTGCCTTCAGAATACAAACTATTCCTAGCCAAGAGATTGTCTACCCATGATCCATATCCCTCACTGGGCATCCCTGCTGGGAGGTGGAACAGAAGGTTCACTGGTTCACTGGCTGGACATCAAGGGTCCTGGATCTGCTCCCCGTCTAGGATGCATAGCTAACTTATCTTCAGCTCAAGTAAATCAAGTTCTTCCTTCTCTGGCTTTGGCTGTCTCACTGCAAAATAATGGGGGTATCACCAAATGATTTCTAATATCCTTCTCCTTTCAAAAATTCCATGCTTATAAGAATCTCTAATTCCTCAACAGGTTTATCAAGAAAAAGGGTTTGGAAGCTAAGATGGTACATTTTCTATAAAATACTTTTTAAATGTGAATATGAATATTGTACTGTGTGAGTTTTTGTGTGCATATATATAATGTGTGTATACCTACATACTTGTACGAGTACACACACGCATATACTCAGACAGTAACTGATACCATTAGGTGCTTATATGGGTCTAATTGCCTACAACTCAAAGCAGCAAATTTTCAATTCTGCAACAGATGTCGCTGTGTGATTTCTCCTTTCTATGCTGGATTTTCAGTTTAAAATGCCCAGCATAATGGTCAGTACTATTCTTCCCAAGAAAGATAAAGCATTTGAGTCCTTTGAATTTATTTCTTTTAAATTTTCTTCATATGCTGGTAAATTTCCATTCACATCATAGCATCGATTAGTGTGGCCCAATTTAAGAGATTCACCCACATAAAAATGGGCCTTTTGTTAAACACACACATGCACACAAAACCCATTTTTAAAATGTAAATTCTAAGTGGCTGATTAGGCATTAAAATGTCACATACAGAAACCCACAGAATGAGAAGTTTATATTCACAGCAATATTATCAATTGTTGAAAGCCTAAAAATCATTAGCAGTATAGGCCAAGGAATAATATTTCACTTACATGTAGGGCCAAAATGGATCAAGTGTGGGTAAAAAGCACTAAAAACTTCAAAAGCACCATTAATGACAATGAAAACTTTGGATTTTAGTTTTCACAGCATTTCTTTGAAAATAAATAGCAAGGCTAATATTTATAATTACAAGACATCTTACCAATCTGACATTCACTATCAACCACTTCTTGACACATCATAGAAAAATGGCATCTCTTTCCCATCAATTAATATATCCTCCAACGACCATCAATCTCAACAGGTAGCTAGAATTTTCTTCGGTTGAAATTCAGACCTAGGAGAAAGGATTTCAAAATATCCCTTTTACACCCAGGAACCTGTTACCTTCTGGAGTTTTAGAGGAGTGGAAGGAGATGAGCAGTCATGGAGTTGAGGACCAACTCGGATAAGAATATGAAGTCAGGAAGTAAGAAAGGAAGCAAGTGTCCTGCCTACTGGCTTCTTCCAGGTCCCACTCCCCTTTACCAGGAGGGCGATTAGGGAAAACTGGATAAAGCATGTACAACATCCATATGAATAAAGCTCTTTGTTCCAGAGAACTGCCTCCTCTTTTATTCCTCCCTTTTTCCGTATTTGTTCATTTCAAAAGATTGCTCAATGGGTCTCTTGTTCCTCCAAAATGTCCCAGGCAAATAATGCAAGCTTGTCTTGTCACCCAAGTCACTAAATGAAGCCTTGTGAGTCTCCAGTGACACACTGTAAATATAAAGTGGCATTAATGAGGGATATTTTATCAAAGCTATCACAGACATGTGCAAGTCCCTCCTGTGGCTATTCAATTTGATGCAAGGAAAGGCAACAATAGCAGGGCGGTACTTTTGTAAAGTCCCTATCCTCGGCTACTCAAGCCCCAACAGGCCAAGACAAGAAAAACTCAGCCCCAGAGCTTCCCAGCACCACCACAAACCCCCACCCATCATCAGCCATCCTCTGTAATGCTGAAAAAGGTAAGAGGAAGGCGACCCATCACTGGCAGACTAGAGATCAGAAACATCAGGTATGCACCTACCACATAACAGGCATGATTTATACTGGAGTAAGCTTAGAAACCCCATTTTAGCTGCATTTCAGTAACATTCATTTCATCCAAATACCACAGGAGGGCTGGGGGATTTTCTCTAGGGGATGGATGGATTCAGTTACAGGGGAAGACAGAACCAGAACCTACTGCTCAATGACCCTGGATCACTATGCCAGCAGGGACATAAATGAAACAAGCCTACTAAAGTTAGATATAAGGCAGCTCCTACAGGTTTCTCTAACCCTGGGCTTGGGAACTGGAGGTCTCTGAGAAAGCTTAAACTAAGAGGACTAAGGAAGAAAAGTCCTCCAGTGTCCACTTGGTGGTCTAGGACCTGGGGCTAGACCAAGTACCCTTCTCAAACTGATCACACACCCCACACACACACACACACACACACACACACACACACACAATGCATTGAGAGAAAAAAATATTTAAAGAAAATCATCTCATTCCCTCACTACAAATCAAACCCAATTACTTCCTAATTTGAATACAATCTGATAACCAGTGTACAAACAGGTCAAGAAGCTGCTTCCATGGAAACTGGCAACAGAATTTTCCTGTAGCTTTGACATGCACGGTTGAGTTCCAGACCACTCCTTTCTAAGTCAGCATATATCCCTCGCTGGGAAGGCAACTTCTTACAGCGAGACAGTTACAAATACAGTAAGTACTGTGGCTACTACCCGGTGTCTTCAATGAGCCAGGTTGAAACGGGAGGTATAATCTAATCCTATTCTGCTGCCAAGCGGCATTGCATGGCTCCCATTTTTAGTCGAAAGGCAATATTCCCGACCAGTGCTTCCCCCTCTCCTTTTTCTTTTCCTTTCTTTCTTTCTTTTTTTTTTTTTTACAGCCAATACAAGTCTATTGTTGCCTCTATTATGCGCCCGTTACCCAGCCTTTACTCACGCTCACGTTTAACTGACACTGGCAATTTTTACAATGCAGCAGCACGAGGGATCTCTTTCAGGAACATTTTATTGAACCCATCCAGTCAGAAACATAACCCGAAATGAAGCTGTAACCACACCGGCATCGGCTGAACTCAATTATCTCGTAACTCATAAATTAAGAATTCACAGAGGAAAAACACATAAACATCCGGAGACAGACCGAGGCATGGAAGAAAAAATCCTCAGCTCTGGAACTGAAGCAGCTGCCAGATTCCCACCTCTATACGTCCCCAATATGTTCCCCAACCCGAGCTCCTTTGCAAGCCCGTTTTGGAGGGAAGCAATCAACCCGGCGTTCCCAAAATCCAAAGCTAGCACCCCCAGACATCCCCATTTCCTACAGCGTGTCTCCTGCGGTGTTTACGTAACTGTGTGTCCTCTAGCGTGTAAACAAAAGGCACAGCCCAAGCTAAAAGACGACCGGGAACGGCACGGTGGCCCCAGCGCTGCGCCCGCCCGGGCCGGGGGCTCTGCAGGTGGGGGCTGAGCTCTCGCTGTCCTCCGCAACTTGTTGCTCTCGGGTCCTGCAGCTCCGGAGATGCAAGGAGGGGCTCTGCAGGCGCCGAACCCTGCAGCATTCCCTCCTGCACCTCCCCCCTCTCCTGTGGCCCCGTGCCTCTCGCTTTCGGCTTCCCGCCCGGCGCCCGCTGCAGGGGCCCAGGGGCGTGGGGACACCGCGCCGCCGCTGAGCTCGGCGGTGGCGGGAACCCGAGGCAGGGTGCAGCACCGCCGGCCTCTCCGCTGGGGAAGAGCTCCAGCTCCCTTTTGTTAGCAAAAGCAAACACTGCCCTCTTCTTTCCCGACCGCGCCAACGCGCCGGCACACGGGCAGCGAAACAGCGTGTTCCTGCCCAGTGCTCAGTGTCTTCGGAAAAGGCGCCGGGCGTGCAGAGCCGCCCCTGGCCAAATTCCCAAGACAGCTCTGCACACAGGGGGCGCCCGGAGGCCCGCAGGGTGCCCGCCTGGCCGCAGAGGCCGCGAACGCTCCCTCCACCACCCCCACGCTGCCGAGAGGACTGGCAGCCTGGAAATCCGGTGTCCCCACTCGCGGCGGAGAACGCCGTGGGGGTCGGCGGGCTGCCGGCTCCCGACTCCTTCCCGCAGGGGCAGCGACAGCAACCGCCCCTCGCGGGGCCGGGCCCAGGGAACTTTCCCTGCCTGGAGCCGGGCCAAAGAGACCTGCAGCCAGGCGGAGGGGCCGCGGTCCGACTGGAGGGAGCACTAGGGGCGCGCGGTTCGGGGGGCAGGAGAGAAAGGCTGGGCGCGGGGAGAGCAGGAGCGATCAGCCAAGTCTAGGGATGTCCTGTGGACCAGTGAGGAATCACGCTGGAGGCGGCCGCTAGTCAGCCATGGAAAGGCTTCGGGGATGCAGAATTGGGGAGCCCGCTGGAGAGGTGGCTGCGAATGGACAGCCCTGGGAGACTCGAGGCCCTGCAAGTTAGGGGGACACCAGCGAGTTTGGGAGGGTCTGGACGGTTCGCAGGGTGCCTTCGATCGACCCCCTGCCCCCATATTCTCTAGCCCTTGGGCCCCCCCATTATCACTCCACACCGCGCCAAGCCGGGGAGAAAGGTGTGGGTGCAGCCATCCCTAAGGGCACTAATTCACATCCACTTGGGCAAGGCAGAAGGGAATTACCGATCCCCTCAGCCCCTTCCATCTCAGCACGGAGTAAGCTCGACACTCCCTCCGCTTCGGATTTAGGAAGTGGGGGAAGGTTGTCATGGAAACGTTTTCCCCCTCCATGGCTACGGCTGCTGGGGTGCCTTAGGAGATTTAGGGAGCCAACTGGCTGGTGCCCGCACCTACCTGTGGGGATCAGTGCCGCGGCGGAGAGGAGCAACAGCAGAAGCCGGAGCCGCAGCCCGAGAGGCGCCGCCGCCGCACACTGGGATCCGCTCGGCAGCACTACACTCGCCATGTCGGGCACCTGCCTCAGACTGGCGGCGGTGGCTTCCTCCGGAGCCCGTGCGGACAACTAATGAGATGCTAATGAAATGCACTGGGGGCGGAGTCCTGACAGACCAATCACAGCGCCGCCAGCCCAACCCTGCTCTCCGAGGACTCGCCCCCTCCCCCACCCTACCCCCTGGCGCTGGCGTTCGGCAGCGCGCCCGCGCCACCTAGGGGCGGGGCTAGGGGGAGGGGCGTATGCAAATATGTTTATGTTAAAATTCTTTTTCGCTTCTCCGGGATCTAGGAAAAAGTGTTTTCTCCCAGGCCCCTGGCGCGTGGGAGCTTGGGCTCCAGGGGGGCAGGTCTAGCTTCCCGTACACCTTTATTAGGAATGTTTATAGCAATTGCTGTATCAGACCGACTACTGGAGAATCTCCCTTGGAGGTTCCCCTGCCTGATACACCGAGTGCATCTGGCCTGGAAACCAGACGTTGCAATTTTCCATCACTCACCTTGCACCGAAGGAATAGATCTTTGGGAAACGGGGACTGTTCGAGAGGGAGAATGCAGGTCCCCGGATTGACAAAACAATCTGCAAGAAGTACATGCGTGCTTAGCACGTCCGGCGGAGCTAACCTAGCGGTAGACTTGGGCATAGTTGGGAGAAAGGAGCCCGAGTCCAGCTCTGGGATTTTTCGAGTCGGTATCGTTGTAATGGATTCTCAGGAAAGGTAGCTCGAGGTGGGGATTGGATCAGGCCCCCCAGCTTACTGACGGTTTCCTTCCTGGCTTTAATATATATATATATATATATATATATATGTATATATATATATATGTAATATATGTGACCATATGTAATATTAAATATTTAAAATTACACATACTCAACAACAAAAATCTGTTTGGTCAAGCTTTGGGGTGGCGTATGGAAGCAGGGAGGGGGGGCGGGGTGAAAATAGGGTCTGCCATTTTACTCCTTCAGGGCTCAAACCCACCCACCCTTCCTCCGTACCCTTAGTCCCTCCTAAGGCATTTGGGGACCAACAGGTGCTCTGAGCTTCCCGTATTTCTGGGATAGGCTCTCCCTGCTGAAGAGACTCGCTTCTCCCGACTCGCTCTCCCTCCCCGAAATTGCCTTTGCTTTCTCTTGAACCAGGCAGCCGGCTCACTTGTTTGTCTGCTTTTTAATTACTTATTTTCTTCCCCTCTAGAAGATCGTGTGCGCTCTGACCCTCTGTTGCTCAAGCATCAAATTGAAGGACGAGCCATATTAAGTGTAAAGGTTTATAATAATTTAAGTATTCATAGAATGCAGAACAATAAGATGTAGGAAATACAATTTGCATAATAAATATCAATATCACAACAGCTAAAACAAACCATGACAAATTATCTGTGGCTAAATGACCAAGAGATTACTGAATGTAAATTGCTAAATCTGAACTATAGTCTAGAGGAGCTGCACCAAATGACTTGGCCAGGCCTTCTATCCTCATCTTGCTAAACACATACATACATACATAAAGTTACATATAGAAAAGGAAGTCAAGATATGCCAACCTGCCAAATGAGTTACACTTAAAAACAGCCTCTTATATTTATTATGCATAAACTAATTTCAAGACTGGCCTGTCTTCACAGCCCTGGATATTCTGCTCTGTAATTACAGGCCTCATGCATCCACAGCAGGCAGTACTGCAGAAGTGGGGAAAGCTTCAGCAGGCAAACAGCACTACATGAGGCAGGACACCATGACCATATAGGCACCAGAATAATATCCAGTCTGCAACATCTTACCTGTTCTTATCACATCTGGAAGTAAAGCTACCTGAATCAGATCAAATGCAAAATAGTCCCAACAAAATCAGGATTAACTATTTGAAACTTTATAAATTCTGAAAATGGTGTGTAAACAGTAAAGTAAGGTTCTATATATCAAGAACACTAGCACCCTAGCACAGAGCCTAGCACATAATAATATTAATATTTGCTATTATTACTACTATTTTTGCATTTATTAAGTTCTCATTAAGTATCTTGCATGCCTAATCTCATTTAATCCTTGGAACAATCCCCATTGTACATGTTGTTATCGTCCATTTTATATTTCATAAACTTAGTTAGATTAAGTCATTGCCCCAAGGTCAAAGTTTCTAAGGTGCAGACAGAGCTTATGCAATTAACCACTATGTTATACTGTGCCTCAATAAATATTTGTTAAGTCGATGAATATATTTCACATTACAATTCATGAATAATAACCATAGGTTAGCTACGTTTTTAACATAAATATGCCAGCAGCTCAGAAACTTTTCTTTAAATAACAGGATTGCATGATACTCCTAAGGAAAAGCATTCCTCGTGAAGCTGAATCTCCAAGAGAATCTAGTCAGGCCCCAGTCCTCCCACACTAGGAACACAGTATGGGGACATTGGAAGATGTGGAGTGTTTTCATCTCCCTTCATTCTCTTGGCACATCAAATGAACACCTACTCAAATTTCCAGTTGGCAAAGAACAACATGGGACATTTCCGTAGGAAATGCTAATGCTGTATGACTTACCTCACCAGAGGAATGCAAATAGCTTTAGAAATTTCCACCCAAAAATGCCACCTGTGCCATAAGTTTAAGAAACTTGCACATTCAAATTCCCAGGTCATGGGACATCTTTGTCTCTGGGTCTACATGGAAAGAATCAGAGCTGAACACTTAGGATTAAGCTGTTGCTACCCTATCCACTAACCACACTCCTCTCCCGCCCCCAGTTCTTTCACACTAAGGATCTCGCCAAGTGCTTTAACATATGGAACATGTGAAGAACGTATCAAATTCCCACAGCCGCTAAATGCAAGTTATGACTACTCTGGCTTTCTCATAGTAAAGCTTGTCATTTTCTGCTTCATGGACTAGAACTCCTCGCCAACTACAAGTTCCAACATTTTTATCCCTTGCTACATGGATTTAACCATTTTTGAAAACCAGATGGTGTTTTTGCCATTTATAACCGATAATCAATTGTTTTGTGAATTTAATTTTTCAAGAAAGAACTGAAATACTTATCAGAATTACAATCTGGGTGCTACTTGTGTTAGAATAAAATTGCCAGAAGCACCAACAGCCCAGTTCTTTTTTTTTTTTCCCAAGAAAACTTTAATGAGTGAGAGGGAGAGAGACCCTATATTGTTTGTCTTCACTAACACAGTTGAGAAATATAAATAAACATATATGAAAAATAAGCACAAAAGGAAGATTCATGTTTTGGGGAATATATCAGAGGTAATCAGTGAGAACCAATAACATTTTCCTTTTCAAAAGGCTAATTAGTTCAGTACCCATGTATAAAAAGCAATAAAGACAAATTATTAAGAAAAAGGAAATATTTGGAGTCAACATTTGCTGAACTACTGGATTTTTTTAGTACCCATAGGAAAGTGGTTTAATCTGTTTATGGACTGAATGTTTTGTTCCCCATTCCATCCTCAAATTCAAGTGTTGGAGCCCTAACTCTTAATATGATCATGTTTGGAGATGGGGTCTTTGGGTGGTTATTAATTAACTTTCGATGAGTTTGTGATTATGAGGCCCATATGATGGGATTAATATACTAGGAAGAGACACCAGAGCGCTCTCGCTCTCTCTCTCTCCCCTCCCCTCCCCACCTCCCCCTGTGCACACACTGAAGAAAAGCCATGTGAGGCTGCAAGCCAGGAAGAGGGTTCTCACCAGAATCCAACCATGCTGGCACCCTGATCTCAGATTCCCAGCCTCCAGAACTGTGAGAAATAAATGTCTGTTATTCAAACCATCCGGTCTATGGTATTTTGTTATAGCATCCTGAGCTGACTAAAATAATCCCTAAGCCTCAGCTTTCATTGTCAAAAGGGGTATTAAAATGATAATAAATGCCAGCTTTTTAGAGAAAGTCTTCCACAGTAAAGTAAGTTAGTAGTATGTTAGAATGTTGGACTGGATAGACTCTTGGTCTGTGCAGAAAACAGCAATTCAGCTTTGGGGGCAACAGTCTATGAATCTTTATGAAATATAAAGCCAGCTAAATCCATATTCCTAAATGAATAATTAAACACTTTACCTACAGGTTTATTCTTCAAGACTCATAAAGTTGATAGTAAACTCTTGCACATCAAGGGTTAAAATCAGTTTGAATGACAGGGAAATACTGACTTTGGTTGCAGAAACTACACATACACTGGGTCAAGGAGCAGCCCCAATGCCCACGGAAGGGAAATTTGCCACAGGAACTCAAGTCATAGTTTGTTCCAATTAGATATCTAGAAATACATCCAGGTATACATGGCTGATCCAAATATATATTCTGTAAAAGAAAAATTCTTATAGAGCACCCCAGTCACTGTTAAGTTCTGGGAATACAAAGATGAATAAGAAATTCTATCAACTGTCAAGGAACTCAGAGTGTAGTAGGGGAGACAGACATATACCACAATTATTATATGTGATATACGTTCTTTTTAAATTTGTGCACAGCTCTATGTGAATAGAAAAGGAAGGCACCCAACTATACCCAAGGGACAGGTGTGGCTGTCTATGTATGAGGGAAAAATTCACACAGGAGAATGTTTGAATTGAGTCTTGACAATTGAACAAGACTCCACAGGATAGACAGGGATAGAGAAGGAAGGTGTGACTATAAGGAAGATCATTTATACGGCCCAAGCGCTTAGAAGGACACTGTATATTTTGGGGAAATCACAGTATGTATAGATCACAGGTTGCCAGACAACAAATGGCAAGAGAAGAAGCTGGGAAAAATATACAGAGACCAGAAAATGCCTCAGTTGACATGCTAAGAAGTTTTAATTGTTGATTATAGATAATGGGAACCCACTGAACTAGTAGAATTTCATGGTCAGATTTACATTCTAGGAATATTATTCCAGTGATATCATGGTAAAAAAAAAAGTCTTAAAATGAATTTTAGATTTGACTTTCAACATTTGAGTAGATGTTAGTACCATTTACCCAAGACAGATATAGGAGTATGGAGCAGGTCTGTTTGGTTGTTTTTTGTTTGTTTGGCAGATGAGCAGTGGGAAGAAGATTAATATTTTACTTTGGGACATGTTGGCTTTGAGGTGTCTATGAAATACTGGTTTAGAACTCAGAAAAGTGACTAAGTGGGGAGTCAAGAGCATGTAGGTGGAAGTTGAAGTCATAGAATTTGGTGGGGGCATAGAATGGGGAGGTGATGACCTAAAGAGTGTACATGAAAGGACTTTTTAAAAGGCAAGGGCTCCATGGCTCAGGGTTTAGAGCACTGGTCTTGTAAAAATAAGCCAGGAGTAGCACTATGATGAACACCAATTATTTAAGGAGTGGATGGAACTTAAGAAGAAGGGACATGGAGATAGGGAACGAACAAAATGAGAGCTAAAAAAGGAACAGGTGGTGATTAACCATGTCATTTGCTACAAAGAAGTCAAATAAATACATCTCACAAAAATTATGAAGAGTTGACATTAGAGATCAAATTCTGAGGCTCAGTATGTGACCAGCCTCACTCTTGGTATAAATAGTTCGATTAAAGTTTGATAAAACAAGGAGGGAGATATGTGCTAATTTTGCTTATCTTGCCAGTAGGGCAGGAAGATGTGATTTGCTAGTGATTTTTTAATATGGAAGAAATAACTTTAGAGTTTTTCAATTTGACATTCAATTTCATTGACACTGACAGACAGCCTTGGGTGGCATAGAGGGATTGTTGCAACTGAGGAACTGAACTAATTATCACATCTAGACCTTAGTTTTTACTTCCAAACTAAAATATGATTGGTCATGATGCTGTAAAAGTTTTTCCCACACTTTAAAAGTCATATTTTCCTGATATGATATCATAATTGTCAGATCTAGCTTTGTGATAATTCCATGGCAGTACAGCACAGCTTCCCAGGGAGCAGGATTTCAGCAAGATCCATTAAAAACACATATTGATATCTATAGATTTTCATAAAGCTGCAAATATAAAGTAGCCATATTATGACTATAAGATTGTATCACTCATGCTGTTAAAAGATGACAACGGTAACATAACTTTTTGTAATATGGGTTGTAAACAGGACAAGTTCTGAATAGAAACTGTCTTGATAATCTATCTTGCAGTCCCAAACAGGAAAAGTTTTTAGGAGAAGGATCTCAAAAGCCCATCCTTAGTGTCTTAAGGTGGCCCTGTCCAAGTTTTCATGTTTGCCTTATGATTTTAAATGACACTAAGATCCCTCAACTGCATTTTGAATTGGATATTCTCTTTCTGGTTATTCCTGCGTGACTAGTGGGCTACTTAGAGATTTTGCACCAAAGTGCCCATATTTATTTATTCTTCAAACTCTGTCGACTTAAACCAAACCATTGTCTGACTTATAGCAAACACCAAACCCTAAATTTCCAAAGGACTGCATGTAGTTTAGCAATGCAACTCACATCAATGTCAATGCCTGGCTAAATCCCGTGTAACTCTTTGAAAATGTAGGGTTTTGTCAAAGGGTTCCAGAAGAGGAATAATCATCTTACTCTTCTGCAGATTCAGATTTTTTTTTCTTTTTTAAAAGTTATTCAGCTCTCCAAGGATACTCTTCTATCAGCTAGCAGGAACCCCACGTGGTGCTTTGAATATCTTCTTTTACCTGTCCCTAGACTATGAAAAACTCAAGTTCAGTTTGTTTAAAGATTGTGTTTTGAAAAAAAGCAAGGCTTAATTTCAGTCTTTCATGTTCGTTGACAGCATTGTCACTTGCTAAGCTATTTCTCTAAGACTTTCGTTACCGTACTAATATCTCCCCATATATTTTATTTATGTGGCTGGGTCTGAGATGAATAACACATTTATGCAAAAATCTCAATATATCTACAAGATGCCAATACACAGAGCAAGCATACTCTCCTACACTGCAGTTAATAAAATGTGGTAAATAAAATGTGGTAAATATAGTTTCAGAGACAATTAATACAGTTCGTGACTTCAATTACACACACAAAAAGCCCTTATGATTTCTAATAATTGTTATTTATCTTTCATTTAAAGTGTTCCTCTTGTCTGTGTCAGCTTTGGCCCAGAAATAGCATTGCCAGTGGGGATAGTGTTCAGCTGCTGCCTATCACACTAGGATGAAGAAGAGAATCAAGGATCAGGACCCTAGAGCCTACTACTCTTCTTGGAGAGCTACTCCATGGGACTTTGGATTGATCTTATTCTGCTATGCCAGCCATTCACGTCCTCCCACCAGAGTCAATTACCTGGCTTCTCAGTTCATACAGCCAACCTGAGGAGTACAGTTTGCTTCTTAATGAAAAGAAGGAGAAAATCTCATAAGGCAATTCAAGCTTAAGAAAGGCTAGGAATTCCAAAATGGTAAGGTCTGTAGAATATTAGCCTCCTAAAAAGACATTTTGTAAAGCAAGATCATCTTAATATCAAATGCACCAGCTTACTTCATCTGATTCCATTCCTGTCTGAGAATGAAACAAGTCGAAGGGAGGGGCTCCCCGGTCATCTGTGCAGTACTCCCTCTCCAGGCAATGCCAATATGTCTATTCTTCTGCTCCTAAAGGATCTCCCAAGGAGGGTACAATTCCAGAGGACCTAGAAATATCATCACTTGATATTTAAATTACTCTGTTCCCTCTTCTCAAACTTACAAGGCATCCATCACACTTGTATTCAGGATAACAATGTTATGTTGGTAAATTACATATGTTCAGCATGTACTGCAAATAGAATTTATGATTTATAACTTACAAAATTATCTCTTCCACCCTCTGGGTTTGCGTTGTGGCTCATCCAGGGGCTTTTACTCAATATGTGTTTTGTTATGAAGATGAAAAAGAAAAAAGAAAAAGCCCTCCTCCTTCCTTTCCCCCTTCTCCATTGAATGCACTAGTAAAACAGCCTTTTGATTCAGAAGAAACCTATTGAGGACCTACAGGCGTGTCATCGTGGTAGCATCACTTCTTCATTATCTGATTCTTTTCCCAATTGGCAATGCTTTACAGAGAGCCATATTCTGTCAAAACCAATGATAAAGGGGTATTTGGAATAAACATAGAGGCCCCTAGTCAGTGAATACCTTAGCTTGCTATGGATTGTGACTTTTAAAGCCAGTTCCTAGGAACTCAGCCTTTTTATCTTCAAATGTTCAAAATTAATTTGCCGAGCCATACAGATGGGCTCTATTCCCTCACTAAAATTGTCTTTAAAATCACTGAGGTTTAGACCATGTCTTTCATATGGAAACAGAGGGGAGGTTATTTCTAGTGTTCTTTTCTGCTTCCTTTTTAAACTATATTATTGATTTATTTATTTTGAATAATTGAGAAAAGAGATCTGTTTTGCAGAGGGCAAGAGGGCTGCAGCTAATGCACAAACATCGAGTATACAACACCAGCTCAACTCAATTATCTGGGGTCTGGGGAGACTCCAACCTGCCCATTTCTGTTTCTCAGAGGCAGGCTAAAAATCACCCAGATGGAACTGGTTTGCTGAATCAGGTTACAATGGCCAATTCCATATTCTCATCATTTTCAAAAGATTGCTCCTCTACTCAGAGGCATTGCAAACACACACACACACACACACACACACACACACACACACACACACTTTCTTTCTGGAAAGACTCAACCTTACGGATACTTAGCACTCTTATTCCCCAGCATTCCTGAAAAGCTGCAAAACTCAGAATCACTGAGAGGACACCAGAAGAACAACCTACAAGTCACATTAGGGAAAATAGTATCTTAGCCCCCTGCTCACTACTAAGTAGTCTTTATTTCAGAGTACTTACAAGGTGTCTTTTTAGGTCTCTAACCCCCCATAAAATACATCATTTACAGACACCACATTTTAGTTAAACCTTTTACTCTTGAAGGAATTACCATTTTCTGAAGGATAGTAGTTCATTCTGTTAGCTATTAAATTTGTTTCTTAAGGTAAAAATGCAAAAGGGAGAACACTAACTATGTGCCAGGATATGTGCTAATTTGCCTTACATTCATAATGTATTCTTTTTTAGGAGCTCCCTCTTTTCTTTCTCCACTGATAAGTGTATAATATGAAGGTATTTTCTGGCAGAAAATTTTGAAAGTGGCTTATTTTGATCCTCAAGAAGGTTAAGGGGACATTATTTGAATTTTTGCTGAAGGGATCTAGATTGTCAAACTACTTCACTGGATAAAAGGAATAATACAGATAGAATCTGTATTCAAATGCTTTATTGCTATTTTTCTTTGGTTAGTTTGAAATGCATTTTGACAAAGGTATACAAATTTTAATCAGAGTTGAGAAGTATGGAATAAGGGAGAGAAGCATCAATATTTCCCTCAAGGTTTAAGATATGTTTTCCTAATATCTCTCTCCACAAAGCTCAAATGTTGAATAGATCTGCCTTCATCTTCCCTCACAATTGCTTTCCTGGGTATTTCAAAATTAATCAGTCAAGCAGATACTTATTGACCAATATACTATGTTCGGCACTAAGAAAGATACAAAGCTGAACAAGACATGATCTCTTATCTCAAAGAATTTATAATTGAGTTAAAGCGGCAAGATCTGTGAAAAGTTAAATAACAGCTCAAGGCAATATATGAGAAGCATCTAACATGGAGAGGAAAAGAGCTAGACAAATATATTAAAATCCTGTTAAATGATTCTTTATTGTATAGATATAGTTTCTTTGAGGTCTACTTTATATCCTTTATACAAATAAAACTACAAGATCTTATAAAACAGAATTAACTACAAATACAACCAAATTTTACAAAACACTTACTACACTTATACATCCAAATTACGCACCTCCTAATATTAACACCTTGCTATTCTGAGTTGCTAGCTTGAGGAAAAAGAATTGGAGTGGGTGCTAAATTTCATATATTAGTAATTTCACTTCATATAAAAAGATACCCTCTCCTTTCCTGCCCTCTTCTCACTTATTTCCTGTCATTCAACAAACTGAAGGTCATTCAAACAGGCTGATAATTGGTCCCCAAAATATCTAGGTCCCAATCCCTGGAGCTTGTGAACATTCCTTCACTAGTTCCTTTCTCCTTATATGGAAAAGATGTGATTAAGGTAAGGGTGTTGAGATGGGGAGATTATCCAGGTGGGTCCTAAATGCAATCACAATTATCTCTATAAGAGGGAAGCAGAGCGAGATTTGATATACCCACAGAGTAGGTGCTGTGAAGAACAAGCAAAGAGATTTAAAGATGCTGGTCTTGAAGACTGGAGTGATGCTGCCACAAACCAAAAAATACCATCAGGAACCAGAGGCTAGAAGAGGCAAGGGACATTCTCCCTTGGAGCTTCTGGAGGGTGTGCAGCCCTTTTGAACCTTGAGTTCGGCCCAGTGATACTGATTTTGGACTTTTGGCCTCCAGAACTGCATGAGAATAAATTTCTCTTGCTTTAAGCCACCAAGTTTATGTCAATTTTATACAACAGTCTCAAGAAACCAATACAGACACTAATATTTATTGAATGTTCACTATGAGCCAGTTACTCTATTTAAGACATCTCATTTAATTCTTGTGACAACTGAGTATTAGTATTATTATATGGGTGAGAAAATTGTAGCTTAGGAAGTTTAAGTAAGTTGCACAAATTTATCTGACTTCAAATGCCCATGCTTTTCACACCAAGCCATATTTTCTCAACGCCTTTCTTTTTCCTTGGTTAGCAATCATTCTTGTGTCGAATCAGGATAACCCAACCTGACATGAAATGTAACCAGCTTAAACATATACATGTGTGCGTGGATTTCTTTCCTTCTGTCTGCTCTACAGGTTCCATTCTAATCCAACACATGGTTAGATTCTGACTTAGTTTAAAACATAAAAGCCAAAACACCATTGCCTTCTGAATGTGGAACCTGACAGTGATTTGGGCCCATGGGTCACCCTATGGAACAGGAACTTATAGCTTATCCCCTACCTGCCTGGGGGAGTCACATCTCAGCCCCAGATTGAAAAGCTCCTCCTGGCTGCTATGGCAAACACACATCTGATGATGACAGTGTGCGATTCTAGTTAATATTTTGGCAAAGGACGCTTTCTAATAGAGAAGAGGGGCTGAGGTAGGGAGAGGGGGACTTAATTTTGTCTCTTTTTCCTCTTCCTCCCTTTGATGACTGCCCTGGTCTTTGAAGTTGTGTAAATACACAGCATGGTAGGAGGGATGCCAGCTGCACAGACACCACTGGCAGAAGACTGAAGAGCTATTGCCTTCCCTCCCCAGACTGGGAGGTGTGCCCTCTTGCAACACCATTTCCCTGGGGCATTGCACATGGGGAGCTGCCAGATAAGGCCCAACCTATATGCTCTTCTTAAGGCCTACAGCAGGATCAGGTCCCAGCAAGGGTTTTCTGACTCCAGCATTGTCTTAGTTGATATTCCTCTCTTTAGGTCATCATCTGTGACATCAGAAACAAATAGTGGCATAGGCCTTCTGCCTTTTTCCTCTTGCTTCTTTATCCAATCTTCTCTGCACCATCTCCTATCCAAATCCTTTTGCAGTTTTAGGGGCTAAACTTTCTATGTCTTCTTTATTTTCTATTAAAATGTGAACTCTACATAACATAGAATTCATTAAGCACCTGCACACCACAAGCATTCTATTAAACACCTGGAGCATACAATACCACTTGCTAGGCTTTGTGCTACAGTAGAAGAAGGCTTAGCGTGTTGCCAAAGAAGTGAACCACAGCAGCTGCATGGAAGAGGCCACAAGCAAGTTGCAAAGGGCTGTGAGTAGAATCCAGCCTAGGTTTTCTTTCAGGAAAATAAAACCTTTTAGAGGATAGCTTCCTCCTGATACAGACTCACCTAAATCCTGCCAAAAGCAACCCCAAAGACTCCAAAACAAACCAAAAAACCAGGAGACAATTCGACCTTACTGACCAAATCATTGGAATCAACCAAACCTGGAGATGAAAGAGTGGAGGCAAAACAAAACCAGATGTAAAAGAGGAAACTTTTAAAAGGGAGAAAGAGATGCAGATTCGAGTAAGTCAATTAAAGGTTCTGTGAAGGACTGGGGAGAAGGGACCATGCTTATCAATCCACAGATTAGGAGAAAAAGATGATTAAAAAGCATGTCCTCTCACAAAAAAGACAGTAATCAGCCATGAACAAACTCCAGTAGGTACTTCTGGGGGGCCTGATACTGGATTCTATTAAGTCCCACCCTTCTCTCCTTGTGAACACAACCAAAACATCATCTTTGCCAAGAAGCATTCCTAGCTTATGAAAATAATATTAATAGTGCTACTATGTCTAATAATAATAATGATAATAATTAAAATATATTGAACAATTACTATATACACACCAGGGTTTCTGATAAGAGCTCTATCGAATTTAATACTCTTAATAGGGAGATGCTATTCTTGATAAGGAAAATGTGGATTGGAAATATTAAGTAGCTTACCCAAGGTAACCATTAGTAAGTGGTGGAACCAGTAAGAAAATTGGATGTAAATATTTTTATTTCTGAACTTCATATTATATTGCCAAATACATGGTAAATAATATGGCTGTACACATACACACACACACACACACACACACACGTGCACACACGTGCATGTACTCTCTTTAGCATCAGTCTTATGGAGATGGTTCTCTGCAATAGCTCTGTGGCTCTCTTCAAATCCCCTCATGTCATGACGTGACTTCAACAAATTTCTTTGTGCTACTCTTTCTAGAAATGTTGTCAATTGTCCCAGGATGGAGTTATGCTTATCATGCCCTGCATAATATAAAAAATATCTACCAGGGCCTGCCGAGTGGCGCGTTGGTTAAGAGCTGGCTTGGGACGCCAGTGGCCCTGGTTCGGATCCCACATATGAGGGCCAGTGACACTGCCCTCTATAGCGAAGATGGTGAACAACAGCTCCACCTGGAGTTGGGCTGCTGTGAGTTCCCGGGACGGCATAGCTGCAGCCCCTGCTGCAGTGGGCTGCCATAGGCTACAGTGAGTGGCCGGCAGCCAGTGTGAGCGGCCCTGCAGTCGGTGTGAGCTGCCAAGAGCTGCCGTGAGCGGCCATCCAGAGGCCGGCAACTGATCTGCCTCACCTGAGAAGAGCACAATGACGATACCAACATGGACCAGTGAAGCAGTGTCCTCCACAACTAGACTGAAGAACAAAAAAGGACAACAACTTGTCTGTTCCCCTTCCCCGATTCCCTAGTGCTGTTCCCCTCCCCCAATTCCCCAATAAAAACTTTAAAAAAAAAAATCTACCCATCTGTAATTCTGTTTATTGGACAATGTCTTTGTATACACCTTGATCCCCTGTGAAGCTTTTATTTTAACATATAGCATAAGACTCATTCTCTCTTTCCCTAAGGTAAATTTGCTACTACTATATGCACATTTTTTCTTAGTCATTAAGGGTCAAAACCAGAATACAAAATAAATGGCAAGATGACAAGCTATATAGGCTTCTCCATAAGACAATGGAGAGCTCCATGGATGAGTGCATTGCAGTCTGGTGCCTTTGTAGTCTGGCTGAAAATGTACCCTCTGCCATGTTAGCTCCCAGTACTCAGTGGCTCCAAATCTTTGCCATGTATCAGAATAACCTGGAGGTCTTGTTATCGCGCAGATTACTGTATCCCACCCACAGACTTTCTGCTTCTGTAGCCTGGGGTGGGGCTCTAGAATTTACATTTCTAACAAGCTCCCAGATGCTGCTGCTGCTGAACTGGAAGCAACATTTTGAAAACCACTGATGTCAAGAAATGGATTTATGTACCTACCTTAGAGCTAAATAATATAACTAAACTGTGCTGCACGGGACAGTGTTAAATGGATACACACACACACAGACACACACACGCACACACACACACTAGTATAGAGAGAGAGTGCGGAAAAAAAAGGTATACATACACATTTTAAGACAGGAAAAAAAACTATTAAAATTGTAATACTCAATATATACCAATAACAAAAGATGAATACAAGTCACATTTGACTTCTGCAATTACAAGAAGTGCTCAAAGTGGTTACCATCAGTGTCCAGACATTTCTGATTATGGCAAACTACTGTTTGAGCAACATTGACCAAAGTGTCCACTTGTATACATTTTTTTTGGCACCCCCGGCATATGTCTCACTATATTTATCTCTATATATCACAATACATGTGAACATGTATAAATAATGTCCAAAGCATGTACACTCAGATTGTTTCTTTTTAGCATCATAGCTTCCCCATGAAGTAGCATCATAACATAATGTGTCTAAGACAGTGAACTCTAATGTCAGACAGGTCTTAGTCCAAATACCCAATCTTCTAATTACTAGCTGTGCTACTTTGGGAGGCCCACATTAAGCTAGCTCTCTAAGACTCATTTCTAAAATTGAAAAAATACCAGTGAGTACTTTGTGGTGTTGTTGTGAGGATTGATGGAGGTATGTAGGTAAAGTACTCACACACTGTCTGACATTTGAGAAATAGTCCATGGGCACAGGTGCACTTGTTCTAGTCCTAATCCGAGCACACAAAAAAATAAGGGACTTGTTCAAGGACCCTAACCTGCTAGGGGCAGAGCTGAGTCTTTTGATTTCAAGGCCCAGATTCCGGTTTGAGTGATTTCAGCATGTTGTAGATTCTATAGGCAGCTTTGGGGATGGTGGTACCTCTGTTAATGAAGCCTCAGGGAAGAGAGCTTTTTTATTCCACATTTTAAAAGCAAACAAAAACCCCTTCCAGAAATCATTTGAAGAAAAGCTGAATGTATTCACAGCTGCCCATGACAAAAATACCTGAGCACAGCTTCTAGAAAGCCCTTCCCAGTCAAATGTAAATAAGGCTTCTCCTAGGCAAATTTGTAAAGATGAAGAAGATTCCTTTATTCCACCTCAGTGGCAATGTCAGATGTTCTCTTTTCTCCCCTTCCTTTCCAAAATAAGAAGGTGCTGGGCTGGCTGAGTGGCACGGTGGTTAAGCGCTGGCTTCAGAAGCCAGCGGCCCCGGTTCGGGTCCCACATATGAGGGCCAGTAACACTGCCCTCAAAAAAAAAACAAAAAAGAAAAAAAAATAAGAAGGTGCCTGCTATCAGTCATTTACCCTTATTGATAGATTGACTTTTGTGTGAATAAGTTTCAATATAGAATCACATCTGTATTTTAAGTCTCTCATATTTAATTATGGGAACCAAAGCTTTTTCTTCATTAATATGCATTTCAGGCATTAGCTGGCAGAAAGAGAGAAATGAGGGAACAAGTTCAGAGAACCCTGGGATATCTTCTCTGTCTTCCTGAGATATTAGAAGGATCAACTGAGAACGGTCCAACTCTTTCCTCCAAACCAGTGACTAACTGGGAAGTGGGATAGAATGTGCTGGAGTGGAAATGCCCAGAATCTCCATTACCCATCCCCCTGCCAACATCCCTAAGTAAACAAATAGGTAAAAATCAATGTTTTGCATGGCAAATGAAATTTCAGGACAAGTATTCAAACCCAACCCCACCAGATTGCCATACCTATGCTTCTCTTCCCTGCCCTCTTCCTCCCTTTCTTACTTGACTACAGATTGGGCTTCTTCTTCCAGTCTAACATATGGACTTGGACAAATTAATTAGCTTTTCTGAGTCTTAAGTATTCCAGTTTTGAAAAAGAAATAACATCTCCTTCATTGGATGATAGGAGATACTATAGATAAGGCTCCTAGGAGAGAGCCTGCACCTGGTGAACACTTAATACATGCTTATTCATTCATTTTATTTGCCAGTCTGCCATTTGGTCAGCCATTAAAATGAACAGTATGTGTACCTACTGTGAGCAAGGCACTAAGCTGACTACTGCAGATCTAATAATGAGCAAGACATTGTTCTTCTCTCATGAAACTTATAGTCTAGTGCAGTGGCTCTCACTCCTGGATATGAATCACAATGTCTGGTGGAGGGAGCTTTTCCTGGATTCCATCCCAGGTCTCCTGGCTGGGAGACTCTGGGAAGGACAATGTTATATTGAAAGCTCCTCTGATGTTTCTGATGCATAGCCAACATTGAGAGCTACTCTGGAGTCAAATCTCTTTCCTCCCCGCAATACCTTCCCAACATGAACTCTGTTTCTTCCCGCTTCTTTCCCTTGCCCCAGGGAAATAGCACAGTTAGGTTTTCTGATACATTCTTTTTTTAAAAGATTTTATTGGGGAATTGGGGGAGGGAACAGTGTTGGGGAATCGGGGAAGGGGAACAGACAAGTTGCTGTCCTTTTGTTCTTCAGTCTAGTTGTGGAGGACACCGCTTCACTAGCCCATGTTGGTATTATGATTATTGCACTCTTCCCAGCTGAGGCAGTCAGTCACCGGTCATTGGATGGCTGCTTATGCTGGCTGGGGGCCACTCACAGTAGCTCATGGCACCCTACTACAGCAGGGGCTGCAGCTTATGCCGTTGCTGGCCACTCATGGCAGCCCAGCTCCAGGTCGAGCTGTTGTTCACAATCTTGGCTGTAGAGGGCAGCGTCACTGGCCCATGTGGGATCTGAACCGGTGGCCCTGCTGCACAGAGCCTGCGCTCCCAGGCCAACTCCTAACCAACTGAGCCACTCAGTCAGCCCCACATTCTTTATTTTAGTTCCTATTTTATATTTTAGTTGGTATTTCATATGTTTTGGTCATGTCATTTTTGACTAGTATCTTGCACGCATCTCTCTACTGCCTATATATTGGGTTGTCGTAAAAGTCATGACTCATTTTTGCAACGAAAAACATAGAAAAAATATGTCATGACTTTTCCAACAACCCAATATTTCTATGCCTGGTAATGTGTTTATGACAGAGAAGTGTGACACTGAGTTGCACCTTCTTTATTAATAGTAGTTATGCCTATCGTTTTAACCATGTTGTTTGGGTTAGAGCTACGGTTTTTCTAGAATACCAGTATTCCTTCTTTGTCCTTTGCTCCCCACCTTCAGGCTCTGCCATAGGGGTTTGCTTCCTTCAGTTCATACTAACTAATGTAACAAATTGTGGTCATTTGGAGTTCAAGCTTCCCATCTATATCAGATAGTTACTGGTTGGCAAAACAATATCTTTGGGCGACAGAGGACTTATGATTACTAACTTCATATCAAGTGCTGTAATTATTAGGATGATTTACCACTCAAAAAAACCTTTGATAGCACAGCCAAGTCCTTCAAAGATCCAACCAATTTAGCTCTGAATCAATACCAAATGTTTTCCAAAAGTCAAATTCTGTTGTAAGACCCTAGACCCTTGACTGATCAATAGACAGATAGATAGATATGCAGGCTATGGGCTGGTCAGTTAGAATTCTAAGCTGCCAGTTTAGAAAAAAAAAAAAAAATGAAAGGAAGAAAAAGGTTAAAATCCCTAGATTGGATGGAATGAGCTGAAGTGTTTTCAAATGGATTTGAGAAACTGAACTGTTCCCAGGTGGAAAGATAAAATGTGAAGCTACAGTCAGTCTGGCTTTTTGGCTTCCCTAACCTTTTTACTGCCGGATAATGAGGAATCAGCTATAATTTAGACACAGTATTCTTTTCACAGATTATATGGAGGTTTGGAGGGTGGGAGAGACAAAGGGGAAGGGAGAGAGGCTGACTTTATAGTCTTGCATCATCTCTCTCCCCAAGAGGCATATCCGGGGAGCGTTGCCCTCTGCATGTTGTTATGACAAATTTCAAGTCAAGAGGGTGCTTGAATTGGATTTATTACAATTGGAAGAAAAGGAATTGTAATCTTTATGAGCCAAAGACATGGAGCCTTATAATAAGAGAATGAAGGATCATTTCAAATTTAAAGCAAATTAGATTACTGGGGTCAAATCCTTCAGCAGAGACCTCATGCCTTTAGAGGGTTGCTCATATATTTGACATTCTTCCCCCTCCCAGGTTTTGCATGAACATTTTAAGTGCTTTTTAAAAACATATTTAATACTCTTACAGAGTGAAAGTGCCCTAAAAATCCAAATAATAACTGGAAGGGAAAAGGGGAATCTACTAAAGGAATTCATGGATCCATGTGCTAAACCAGAGCTTGCCTTCGTTTACTTCTGGACCTGGAAGGAACCTCACAAGGTCATCTGGTCAAGTACTCAGTCTCTAGGTAGTAGCACACCCAAACCTTTCGGAAGAGGTGTCACATTTTCAAATTTTTTGTGGAAGGATCTTTTCTAGCTTTATCAGTTGCTTGTTTTGCTTTTCAGTCTCTGAGCAAGACCAATAAATTTTGCCTTCTGTTTTTATGAACTCTCACCTTACAATTTAAGACCTTGTCTCTAACCTGTCCCCACCCACATTGTTCTGATCCAGGACAGTTCCTGTAATTAAGCTTCACTCCCAACCAAAAATCTTTCCCATAATATCATTTAGTTTTTAAGGAAGTGTATGAATTGACATGTGTATGGACTACGTGTCCTGCTGGAGATCTGCTCTTTCTGCTCCTCACCAAAGCAGGAGTCAGTATGGCTCCCCTCCTTTAAGCCCAAGGCTAGCTCTGCATCCCTGCCCCCATTCTGGGCCATGGTCCCAAGCTTCTTGGGGTCTATCAGCTTCTTTTCCACTTTCCATTTCTATGTCTCTCAAGAAATAGTCAAAGTAATGAAGAAAAGGTTCTAGCTCTAATCCATCCCTGGTCTGGGACTCACTGAAAACTAAAATAATGAATTTGAACCCAATTCTGGTCGTGAGATTAATGGGTTTTGGGAGTGCAAAGAGGGAAATAGAGGTGATATTTTTTTTTTAAGATTTTATTGGGGAATTGGGGGAGGGGAACAGCGTTGGGGAATCTGGGAATGGGGAACAGACAAGTTGCTGTCCTTTTGTTCTTCAGTCTAGTTGTGGAGGACATTGCTTCACTGGTCCATGTTGGTATCATCATTGTGCTCTTCCCAAGTGAGACAGATCGGTCACTGGCCTCTGGATAGTCGCTCACCGCAGCTATTGGCAGCTCACGCTGGCTGCCGGCCACTCACTGTAGCCTATGGCAGCCCACTGCAGCATGGGCTGCCCCCTACACCATCGCTGGGGCTCGCACAGCCCAGCTCCAAGTGGAGCTGTTGTTAGCTGTAGAGGGAGTATCACTGGCCCTCATATGTGGGATCCAAACCAGGGCCACTGGAGTCCCAAGCCAGCTCTTAACCAATGCGTCACGTGGCCGGCCCTAGAGGTGATATTTTTCATTCCCCTGCAGTTTCAGCATTAGAACAATGTGCTAGCTGATGTTCAAAGCTTTTTCTCTTCTAGCTGTCAAATCTGGGAGTATAAACAATGACATTTGCCTATCCAATGGTTTTAATACATCTTGTTAACACATCTCAATAATTACCCCCATTACAGAGGCAGGGAGTAACAAACAATAATTAGGAATTGGGTCAAGTTGTTCTGGACAGTGGTGGCCAGAAGTAAAGTCAAGGCTGTCTCCCTCCCAGACTATTTACTTTTCAGCCAATTCATCCCAAAGGGACTTCCCTTGCCCCTTTCACTAGTATCTCTCTTGAAACACAAATGGGCCAAGAAGACCCACGGTCATCTCTGGAATAATAATTTCTCTGTTCCTAAGGAAGGTCTCTCTGGAGAGCCTTTGTGCCAAATGGAAGTTTAGAATATCTAAACATTTAAGTGCATATTGATTGCAGTCAGATACTATACCCTGACCTGCATCACAAGCTCTACACTCTATTTCCCTGGAATACTAGCTTTTTATGTATTAACCTTCCACCAGCTCCTTATGGAACAGAGTACAGGCCAATGTTAGAGGTCTCTACAGGGGCCCAAGTTTTACCTATTAAGCTTCGTGGGAGTTTCTCTAGAGAACTGAGTTTTAGTTAACTTAATGTTGCCACAGATTCTTTAAAGAATCTAAATAATTGGGCAATCATTCTACTTCATTCACTCTTGTTTTGTCATTCTTCTTTTTTAAAAACAAGATGGGGGTGAGGTAATGGAAAAACATCAGAAGTGTAGGTTTCTTTTTTTATGCAAGTTGTGAGGTTATTATTTACTCACATCCAACTCCGGTTGTGGGAAGGGTATGGATCTCTAAGAAATGCAGACTTTAGAGGCAGAAGGAAGAAAGGAGCTTTCAGGATGGAGGTGAGCAAAAGAGGGTCTTAAGGTATCATGGAGACATTAAAAAATCATCTGGTTCAGTCACCTGCATTCAGACAAGGAAAAACATGAGAATTTCCTTTTATCTGGTAAAACTGGGGTTCAGATGAGGTAAATGGTCAAGTGGTTTACTCAAGGTCACACAGCTAATTTCAGAAGTGGCCTCACACTCTGGTGCCCTGCCTCCAAGTACAGTGCTTGGCAAACAAAAGTTCAACTCATTCACAGAAGGGCTGTAAATGTCTGGTCCTTCATCAAAAACCAGCTACCTTCAGGCCAGATGGCTAGAGTTATAAAATTAATATTAATTTTTTTGCAAAAAGTTCTTTTTAAAATGGAGAATGGAACAGTGCAATTGAAAGCCCTGTCCAAGAAACATTAGGTAGATGTACATAGGACATGATGCTGTCAAGGACAGGCTGGCAAGAGGCCCACAGAAAGCTTCATGGACGTCAGACCAAATTATTATAGTGAGTTCAATCAGCAGATGGAATTCCACAAACAATAACATTTCCAAGGTAATCTCCATTCTAAGTAATTGCCATTTCCCAAGAGCCAATTGATGGGAAGGGTATAGCCATCCCAGGGAAGATGCTTCTGCTTTGGATATCTTCTCTACCTTCAATTAACTTTTGGTTCAACACATGCATAAAACACATTCTTGTGCTTACACACACACACACACACACACACACACACACACACACGTATGCACATGTGAACACATAGGGTTCCTCAAAAGACCACAAGATAACTTATCTATAGGATCTTAATCATTATATGTGTAAGTTTCAGACTTGCTCTATCAATAGGAAAGAGCAAAACAGTGCTGGGCAGTGATGTTCCTATATCAAAGAACAAAGTTGAAACTCCCATACAATTATGTTTGATCACAGTAGAAGGTGAAATCATTAGATATTAGCGAGGTGCAGTAGAATAAAAATGATGTGTTAGCGGGGGTTCATTACACTGTATTTTCAGAGCCAGGAAGATCAATGCGTTCATGCATCATGAATTAGGCTCCGGCTTTAGCCTTCCCTGCTCTCCGGAAACCCAACATGATCTATCACCAGCCATACATCACTGTTTCAGGATTGCACATTAACGAGAAAGCTGCAGTTTCCTCCTGTCAAGCTGACCAGCTGCCTCTTTCTCTGCAGAAGCGAGAATGTTTCTGGTTCAGGATTTTACTTTTAAAACAAAAAGGGGTATAAGAGGTCAGTGTCAGCTGGACAGTCAAATGGTCTGATCTTTGTGCTGTCCCAATGCACAGCTGACGGTCCTATCCTTCCTGGTCTCTGACCATTCTGGATCCAGACCTGCAGGAACTCACTGTTACAATGTTAGATAAGGACACAGCCCCTGTGACACACCTAGAGCATCCCTGGGCATGCCCTCTATCACCCCCAGGGTTTGCTTAGCATCATTGGGTATATTTAGAACTCTCATGTGATAGCCGTATGTTAAATGTCCCCCTCTTCTGTGCCCACTACCCCTCTGTTCCCTCCAACCTCTTCCCTGAATGGAGGCTCTTTCACCACCCAGCAGTTTGCCACTAGCACTTTCTCTTCATTTATTCTCAGTCCACCTCACTTCCCCCCTGCCTGACCCTACACCTGCTAGTGCGGCCCCTCTTCCCTGCTGGTGTTCAGATACCCGCAGACAGTTCTGATCGCTGCTTTTAATCGGCGTTTAGCCAGTCTGCCCATATTTAGTTCTTTTAATCTCTCCTCATCATTCAAACCCTTCAGCCTCTTCATCATCTTTTTTTTTTTTTTTTTTTTTTTTTGGTGTGTTGCTCTTTCCTGAGTTTTATCCAATTTGTCTATATCATCCTTTTGGTTGTGACATGCCCAATGGCCCTGAACTCCATCATTGCAGGAAGAGCGACTCATAGAGTCTCGATCCACACTTCTCTTCTCCTCTAGCACTTACCTAGGTCTATTCCTCAATGGCAGAAGCAGCAGAAGTTTCAGGGGTAAATTTTGGCTGTGCAAAACCTGCGCCTTCCCTGTCTAGTTCATTGCTGAAACAACAAAAAAAAAGGCAATAGAAGAGGTAATGTTAGAACAAAAGAAACTGAAGTTAAATACATGGAAGAACTTTGTAATGGTCACACCTTGGGGAACAGAACAGACTGTGACTTCATCTTCCTGGACTCTGGGAAAAGGAGACTAACTCTGGAGACCCCACTGTTCTCCCATTTCTAGCCAAAAGGGCTTGTAGTGAGCACCAAGGCTGATGACTTGGTGACTGTGTTTACCTTTGGGAAACCAGCCTCCCCGGATAACACACAACATATAATGAAATGAAGCATCTGGAAAGGGGTTTCCAGCTGTGTCTATGAGTATGCATAAGAGCTGGCTTTGAGGGCTTGGAGAGCCTCAGTTTAGGGGGTTACAACTTTATAACCATACACAAGGTTTATATAAAGATATTAACTGAAGAAGCCATGGAGCAAGATCCTAGATCCAGGTGGCTGATTCCCCAGAACCATTGGAAAGCTGTTCCTAGGGAATAGTTGGGTTGGGGCTGGTTGGAAGACGACAGATCTTTTTATTTGAATGAGTGAAAGGAAGAGCCATATATTGCTGAGAGGCTTCCTATTTATTAGTTCAGAGTCTATTCTTTTATTTCACTCTTCTTAAATGTCACTTCCTTCAAAATACCATCTAAAATAGTACCCAACTTAGCTTTCTGTCTACTTCCTTGCACATAAGCTATGTTTTATTTGTTTAGCACTTTAATGTCCAATTCTCCCACTAGATTGTAAGCTCCCTGAAAGTAGGGATTCACCCAAAGCGGCAAAGAACAGTGCCGGGCACCGGTCCCATGTTTGATTGTGAACCAACTAACTGCTATCCTGTTTTTGTGTTACAGATCCCAGTACGAACTGGCAGGATCTGTATGTACACATGGGTTGACAAGGTTTGAGTCAGCCTGGTTCTCCTGGGATGTCTAATCAAAAGCCTCCTGAGTTCAGGGGAGAGAATGAATTGAGAAAACCTGCCTCCTCCATATTGTTTCCTTCTTAACAGCTTGAAGTGAGAGAAAAAGAGTCAAGAAACAAGGAAGTGGAAGACTCATTCCCCCCATGTCTCCCACAGGCTGCCATCAAACCTGTTTATCCTGTTTTGCTTTTAAAAGCCCTGAACCAATAGATTCTTTCCCCCATGAGAACACAGCTGCTTGTCTTTCAACTACTACCCCAGTTTTATGAATGGTTTAAAGCTCAGGAAGAGATAGGGAGAGAGTTTCTGACTTTCTAAAGGAGCACTTATCAACGTTATGCCTAACTCTGAAGGCTAGTGGAATCCCAGGTGGTCTCTACTCCCCTGATGCCAGTAATCTACTCTAAAAATATATTCTGAAAACCCAAGTTCAGGGTTCCTGAGACTTGTGTATATACTATAAAATTTCCCTTTATATATTTTTTGTACTTGCTATATCTCCAGTTATACAATTATACTTCTTTGTTTTCTTTCTCATTCCCCACCCACTATTGGAAACTCCATGAGAACAGGACACTTCATTGATTAGTTCACTGCATCTTAGACTCTATGGCTGGTGCATAGTAGGTGCTCAATAAATACCTGTTGAATTCCTGTATTACCTGGTTGCCTTAGAGCTGTAGCTCTTAACCCTGGATATGCATTAGAATCCCCTGAGGCACTTTAAAAATATTCCCATACCTGGACCCCATCCCAGACCATTTAAGTCAGAATCTCTGGGTACATGGTGTAAGAATCAGTGTATATATTTAACTGGCTCACGTGATTATGGAGATTGGCAAATCCAAAATCTGCAGTGCGCCAGGAGGCTGGAGATCCAAGAGATCTGGTGGTACAGATGAAGTCTGAAGGCAGTCTGCTGGAGAATTCCCCAGCATCAGTATATTTTAAAAGCCACAAGGGTGATTCTAATGTGAGCAAGGATTGAAAGCTCCCACTGTAGATACATCTGTGTTTGTTTGCAAGTGATCTCCTGGCCTAGTTTGTGTTCCTAGATCATGTTTGTGTTCCAAATATAGTACTGGATATAATTGTCATATCTTGAGATTCTGTGACAGTGGTTCATTACTTAGAGTGGGGCAAGGGAGAGGAGGTGCTACCAGGACATACTCTTTGGGACATATGATGGGGAAGCTGACTCATTTACAAGAACAACTGAATAATGGTCTTTTTAGTTGCAGTGCAGATATAAAGTCAAAGTCAGTAACAGGAAGTCCATGAGAAAGTTACAAAGTGACATGCCAGGAAGGAAAAGAACATAATAACATTAAATTGGGGTGGAAGGTGTTCAGGAGTTCAGACAAATAGGCAGTGAGCCTCAGTGAGGTCTCTCTACAGAGTATTAGGGCCCTGAATGGTGGGATGGAGTTTAAATCCAAACCACTGCTCTTGGGTGGTTAGGAAGGGACTTATTAATATAAAACAAAGTCTTCTAGGACAACTGGAGATTGGTCAGGCTGGCAGAATAGGAACTCAGGGTGGAGATGATGCTGCCAGTGAGCTGACTCAGAAGTAAAGCTGGAGCCATACATCTGTGGTTGGCCTTAAGAAAGGAAACCTGTGTAATAACACAAAGGGATACTCAACGTTAATGCCATCAGATGGCTGGACGGAGGAGATTTAAGCTACTTCAACAATTCCTGCCATGTCTATTTTGTCTGTCAATGCCTAGCAGAGTACCTGGCAAATAAAAGATTCTCAATGAATGAGGAAGGAAGAAGCTAGGACAGGCTTGAATCTGCCTGCAGGTGCTGGTCATTAGTAGACTTAGTTGCTGTTGTTTTTAAACAGCTTTATTGACATATAATTCAGCATACCATACAATTCATCCATTTTAAAGTGTATAATTCACTAATAGGTTTTGATAGATTACATTATTAATTTTTTAAATTGTGCTAAAATATAGATAACGAAAAATGTGTCATTTTAACCATTTATGCATACAAGTCAGTAGCACTAATTACATTCAAAATGTACATTTACCACCACTATCCATTTCCAAATGTTTTCATTACCCCAAACAGAAACTCTGTAACCATTAACTAATCATCCCCCACCCCTGGTAACCTCTAATCTACTTTCCATCTCTATGAATTTGCCTATTCTAGATTTTTTTTTTGGGGGGGGCAGTGTCACTGGCCCTCATATATGGGACCCAAACCAGGGCCGCTGGCTTCCCAAGCCAGCTCTTAACCAATGCACCACTCGGCCAGCCCAGTTCTAGATATTTTATATGAATAGAATCATATAATTTTTGTGTCTGGCTTATTCATTTAGGAGACCTAGTTTTGAGGAGCTGGGAATGGTGACAGTATGGTAGGGGAAGTGGGTGAAAAGTTGACAAGTACATTTTTTCACATTTTGTAGTAATGATCTTATTGCTGCTTCTGCTCAAAAGATCTTGTTTTGTTTTGCTAAAGCTCTAAAGGCTAGCTAGCTAGCATCAGCCGCTTCTATCCTCCCCTATGCACCACCCCAATCACCTCAGACACAATTGGATTTTCTCTTTAGGGTTGCTTTCTAAGCTAGTAATAGAGCAAGCATTAAGACGCTGTTGCAGCCTCCCAATTAATACACATCTCTATGATAATTAGTTGAAGGGATGCTTTGAAGTCCTGGGATAGAATGTTGAACTCATTCTCTTTCTGAAGGAAGGGCCCGTGCTTCCTCTGGATTATCAACCCAGAGGGAGGGTTACTCTCAGCTCGGATAGTCAGCTCATCTCAGGCTGCTCCTTCTAGAAGTTTCTATCATGAGGACTTCTCTCAACTCTATGCCTCTGGGCCTTCTCCCTGCTGTTTCCTCCTCAGCTCCTTTTGTCTCTTAGGATAGCTGCTAAATTCCCTTAGTGCCGCCGGGGGCCCATCTGAGCTGCCAATATTCACACTGAACCCTATGATGCAGAAGTTCTCCTAGCAGTTGCTGAGGCCTGAAAGGGGAGGAGGTCATCATTTGCAGCAGAATGTCCAGGTCCTTCTGGCAGAAAGGTGCTCCCATTCAATCAGGCTAGGTAGGCAGGACATATCCAGTGTGATAACAGACTGGTAGCCCAGGTTCATTCTTTCTGGAGGTTCTAGGCAAGGGAGCTAAGAACTTGTGCTGGAGAAGAGCATGGGGAGAGGAGAGAGAGAGTCTGAGAAATGGAGCTGGTTGGGGAATGAAAGGAGAATGAGGCATGGCAAGTGAGAAGTTAGAGGCAGCTTTGCCTGAATCTAGGTAACACCCACTAATCTTACTGCCCAGATCATGTTTGTTACTCAAGCATATAACTGCAATCTACAGGGTTATTGGTGGGGGAAGAGCTTTGATAATCTGGAGATGCTTTCTAAGACATCAACCGTATAGTACATGTAACACACTCACAAAATAAACCTGGTTGAGTTTTCATTCTTTTAGAGTGCTGTGGGTTTAATCTCTGCACTCTGGGACACAAGAAACTTGATTGCAATGATTAGCCAGGGTCTACTGGTTCAGGGATCCAGCTTGAATGATATCTGATGGCATTAACTGAAGATACACCTCAAGTAGTATATCATATTTAATGTAGTTCTAACTCCAGTTCCCTTCTCACTGGGGAACTTAAAAAAATCTTTAGCCAAGCAGTCCTGTTTCTATTTGAATTATTTTTTTTTTTAATTTTCTTGGGTCTGCATCGTTGACTATATCCCCTGCTATTATGGACAGGGCAACTAATTTTGAATAGCTGTTCCCTTTTATGCTAATTGTAAGAAATTCTCGTTTCTTTGACAGTAATTTCCTAAAGTTTTCCCTATAAGTACAGAATCTCCATTAACTGTATTTCTGTAGTTCTAGCTACTGCTATTCATAATAGCTACTGTGTAGATCCATGTGACACTGAACCATTTATATAGTAATTCTATGGATTTCTATGAAATTATCTTTAACCCCAAGAACTTTATTTATTTATTTATTTATTTTCAAAGATTTTATTGGGTAATTGGGGGAGGGGAACAGCATTGGGGAATCAGGGAAGGGGAACAGACAAGTTGTTGTCCTTTGTTCTTCAGTCTAGTTGTGGAGGACATCGCTTCAGTGGCCCATGTTGGTATCGTCATTGCGCTCTTCTCCGGTGAGGCAGATCTGTCGCCGGCCGCTCACGGTGGCTCTTGGCAGCTCACACTGGCTGCCAGCTGCTCACGCTGGCTGCCAGCCACTCACTGTAGCCTGTGGCAGCCCACTGCAGCAGGGGCTACAGCTATGCCATCCCGGGGAATCACAGCAGCCCTGCTCCAGGTGGAGCTGTTATTCACCATCCACCATCTTAGCCGTAGAGGGCAGCTAAGATGGGCCTCATATGTGGGATCCAAACCGGGGCCACTGGCGTCCCAAGCCAGCTCCCAACCAACGTGCCACTCAGCCGGCCCAAGAACATTATGTTTTTATAGACCATAGATGTACTCAGTCTCTGCTTTGTGTGCTCTCTGAGCTAATGTGAGGCACTGGGGGGAGTTTTACAGTCCCTGACCTTATTTTTTGGAGGGGGGAGGGGGGAGTAGGAAGAGAATAACTCCACATTTTAATAATAACCAGAAAAGTTTTCGTCACCATACAGAACTCACTAACTACATATTATGTCTTGTGTTACCTCATCTCTAGGTGGTTTTTACTGAATAATTCCATGTTCACATTCATGTAACATTTATGTGCAGCAAGAACACAGAATTAAATGACTGAATCAGTGGCTTATTTTGATTAGAGATGTTAGTTTTAATTCCAAAACTGGGCATCAGAACAAGCAATCCAAAATGTTCCAGAAGAGGTACTAAGACTCTCTTACATGGGAAGATCTGTATTCTTCTACTAGGAGAATTTTGTCTGCAGAGTGAAGTGAACATTTCCTGCCTGGTAGCAGCTTTTGTCATCCAAAGTTAGATCCAGCACGGTGTAGAGCCTCTTCTTGGGGCCCTTGGAATGAGTTAGGTAAACTATATATTAGTTAGAATAAGTAAGAGTAGCTACTATGCAAGATAAACCCTTAAGTCTCAGAGGTTCAACACAACAGAAGTTCATTACGTACTCATGTTATACCCCGGTGAGGCTGTTCCTAGTCCAGTGGCTTTCTATGGGATCATGCGTGGACTATGGCTTCCTTGTCTTGTAGTCTCACCCTCTGTAGATCTTCAGACTCCCCTTCACTTAAGTGGAAGAAGGGAAAGGAGATTGGATTTCTAGGGGAGAAGATCTGTAGGCTAGACCTGTAAGTGGAGAATCTCTCTGCTGCCCCCATTTCAGTGCTGGGAATTTGATCATAGGGCGATACCTCTCTAAGGGAGGCGAGGGAATATCCGCCTAGAAGGGAAAGGCGATGGGATTTCCGGGGTATAAGGAGTCTCTGCCGCAGGCTGGGACAGCCTTTTAGCTGTTACTGCCTCCCTCAGGTTGCCCATATGCAGAGACTTCCTCCAGTCCCTCTGAGGTAAGGACAGAGCAGCAGTGACCACGTCCTTTCTGCCACTTACATCTTAGCACACTCCTCATGAAAGGAATGACATCTGTGTGTTGAATGTCTGTTATGTGCCAGGCACTGACTGTGCCAGGGTATGCAGATGTGGGAAACAGTGTCCCCCAATAGTAGGATTTAGGAACAACTTGGTGAAAATGGAAAAACACCTCCTCCTAAAACATTACCAGGGAGGTTTTCTAAGAACCAGTAGGGAAAGAGATTATTCCAGGACAACACTCCCTTCTTAAAATCCTTGAATTGGCACTGTCCACCTTTCCACATTCACACCCCATCAATGACAAAATGAGAAATTTAAGTTCTGAATCTAATGTATAAGGTCCTTCATGATCTGGCCTCTGCATACACCCATTTCTCAGCACTCCTGCACAGGCCAAGGAGGGTGACATCCCTGCAATTCCTTACATTCACCAGGCTTACTTTTCACTCAGGGCATCGTGCACACAGTTCCTTCCTCTTGAAACTCTCTTCCTTCCCTCTTTGCTTGCTGAATCCTTTTATGATTTAGATCTGAACCAAGATGTCATTTCTTCTAGGAAGTGTGTGCTGATCTCTCTCCATCCCTCAAGTTTTATATAGGTAGGTGCTCCTTCTCTGAACTCCCACACGACTCTCTATTGTCCCTACTGGAGTTCTTAGTGTTTGCCTTTTCACTGTCTGCATCTCCAAGCACCGGGCCCACATTGCTCACTATTATATGTTCAGCACTGGTACAGTGCCTGAACCACAGCAGGCACTCAGGTACTAGGTGAAGCACAGCTGAGCCATGCTTTCATAGTAGCATCTCTATTACCTATTGTTCTCCCCACCCCATTTGTAATTTATATCCACAGGGGAAATCAATGAATTCCTATCACCAACCCTGATTTTCCGTTCTGTCATTATTGTTGCTCTTTGTTTTGATTTTTATTTTCCTTGAAACATTTCACTTACAGTGGTAACCCCACGCCCACCCCCTTTCCCTTAGCCCAGAGTTACCTGACCTGATGAATTATTCTTGGATACCTCGCTCGGGATTCCGCATGCTAGCGCATGCCGTGTTGATTGACCATGGGGAAAGCCAGGCCTTCCAAGTCGGTCAGGGCTTCTCTCCCCAGCTGCTCCAGATTCTTACAAACATGACCAGACAGCCCAAGCTAAAACCTGAGATGGAGGAGGCAGTCTGCACACACATGGATGTGGAACCTGATCCTGGTTTGGGCTCTGCTGCCTTCACTTAATATGAGTAGGGAAGCAAATCTATTGTAGGACCAGCACTCTTAGACCGGTTGAGCTGGTTGGGGTCTGGGCACTCCAGGAAACATAGAACAAGGTTTTCTTTCATGAATCCTGGGAAGCAGTCAATACTATAACTGCAGAACCATAGGTCACTTCATTGATTCTCTCATGCAGTGCTTCCTTCCTTCTTTCATTCATTCATTCAACCAAGACTTATTAGGCCTAACTGTTACAGACACTGAGGTTACAGAGGAGGACAAGACAGGAAGAACGCTTGCCATCTTCTAATGAGGAAGGGAGAAGCTAAACAAATACACAGAAAGGAAAACTAAGAAACCATATATAAAACTATTTCAAATGGTGAGAGGTTCTTTTGCGTTCTCAGTCTTCCTGGAAAAGCCAGATTCTTGCTGCAGGTGGAAGACTCACGTCCCTTTTCTGAGTCTGAATTACGGTTCTCCTCTTGGTTGATAAGGCCCCTCATCTAGATGCCCTGACAAATCTACATGGACATACTTGCCCCTTCCCTAGTCCTGGTAAGCAGGATCTGCTCTCCAAGCCCATGTCAGCGCATTCCTCATCTTTCCTGAACGTATGAACAAGTCAGACTATTAGAAACAGCTGGAGCAGAACCAGATCACATTTGTGTTGTGTTGGTCAGGCCTTACCTGGTGCCCAGACTTTGCACCCCTCTCCTCCCTAAGCTGAATCCACGTGGCTGCCAGATCTGCAGGCTCTGCTCTGCCCAGGCTCCAGGATCAATTCTGACTTCAGGCTGGAAGAATTCAAGCTGCTGCTGTCCAACAGTGTTGATTCGCTCTTGTCACCTTGGCTACTTGCTTGTTGTCCCTAATCTTGTGACTCATTCTGACAAGTGGTTAGTCTGACACATACCTCTGTCTCTAAGTCCCTACCTTGGTTATTTTCCTGGTACTCAGGCCCTCAGAGGCTGAGGACACTCCTTGCTTAAGTGTCCTGCCCTTGCCTCTAGTTCTCTTGGGAACAGTGTCTTGCCATTTGAACTTGCTACCTGCAAACAAACATCCCCAGGGGTGGCTTTCTGCCTCCTGGGACTTCCAAGAGCTGCCTGTATTTGACTTATATTTTATGTGTATCTCTGAGCCCATCACCCAGCAAGTGACCCCTAATATTCCCACTGAGACCCCAAAGCTAACTTCTTGCCACCACTCTCATGTAGCCTGTTACTGTATCTGTTAAATTATGTGTTCCTCCCACTGGATTGGTTGTTCTGCTTTCCCCTTGGTGCTTGTCCCACCTGAGTAGATAAGTCTTAATTCTAAATCTCAGAACCACTACTATCTTTCCTGTCCTAATGCAGTTAATCAGTCCGTGCCCAGCTGTAATCTAAGATATGACTCTGCCTGCCCTTTGGGATGCACCATTCCATCTTCCATCTTTTAAGTTCCCCCAGATGTCTCAGTTGGGTAACAAGAAGTACTCGGGGGCATCAGATAGCCATGATACAGAGAGAGGGGCTGATGGTGTTCCTTTAGCTATGGTAGGGAAAAAAATTTCAACAGAAGGTCAGGGCAGCTGTCAGCGAGACATGGCAGCCTTGCTAAGTAGGGATCTCAAATCCCTGTGGTCTGAGGACAGATGTGCCATAAACACATGTGCACTGGATATTTAGTTCTGTCATGGGAAGGTTATCTTGCTTGTGCTGGAAGTGAGGGTGTCCAGTGGGAGCCCTCCTCTCTAAAGCTTTCCCCCATACTCAGGAAGGGGCACAAAACCTTCCCTCCAAAGGATGCTATTGAAATCCAGCATTTGCAAGCCTGACCTGAAAGCCTCTGCTCCTCTTTGCCGATCTGTGCCTGACCCCAGGCAGTGCCCTTCTGGCTTCCTGTTTGCTTCAATGGCCTCTTTCTCCTGCTTCCAGCTAGCTGCTGCCACTCCCCCCGCCCCTAATTTATGATATTCATTCATTTATTCATTCAAGATTCCTACTCCCAAGGAGCTTACAGTCTAAAGAGAAGGCACATACACAAATGGTTAATGGGTACAATTGTGATAAATGTTACTCAGGGAAACTTGAAGTTATGGAGTGATGACCAACTTCATCTGGTGCACCTGGAATGCTTTCCAGAGGAAAGGACTTTGGAAGCAAAATGAAGGACTCTGGGATGCTGGTGTGGGGAGATGGGGGGACATGAACAGCGTTTCAGGCTCCATGGAACAACATGAACAGAGGTCCTGAGGCAGGCAGGAGCTTGTCATGTCTCCCCTCCTGGCTGGGTATTTCCCACGCTGTCTACCCAGGAACCGACTGCCTGGCTTCCTTGGCATGAGAGCCCTGTGGGTACATTCTAGAATTCCCGGGATCCATTCCTGTCTTGACTTTGTCTCTGGGTGGGGAGCTGGGGTGTGGAGTGAGAGTAGTAGAAAGTGCATTTGGGGGATTACATGTCCTTGTTTTCCACACTGGATGGGGGTAAGGATTTGTAGCCTCAGGAAGTTTATTGAAGGCCCTGGCTTTCTTTATCCCCTCAACCCTGACACCATGGGCTCAACCTTTTCTGTCACATGCTTCTGAGGTGAGGATTTGCATCTAGCATAAAGCCTGCCTCACAGTAAGCATTCCACAAATGTGGGATGATTTGATTAGATTTGACCTGGGTCAGTATAAATAGGTATAGAAAGAAAAATAGAAGTGCAAAATCAAAGGATGATGACTATAAGGGGAGCAGTGATATAATTTGAACCTGAAAATCATCTGTGAATAGACTATACAATTTATTCAAACCTCAGTCTTTTATAATCTAATTATATGCAAATGACCCTGTGGTCTTCCTAACCATCTTGTATACCTGATAGGCAGAGCATTTTGAAGAATCTCAGGGGAGCTCCTTGAGGAAAGAAAAAAAAAAGTAAAGACAAGGGACTTAGAATCATTGAGTTGAAAGGCAAGAGTAGTCATTTAATACAAAGTGGGCCCTCCATACTGCCCTCTGCAAACATTCCTTAATACTTTCAGTCAGATTACATGTACTGCTTTACTCTATTATTGGAAATCTCCAATTGGTAGAAATGCCTAATATTGGGGCAAAGTTGTAATTTCTTTTGCTGGTTTGAGCTCTGGTTTTCAAAACCCCTTGGAATAAATCTGATTCCTTTTCCATACAATTTCTGTTCAAATGCCAGCTATCCTGCCAGCTCAGCTCTGCTCAGGCACTGAGACTGCGGGAAAGGAATCTGGAGGGCCCCCAAATCGAGGCAGCTGCTTTTGTGCTGCCCTCACAGCCTCATCCCTAGGTCACGTTTGCTCATGATCACCTAGTCAGCCCTGTGGTCCGGCTCCTGTGACTGGGGCCATATTTATTCTCAAATGCCTCGATATCTGCTTTAGCTTCCTGCTTGGGACCTTGGATTGGGGCCTTATCTTCTCTCACAAGGCCTTCCTAGAAGTGGGGCCAAACCCCTATCCCTATGGATGAGTCCCCAGTATTTGATGCCAAGTACTTCTGCCCAACTTCTTGTCGCTTGGCATGCTGCCAGACTCCACTGGTTCTTTCTGGCTCTGCCTTTGACATTAACTTCTTGCATGACCTCTGATTCCCTGTTTCCTAGCCTGTAAATTGGATGATTTCAGTAAATCAGTGATTATCAAAGCTGGCCACATCTTAGAATCACCCAGGAGAAACTTTACAGAGTACAGTACCCAGGACAAGGAGAAGGGTGAAGCAGGCCAGGTTCCTAGTGCGTGAACTGTATGGAGGCATCACTCTCAGAAGGTGACCTGGCACTTGTAGGATCCTGAGAGCATTATCTCTCTACTTTTGTGCCCTAGGAGTCTGGCTTGTCTCATCTTAATCCCAGCCCTGCCAGTACCAAGGCCAACCCCCAGAGATTTTGATCTACTAGGCCCAAGAAGAGGCCTAGGTATTGGTATTAAAAAGCAAAGAAAACAAAACAAAACAAACTACGCAGGAGGTTAATATGTGCAACCCAGTTTGAGAACCCCTGGATTAAATCCTTGGGCTCTCTCGCGCAGAAGTGTACTCCAGGACCTTAAGGCCCTTAACTGGACTTCCCTACCCATCCCTGGGATCTTGCTAATCACTTGTGATGCCCTACTCTTTCCTGGCAGTTCTGTCTCATTTCCAGATTACAGGCAGGCTCAGTCTAGCCCATTCTCCTCATACCAGAGCTTTGTTCTGACCAACGCTTCTCTTTTCCAGGCAAAGCCTCTGTTAGATAACTAAGGTTCCAAATCTACCATACTTCTCCTCTGGACTTGTGCCAGGTGTCTGTGCACCTTGTACATGATGTGATTTGGAGTGTTTGAAATACTGTAGTATTATGGTACATTCATTCAACAAGCATGTACTGAGTACCTGTTATGTGCCCTGCCCTGTGTTAGTTGCAGAGGAGGACAAAAATATATGATATAGTTTACACCCAGAACGCCTTGTAGTAGACCAGCCTTTCCTGAAGAGTGCTCTGATTATTAACAGGTGTCACACAAAACCAAAACAAAATTTCCTGATAAAAGAATTCAGGAAGACCTTTATTACAGGACTTCTCACAATGTTTTATATGCTAATACTCACTGTACATCTCCAAAAGGGGAGCCCAACTGCTCCAAATGTGATTCCTAAATATAGATGATTATTGAATTCTCATTTAACAGGGAATATTCCAAAAGACATTTTGGGAAACGCTGTCATAGATCATAAAATGCTAAATCTGGAATGAACCTTAAATCTGGATATGAGAACTCTATTAATGTGACCTAGCTGTTTGAGCAGCCACATCATTCTGTTGACTCATCACAAGCTTGAGGCCAGCTAAATTGCTTGGGTCTTTTTTCACAAACTATCTTTAAGCAACTCTTTCCCTCTCAGAGTCTGGGCTATAGACATTTTTGGAATCTGAGTATAGGGCCTATCAAGTTTAACTTTATTAATTAGGGGCCATGGTTAAAGACTGTTGAGATCTTTTTTTCCCAAATCCTGTCATCCAACAAATCAGCTAGGTTTTCCCGCTGTTGTCTATAACTTAAGTAAGTAGGCCTTCCTTGGAAAGGCCTTCATTCAAGCCTCTGAAGAACATGCTGAATGAGGCCAATCCCTATATCACACCACTGGAGACTTCCCTTGGAATTGTTATTAACCCTTTAAGCAATACTATTGGGTTTAGCCATTCAACAAATCTACCGAGTTCAGCCATCACTGAGCCCACAACTCTCCATCTGGGTCAAAGGATAACGAGAGGTTTGGGGAAACACTTCACAGAAATCCACATTCCTCTGTTTTACCCATCTGGTAATACTTCCAAAGAGAATAAAATAAGGCTAATTTGTCACGAGTAAGTATTTCAAAGAAGATAGTATTTTATTTTTGTGATTATAAAAGTAACCTATGCTCATTATAGAGAATATGGAAAATAGAGGGGGAAAAAACTGGTATAAAGAAGAAAATTAAAACTACCTGACATCTAACCACCCAGAGATAATTTCAATTAACTTTTTTTATGTCTTCTTCTAGTCTTTTATTATGCATATATATTGAATTATTAAAAAATATTTATTGAGTGTCTTCTATGTGTCCAACATTGTTTTAGGTGCAACACTAAACAAAAGAACAAATCCCCGCCCCCTAAAAAAAAATCCCTGCCCAGGTGCAACTTATATTCTAGTAGAGGTTTATAAATACATGAATGAATGAATGAATGAATGAATGAATGATATTTTAAATACAATCTTTATTAAAAGATACCTTAAGAAATATCCTGCTTTTCTCTCCCAACTTGACATTATATCAGACAAACTATCCCTGGAATGACTTTTTGTTAATGTACCCAGGCCAGCTCTGATGATTCCTGTTTTCCTTACTGAAAGTCTCCAGTTTTCTCTTTAATTGTGCAATTTTTGTGAATTTTGTGGGGCTCATTAGATAATGGTATCCAGAATGCAGCTTTTACTTCTCTTCGAAAATTAGGACAAAGGCGCTTATCTCCAATTACTTGGCACATCTTCTTTTTCACCATTTCTCCAAGATCACAGATTGTAGTTTCCTGGTCCCACTTGTCTGGGAGGCAAGTTATTTAGACTTGAAGACTTGAACTCATTTATAGGCTCTCTCTTCACCCATCATGGGCTTCAGTCTGTCCCTACCTGAGTTTCTTCGCCCTTCCCAGACTGAAGATTGGTCTCCTTGGTGAAAAAGGTGGAAGTACAGAGAGTTGAAAAATTCTGCTCTCTCTCTCTCTACTTTCTGACAGCATGAAGTCATCTGCCCCAAGAAGTCACTCCTTCTTCTCTTCATCTTGCACTAAATTTGAAGGGGAAGATTACAGAAGAGTTGAGGAAAACCCTTTTAATTTTTATAGGCCTCAATAACTCTCTTAAAAAAAATACAAAAACCTGGTAGTATTCTTGTGGGGCTGAGTTATTGTGCTGCCATATTGTATTTGCCTACACTCTCATTTTATAAATAAGGAAACTAAGGCTATGTTCATTAAAGGGCATGGCATAAATCTAGAATTGTAGCATTCGTTTGAATCGACCTTGTAGTATCTGAGAAAAAAAAAAGTCTTGCAAAAACAGATCACTAGGGGAGGGAGAAAAAGAACCTCAGAGAAAATTTAATTGAGAACCCCTTACATGGGGCGAGGACAATGGATTTCACTGAATGAGCCCCAGAGTGTAGCAAGTGCTCCTTGGTTGCAGAAGTCCCATGGTGATCATTCCGGTCTGTTCTGCTTAGGGGAATGGCAAACCCCATCCTCTTCGCCTTCAGTTCAGGGCTCCCGCATAGGAAGCCAAACAGCTGGTTCTTCTCCATATGTGGCCTCCTCAGCCTTACTCTGCATTTACTGAAATCCTTCCTCAGGGGAGCCGCTGACAGCTCCCTTTGATTGGCTACTGACAGTCATGCTGGGGCTTCTAAGCAGAGCTCCTTGTTAACTTTGAAAGATGACTATTTTAATTTTTTTGGAGTCTCTGTCACCACCTGCAGACACAAGCAGGTGATTTAAGAGGTGAGCAAGTAGGAATTCTGTGACCTTCAAACAGAGATATCCCAAAATCAGTGGACACAGTCGAATTGCTACCTGACTTGTCTGCCTTTATGTCCTGGCTCTATCCTCAGTTCACTGTGTCGGATAAGAAGTTTCATGTTACCCTCTGAAGGGCTGAGATTTCTGGGCAGGCTTGGAAGGGATCTACAACACTGTTCTTTGTAAAAGTCCTTTGCAAATGTGCTAGTAACAGACTTGGGTAGATGCCATTTTGGCATAGAAAGTACCGTCTTTTAGGGCAAAGGGTGGAAGGGTAGGTATATAAAACATAACAGTCAAGTTAATGTAGTCTATTTAAATGCATAAATAAATAAAGCTATTTCACTTGTGCATTTTCTAAACCAAGACCAGGGAACATAAAATTCTCTGTAATATGTAATAAAGTATTAACCTCAGTTTCATTTTCTAGTCAGGGGAGTCTTCTCAGGAGAGAAGAATGCCAAGAAAAGGAGAGAAGATGGCAGTAGGGGAAAAAGAAAGAAGACTGGAGACCTGTGCAGGAGAGCAGGAGACAGAAAGGCAAGCCAAATAGGTACCATCTCTAAGAGGTGTTACCTCCAGGATCTTCTCTCTCTGAGATCACATCCATGGGCTGTTAATACTTGAAGGGGTTCTTTAAACTTTATAGGGACAGCAACAAGGAGGATCAGGGCAGGACTTGCTTTGTAGAATGAGTAATATGGTTTATGTATAGTTAACTGCTCTACCTAGTATTCCATTAGAACACTGGTTCAGTCCTGTGCTAGATGCCCCTAGATGCTTTGTCCTGATACTCTCTGAACCCTCTACTCTTAGCCTGCTGTATCAGCATGGCCACAGTTCCCCTTCTGCATCTCCTACTAGTGGAGTTTGGACCCCTCTCTTCCTTGCTACAGAGCTGATAGGCCAATTGCAGAATCGTAGTTGGCCTCCAACTGTTCGCTCCAGTGTATACAGATGTCTGTATTTCTTCTACTTTAGCTATTTCTGCTTCTATTTGCTACCACACATATTCATGCAAATACAGGAATTTCAGGAGGTGCAATTCTCTTCCAATGTAAACCTGTTCCATGAGTGCCTTCTGCAACAAAATGCCTCTACAGAATGTCTGTGGATATCTTTCCCATCTGTTGAAGAAGGGGTTTTATCGTCTTCCATAGATTTAGACAGGAACAGAGTAACTTTGGAGTGAAGAGCTGCCTGGAAGACTTCCCCTTTCGGTTAGCAGCTTTTTCCTCTATGATTTCATCCCACGTCCAACCCTTAAATGGCCCTTTAGCTGTGGCTGAAGCTTGTTTTGTTTGAATTAACTGTTTCCCTCTTATTATATGTAGCCTATGTTTTTACAATTTCCCCTATTCCTGATCTTCTTGCCACCCTCTGCTGCTGGTTCTATCTGGTGTATCATCCCTTCTATCTGATGGTACCTGGCTTCCATGTTAACCTAGGCCTCAGGATCTTGGCTTCTTTTCCAGAGAGCCTCCACGCATGTCCCATTATTACTCTGAGACTGAGATCGTCCAGTATTTTTAGGTTCCAAGACTTTAACCAACACTGGTCCATGTTAATCAAGCAAGTTTGTTCTAACAATATCTCTTTCACTCCCTTCCTAGCCTGTACTACCAACTTGTAGCAGGCCCAGTATCCTCATTAACTACAAGTGCTTGGGGGCTGGACAAAAGCACCCTCTTTCTTTCTGTGCCCCACCCCCCTCATCAAAACCACCCACTTACCATTCACCAACACCATTTATAGCTGTATCTTCTTTGAGCTGCTAAGGATGAAGCCTTCTCTCCACAGTAGAGATATGAGTGTATGCAATCATATTTATCTTAATCTCCATGACATTCATTTCCATGAGGTTGTCAGGAACAGGGTGCAGGCCAGAGAAGAGATGTATTTACCAAAATTTAGAGGTGTTCCAGAGCGAATGAAATCATGAGGATTTTGAGCTTGGCTACATAATTTGGTTCCTTTGGCCAATGTAGAAACAGTTCTAGACCAATGCTTCTCCAAATTGAACATGCAGATCTTGTCAACATGAAGATTCTGGCTGAGCAGGTATGTGAGAATAAGCCTCCACATAATCCTAGTATCACAGGTTCCGCCAGTCTGTGGACCACATTTTGAGTACTAAGGGGCTAAGGCTCCTCTCCCACTGGGTTCTCAACTTGTTCCCATTGCTGGTTCCTCTCATCCACCTGATATTCACCATTTGTAAAATGAGAGTATGATCTCTTAAAGTGTAGATTTATAATGCCCTATGTAATATGTTATACCTTGGTCAGCAAATGTCAGCTCTTCTTTAAAATCTTCCCCAATTCTCCAGTGAAAGTTCTTACTCTGATATCCCTTCATGTTTCATTTCAATTCGGTTTAAAACAGTTCAATTCGATACAAATCAGAAGCCCTCACTGAACATTTTTCATATGTTAGGTAGTGACTTTCTTTGAGACTGAAGAGGTGATGATGCCATTAACGAAAGTGGAAGTTTTAGTTATACAAATGGAAGAGTAGACTTGGGGAGAAGATAGTCTCCATTTTTTTTTCTCCACACATATTCAACTTACTTCATTCATAAATTTTATCAATGACCAAGTTTATATTTGCCACAATATGTGTCATGTGCCTTTAATATGCAGAGGTGGAGGAAGAACAATATGTAACCTCTAGAGTCAGACCACGTGTGTTTGGAACTCAGCCTCAATACTCCCTAGCTGTGTGATCTTGGACAAGTTTCTTAGCTTCTCTGTGCCTTGGTTTCCTCATCTTTAAGATAGGAATAATAATAGTACCCATCTCATAGGCTTGTTATATTGTTAGCAGAATTAAATAAATTAGTATTTGTATAGCATGTAGAATATCATTGGTACGTTGTGTTTTAAAGAAAAGTTTGTTCAACAAATAAATGTCTAGAGGTGTCATTGAAGAAAAGTCTGAGTAGGGGATATGGGTTTGGGAGCTGTCAGTATGTAAGTGTTGTCATGGCCTAGGAGCAAAAGGTATTTTCCCCGGAAAATGTAAGTTGCACAATGAGCGGCAAAGAGGGAAGAAATGAATTTTTTAGGGAGTACCAATATTTAGGCCATGAGCAGAGGAAGAGGATGCAATAAAGAAGACTGAGAAGTAAAGAAGACCCAGGAGAAAGTGAAATCAGAAGTCAAATAAGTAGAGAATTTCAAGAGAGAAGTAGTGGTCAACAACAACAAATACCACAGCCACATCAAACAAGATATGGAATAAAACAAAGCCATTTGTTCATCTAGCTAATAAAGCAAGTTTCAGGCCATCTTTAATTCCTATTTATGTTTGTCTTAACCCACTAAACCATGAGTCCTAACATACCTGACTGAGTTTATTAGTCAATCTTGTATTCCCAGGGGCCAGCACACATCTGCAGCATAGCTGGGCTTGCTCAGTGTTGTTGTAAGAGTATATTTCTTACTAGGTTCTCTAATGACTCCTGTTCCTTAGAGGTCCACATCACGCTGCTTTTCTATTGAATAATGGGATGATAAACAAAGTTGAGAGAATCTCATTTCCTGTCCTGTCCTCTTGTTTTGAGGGGTACGGGGAGGAGAGGGCGAGGCCACTACTTCTTGGTACTTGGCATCTTTTTCATATGAGCTTGGGTCTTTGTGAAAGTTGAGATGAGGTCATATTAAGTCTGGGGTGGGGAAGACCTGGCTGCTGCAAATCTCAGGCAAGGTCATCTTCTTGGTGTTCACAGCATCTCCAGACAGTGATGGCAGCCCTTCCTTTTAGCCTGATGTGTACTAGCAAGGTGCTCTTGCATGTGTGCTGGCCTGTATCCTCAGGTCTGTCTACTTCCAAAGGCCCTCTGCTGACAGTCGTCTTTGCTCCTAGGAGACCAACTGATCACATATAGATGGTGCTGGGGAGAAACTGGGGGAGAACAGGTCTTCAATGTTCTAGAAGCCTGGATAACCACTGAAGGTGATCCGGACAGCAGACCCCAAGAGCCTCTCTAGGTAGGAGGAGGATGGCAGAGGGGGGAAATCTTTGGCATAAAGGTCTACGCAGCTGCTTTGCCTTCTGCAGGCTTGTAGAATTAATTGAGACTGGCAAGTATGGGGGATGGTGAGTCAGAGGAAGGAGGAGGAAGTGTGTGGGTTGTAGGACTACAGAGAAATTGTAATTTCTGAGGCCTCCAGGTAAGAGGGAGGGAGTAAAGACTGAGGGTGGTGGGCTGGGACAGTGGGGGGAGCTCTGACTCATTCTGGTATTGACAAATAGGCTGGATTCATTTAACTTCCCTGGACTTTGCCCTTTCAGGATGTACAGCCAGAGTCAGCACACTGCTAATGGGGCTTTGAGAGTCTCCTTTTGATGAGCGTGTCCCAGAAAGCAGGTATTAGCCATTTCTGCTGGGGAGGCAATGAAGGCATTTGCAGCTGAAATCGGCTTTCCTGGATGCCCTAATAAAGGAGAGACTTTCAAAGCCCCATTAGCAGTGTGCTGACTGCAGCTTTACATCTCTACTAGCCCAATTCAGGAGGGGAGCACTGGACACTCATTTCCTGACTCGCAAGGAGTGAACTGCCTTCAGATCAAAGCCAGCTTCTTTTTCATCAGTAAGCTGTGAGCTCCTTAGTAGAGAATACTTGTCTCCTTATTTGGGGTGCCTAATATGGCACCCCACACAAAATAGACTCTCAATACATGTTTATGGAACTTGTAAACATCTTTGTGTGCGTGTGTGTTGGTCTTTTGCTAAAGGGGGTTGGAGCATTACATATGGACAACACCCATCATGGTGCTGGCCCTTGGTGGGCGCTCAGTATATGTTTATAGATGGATAAATGACAGGTAGGTCTAAGGGGCAAGGGAAGGGCTGGGAGGGAAGGAAAGAGACAGTGTGAGAGAGAAGGAAAAGTAGCTCTTCTCTCTGCTCCCAGTCCCCCCAACCACTTGCCCGGAGGAAGGTTGTATTTTCCCTTCAGCCAGAAGTGGCTGAATTTTTCTACAAGTAGCAGACCTCACAGTCTCTGTGTCTCTCAGAATGAAGTCAGAGGACTTCTGTTATTAGGTCCCAAAGGTGGAGAGTGGCATGGGGACAGAGGGGTCCTGGTTGCCAGGCTCTTTTACAAATTGTGTATGCCAATGAATTAATATAGAGAAGGTGATCTTCCTTCTAGGAGTTAGGTGACTTGTCCAGGTTCACGGAGATATAAACAATGGAGCCAGAATTCAAGTCCCAGTCAGTCTGCTTCTAAGCTCACACCGCTCCAACCACTTCCCTCTTTCCCTCTGACCACAGAGCTCAGTGAGGCTGTCATTCTGAATGTTAACTGTTTCTGGTCAGATGACCTCCTTCACCTACCTTCCTTGTGTGCACATGCCCTTAGGCAGGCAGCAGTGTAGAGGTGGATTGTCTCAATTGTCCATCAGCTGCTTCCTCCTCTTCCCAGGGGATTGGTGGATGGGCCAGTGCAGCAGCCCTGTTAGCCCTCAGTTTCCACCCAACCAGATGATGTTTCTCCAGGTGGATATGCCCTCCACACCTCTCATTTCATCTTTTTGAATGAATATGCTTTCAGACCAGACCTGCCAAGAAGCTCTGGAAAGGAAAATAAATAAAAATAAATAACGTGAATGAAATAGATACATAAAGGCCTTGCAGGCTACAGCCACCTGCCCTCGTGTGTTTATCCCAGTTATTTGTTTGACCCATAATGAGCCTGGTGTCAGGAAGGTCTTGGATAAGCCGCTGGTGTGTGACTGGGCCTCTTTGCCCATCATTGTGCCATTTGAATATTTCCAGTCAGGATTTGGTCACTGCACATCTTTGAGAGTCCTCTAATCAGAGAAATTAACTCTCATCAGACACAGGAATTAATCATTGTTAGTGTTGTTGTCAGTCTAACTTTGCCTTCCTCGGTGCCAGACATGGAGAGGGACATCCTAGGAGGGGGCGGCCACCACCACTGCCAAAGGCCTCGGTGGGCACATGCAGAGCTTCACCTTAGGCATGGAGGCTGGCCCCTCCTTCTGCTGGAGGTGGGCAGATGTGGAGCCCCTAAGGAGTCCTGCTCTGGGGTTCAGAACTAAGCAGTGCTATGTGCAAGGCTTTAAAAATGTTGAATGACTAGAATGTGTGAATATGTCATGGCGGAGGGGGAGAGGAGGTGCTTTGGGAAGGATGCCAAAGAAAAATGCCAACCAGCTAGAAGTCACAGATGAGGGGAATTCTTCACTGTTCGCCAGTTTGTTAAAAATACAGATCGGTCTTTCAAAGCTATCCTTCAATGGGTGTCTGTGTGGCACGAGTGGGTTGGGGGGCCAATGAGAGCAGTGACAGACCCTCAACTGCGTGTGTGAAAAGTTCGAGCCAACTTCGAGGTTCACAGAATCATACCATCTTCAGGCATAGAGAAAATATAATACAAAGACTATCAGGTTGCTGAAGGGTAAATAAACATGATGTTAACACCATCTTCCATAATATATATTTCAAATCCTCTCATTTGCTCATGAAAAATATATTCTGGAGAATTGCCTGTTAACATCACACTTGTTCACACCGCAGCACTTGATTTTGTTAGTGTCAAGCTGTCTGTGTGCTTGTCAGTAGTCATCAGCGTTCTTGAGCAGATTTTCATTTTAAGTTACAACATTCTCTTGCATGTATGTTTCTTTTTCAGGATAAGAAAATTGGAGAGTCTTTGTTTCTGAGCAAGGGCAGTTAGGAAAGCACTAGCCTGGGAATCAGGAAAGAAGGTTTCCATCTTGCTTTGTCACAGTGTACTCTGTGACCTTGGAAAAGTCACTTTTCCTCTGGTCCTCTGTTTTGCTATCTGTAAAATGTGGTTACTAGATAAAATCTTTAGTGAATCTTTGAGCAGATACTGAGACCACAGAGCAGGAAAATGGCCTTAGCTCTCTATGGTGGAGAAGAAAGGGGATCTGAGTTTCTTTTTTTAAGATTTTATTGGGGAATTGGGGGAGGGGATCAGCGTTGGGGAATCGGGGAAGGGGAACAGACAAGTTGCTGGTCTTTTTGTTCTTCAGTCTAGTTGTGGAGGATGTTGTTTCACCGGCCCATGTTGGTATCATCATTGCGTTCTTCCTGTATGAGGCAGATCGGTTGCCGGCCTCTGGATGTTGCTCACTGTGGCTATTGGCAGTTCACGCTGGCTGCCAGCCACTCACGCTGGCTGCCGGCCACTCACTGTAGCCTATCGCAGCCCACTGCAGCAGGGGATGCAGCCTACATCGTCACCAGGGCTCGTGCAGCCCAGCTCCAGGTGGAGCTGCTGTTAGCTGTAGGGGGCAGTGTCACTGGCCCTCATATGTGGGATCCGAACTGGGGCCGTTGGCATCCCAAAACCAGCTCTTTACCAACGTGCCACTCGGCCGGCCCTGAGTTTCTTTATAGTTTGGGACACAGTGGCCAGAATTTATGCCACTTTCATAGCCACATGTCAGAGCTGCAGGAGTATCCCACCTGGAGAGGGCTTTCTGTTTCACACTCTCCATTTCTTGGATGATTGCTTTCCCTGCTACTGGGATTTAAAAAAAATAAAAAACCGTCCAAGACAAGTCACTTTCTCATTGGCCTGTGACATGCTACATGAACCATCTATATTACGGATGCAACCATGGATGCCGCCAACGTTGATTCATACCTTGGTGACCTCATGGATCACTGACAGCCCTGCCACCTGGCAGGCTGCCTGGAATTCACCAGGGCCTGTCAGAAGCCCAGCTGCACCTCCATTTTGCAGGTGACCACAGGCCTGGCGGCCACCCTTGGGTTGCAAGTCTACCATTGTCAGTCTAAGCAACAATCACATTCTCAAATCAAAAGTCAGAAATTGTAAGAGGAGCAGTGTTGCTCACAGAACTGAGTGGTGACTTACAGAAATACAATGAGATAACAAAGTCTCTTTCAGACACCTTTTCATAATCCAAAGCCCTAGGTAGCCGATAAACAATGTGCCACCAGCCAGCCTGAGTTCTTGCTATCTTGTTGACTGAAGCATTCATTGTGAGGCTTCTTGGGCCACCTATTATGGGGAAAGGACGACTCTGACCATTTCTGCATAGTGTAGATTAATCTGAGGGCTGCACGACACCTTTACTTTGTGGTCTTCGTCTCCTCGGGGGTCAAGAGGGAGGGTGAGTTGCTCTCTCTGGTTTTGGACACTTGCTTTTTAATCTTTTTCACTGCCTTTGATTTTTACTTTTGGCTTCAGGGAAGGCGGTTGTCATGGATAGAGCCTCGTGCCTGGGTTAGCACGCTGTGTGCTAGGGGAAAGTAGTAACTCTGAACACTCACCAGTGGGTTCAGGGCCAAAGTTACCAGATCTCCTTTCTTGGCCTTCATGCTCAAATGATCTTGTTAGAGATCAAACAAGGAACACAGTGACAACACCCTCCCTTGTCCCCGCCCCCTGCTGAATAAAAATAAAAAAACCATAACCATCTCTGTCACCACCACAATCCTAAAACTCCACCTACAAATCGAGTTGCAGGCAATTGAGGAAGCAGTAAAGAAAGAGAGGGCTGAATAATACAGGTCAATGTCATTTTCTGAGAACACTGGGACTTACAGACCATTTGGCAGTAGAAAAAGTCATTATTTCCCAAATTTGCAAGTTGACCCTCTATTTATGGTCTGGGTCTTAAAAGAAATAATACTACATATTTATAATAGCAGTGAAAATAAAATAAATTTAAATTAAGTTTTCCTTTTGGTTCTTTTTCCATGGTTCTAAGAGAGGAGGCAAGCAATGATATAGAGAAAAATGCTGTGGTTTTGAAATCAGATTGAAATTTGCCTAAGTTCCCACCATCTTTTTATCTCCATTTACAAATCTGCAGAGTAGGGATAATAATACCTTCTTTGTTCTTGTTGTGAGGTTTAGAGCATTTATAAAGAGCTTGGCACATAGTAGGTGTTCAGTAAACAGAAATGGTACTTATATGGAAGCATAAAATCTTCAGAAAAATATGATGCCATGCTACTTTTGTTGCCCTTACTGCTTAGATTTGCCAAGAATCAACAATCTAGTTTCAGCAACAAATTTGGTCTGTGAGTGGCAAAATGGGCCAATTTTCTGCCTGGGGGCTTCCTGTGATTTGCCAGGGAGATGGGTGACTGCTTTGTAGCCAGTAGTGAAATCAATACTTTCTGTCTTTTTCTAGGTAGGGAGGAACAGTGGTGGCTTGGGTCCTGCCCTGTGAGATTTGGTGGCTCAGAAAAGGAATACTGGCCACAATCCCTTATCAAACCCCGACTTGGGGCTGAAAATATTTCAGAATTCAGAATTTTTTAGATTTTAGAATAGTAGTAGGGCACTGTTCCAATATATTTTGTAATACCTCTAGCAGCCTCGAGTAGCAACTTGTAAGGTAAAACCATTCAGGTTTCTTCAGGAAAGATTCATCCTAGGTGGAATAAATGAGGTCTACAAAGAATCTCAGATCAGTTCAGGTCAGGTTTTGCTGCCAAATGAGTTCTGAAAAATATTTCAATATTCAGAGCTTTTTCAATCTCAAAATTACAGATTGATGATTTATAATAATACTAAAGATAATGAAAAATATTAACAACAGTTGTATTTAATGAGTGTTTTCCTTGTGCCAGGGACTCTTTAAGTTCTTTACATATATTTTCTTGCTTGCTCTAACAACAGTTCTGTGTGGTTGGTATTATTGTCTTTCTTTTAGTGATGAGGAGAATAAGCCTCCGAGATATTAAGAAACTTGCCTCAGGTCACACAGCTAGTAAATGGCAACATTGGGTTTTGAACCTCGAACCATCTGATTGCAAAGCCTATGCCGATAAAATAGATTCATGTTTTTTCCTTGTATAGTAGAGGTTGCCTTACCCTGGGAGTCCAGAGAATTTGTCTTGTGGATGATAGAATATTTGCAAGGCTATTTTAGTTGCATGATTCGAGCTGGGATGAAAGTGTATTAAACTGGCTATAGCTGAGAGGTATGAAGGGATAAGAGGTAAATGGGGTGTAGATGACATAAACCTGGCCATTTCAATATTGGCAAGCAGGCTATGTTGATTCAAGCCCAATCCAGACAGCCTTTGACCTTGGTTTGGTCTCCCACCCTTAAAGAAAAGCTTTCTGCAGCTTCAAGTGGTCTTCCTTGGAACCTACCTGTCCAGAAAGAGTAAGGGAACTACCTCAGGCCCAGACCAGGCCTCATCTTCTTGTGTGACCTCTATAGTGTGGGTAGAGTACTACAGAGGGAAAAAAAAAACCCTAATGAGCCTTAATGTGGGAGGAAATGGCCATCCTAAAAATAACGCCAGGCCCTGTGGAGTAATGACATCATTAGCCAACTCCAGCCTTGAGGGATTCTAAGCACTTTTGACTAGACATTTTTTTTTTTAGCACAAGATGTATCAAGTAGATCTATTATGCTTGTCAGCCCAAGCAAGGGTTGCAAGGCAAGAATTAAGTGAGAGGCACATGTGAAGGGCCATGACATTTCTTTTAATCACATTTTACATAATTGGAATAGTTGCTATTTCCGAATCTTTGGCTGGGCAGTCTTCATGACCACAACAAAACAGATCTGGGAAGAGAGGAAATTCTATCGTCTGGAGAGGACCTGACATTTTCACTTAATTCTAAATCTTGGGGAGGAGAAGGAGCCTGGGGAACTGGATTAGCCAAAAGCTGCTGAGAAAGACAGAAGTCAATGTCATAGAGAATTCTTCCTTACCAGTCTTATCCTTTTCAGCTGATGAGTGAGCAGGTTTCCACCTTGCTATGCATGCATAGTGCTTGGCCTAACAGGGTCCTTAGGACTGTGCATGAACTAACAGGAGAAATCACCCTGTGTTTAGCCTCATCTGCTAGATTATGAACTCCGTGAAGCCAGGATTGGGCTGAGCCACACCTTTAGCCCAGCACTTGGCAAAGCACCTGGAAAATAGTGGAACCCTCAATAAAAATTTATTCAATTAGATCAAATGACTGCGAATTTGTTTTATAAATGGTGAGGGATTATTTTGCACATCTCTGCGTATTCACTTGTAAAAGGTTATTATTAATATACTCTAACCCCAAGAATGGAAGAGAAAGCCAGTCCTTCTCCAAGAAGGTAGAACAGAGAAGTATGCATTAGGCTAGGAGCAAAGATGCCTGTATCTTGTGGCTTCAGTCATGTGGCTCTATCAACTCAGGCTCCTTTCACGTAAGTAATGACAAAAATCCTCCATATCTCCCAGCTTCATAGAAGGACAAGCAGAATAAATGACATTAAACTTGATTATGGTTCCAAGACAAACGAACCTACTATTGAAACTCAGACCTAAAGGGTTTTTCCCTTTTCCACACTGCATGGTCCTACAGTGAGTGTGGCCCTGGGCTCACCTCCCTGAGGCTTCAGGGAAGGTGTGACCACTCTTTGTGTCTGGCCACATATGCGGTTCTCCCCAGAACAACATGTCTGCTTCAGCTGCCACCCTCTCGCCCTCCCTCCCTCCTGTGCCCTCCTTTCCCACTCACAGTCCTCACTCAGCCTTCCCCTCTCTTTGCTCTAGACCCCTGGGGCCTGTCATAATTAGAAAATGAGGAAGGAGGGGAGCCATCCTAGCCCACCAGGGCTTTAGAAGGAGCTGGGGCTACATACTGGGGATCCGAGGCTGCAAAGGTTTCAGTGTCTTTCTTCTTTTCTAGCCATAGTACATGCCAAAACAGGCGGGTCCTGTGCTAAAGGCGAGGAGGGTCCAAGGCCAGTATAGCAAAGTGTGTGTGTGTGTGTGTGTGTGTGTGTGTGTGTGTGTGTGAGAGAGAGAGAGAGAGAGAGAGAGAGAGAGAGAGAGAGAGAGAGAGAATGTGTAGAAATGTGTATGATTGTGGGTATGTTGTTCTTCAGATGGGGGAGCAATGCAAAAAAGGTGTTTTTATCTGGAAATTAATCCATGGCAAATTTGGGAGTACATATTCTGTAGGGAATCCCTTTGTACTATCGCCTCTTTCTGCCTTTACCTAACCAGGTCCCCGAGGTCCTCCATTTTACCTTAATAATAAAAGGAAAGCAGTAGTTGGAATACGTGGCCAGAGCCATTCCAAATCTTTTCTCCCTGTCCCAAACACCAGGTGCTGGCATGAGCTGAGCGTGCTCATGCTCGGCACAGTCACACATAGGAGATGGATGCAGGTTTTTCCAGCTTCCACTGCACCACAGTCTCACTTCTGTGCTGGCATTTTTCTGGGCAATGCTGAGGGAATCATTAATCTGTCTCCTTGTTATTTTTCTGTTCAGCCCAGGGGACTACTCTGGCCTATAAATCAGCTCAGTACGGAGTAGGGAAATTAAGGAAGGGATACAGTAAGGACGAAAACTACCACTCGGAAAGCATACAGACTTGAGGTGTGAGACGCAGAAAGTCAGGGGAGGAAGGAAGTGCGATCTTTTGAGGAAATAATATGAAGAGAAAAGATTGCACCAACCAGACAGGACCAGATCTGGGACAAAGGAGGTGTGGAATCTGGTTGTCAAGATGTTATTGTAAGCTTCGTGCTTCAGCTAATCTCTCTGGGCTACAACTAGGCCATCTGTTAAGGTGGGATCTCACCATGCCCTCACTCTGCATCGTGCATTCCTGGGAACTAGAGCATGTGTGGAGAAACAAAACAAATTCGTACATGCAAAGCCTTCAAACCCTACATACTTGCTCATGCAACTTAATTAATAAAAAGTACTTATGGTGAAGGTTTCAAAACAGCATAGTAAGTGCTGGGAGGTCGTGTGGCCAGTGGAAAGGACATGGCCTGGAATTAAGACTCTTAGTGATTCTCTGAGTCTCTGGATACCAACCCATTGACCCCTGGCGAAACCTCAGTTTTCCTGTCCTTTAAGATCACTTGGAATTTCAGACTTCTGTGGTGGTGGCAGTTGTCACCACAAATGTGATATGAAGCATGCACACTTCTCTCAGGGCCTCTTCCATATCTTGGCAAACATTCACAGGCACTGCAGCTTGGAGGGACAAGGGCTCGCCTCAGTGGGTCCATCATTGTGGGTCCCAGCTCGACTCCATTGCCCTCTAGGCTGCCTGGGCTTGGCCACTCCCTTCTGGGACAGTCTGCTCTAGGGACTTTTATATTAAAGAGCTCAGGCTTCGGAAACAGAAGACTTGGGTTTAAAAGCCACCTATGAATCATATGGCCCCTTGGGAGATCCTTAGTCTGTCGGAGGCCCTGTGACCACATCTGTAAAATGGGATCCCAATATCTGCCCTGTTGGTTTCTTGTGAGCTTTAGAGATATTATACAGAGAACATCTAGTATAGTTCTTGGAGCACAGAGGTGCTCAATGAACAGTAATTATCACCATAATAGGACAGCTGGGGTTGAAGACTAGGGAGGAGAGAGGAATAATGGGAATGAATACACCCCTCAGGCAAACATTTCATAGACCAAGTAAAATGTGTGTATACGTGTGTGAGCATAGGTGTGGCTGTGTGTTTAAGTGTGTGTAAGAATGTGTAAGAATATGTGCACATGTATGTGCATGCACGAGTGAAAGTGTGTACTGGTATGTGACTGTGTGTGAGCACGTGAGTGTGTCTTTGTGTATGTTGGGGTGTACGTACTTACTAGTTCTTTAAATGGATTTCGTACACGCTCCTCTACCTGGAATATTTTCTGTCTCCTTTCCTCGCCTAAAAATGACCACTAATTTATCAAGATTTAACTCAGATCATTACCTCTTTGTACCCATCCCTGAACTCTTTGGGAAGAGTTGATCATTTTCTCTTCTGTCTTTCTCTCCTTTAAACAAGGAAGCAGAAGCAGGTGGAGGGGTTAATTGTATGGGGTCTAGGCACATATGTCATGGGTATGAGTTTCAACTCTTCAATATGTAGCTAAGTGATCTAAGTTACCTGACCTTGACCTTTGGAAGCTTCCTTATCTGCAACATGGAAATACCAATGGTGTCTTCCTCCTAGGCTTGATAAGAGTTTTAAATAATATAACACATTTAGAACATTTCACACAATACTTGGTATATATTAAGTGCTCAGTCCATCATTCCTCCTACTATTGCATTTGCCACATGGTATTATGGTACTAGAATGTTTCATTTATGTATTCATTTCCCCAAATCTGTAAACTCTCTCAGAGCAGGGACTTTTCCTGTAGTACTTCCCCAGTAGCCTGATATCCAGTGGCAGTTTAGTAAATGTAAAGGGAAAGAAAATATTACTTATCACTTTTCTTCCCTAGTTCTCGTTTATTCCCTCCTAGCACCCAGCAGACTCCCCTTCATAGTACCACCAGAAGACAGGCATGGGAACTACAATACAGCCTCATCCCCATACAAAAGACATCTTTAATCAACACATAAAGATCCGTGCTGTATCTATACTTAGCAGGCATTCGGCTATCACATTTATTACATCATCAGGGCTATTTTTTCCTGCACTCGTCTTCAATAGATTCAATTGAAACACTAGAAAATCCCTCCTAGCTCATCAATGAGTCTGAGGCCAAAACTTCTGGTAGGACAATACTCTACTGTTGCTGTTCATAGAAAGAGCCCTGATCTGCTCATTCCCCAAACATGCAACACCAAACCAAATAGCATATAGGGAGAGAAAGAGGCCAGCTCATTTCACAGAACTGACTCCCAGACTTAACAGTGTAAATGCATACAAATGAACCATTGTATAGGACATAGGTTGTCAGTCTCCCTAACCTGTGATCCTGCCTTAGTTTTCTCCCATCTGTTAATTTCCAAAGGGATCTATAGGTAAGCCTGTTCCTCCCTAGTTTCTTCCCTGGGGCATAGGCTTTTGCCCAACTATTTGGAACTGTTGTGTTCTCTTGGACCCATGATTTGGCATGCTTAGATGAGCCCTCAGTACCCGGAAGCCTGCTAGTCAGAGCATTTCCTGTGCTTCAACTAGTATTCAGTCCATAGGCTAAGACATCTGCTCTGATGCCCCACTTTGGAATTTTTTTCCACTTCATAATCTCTTGGGTTCTCTGTCTAGCATGACTAAGCCCCTTGTAGCCGGGACTGCTGTCCTGAAACTTATCAATGATAAGCTCTCTAAGGATTCTTGTTTGTCTTCCTTCCTGGGGCTGGTTCCATCTCTCTACATCCCTCTGCCCATTGTAAGAGTCTTGCTCTTTATAGATAGATTGTCAATGTTGTTTCCTTCTCTTTGGTCTTAACCTGATCTCTTATCTTTAGACTCCCTCATACTTGTGTTTGCCTTTGCCCAGTTTTGTGTAGACAGACATACATACACTAGACTCTTTGGGTCCACCCTAAGGTGCCACCAGCAAGGTTTGTCCAGTTGCTCTCAGAACACTGGGACAACATGAAGCAATTTAAAAGCTAGGTGGCTGCTAGCTCTGTGTCTACATGTTCCTTTATAAGGGTAAGTCATGGTGTTGTTCCCGGATAAGAGGTTTGGCTGAGTGTATATGTGTGTGCATGGGTGTGGGTGTCAAAGAGAGATAAAGGTCAATTCAGTGTCATGTGTGTTTAAGGTGAGGTGCTTATAGAATAGTCACAGATTGGTTTCCAGTAGGTGACTGGATATATGAGAGTACAACTCAACTGGGAAGTCTGGGTTACAGGGTCAGATTGGAAAATCATTAAGACATGTGAGATCATTGAATCCATGTGTCTGCCTAGGAAGATCATACAGAATGAGAAGACGTGGGAGCTGAGGCCTGAGTTCTGAAGATTCCCAGCATTTATGGGATGGGCATTGGAAAAGGAGCTTCGATGGAGTCTGAGAAGAAGGAGCTGAAGAAGTAGAAACAGAATTTGAGAAGAGTGACCTCCAAAGCCAAGAAGGAAAAGAATTTCAAGAAAGAGGAATGGTAAGTAAGATACAGGCTGAAAAGTGACTATTATATTTAGTCATAGAATGTCACTGGTGACTTTGGAAAGAGCTGTTTCAGTGGCCTTGGGACAAAAGTCAAGAAGTAGGCTGTGGAGTCAGTGAGAAGAAGTAAGGATGCTTTGGAAAAGCTGGCTCAGAAGGGAGGAAGCGGGAAGGTGGTAGCTAAAGAAGAATGTAAGCTTTGGGAAGGGTCTGCTTGGTTGTTTTGTTTTTAATGGAAGAGACTTGGGTATTTTTGAATCCTGAGGGCAGTAGCCAGAGAGCTTAATATAATAGTTAGAGAGGGGGTAACTGATGGAGACCATCCCAGATGAGGCAGCAGGGCATGGGATGCTGAGCACAGGTGCTGAGATGAGCCTTCTGCAGGCAAGGGCCATCTCTTTGCCTTTAGGCTGGATCTAGCAACCAACTATTAGAGGAGGAGAAGGGCCAGAAGGATTTCGGGTGGCAGGGCGGTGGCCTACACTCTAACATTTGACAGAGATAATCTACACAGATGAATTAGAGTTGCCTGAGCCTAAAATATCTAAAATGATGAAACTCTCTAAGTGGCATTTCAGGGGCTCTGACCCACATTCTCAGTGACCCATGATGGGTCAGGAAGAATTGCAGGTGACACTGAAATGCTACCACATGGCACCTGCCTAGTGCTAACGGAAGATGTAAATCTTGCCAGGAGAAGGCCACCCTGTGACGTGCTGCTTTCCCAAGGGGAGTGCCAGGCAGGAGGCTTCCCTTTGGGGAGTCATTGCAAGACTCCTCCGATGGGACCTCTCCTTGCCCACCATCATTTTTCTTCATTATTCCTGGTATGTCACCAGTCATGTTGTCAGTTTCCCCTTAGAATGGCAATAAATGGCGCCTCTCATGTGGTGTCCTTAGGGGACACCTGTTATTTATTTTGGTGATGGGCAAGATGCCATAGCTAATTAAGAAAAATAGTGGGCTGCCCACAGCCAATCCATAGTTTCTTGTCAGCTCAGCCCCAGAGTCCTTCACCCCATGTTGGAGCCATTTCCCCCAGTGAGAGCTTGCCAGCAGCAGGAAACAAGGGATAATGAGCATCAGTCTATCCCTAAAAAGAGTTCCACACACCACCTCCTGCTGAAATGCATGGGGAGTCATAGACTAAGCTGATCACCTCTTCCAAATCTCAGTCCTCTGGGTGTCAATCAAGTCATTCCCTTTGTACATCCAAAGAACCTGGAGACACATCCGGCGGAGTGTTTTCTCCCTCATGACTTGGCAGGAAAGGAAGGGCAACTTCCTTGGCCAGGGCCACTTGGACACAATGACCTAGATAAATGAAGTGACCCCTCCCTTGTGCCTGGATTACCTGAGTCAGCCTCCTCTGAGTTTCTTAAAACAGTAGGCATTGCTGGCCCCACCCATACGCAGCTAGTTTTTTCTGAATCCTCCAGGTTTCTGAGCCCTATGAAAGGTGGTGAAAGGGTGTGTGGGTAGAGAAGATCTTCCCCAGAAAGGCTGCTTCTGCCCCCTGGGGCCAGAATGGTAGGAAGGGGACTCAAGTAACATGGGAAGGATTTAGTGGGGATTGGTAGATATTAGAGTGGAGTGCAGAGGGATATGGATGGATCTTTCTCTGAAGACTTTCTTAACTAAGGGGCAGTTAAATCTCCAGGAGAGTTTGGGCAGAGGTTGTTCTGGGACCAGAGAACTGCCCGGATACTCCCTGTGCTCTCTGGTCCCTGTGTATTTTGGAATTCTTGGCAGAAATTTTCTCTTAATTTCAGGTGCCCATGTCACCTCAGTGCCTTGTGGACTCTTTGTAGTCCTGACAAAAGAGGCAAAGGGTCTGGGTTTCAAGAGCAGGGGAAGGGAAGAAAGGTATGGCTGGGCTTGGAAAAAGGGTGGCTGGAGGTTGGGTCTCAGCCCAGCATGAAGGCGCCGGCGCTGTCTGTGGCCCAAAGAGAGCCGGTAGAAACTGGAGCCCAGATCCTGGAACAACATCAGGCTCATTGTACCTTCCCCTTCTGCCGGGTTTGCACGGCTTCCAGCCCTTCCTGCTGGTCAGGCTATCAGAGCACTACCCAAGAAGAAATTACCTTGTATTTGGAGACGCGATAACTTCAGAGCAGGCTGTTTTCTTCACACTGGGACACAGTGCCGCCTCCCCATTTTATCTCTTCTTTGATTTCACATTGTACTTGCTTTAGTGCAGAATCCAGGGGACAAGGCCCCCTGTGTGTAACTCCCTCCTCCCACTCACCCTCTGTGGCCACTCCCTGCCCCCATCTATCTGTGACACACTCCGGGCAGGCCACAGAGATGCTGTCTGGGGCTGGCATTCCAAGGACCTGACTGCTTCAGGAATTGTGAATGTCTCCGATTAAACCCAGCAGGGCTAATCTGAGCCCAAGTTGCTACAATACTGAAGGAAATAACAATTTGCTGGGTTTCTCTCACTCCCAGGTACAGAAAAGAAAACAAGGAGAAAAGGAACAAAGAAGAAAAGGGAAATGGGAGTTTCTCTGAATATGGGGGTTTGGACCCCCTTCTGCCCAGACCAGGCCAGCTGCCACCGCATGGTGCTTTCTGCACACACACACACCTACACCCAGTCTTACCTCCACCCGGGTTCCTGGGCAGATGCAACTTCTAGAATCACTGGGAAACTCCTAGAGGATCCTTATGTTCTAGATCCCTGGGGTTGAGGTGACACCCTCCCAAGTCCAGATCAACCTCAGCTCAGGAGTCGCACAGGCAGAGAGGAATGCTTGAGCAATTGTGGGATGATGGATCCCTGGAGATCCAGAGCATTAGAAATCTTCAACCACCCTGTTTGTTATTTTTAAGAAACTGCCTCTGAACACTGCCCAGTTCTTGTGAGGCTGACTGTTAGGCTAAACAGAATTGGTAGAGAACAAAGAAAAGGGGCTACTGGAAGAAAGGACACACGCACAGAAACCCACCCTTCCTTGGAAACTCTAGGAACCTGAACTTCATCTGGTGGACTTGAGATTGTCACCATCATAATGATGAGCATATTGCAGAACTAATGTGCTGTGCTGGGAATGGGCTGGGAAACGGTAGTGGAGTTCCTTTTTAGTCCTCACCAAGCTCTCCAGGTCAGCCCTGCAGGGTAACCGCAGCCTTGCCTGTGTCTGCCGTTGTCTGAAGTCTCAGGAGACCACCTGTAGTTACAGTCATGCTCATCTCCTAGGAAGTTCTGACAACAGTTTCTCCTAGAGGCCTGAGTACCTGCAGAGATGACTACTTCACAATCTGTATGAGAATTTGTGTGTAAAACAGCACACAGGTTGGTAATCTAGGAATCAATGTGGTGGCCAGTTTGGCAGAGTTTTTCTGAATCCCTGTGATTTTGGAAACATTTCTCCAGGATTGGGATATCCATCCAGGTCCCTCATTACGTATCGCTGAAAGAAACCTGTGTTCTTCTTTTCTCAGTTCAGTTCATTTAGAGAGAACTGGGCCTTAATGCATATCTAAGAGTTCATGGAGCATATGGTATTTTTTCCTGCATTCATTCAGCAAGCATTTATGCCTGACTCTGAATGCCCAGTACTGTGCAGTTATTGGGTTTACAAAAATGAGGTCACTGACTTCAAGGAAGCGACAATTTAATGTAAAAGACACATATAGAAATAATTAACTATGATAGATGGCTGAATGGAACAGGACTCAATAGCAGCATTCAAAATGATTTCTGCTTGGAGATCCAATCTGCTGCTGTCTGAGTCTAGGCTGAGCTTCTGGCTACCTGAGAAGTATGGCCATTGTCCTCTAGTTCTGAAATATCACTCACCCTTTAATTCCTTCCTCTGAATGTCTGTCTTCCTCCTGACAAGAGTGCCTCGATGTGGTCTTCTTTCAACCAAATGACAATAACGATCACTTCTCAATGCCCAGTGCTTCACAGATATTTTTGGGTCTTGGAGAAGTCACTGTATTAATGAGTGGATTCACCCCACCCCTCGTATGTCCTGGATTCACCCCACTCCTCATATGTCCAATTCTTAAGTGCTCTTATTCTTACATCATCTTACTTCTATATAAGTTTTAGGGTTGAATTTAACTACTTGAAACAATTTTGGAATGAGATGGGGTATAAATAATATTTTAAAATCTCCTTTAATTCTTATAATGATCTTATGAATTAGGTTATGATATATATTTGAAAATATAGAGACTTACCTTGTTTAAAATTGAGTGATAATAATGTTGGACAATTCCATAGTGCTTTAAATTTTCCAAAGCTCTTGCATCTACATTATACCTTTTCATCCAATTAGCCATTACACATACAGTCAGATGAAACCAACACTAGTTATCACAAATATATCATCTATTCAAGTAACATTGGTTAATGGCTAAGTCTTCTAAGTGCTTTACATATATGGCTTTAGGAACACCTATAAAGAGTCACAATTGTGACTACCGTTTCAAAGATGAGGAAACTAAGACACAGAAGGCTTGCGCTGGATCATAGAACCTGTAAATGCAGAGCTGGGGTGTGAACCGGGCAGTGTGGTTTTTTTTGTTGTTTTTTTTTTTTTGTTTTTTTTTTTTGTTTTTTTGTTTTTTTGAGGGCGGTGTCATTGACCCTCATATGTGGGACCGAACCGGGGCCGCCAGCTTCCCAAGCCAGCGCTTAACCACCACGCCACTCTGCTGGCCCCAGTGTGTTTTTTATGTTCTATGCTGTACTGCAGAGAAATCCTTCAGCTATTTTTTGAGTCAGATTTCCAGCTAGAAGGGGGTCAGCTTTTCTATCCTGGCTCCCAGCTAGCCAAAGATCCAGAGCTTGTATGTTTGACTTATTTCTTAGGGATTTCCAGGGGCAAAATGTGCTATAAGTCTTAAATGGTAAACAGGGGGCTTCAGACATAAAGTTGTATAAGAGCATGACATTTTTGGGGAACAGTATTCAGTAGGACTGGCTGCAGGTACAAAGGCTAGAATAATGTAGTTGAATGTGGACAGTAACTCGGACCCCCATTGGGCTTCATATGCAATGGTAAGAAATATTCATGTTACACTGAAAGTGATAGGGGACCACTGAAGGATTTTAAGGAGGGGATTGGCACTATCATATTTATTTTTTTCTATTCTGCCCCAGGATGAGAAAATTATTCTTGAAACAGAGGAGGAGGCAGCTGGCTATCACTGGGAGGCTCTTGCAATGGTTCAAATGAGACGATGAGATAAAGACATGAGGTTATGACTACCATCAAGCTAAGACAGTGGCAGGAAGAATAGAGAAGATGAGACAGACTTGAGGCTGTTTGAGAGAAAATGCACAAGACTTTGCTACTGAATTAGAAGAGGAAAGGGTGGAGATGTGCTTATTTCTGAAGTTTCAGTCTTGGCTATATTGGGAGGTGGTGATACTATTAACTGAGAAAGGGAATACCGTGATAACTGATTTTTATGGGGGAGATAGTCAATTTGGTTTTGGAAATTTTGATTTTGAAGTCCTCTGGGGAAATCTAGTTGTAGCCATCTTACAGGTAATTAGAAGTACCTACAAATCAGTTATTAAAAGAACATTGTTATACAATAAAAGGAACAAAGAAAGCAAAAATGCAATTTTCAAAGATGTACCAGTAGGAAATAAGTATATAGAAAAAAATAAAGAAACACTATTGAAATAAGAAAAATACATAGGCAAATTTTAAAAACTAATGCTATTATCTATTGTTGACAAGGGTTTAGGACTGGTATTCTCATTGCTGCTGGGAACATACATTTGTACAATCTTGTTTGTGGGTAATTTGACCATATCTATGGACAGCCTTAAAAATGTTTGTAGGCTTGCTCCCAAATATCTAGCCACAAGGATGCTCATTGCCATGTTGTTGACTGTAGAAATTTTGTCTTTTTTTTTTTTTTTTGAGGGCAATGTCACTGACCCTTATATGTGGGACCCAAACAGGGGCTGCTGGCTTCCCAAGCCAGCGCTTAACCAATGTGCCACTCGGCCAGCCCGCCATGTTGTTGACTGTAGTGGAAAATGCTGAAATAAGTCTAAGGCAAATAGGAAGAAAAGTTTAAAATAATTTTGATACAGTTATACCATGGAATGCTGTGCTATCATTAAAATGATGTAGAATTACATTTACTGATTTAAAAGAGGAAAATAAAAAGGATTACCAAGTCATATATAAAGTATGATCAAAATTTTTGAAAACTAGAAATTTTACATCAAAAATTCAATACTTCACTCAGAACAGTTCATAGAGTATGAGACAGGCAGAAAAGTCTGAAAGGTATACTTTAGAATATCAATAGTGATAATCTCTGGAAATTTGAGTTTTAGGTTTTTGCATTTCGTATTCTTCTGGCTTACTTGCATTTCCCAGTCTTCTGTAGAAACCAGGTAATACTTGTATAATTCTAAATACTAACTTAAAATCTGAAGTTTTGGGTGATCAAGATTATTTTTACAAAAGAAATGGACCTGAAGCTTAGGCGGAGGTGAGTACTGAAAGTAAGGAATTGGGATTCATTCGCTCATAAATGAGAGTGGATGACATCAACCAGGAAGAGCAGGTAGAGAGAGAAACAAGAACTGAGTCCTGGAGAACAACTTTGTGGAGTTAAGAAATGGAGTCAGCGAAGGTGCTTGATGAGGAATGGTAGAGAAATGATGGTAAGAGCAAGTGGTACCCTATGACAAAGATCAAAGTAGAAGAGGTGTCTTAAGGAAAGAAGTGATTAATTGTATTGCATGCAACAAGGAAGTCAGGCTGAAGAGCAGTCACTGGGCATAAAGATGTGTGGGTCTGAGAGACCTTAGGGTGAACTTTCAGCAGAGTTTAGAAGGCAGAAGCCAGAGACTCCGGGCTTGGTGGGCATGCACAGTGAGCAATTAGAGATTGCATGAGGACACTACTCTTTGTGGGATCTTGGTGGGAAGGAAGACAAGAGGACGGTAGCTTTGGTGGAGGCAGAGTTAAATCATTAGATATTTTTAATGGAAGGAAACTTGAGTATGTTTTTAAGCTTAGTTAAAAGACCTGTTATTGAAGAAGAAATTGAAGAAATGAGGAAAAGTGGGATAATTGGACACAATTTGAGGAAAATGGAAGAGAACAAAATAAAGAGCATTTGTGGAAGGATTGGCCATTGGCTGATGGAGAGGTTTGTCCTGGGGAGAGAAAGATCATCTCTTTCTTGGGCTAGGAGGGAAAGTGTGCTGGATGCTGGGCTGCGCTGTCCACGTGAGCCCTTAATGACTGTAGGATTTACCTTTCCTATTGTTGGGCACTCCCCACTGTTTTGAGAATTGCCTCAGTTGAAAATGGTTGTCTCAAGCAAGCCACACCCTTTCCTAGGGCATCCGATATTCAGCGACTGGTTAACTTGGGATGGGAAGGTCCAGCTTCATCCTTTCAAACCAGACAATTCTGAGGGCCATCCCAGCTCCAGAACTCTCTGCTGGGTTGGTTGAGACCTTGTTGTGCTGACACCACAGCCTAATTTCTTCCTCTGCCCAATCTCGATTGCTTCCTTCCCCATACAGGCGCTACACCTGACGGCATGTCCTAATGAACTTCCTGAATGTTAAACTCCTTCTCAGAGACTGCTTCCCAGGGAAGCCAACCTATGACAGAAAGTGTGAACTTAGATGAGGATATATATAAATTTAGGAAAAAAAGATTTCATACCTGTTATGTTCTAGTTTCTTCTGTAAAATTGAGGCAAAGTCATTTCGTAAGCGTAAGTTAACACATGTTATTCTGTGCAATGTTGTAGTGTTAGAGGAAAAATTAAAAACTTAAATGTATAGCAATAGGTAAATTGCTGAGTAAATTCTGATATATCATTTGGAGAAAATATACGCTAATTAAAAAAAACAATGTATCCACACAGAAAATTGTGATTTAGTGAGGATTAGGAGACTCAAATCTAGAGAAGAGGCTTGAGAATGATTTAGAATGGCACCATGGAAACAGGAGAGGGAGCTTACTTGATTCTGATAGAAGGATTGCCAAGTAGCCTGATGGTCCCAATCAGCTAGTCATGTGATTATTGCCAATAATTTTGACATGGAACCAGTGGTGAAGAAGACAAAGCTAAAGTAATACGAAGAAAGAAAACTAACGCAGTTCAAGAGAATAGTGTAGTTGTAGTGGTTCAGAGCCTCCATTCTGGAAGCAAAGTCATGGGTTCAAATCCTGACATTACCACTTATGAATTAAGGGCTGGCTTTTTGTGTGTGTGTGACAAGTGCTTTGGACAGAGTCCTGCTCTCAGAAGGGCCCCATACTTGGTTAAAAGCTCTGTTGACATTGTCTTGAAATTCTTAATAATTTTCTCTTTGAACCTGTTTTGTTAAGTCTGATGGGACAATGAGCATGCATGTGAGCAGAGGAAATATGACATGTACATGACCCTCATTCCTTGCTGCCTCATTTGCATATAGCATTCAGGAAGCTATGCAGCTTTTAAGGGCACTTTCCCCCTTGATTTTTGAACAAAGGGGCCTGCATTTCCATTTTGCCCTAGGCCCTGCAAATTATGTAGCTGGCTATGATTGAGAAGCCTTGGGCAAGCTACTCCACCTCATTTTCTTCATCTGTAAAATGATGACAAAGATGAAAATAGTTAATATACAGAAATAGGGTCTAGCACAAATAATGGCACTCTTACTAGAGAAATGATTACATGGCTAAACCTGCATGTAAAGGAAGGAAAAGCAGAAAGACTGGTTGAGAGAAAATGAGAAGAGTTTAAGAGACTGGAGGTCTTGAAGAGGGTGATGAGCAGTTCTAAAGGAGTTACAGATGGAAAGATAAGAAGTCGAGTTTTTTTAAAGATTTTTATTAAAATATAGCTAACATACAATATTATATTAGTTTCAGGTGTACACCACAGTTATTCAACATTTATATACCTAAAGAAGTGATCAACATGTTAAGTCCCTCAACCATCTGACACCATATCACACTATCACAATATCATTGACTATATTCCCTATGCTGTACATTATATCTCCATGACTTACTTGTTTTATGTATTTGGAAATTTGAACCTCGTATTCCCCTTTATCTTTCCCCCACCCTTTTTAAAATTTTCAATTACAGTTAACATTCAATATTAATTTGTATTAATTTCAGGTGTACACAGCATAGTGCTTAGACATTTATATAATTTAAGAAGGGATCCCCCTGACTAGTCTAGTACCCACCTGGTACTATACATAGTTATTACCATATTATTGACTATATTTCCTATGCTTTACATTCCAATGACTATTTTGTAACTTCCAATTTGTACTTAATCCTTTCATTTTTTCCCCCTGCCCCAAATCCCCTTCCTATCTATCATCCCAATAAATCTAGTACCTACCTGACACCATACATAGTTATTACAATATTATTGACTATATTCCTTATACTATACCTTATATCCCCAGGACTACTTTGTAATAACAAATTTGTACTTCTTAATTCCTTCCCCTTTTCACCCTGTCCCAACCCCCCTTCCATCTGGCAGCCATCAAAATGTTCTCTATATTTATGAGTTTGTTTTTGTTTTGTTTGCTTGTTTATTTTGTTCTTTAGATTCTACATAGAAGCAAAATCACAATGCATCTGTCTTTCACTGTCTGACATACTCCAGTCGGCACAATACCCTCCAGGTCCATCCATGCTGCCTCACATGGCAAGAACTGATTTCCTTTTATGGCTGAGCAATATTCCAGTGTATATATGTACCTCCTACTCTGTCCATTCATCCATCAACAGACACCCAGGCTGCCTCCACATCTTGGCCATTGTAAACAATGCTGTAATAAACATATGAATGTACAAGTCCCCTGAAGTAGCATTTTAGGTTTCTTCAGATAACTGCCCAGAACTGAGTTTACTGGGTTCTTCTTTGACACTTGTTATAACCTTTGTTTTAAAGTCTATTTTGTCTGGTATAAGTATTGCTACCCTAGATTTTTTTTTCCATTTTCATTTTCATGAAATATCTTTCCAATCCCTTTACTTTCAGTCTGTGTATATCTTTTGATCTGAAATGAATCTTTTGTAGGTGGTATATGTAAGGGTCTTTTTTTTTTTTTTTTTTTTTTTTTAGATTTGATTGGGGAATTGGGGGAGGGGAACAGTGTTGGAGAATCAGGGAAGGGGAATAGACAAGTTGCTATCCTTTTGTTCTCCAGTCTAGTTGTGGAGGACGTGGTTTCACTGGCCCATGTTGGTATTATCATTGTTCTCTTACCGGGTGAGGCAGATCAGTCGCCGGCTACTGGACTGCCACTCACGGCGGCTCTAGGCAGCTCACCCCAACTGTCAGCTGTTCACACTGGCTTCTGGCCATTCACGGTAGCTTATGGCAGCCCACTGCAGCAGGGGATGCAGCCTATATGCCATTGCCGGTGACTCATGGCAGCCCAGCTCTAGGTGAAGCTGTTGTTCACCATCTTAGTGTAGAGGGCAGTGTCACTGGCCCTCATGTAGGATGTGAACTGGGACCCTGCTGCTCAGAGCTGGCTTCCCAACCCAGCTCTTAACCAACATGCCACTCGGCCGGCCCAAGGGTGTTGTTTTCTTAACCATTCAGCCACCCTACCTTTTATTTTTTTTTTAATTTTTATTAAAATATAGCTAACACACAATATTATATTAGTTTTGGGTGTACATCCTAGTCATTCAATGGTACCCACCCATCACTATCCAAAGTTATTACCACATTAGTGATTATATTCCCTATGCTAAAGAAGTGATTACCATGATAAATCCAGCAACCAGCTGATAATATACCACACGATCACAATGTTATTCACTACATTTCTATGCTGTACATTACATCTACCTGTTGGTAGCTCAGTGACAACTCAGCTCGGGCTGGGCATTCCAAGACTTTTTTTGATATAGAATTTTGAACCTCTCATTCTTTTTTATCTTCCCTCCTTTTTTATTTTTCAATATTACTTTATATTAGTTTCAGATGTACAGTATAGTGGTTAGTCATTTGTATAATTTAAGAAGTGATCCCCCTGACTAGTACCCACCTTACACTATACATAATTATTACCATATTATATTGTATTCCCTATATTTTACATTCTCATGACTATTCTGTAACCAATTTGTTTTTTTTGTTTTTTTTAAATTTTATTTTTTATTTTTTTATTAGTTTCAGGTGTACAACACAATGCAATAGTTATACTCTTTAACCCCCAAAGTGACAACCCCCCCCAGTTCGCCACCCCACTTCCCCCCCGCGTATCATACATATCTATCACAACTCCCCTGACTCCCCTCCACAGTATACTCCACATCCCGTGACCATCCACATATTCAGTTACAGTTGGCATACAATACTATACAACATCAGTTTCAGGTGTACAGTGCAGTGATCAAGCCTCTACTCCATCCATGAAGTGGTCTCCCTAACAAGACATGTGACTATCTGACACGCCACAAAATTTTTACAACATTATTATATTCCCCGAACTGTGTTTCATATCCCTGTGGCAATATTGTAGTTGCCTATTTATGCTGTCTAATCCCTTCCGCTTCCCCCCATCCCCACCCCCCTCCCATCTAGCAACCTCAGTTTTTCCTCTACATCTACGAGTCTGTTTACTTTGATCGTTCACTCAGCTCTTCAGACTCCACACACAAGTGAGATCACATGGTACCTGTCCTTCTCCGACTGACTTATTTCACACAACATAATAGTCTCTTCACAACATTATCAATTACATTCCCAGAACTGCCCCCATATCCCTGCAGCAAATTGTAGTCCCACCTACACTGTCCAAAACCTTCCCTCTCTCCCTCCCAACCAGCAACCATCAGTTTTTCCTTTATATCTGCTTGATATGACTTCAATCTTATTAAATTTACTGAGACTTGTTTTGTGGCCTAATGTGGTCTATCTTGGAAAATGTCCCATGTGTACTTGAGAAGAATGTATATTCTGTTTTTTTCAGGGTGAAATGCTCTAAAAATATCAACGAAGTCCAGCTGGTCTAAAGTGTCATTTAAGGCCCTTCTTTCTGTGTTGATTTTCTGTCTAAAGGATCTGTCCATTGGTGACAATGGGGTGTTGAAGTCCCCTACTATGATAGTGTTACTGTTGATCTCTGTCTTTATGTCTGTCAAAATCTGTTATATGTAATTAGGAGTTCCTATGTTGGGTGCATAGATGTTTATTAGGGTAACCACCAATTTGTATTTTTTAATCCCTTAACTTTTTTCATCCTGTCCCCAGCCCCCTCCCTTCTATCACCCCAACAGATCTAGTACCGATCTGACACCATATATAGTTATTACAATATTATTGACTGTATTCCTTATGTTATACCTGACATCCTCATTACTACTGTGTAACAACCAAGTTGTATTTTTTAATCCCTTCCCATTTTCACTTACTCCCAACCCCCGTTCCATATGGCAATCATCAAAATATTCTGTGCTATGAGTTTGTTTCTATTTCATTTGTTTGTTTATTTTGTTCTTTAGATTCCACTTATAAGTGAAATTATATGACATTTGTCTTTCATTGTCTGACTTAAGAGACTCAGCACAATACCTTCTAGGTCCATCCATGTTGCCACGAATGGCAAGATTCCATTCTTTTTTATGGCTGAGTAATATTCCATTGGATGTATGTACTACCTCTTCTTTATCTATTCATCCATTCAGGGACACCCGGGTTGCCTTCATATCTTGGCTTATGTAAATAATACTGCAATGAACATATGGATGAGCATGTCCTCTCAAAGTAGCATTTTGGGTTTCTTCAGATTAATACCCAGAAGTGGGATTACTCAGTCCTTCTTTGTCTCTTATTATAGTCTTTGTATTAAAGTCTATCGTGTCTGGTGTAAGTATTGCTACCCCAGCTTGTTTGTTTGTTTGTTTCCATTTTCAAGAAATATCTTTTTCTATCCCTTTACTTTCAGTCTGTGAGTGTGTTTTGATCTGAAGTGAGTCTCTTGTAAGAAACATATGTAAGGGTCTTGTTTTCTTATCCATTCAGCTCTCTTATCTTCTGATTAGAGCATTTAATCCATTTCCATTGAAAGTAATTGTTGATAGACATGTAGTTATTGTCATTTTATTATTCATATTTTTGATTTTTTTTTTCATCTTAAAGAAGTCCTTCTAAGATTCCTTGTAATACTGGTCTGGTGGTGATGAACTCCTTTAGATTTTTCTTGTCTGGGAAGCTCTTTATCTGTCATTTGATTTTACATGATAAGCATGCTGGGTAGAGTAGTCTTGGTCGCAGGTCCTTACTTTTCATCACACTGGATATTTTGTGCCAATCCCTTGTGACCTGCAAAGTTTCTATTGAGAAATCAGCTGACAGTCTTATGGGGGCTCCCTTGTATGTAACTAACTGCTTTTCTCTTGCTGGTTTTTTTTTTTTTTTTTTTTTTTTTTTTTTTTTTTTTTTTTTAGCTGAGCCATCCTGCTACCTGTTGGCAGCTCAGCAGCAACTCAACTCAGGCTGGGCATTGAACTGCTGTTGCTCAGAGCTCAGCTTGCACTCTTGAGCGAGCTCTTAATCAACTGAGCCACTTGGCCGGCCCTCTTGCTGCTTTTAAGATTTGCTTTTTGTCTTTAACTTTTGGCATTTTAATTATGATGTTTCTTGGTGTCAGCCTGTTTGGGTTCATCTTGTTTGGGACTTTCTCCACTTCCTTTACCAGGTTAGGGAAATTTTCTGTCATTGTTTCTTCAAATAGGTTTTCAATTCCTTGCTCTCTTTCTTCTGCTATCTCTATAATGCAAATGTTGGTGCACTTGAGGTTGTCCCAGAAGCCCCTTAAACTCTCCTCAATTTTTTGGGTTCTATTTTCTGTTTGCTGTTCTGATTGGGTATTTTCTGCTACCTTATCTTCTACATCACTGATCTGATCCTCTGCTTCATCTAATCTGTTGATTCTCTGTAATGTATTCTTCATTTCCTTTATTGTATTCTTTATTTCTGACTGGTTCTTAATTATGTTTTCTATCTCCATTTTTATGTTTGTTATCTCTTTGTTGAACTTCTCCCTGAGATCCTTGAGCATCCTCATAAACAGTGTTTGGAACTCTATATCTGGGAGATTACTTGTCTCTATTTTGTTTGGTTCTTCTTCTGGAGCTTTGTTTTGTTCTTTTATTTGGGACATGTTTCTTTGTCTCCCCACTTTGGCTGCCTCCCTGTGTTTGTTTCTATGTATTAGGTAAGGCTGCCATGTCCCCTGGTCTTAGTAGAATGGTGTTATGTAGTAGGTGTTCTGTGGGGCTCAGTGGTACAATCTTCCTGGTCACTTAAGCTGTGCACTCCAGGTGTGTCCCTTGTGTGGGTTGTGAGTGCCCTCTTCTTGTAGTTGAGCCTTGGGTGCTATTTGCATATCAATGGAAAGGATTGACTCTCAAGCTCACTGGTCATGAGGACTGGCCTTGACTACAGTGGAGGAGTTGTGCAGTGGCTGACCCTACACAGCAGGATCTGCTTTAGCAGGGCTCTGGTGCCTGCCCAATCGGTCCTTTGTGTGTCATCCTTGGAGTTGGCTGGGGGATGCTCCAGCTCATTTTGAAGCTGGCTGCTGTGGGTGCCAACTCCATGGCCACCTGGGAGGGGCCTGCTGCAGATCAAGTTCAGCTGCACCTGGTGCTCTGGCCTAGTCTGAACCTGACCACTGGACCTACCAGCCCCAGGGCCTCCTGGGAGTGGATGCACTGCAGGCTGTATATATATGGAAAAGCCACTGGAAGTGATTTGGGTGCACCAGAAAGTTTTGTGGGATTGAGTCTAAGGGAATCACTAGGGGAAGGCAGATAAAATGTGATAGCCAATTTGGTGGACTCAGATATGACATCTGCCTTTGTCTGCATGCAAGGATGGGGAGGGCTCAACAAAGAAACAAATGGCTTCTTTGTCTGGGAGAAAACTGCCTTTCCAGCCCTTATCCTTGTGCTAGGAAATACAGTTCCTCCCCTTATAACCCTGTTGACTTTTGAGCTGCTGTCCCAGTGCTGTAGCTTCAAGCAAATGAATCTGAGTGAGTAAGTCTGTGTGTGGGCTCTTTAAGTGGAGTGCCTGGAACTGCAGTCTTCTCTAACTCACTCAACCACTATCTCTGCTGGTTTTAACAGCCAGAAGTTGTGGGGACTTCTCTCCCCAGCACTGGAACCTTGGGCTGGGGACCCTGGCATGGGGTTGGGATCCCTTGCTCCTCCTGGGTGGACCTCTGTAGCCAAGATATCCCTCCTGATTTTTCAGGTCACACATGGATGAGAGACCAGCCTGTTCCATGTCTCTGCCCCTTCTACCAGTCTCGAAGTGGGTTCTTCTTTATGTCCATAGTTATAGGACTTTATTTTAGGTAGAATTCAGGTGATTCTCAATGATGGTTGTTCTGTGGGTTAGTTGTAATTGATGTAGTCTGGAGAGTAGGTGAGCACCACATTTATATACTCTGCCATCTTGACCGAAAATCAAGAAGTCATTTTTAGATTAAGCATTTTGAACTTAAGAGTTTGGCAATTGAAACCGTTTTAGGTGATGACAAGTTCTAGAGTGTTGCCATGAAAGTGGGCCACTTAATTGGAATAGAGGTTAAATTTGTTGAAATAAAAGAAATCAAGAAACTTCACAGTTAAGTTTTGAGTCATCCACTTGAAGACTACAGCCATTTGGGATGATAACTGAGACCAGGTGGGAGAAGACTTATGAGTCAGGGTCATAGATCTATAGGAGTCTGTGAAAGTGGCTGAGGTTAGCAAATTGCTACAGTGGTACTGGGGAGAGGGTTGCACAGTTGGATGTGCTCAATAGCCTCAAGAGAGAAGAGGTAAACATAACTATTTGTTCTAACATATAACAGTAGGCTCTAAAAGGCTGAAAACAAAAGCTGCAATTTAATATAGGAAGGACCAAAAGCATATACTCATTCTTAAAGGCAAGTAGGTTGAAGCCAGGGGCTAAGTGGGAAAACACCAAAATCTAATTGGGAGGTCGTAGGATCATATACACAAATATGAGCCAAGGATCAGCCAACAGAAAAGCAGAGAAAGCAACAAAACAGGAAATAAGTAAGGAGAGGTCCAATAATTGGATAAGACCCATCAAACTAATAAGGATGCATTTAAATGCCTGATGGCCTCTGCTGCAGACATCCTTAAGCAGCTCCTGGGAGCCCGTATGAGTCACTGAAAGCCCATCCTGTCCCCAGAGGGTAACTACTGCTGCTAAGTTTTCTGGAGGCAAGCAGTCCACCACTCACCAATGGGTTGTGAACATGTGATAAAAACAGAGCAGACCCCAAGGTTGCCAATGTCAGCATGTTTTCAGGGCATCCTCACATTTATTATTTTTTTAAAAAGGTGGTTGGGGTTGGGGGGAGAAAAGAAAAAAGAAAAAGTTGGGCTTGTTAGGTCTCAGAAGGTAGCAGTGAGGTGTCTTTAGCCTGGCCATCAGCCTGTGGGGGTCAATTGGCTGTGCCCCTTGCTCAGGTCCATATGGGTGAGCCAATGCTGTCAGTGCTAGTTCAGTCATGGGAGGCCTTCATGGAGTTCCCAAGGCCACTGCCAGGCTTCCCAGTCCTAACAGGCACCCATGCAGCTTTCCCTACCTGTGTCATCCCTCCTCAGAGGTGCTGTGTTTCCTGGAGCTCAGGTCTCTACCTCTCTAGAAACTATAGGCCTCTTCCTTCTCCTCATTCCCCTTCCTGAGATCCAGTCATCCTTTCCATGGTCAGAGGCAGGCCCTCCTCACTGGCCAATTCTTTTCTTTTCAAACCCTGCACTATAAAGCTCCTCCCCTATATGACAAATCCCATTTAATCACTTGATTGTCCCTGAGCTTTAACAAAAATAATGGCACATGGCAATTTCTCTTTTGTGCTGTGAAACAGAGGTAAATGTTATTAACCAAGTGAAAGAACTTAGACCTCAAGGACACAGAAGCAAGGGGAAGGGATGGACGGAGGGGTGAGGAGGAGGGAAGGAAATACCTTTCGTGCCTTTGTGTTGTGTCTACTACAGAGGAAAACAAAACATAGGTAATCTCTGAGTCAGTTATTCTGCTCCATTAAAGTTTCAATAAATCACCCGGCTATATGCAAATTCTATGGAATGTGAGCATGGTCCCCAGGGAGGTAGCAGGGTGTCCTAGAGGCCTGTCACTGTGGCTGGGAGAAAGATGCTGAGCCTGAGGCAGGAACTGATCCCAGGCTTTTGGCAACTAATCCCCCAAAGAAGCCAAGTTCTTGCTGTGCCCAGTGACCCTCCGCTTCCTGCAGTTACCCAGAAAATGACATTAAACCCAATTGCTCTATGTGTTCAGGCATACAAACGTATATCAGAAAGCATTTGCCTGAGGTTGGAGGTGATGAAGAGGATGTATTTCTGAGCCAAACACAATAAGCAAAGTGCACAAACCTTCTCAGGATTACCTATCCCAAGGGAAAAGGGAGTTGGGGGAGAAGCTGGGGTCCTACTGAATCCAGCAGATCCCAGTCTTTCACTTTCATTTCTGGTAAAAAGATGGAAAAGTTAGAAGAAGCTGTTGGGTTTTTTTCGGTAAATGGAAAGGCAGCCCCCTGTTAACACTCACCACCCTACCTGAGCTCAGACCTTAATGCCAGGGTCAGGGAGAGACTGAAAATAATAGTAGTTGTCGTGTCTTCTCCAGAAGCCACATCTTTTTTTTGTTTTGTTTTTTCTTCGTGCTTTCCCTTTTCTCGCCTCATTCATTTCCAGAAGTGGTCACAGGTCCATGCTTTTTGTTTTCTGTGGCTCTGTGTGTGTGTGCCTGGGAAAGGGCATTAGGAAGAAAATCAATATTTGTCTCAAATGTGAAATTTACAGGAAGGGCCTGGGGGAGGCGGGAGAAGTTGAGGCAGATAGCTAGTATGCTTAGGAAGAGGGCCATCTTGGAGACTGGCCAGCCAACTCCCGAAGGAGGACACCACCCCAGAGGAAGGTGCTGCTCCTGTGGCTGCAAAGACAACAGGCCTTAACGAGGAGCTGTTCCATGGAGGGCCAGTCTGAGACTGGTGCAGGGGTCGACAGGCAGGAGGGTAACCTGAGGCTGTGCCTAAAGTGTTTCATTTTGAAAAATGGTGGGGCAGTAATCCTAGGCCCACATCCCAAGGGGTGAAGTCAGACTGGCGCTAGGCCAGGACTGACATCCAAAGCAGGACTTTGCAGAGAGTGGAGATTCTTGAAATCAGTCAGGAAGCAGAGCTTTGCTTCAGGAAGGTTTCTATAGTTTGCCATAGAACTCTCTGCAGTGGCTTAGATTCAGGGCTGAGAAAGCTGGTGAAGACTGGGTAAGATGATGGAATCTTGGCCAAGCAGGCAAGGGTTCAAGGTCACTCTCCACCCCAAGACCCAACAGGAAACCCAAGCAGCAGCCTATCGCACTGTCTGGACCACCATGAGTGGGGCCAGCTGAAGCTTGGTGAGCACATAGGACACCAGAGTCCACCAGATACTGAGTTCAGGACAGCAAAATTCATACCATGCCTCCTGGCACGGATGGAGCTCTCATGTATGCCATGATGCAGTCCACTTCTACATGGCGCCTAGGAGAGTCTCAGCCTACCAATTAAATGTCCTCAGGACCTATACTAAATGGAACTTAAACCTGGCTGGGACTGATAGATCTAGAGAAAGACAAGGACTGAGAAAATCGGCATTCAGTGGTTCTCAGAATGAAGGAATGGCAGGAGGCTGATTTGCCTCTGTAGGTGGAGAAGAAGAGTGTGGAGTAAAGCAGCAGCAATCCAGCGCTTTACCACTGGCCAACTGTGGAATCCCAGTAAATAACTGAACTTTGTTATGCCTCAGTTTCCTTCTTAGGAAGATCCTATTTCATGAATATGACTCTCATCTACAATTTAGGATTATAAGAAATACTCTAAAATCTAAAAAAACTATTATCTCGAGTCCAATTTTGAGTTCCTATTCTTCTGAACAAGTTGGAAATTTAATCTTAGTCATTAATGGGACTCACCACCTTGGACTATGCAAAGTCCAAGGTGCAAAGGACTATGCAAAGTGTGTGTGTGGAGGGGGTATTTATGCGGTTCCAAGGCATCTAGAAGTCTCTTTCATTCATTCAATAGATACTTTTTGACTCCTACTTGAACAAAGCACCATTGCAGGCACAGAATATATGTGCAAAAGAGATAGAATTCCTGCTTTCAAGGAGTTGCTGTCTGTAGGGAGAGAGAGGTATGTGTTTGAGGGTGAGAGGCAGTAGACATGTAAACAAATGAATCAACCAATACACATGATGATTTCAGGAAGATGTTGTGGTTTAGTGGAGCCCATTAATGACATAGCTGTTCCCAGCCTGAACTCTGAACTGGAGACACAGACATGAGTCAGACCGTAGAGACCCAAATACCAGTCTTTATGGCTCATGAAACTCCATTGGAGGATGTGGCTTGGGAGTGCAGCAATAGTGGGGCCTGAAATTAGACAGATTGTACGTCTAAGCCCAGGAAGTGATGGTCAATCATAGGCCTCCCCCTAGAGGAGCAGAACCTTCACCACTACTGAGTGATACTAAGCCTGCTTCTTGGTCCAAAGCAGACCAGCGCTTATGTTCTCTGCAGAAAGCAGATTCCACAGAGAGGGAGAGGCTGTGCCATATGGTCTCAGCAACTTCTCCAAACTTTACAATCAGACAAGACCCACCTGCCCTGCAGAGAAGTGAGTAAAGGCTGGGGAGAGACCAGTGTGTTATCCTATGTAATGGGAAGATCCTCCACATTGAAGGGAACATCAGCAGTTTTCCTTCCTAAATCTAGGAAGAAATAATATAAAATCAGAGGTTAAAAAGTAAGGGATGGGAGATGGGAATGTCAGGATTACTTTAACCAGAGTGGTTAGGAAAGGCTCTCTGAGAAAGTGACATTTGATCAGAGACGAAATGATGGGAAAGAGACACCATGTGAATATTTGGGGAAAGAGCTCTTCAGACGGGACAGCAAGGATGAAGGCTCTATAGAGGGAGTAAACTTGGTTTGTTCAAGGAACAGAGAGGGACCCAGTGTCACTGGAGTGAGTGAGAAAGCAAGGTGGTGATAGAAGATAAAGTCAGAAAGATAGGCAGGGTCTGGATCATTTGGGTTCCAGGTGAAGAGACCAGAATGTTGTTCTCATTGCAAAAAGCGGTCCCTGGTGTATTCTAAGAGGGAGAACCCAGGGCGAGGAAATGGCCAACCTGGAAGAGAGAGCGCATCTCTTGATTCCTCCGCCAATATTCTTTCTGTCATTATGTGCTATTTCCAGAAAGCGGGGGGTTTGTTATCCTTGTCCTATTTTCCTCCAACAGTTGTGGTGAAGATGAAAAGCCAGTGCCTGTGACAATGCTTTGCAAAGTTGCAATGCTGTTCACAGAGATCTGTGTAAGCTGTAACCCTCCATTCTTTGCCCAGCTGCTGTAGGCTATGGCCCAAACTTGTGGCCTTGGACATAGGGCTCAACAAGCCTGGGAAGCTGAAATAGAAAGAGATCAGAGATTCAAGAATTGGAAGGATGGGCCAGCCGAGTGGCACGGTGTTTAAGCACTGGTGTCAGAAGCCAGCGGCCCCGGTTCGGGTCCCACATATGAGGGCCAGTGACACTGCCCTCAAAAAAATAACCTGGCTTTGTGAAAAAGTGCAGGTTCGGAGGCAAGAATTGGAAGGAGCTGCAGAGATGATAGATCCCAACATCTGCATTTTCATAGAAGCCTGGCTCAGCAAGGTAAGGCTGTCTAGGCAGGTAGGGCAGAAGTGGGGTTACACCTCAGGATGTTGGGATCCTAGTCTGGAATTCTTTCCATTGCACAATGTTAAGGTAATACTATCATTTTCCTAACACAGTTTTCCTTAAAAATAAGTAATGAGAGAATACATAAGCATTCATGGAACATTTATTATGTTCAAAGACTATTTATTTGTCTTGACTCCGCATTCAGTCCCACATTTCTTTTTCTCTTCTCTGTCACCCTCTGTTCTTCTCTTTCTCCTTCTTTTAAATATTTCTCAAGAAGCTACTAAGTGTTGAGCTCACTCTGACATCTGGAGCCTCCCTGATAAACCGGCCAGTCACAATTGCCATCCCTATGTCACTAGACAGTTGTGAGAATTAAATGAGATAAGTGCAGAACACTCTGTAAACTGTAAGGTTTTACTGAGCTTTAAGAATTTTAATCATTAGCTGATGGAAGGTTAGAAATCTTTTTTTTTTCTTTTTTTAAATTAATTAATTAATTAATTAATATATACTTTTAATTAGCTTCAGGTGTACAACAAAGTGCAATAGTTATACTTTTTACCCCTCAAAGTGACAACCCCCCTCCCCCAATTCTCCCCTCCCACTCCTCCCCCCCATATCATACTATCTATTACAATTCCTGTGACTCCCTTCAACCATATAATCCACATCCCGTGACTGTCTATATATTCAATTACAGTTGGCATACAATATTATACAACATCAATTTCAGGTATACAGTGCAGTGATCAAGCCTCTACTCCATCCATGAAGTGGTCTCCCTAACAAAACATGTGACCATCTGACACACCACAAAATTTTAACAACATTATATTCTCCGAACTGTCTTTCATATCCCTGTGACAATACTGTGGTTGCCTATTTATGCTGTGTAATCCTTTCCCCTTCTCCCTCATCCCCACCCCTCTCCCAACTAGCAACCCTGTTTTTCCTCTATATCTATGAAACTATTTTTGTTTCTTATGCTCATTCATTCAGTTTTTCAAATTCCACATATAAGTGAGATCATGAGGTATTTGTCTTTCTCTGACTGACTTATTTCACTCAACATAATAGTCTCTAGGTCCATCCATATTGTTGAAAATGGTACAATTTCATTCTTCTTTATAGCAGAGTAATACTCCATTGTATAAATGTACCACAGTTTCTTAAGCTAGTCATCTACCAATGGGCATTTCGGTTGTTTCCAAGTCTTGGCTATTGTAAATAGCGCTGCAATAAACATAGGGGTGCATATATTTTTTCAAATTAGCGTCTTGGATTCCTCTGGGTAGATTCCCAAGAGTGGAATTGCTGGGTCATACGGCAGTTCCATTTCCAGTGTTTTGAGATACCTCCATACTGATTTCCATAATGGCTGCACCAATTTGCAGTCCCACCAACAGTGCACCAGGGTTCCCTTTTCTCCACACCCTCGCCAACACTTGTTGTTTGTTGATTTGTTGATGATAGACATTCTGAATGGAGTGAGGTGGTATCTCATTGTGGTTTTTATTTGCATTTCTCTGATGATTAGTGAAGTTGAACATTTTTTCATATGCCTGTTGGCCATCTGTATGTCCTCTTTAGAGAAATGCCTCCTCATATCCTCTGCCCATTTTTTAATTGGGTTGTTTGTTTTTTTGGTGTCGAATTGCATGAGTATTTTATAAATTTTGGATATCAACCCCTTATCAGATATATCATTGGCAAATATCTTCTCCCATTCAGTAAGCTGCCTTTCTGTTTTATTGATGATTTCCTTTGCTGTGAAAAAACTTTTAAGTTTGATGTAATCCCATATGTTCATTTTTTCTTTCATTTCCCTTGCCCAAGGGGATATATCGGTAAAAATATTACTCAGGGTAATGTCTGCAAACTTACTCCCTATATTTTCTTCTAGGAGTTTTATAGTTTCAGGTCTTACATTTAAGTCTTTAATCCATTTTGAGTTTGTTCTCGTATATGGTGTAAGTAGATGGTCTATTTTCATTTTTTTGCATGTGTCAGGCCAATTTTCCCAGCACCATTTATTAAATAGACTATCTTTACTCCAGTGTAAATTCTTGCTTCCATTGTCATAGATTAAATGACCGTATATAGATGTGTTTATTCCTGGGCTCTCTATTCTATTCCATTGGTCTATGTGTCTGTTTTTATGCTAGTACCATACTGTTTTGATTACTGTAGGCTTGTAGTATGTTTTGATGTCAGGTAGTGTGATGCCTCCCACTTTGTTCTTATTTCTCAACATTGCTGTAGCTATTCGGGTTCTTTTGTGACTCCATATAAATTTTAGGATTCTATGTTCTATTTCAGAGAAAAATGTCCTTGGTAGTTTGATTGGAATTGCATTGAATCTATATATTGTTTTAGGAAGTATTGACATTTTAACTATATTAATTCTTCCTATGCATGAGCATGGTATGTATTTCCATTTATTTGTATCTTCTTTGATTTCTCTCTTCAGTGTCTCATAATTTTGTGAGTACAGGTCTTTTACTTGTTTAGTTAAATTGATTCCTAGATATTTTATTGTTTTTGAAGCAATTGTAAAAGGGATTGATTTCCTCATTTCTTCTTCTGATAGTTTATTATTGGTGTATAGAAATGCAACTGATTTCTGAATATTAATTTTGTATCCTGCTACCTTACCAAATTCGTGTATCAGTTCTAGCAGTTTTTTGGTGGAGTCTTTGGGATTCTCTCTATATAGTATCATGTCATCTGCATATAATGACAATTTTACTTCCTCTTTTCCAATTTGGATGCCTTTTATTTCATTTTCTTGTCTGATTGCTGTGGCTAGAACTTCCAGAACTATGTTAAATAGAAGTGGTGAAAGCGGGCAGCCTTGTCTTGTTCCTGATCTTAAGGGGAAAGCTTTCAGCCTTTCCCCATTGAGAACGATGTTTGCTGTGGGCTTATCATATATGGCCTTTATTATGGTGAGGTATGATCCCACTATTCCCACTTTGTTAAGAGTCTTTATCATAAATGGCTGCTGGATTTTGTCAAATGCCTTTTCTGCATCTATTGATATGATCATATGATTTTTATTTTTCATTTTGTTAATGTGATGTATTACGTTAATTGATTTGCGGATATTGAACCAGCCTTGCATACCAGGAATGAATCCCACTTGATCGTGGTGTATTATCTTTTTAATGAGATGCTGAATTCGGTTTGCTAGTATTTTGTTGAGAATTTTTGCATCTATGTTCATTAGTGATATTGGCCTGTAGTTTTCCTTTTTTGTAATATCTTTGTCTGACTTAGGAATCAGAGTGATAGTGGCTTCATAGAAAGAGTTTGGGAGACTTCCCTCCTTCTGTATTTTTTGGAATAGTTTGAGGAGAATAGGTACTAATTCTTTTTTGAATGTTTTGTAAAATTCACCTGTGTAGCCATCTGGTCCAGGGCTTTTGTTGGTTGGAAGATTGTTGATTACTGATTCAATTTCTTTGGCAGTAATCAGTCTGTTCAGAGTTTCTGTTTCTTTTTGGTTCAGACTTGGTAGATTGTATGCTTCTAGAAATTTATCCATTTCTTCCAGATTGTCGAATTTGTTAGCATATAGTTGCTCATAGTATTGTCTTCAAATTTTCTGTATTTCTGTGGTATCTGTTGTCACTTCTCCTCTTTCATTTCTGATTTTATTAATTTGGGTCCTCTCTTTTTCTTGGTGAGTCATGCTAAGGGTTTGTCGATTTTGTTTATCTTTTCAAAAAACCAACTCTTGGTTTCATTGATCTTTTGTATTGTTTTTTTGATTTCTATTTCATTTATTTCTGCTCTGGTCTTTATTATTTCCTTCCTTATGTTCCCGTTAGGCTTGTTTTGCTGTTTTTTTTTTCGAGTTCCCTTAGGTTTAGAGAGAATCTGTTGATTTGAGATTTTTCTTCCTTCTTTAGGTAGACCCACCCTGCTATGAACTTCCCTCTTAGGACTGCTTTCGCTGCATCCCAGAGATTTTGGGTCGTGGTGTTTTCATTTTCATTTGTCTCAAGGTATCTTTTGATTTCCTCCTTGATCTCATTTTTGACCCACTCACTATTTAGAAGCATGTTATTTAGCTTCTATGTATTTGTAAGCTTTCCAGATTTCTTCTTATAATTGATTTGTAGTTTCATAGCATTGTGGTCAGAGAACACACTTGATATGATTTCAATCTTCTTAAATTTGTTGAGACTTGTTTTGTGGCCTAACATGTGGTCTATCTTGGAGAATGTTCCATGGGCACTTGAGAAGAATGTATATTCTGTAGCATTGGGGTGAAATGCTCTAAAAATATCAATTCAATCCAGCTGGTCTAAAGTGTCATTTAAGGCTACTATGTCCGTGTTGATTTTCTGTCTGGAGGATCTGTCCATTGGTGACAACGGGGTGTTGAAGTCCCCTACTATGATAGTGTTACTGTTGATGTCTGTCTTTATGTCTGTCAGAATCTGTTTTATACATTTAGGAGCGCCTATATTGGGTGCATAGATGTTTACTAGGGTTATGTCCTCTTGTTGAATTGATCCCTTTATTATTATGTAGTGCCCTTCTTTGTCTTTTATTGTAGTCTTCATTTTAAAGTCTATTTTGTCCGAAATAAGTATTGCTACTCCAGCTTTTTTCTCATTTCCATTTGCATGAAATATCTTATTCCATCCCTTTACTTTCAGTCTATGTGTGTCTTTTGATCTGAGATGAGTCTCTTGTAGACAGCATATGCATGTGTCCTGTTTTCTTGTCCACTCAGCCACTCTGTGTCTTTTGATTGGAGCATTTAGCCTATTCACATTTAATGTAATTACTGATAGGTGTATATATATTGCCATTTTGTTATTTGTATTTCTTGTCTTCCTGGGTTAGCTTGTTTTCTCCTTTCTTCTGTTTAAAAAAGCCCTTTTAACATTTCCTGCAATGCTGGCTTGGTGGTAATGAACTCCTTAAGCTTATTCTTTTCTGAGAAGCTCTTTATCTCTCCTTCAATTTTAAGTGATAGCCGTGCTGCGTAGAGCAATCTTGGTTGTGGACCTTTATTTTGTGTCACTTTGAATATCTCTTGCCATTCCCTTCTGGCCTGCAGAGTTTCTGAAGAAAAGTCAGCTGTTAGTCTTATAGGAGTTCCTTTGTATGTAACCTGCTGTCTTTCTCTTGCTGCTTTTAGGATTCTGTGTCTTTCTGTAACCTTTGCCATTTTTACTATGATGTGTCTTGGTGTGGGCCTGTTTGGATTCAGCCTGTTAGGAACTCTCTGTACATTCTGGGCTTGTATGTCGATTTCCTTCACCATGGTAGGGAAGTTTTCAGTCATTATTTCTTTAAATACATTCTCAATCCCTTGCTTCTTCTCTTCTCCTTCTGGTATTCCTATGACGCGAAGATTGCTTCGTTTCATGTTGTCCCAGAGGTCTCTTAAACTATTTTCATTAGTTTTTATTCTTTTTTCTTTTTGTTGTTCCAGCTGGGTGATTTCTGCTATTTTGTCTTCTAATTCACTGATCGGCTCCTCTGCTTCATCTACTCTACTGGTGATTCCTTCGAGTGTGTTCTTCATTTCAGTTATTGTATTCTTTAGTTCTAACAGGTTGTTTTTTATGGTTTCCCTATCTTGCTTTATGTCTTCACTAAGTTCCTTAAACATTCTTATCATCAGTGTTCTAAACTCTGTCTCTGAAAGTTTGGATACCTCTGTTTCATTTAGTTCCATTTCTAGAGTTTTCTTCTGATCTTTTACTTGGGACATGTTTCTTTGTTTTTTCATTCTGGCTGTCGTTCTGTGAATGCTTCGATGTATTAGATAGATCACCTAGAAAGAAGAGAAAAGAAAAAAGAAAAAAAGAACGGAAAGAGGTGGCGGGGCTCTCTGTCCTCTTTAATCTGCAGACCACTTTCTCAGGGTTGCAGTGAGCTTTCCACAATTAGCTGCTGTGTGCTCTGGAATCGTGCTCACTCCCAAAAAAAGAAAAAAAAAAATCTTCACAGGTTGTTGCAGGTTGTCTGCTACTGAGTCTCAGTCAACAGAGTGATGCAGCTGGAGAACACCCGCCCTGCGTTTCCCTGGCAACGCAGCTGAAGCAGGTCGGAGGGTGGGGATCCAAGGCAGCTTACGCACTCCTGCGTCTCAGTGAGCAGCCTGATGGAGCCGGAGGGCACCCACTCGGCGTTTCCTTGGAAACGCAGCATAAGCAGGGCGGAGGGTGGGGACCTAAGGTGGCTCAGGCAAGTTTCAGTGCGCAGTCTGATGCAGCCGGAGGCACCCGCCCGGTTTTTCTTTGGAAACGCAGCACAAGCAGGGCGGAGGGTGGGAATCCAAGGCCGCATGCGCACGCACGCACGCACTCATGCACGCACGCACTCCTGCGCCAAGTTCACCAGACCAATGGGATCCCGGCTGTGATCCTCCATGGAGGGCCCAACCCTGAAAAAATGGCGGCCTCCTGTACCCCGCTCGTGTGCAAGCTCCGCACCAGTGGAACAACAATCCCCAAACCTCCAGCTTCTGCACCAAAGGTGCTCAGTTCAGTCCCTCCTGACAGGCTTCTGGGCCCGGCTCATGCAGCCACTCCCTCTGACAAGAACCGGGTGAGTGCTCGCCGGCAAGCGAACCCGGGCGCCAGCCCCACTGGTTCTCCAGCTGCCCCCAGCCTCACCGAGTTGAGCAAAGAGAGTCCTCACTAATTTCTACTGCCCACTATCGTGGAATTCCTCTTCCTGGCAAAGCAACTCTGGGCTAGTGAGCTCGGTGTGGAGCCGGAGGGTCTCTCCCCCAACCGGAGAAGCCTCCCCACACAGCTGGGGCATCCCTCACGGAGCTCGCCCTCTCTCGTCGGCGCCTCTCCTACCAGACTTGACGTGGCCTCCTCTTTAGGTCCTTTGTTTAGCGGTTCTGTTCATCTAATGTTCAGGGGACTCCCGAGGTTAAATGCTGCATAAATTATTTGTAATTTTGATGTGATCCTGGGAGGCAGTTTGGAGAGCGTCCGTCTATTCCGCCATCTTGAGAAGTGTCGATCTTTTCTATGGAAGGTTAGAAATCTTCAGACTTGCCATAATGATGCAACCTCATCCACACTTCCTTGCCAGGACTTCTCCATCATCCCTGCCTCTGCCCCCCATCCCATCTCTCTACCCTTCATCTTTCCTGCTTCTGTTTTCTTTTTCCTCTCTCTGCCGTCACTCCCAGGAGAAACTCAGCTGGACACAGCAGCTGGTAGTCAGCCGTCTGCTTTTCTGACCTAATTATCTCAATTGTCTTGCCTGGGGCATAGGAGATCAGGGCATGAATGAAGAGGCCACACCACAAACCTCCAAGTCTACTGAGAGTGGGAGTTCCCTAGGCAGCCTCCCAGCACTTTCACCAGTCCCACCAACACAGGATTTCAAATCTAGGTAGACCAGGAGGAGAAAACAAAAATAGAGGAGTAGGTTTACAGCAGGGTTTCTCAGACTACACTAATTTGGGCTAGATAACTCTTTGTTTTGGTGATGAGTTTATCCTGTAGGATGTTTATTATATCCCTGATCAACAGGTGCCAATAGCGCTCCCTATAGTTGTGATAACCAAAAATGTCTCCAGAAATTGCCAAATGTGCCCTGGAGGTGAAGTTAATTGCCCCAGTGAAGATCCATTGGTCTAGAGTATTGTAGATTCAA